>CM077675.1:518517965-519142965 GCA_039707655.1 Elymus sibiricus
TCTAAAATTATTTTGATGAATATGTTTTGAAGCAGGTGTAAACCAAAGCGATCCATGTTTCATGTCTCCTCCCACGCTCCCATGCTCCGCTCCGGTACAGGCGGCCACTGCCCAGCCCACGGCCACCGCCCCTCTCATTACTTGCCCGCGTTGCATCCAGCTTGCTGAGGCCTACCTGCGCCTCTTCCTTTGCCTAGGGGACTCTGATTTTTGGAGCAAAAGGAGCCTCCCCTCCCCTATATATTTTCATTAAGGAAAACCATCATGTTTGTTGCCCTAAGAAACTACTAGACTGCCAGCAAACCAACGCACCCAAAACCACGCCAGCTATTACCTGGAACAGCTTCCAGGCAGCCCATGGACAGACATCCGACAACCATTAGAAACCATCTACCTCGTCATCTATCTTACAAGTTCAAACTCAAACCGAGTATCAAAAGAGGCAGACAAATGGAAAACATAGAAGCAGAACATCACAGGCAGCAAGAGCCACCCCCCTCGCTACATCTCGCCCAACATCCATGCTTCTAGTCTTCGAGCTGTAAGAACCCAACCCCCCCCCCCCCCCCCCCCCTCCACCCCTTGTGAAGCTTTGTACAGGTCATTTGCTACTTGTTCGAGCAGCCTTGCCCCCACCTTCAGCATTCTTGATGCGGGCTCCTTTATGTGCATGATGGACCAATGACTGATCCAGGAACTTGTCGTTCTCACAATTATCATCGGGTTAACCAAGTTTCTTCCATTCAAACAAATGTCATTTCTAGATCTCCATATGGACCAAAACAGACACAATCCCAACCAAGACCAAATTCTTGTCTTGTTTCGGAAGGTTTTGATCCATCGGGAGAAGCAATCAACTGTATCCGTAGGAGGGAACGAAGATCAAAAGCACATTTTAAAAGATTCCGAAGCAATCTTGCAGCTGAGCATGAAATATGAATGATTGATAGGTTCTTCCTTCCACAGAAAGCACGTTCTCCCCCTCCTTTCAAACCTATTTTAATGAGGTTGTCTTTTCAGGATACTTTTTCTATTTACAAGCACAAGGAACTGTAATTTTCCAAAGTTTTTTTTTTTTGGAAACCCACTTCAGACCTCACCAGGGAAGCTTACAAAGATTTAATAGAGAATTTCCCATCCTTAGTCAACATCCATTTAACCTGATCGTTACCCATGCATTTGCACTTCACATCTATATTTGAGACTCTCCCACAGAGCTAAACTTTCTCCATGTAGAGTTCTTAGAAAGGAAAAACAAACCCAAGTTTTTCAATGGCCTCAGCCACTGTAATGTTGTGATCAAAACTAATTTTGTATAATCCTGGGTAGGCAAGCTTGAGAGGTTTATAATGCACCCAGCAATCCTCCTAAAATCTAGTTTGCTTCCCATCCCCCAACAGTTTCTTGCAATATTGGTAGAAAAAGTCCTTAACTTTGAAAATACTGGTCCAAAGTGAGAATCTCCCACCCTAGGCTTCACACCAAACAGACATTTATTTTTCACATAATTATTTATAAGTACTTCTTGCCAGAGACCAGTTTCAGTTTCCAGCCTCCAGAACCACTTGGCTAACATAGTCTTATTCATAATTTCTAGATCAATAATCCCCAAACCCCGTGTTGTTTCGGAAGACAGTAGGTTTTCCAATCAACTAAATGATACTTCTTCTTATCTTCATCTTCCTGCTAAACTAATCTTTCTCTATAGAACCAGCCATCTTCCCGACCCCTACTAGAATAGGGTAGAAGGACATCATAAACAGATGGAAGTTGGTTAAACATACCTACACCAGAGTAATTCTACCAGCTATATTTAACATTCTACCTTGTCAACAGGCATATCTTTTCTCAACGTTTTTAGTGACCACCTTCCAATCTTTGTTTCCGATCCTAATATCAGAGACTGGCAGACCCAGATATTTAAGAGGAACTTGGCCAATCTTACAAGTAAAGATACGCTAACATGTTGAAGTTTTCTAACAACATTGCCAAACAAACACAACTCACTTTTATGGAATTTAATAGTTAGTCCAGACATTTGTTCAAAAGCACAGAAGATAAATTTCAGATTCTTGGCACTATCTACATCATCCTGCAGGAGGTCTATGGTGTCATTTGCATATTGCAGCATGTTCGCCCCCCCCCCCCCCCCCTGGAATGATATCAGTCAGCACCCCCTTCACAAATCTATTGTATTTTGCTCTATTAATGATGGCTAATGCATCAGCAGACAAATCAAATAGAAGAGGGGACAGTGCATCCCCCTGTCTCAGACCTTTAAAAGTTTTAAAATAACTCCCAATTTCATCATTCACTTTAATCCCAACATGGCCCCCTCTTATAGTGTGCATTATCCCGTCACACCACTTATCAGGATTTTTAAAATTTAACCTTTTTATGGACAAATGGCCATTTAATTTTTTCATAGGCTTTTTCAAAATCCACTTTAAAAAGAAGATCATTTTGTATTTTGAAATGGAAAGAACTCAAAGCCTCATGAAGCACAACAACCCCTTCAATAATATATCTACCTTTGATAAAGGCAATTTGGTTTTTGGAAATGACAGGGTTGACCACATTACTAAGCGTGGGGTTAATATTTTCGTGTATGCTTGTTTGCTTCTATCACTAAGTAGATTTTGTTTTCCTTTTGTTTCCGATTTCTTGTTTTATTTCTTTAGTTGTGGGTGAAACAAACAAAAAAAATTGAAGAATTAAAAACACACAAAATTACTTGTCTTTTATTAGAGAAGCGATTGGAAAGTTATGCATTGGAGAAGTGAGGGTCGACCTTGACCACTTGTGTTCGTGCTCATGGAAACAATGTAGAATTTTCCATGGAAGATTCTCATAAAAATAATTATCTCCTTGTATATACCACTGTACCATAAAAATAATGTGCATGATGCTCTTTTGCATGTTTCATCTTCTATTCTTATGTGAGCATCATTGAAATTATCATTTGCTTAGCTAAAAGGCTTTAAGGAAAAGCGCTTGTTGCGAGACAACCCAACATTTATCCTTTCTGTTTTCGTGTGTTAACATGATTAACCTACTGTAGTAATCATGTTTTGTGTCTTCTATTTCAATAATGTGCCAAGTAAAGCCTTTGGGAATAACTTGTATGATAGTAGAATCGACGCTGAGAAGAAAACATAAACTTTTGACTCCAGTACAGGAATTTCTTTTTTACCGGGGCGTGATAAAATTCTGATATTTTTACAGAGTGTTTGTTTACAAATTCTTCAGGTTTTCCTAATTTTTCAGAATTTTTAGAGTTATAGAAGTAAGGCTAGTATTCAGATCATTACAGACTGTTCTGTTTTAGACAGATTCTATTTTTTGCTTGCATTGTTTGCTTGTTTTGATGATGCTATGGATTGTATCAGGGCGTATAAGCCATGGAGAAGTTAGAATACAGTACCTATTATGCAATAATTAAATATGAATCAATTTATAACAGTACCTAAAGTATTTGATTTGTTGGTTATACTAACGGATCTCACGAAGTTTTGCTGAGTTTTGTGTGATTGAAGTTTTCATGTTTTGGGGGAGATACCGATATGAGGAGAATCATGAGAGTCAATACCTAAGCTTGGGGATTCCCAAGGCATCCCCAAGTTAATATCCAAGTAATATTCAAGCATCCAAGCTTGGGGATGCCCCGGAAGGCATCCCCTCTTTCATCTTCAACACTATCGGTATACCTTACTTGGAGCTATATTTTTATTCGGCACATAATATGTGTTTTGCTTGGAGCATCATTTTATTTTTTTTTCCTATGTTATATGTTATTTATAATCATGTTTTTCAATAAAAAGATCCAAGAATTGCCTTAAGATGTCTCAATTGCATGTTTGATGTGTGCTGTGTAAAAACAGAAAAAAATTCTATAGTGTTTGAATTATGATATTTCACCGGAACGTGGAAAGTTTCTGAAATTCTTACACAGTACTTTCATACAATTTTTCTATTATGTCCTAAAGTTTGATAAGTTTTGGAGATACATAAATACAGTGTTATAATAGATTGCTACAGACTGTTCTGTTTGGACAGATTGCTGTCATAGTTTTGTTATCTACTTATCCTAGAGTTTTCATGGCTTATATTGGTAGATATAAATTGTGAAAATTATAGTATAAAGTACCTAATGTTTGGAAATTGTTATGCAATATGTATAGGCAGTACATGAATTGTAGATTTATTTTTATATGTACTAACCTATCTCAAGAGTTCTTTTCATGTTTTATGTGGATGAAGTTTTTGAGACTTAGGTGAAACCGGTATATGAGAGGATTGAAAAAGATACAAAAGTTCAAGCTTGGGGATGCCCAAGTCTCCCCAAGTCAATATTTAAAGAATTATCAAGCATCTAAGCTTGGGGATGCTACGCATCCCACCTCTCTTCGTCAAGAATTATCGGTTAGCCTATAATGATCATAAGTTTTTACACATTCACATGTGCTATTCTTGGAGCATCTTTTGTGTTTATTTTCCTTTTTATTTTATGCACCATGCTGGTATGAGATAATCCTTTTCTTATTTATATAATGCTTCATGTGCTTCACTTAAATCTTTTGAGTGTGGCTTTATAGAATGCTTCGTGTGCTTCACTTATATATTTTGGGTTTGAATATTGGTCTCTCTATATTCATTGACGAATGCTATGTTAACTTCACTTATATATTTTTGAGAGTAGTTTTATGATCACTCTTTTTCTTCACTTATGTCCTAAGAGAAAATGTTGAATGAGTTGAATGTCATAAAACATGAAATCATATAAGCTTCATATGCTTGTCCCATGGGCAGTAGTGACTTCACATACTAAGAGTATAAACAATAAAATTTGTTGGAGGTTAGAAAACATAGCATTGGTCACTTGAAAAATTCATGAAAGAATATTGAAGGAAGAGAGATTTCATATATAAATATACTATCTTGGACAACTTCTATGATTGTGAGCCCCCATTAATTATTTTCAAACTTGATCAAGTAGTTGACGTTGGACAAGGAAGACAACGTAATGGTTATGTTTGCTTATATTCACATAGTAGTTATATTGTCATGGATCCTGTAACATGTGGTGCTTTCTTAGGATCTTTTGCTAGCCCAAAAATTCACACTAAGTAGATACTACTTTTGCATCCATAACCCTTAAACCTAGTTTCTTGCCATGAGAGTCCACCATACCTACCTATGGATTGAATAAGATCCTTCAAGTAAGTTGTCATGGGTGCACAAAGCAATAAAAATTGCTCCTAAACAAGTATGATCTTTTATTGTAAGGGAAAACAAGCTTCGTACGATCTTGTGATGGCAAAGAAATAAAAGAAATGGACTACATACTAAAGTTTGCTATCACAAGGGGCAATATAAAGTGACGTTCCTTTTCATTAAGAGATTGCACATCCAAAAATAAAAAGTGCATGACAACCTCTGCTTCCCTCTGCGAAGGGCCTATCTTGTACTTTTCCTCATTTACTTTTATGCAAGAGTCAACAATGTTCATCCCTATTCCAATCTAATAATTCTTTAGTTGGCAAGCATCATGTGGTGGGGAAAGGTGCAGGCACATATATCCAGTTGGATATAGGTGATCATGATTCATTATTGTTGCCATTATCCCTGAGATAAATAAGTTGGGAGGCGGAACATTAAGCCCCTATCTTCCTATGTGTTTGATTGAAACTTCTTGTTCTAAAAATATGCCTTGAGTGTCAGCAATCATGGAAGACTAAATGATAGTTGAGTATGTGGAATTTGCTAAATCAAAGCTCTTACATAGACCCTTCCTGAAAATAAGATGAATTATAATTGTTTGATGACTGAAAACATAGTTTGCTAGTTTTCAAGAAAGTTTATGGTCTATACTTTAACATGTGAATAGCTTGTTACTTGATCATGAGAAGTTCAATGAGAAAAAGAGTTGCTATTTTATGATGCTAGAAAAAGTGATCGGAAGTAAAATTGATCAAACTTATACACTGTGCTAGCATTCACACTTCATAAGTTATTTCTTTTATCAATTACCTACTTGAGGACGAGCAGGAATTAAGCTTGGGGATGCTGATACGTCTCCAACGTATCGATAATTTATGAAGTATTCATACCAACATTCTACAACATAATTTCATATACTTTTGGCAACATTTTACATTAATTTTGAGACTAACTTACTTATCAAGTGCCCAGTGCTAGTTCCTATTTTTTGTTTGTTTTATGTTTCATATAAAATCCATATCTAATGAAGTCCGAATACAATAAAAAATTACGTAGATTATTTTTCGAATATATGTGAATTTTGGAAAGAAAAATCAATGCAAGACGATGCCCGAGGGCTCCACAAGGCAACAGGGCGTGGCCAGGGGGTGGCTTGAGGCCAGCCCTTAAGTCGGTTGGGACCCTTCTTTCGCCGAAAGAAAGATATTTTCCCAATAAAAATCCCCTCAAAATTTCAGCCCAATCGGAGCTACGGATCTCCAGATATTTAAGAAACGGTGAAGGGCCAGAAAACAGGAGCGAACCCTAGACGAAAACAAGGAGAGAGATCCAATCTCGAAGGGGATCCCGCCCCTCTGGGAGCCATGGAGGCCAAGTACCAGAGGAAGAACCTCTCCCTAGATGGGGAGAGGCCATGGAGGAGGAAGCCTAAGGGGGGAGACTCTCTCCGCTCTCTCCCGGTTTCGCCGGAGTGCCGCCGGGGCAACCACGGTGACGACAATCTACACCAACAACTTCACCGCCGTCACCATCACCTTCCCTCATCTATCTATGGTGGTCCATTCTCCCGCACGCCATTGTAATCCCCTACTTGAACATGGTGGTTTATGCCATATATTATTATTCAATGATGTGTTTCCATCCTATGATGTTTGAGTAGATTATTGTTGTCCTTTGGGTTGATGATCTTGATTGATTTGAGTTGTATGCTATTTTGGTGCTGTCTTATGGTGCCCTCCGTGCAGCGCAGACATGAGGGATTCTCGCTGTAGGTTGTTGCAATACGTTCATGATTCGCTTATAGTGCGTGGCTAGGGTAACAGAAGCTTACACCCGAGTAAGAGGGATTGTTGCTTTTGGGAGTAAAGGGGACTTGATGTTTAATGCTATGGTTGGGTTTACCTTAATGATTTCTAGTAGTTGCGGATACTTGCTAGAGATACAATCATAAGTTTGTATGATCCAAGTACGGAAAGGATGTTAGCTCATGCCTCTCCCTCATATAAAATTGCCTAGGATGATTCCGCACACCATACCATCATTATTCCACAATCTCTATTTGTGATATATTGTAATATATTCTAACTTTATTTATGGAAGCAACTATTTTCATATTTTTGGTCTCCATTATCATGCAAAGCTATCCTCTTTATACCCACAACACGGCTTTATTTTTCGTTACTAGATAGGAGCAAACGTTCGGTGTATATAGAGTCATCTCGGTGGCAGATAGGACTTGAGAGAATATTGATCTTACCTTTAGCTCCTTGTGGGTTCGACACTCCATACTTATCACTTCCATCTTTGGAAAGTGCTACGATGATTCCTTGCACTTGGGAATTATCAGGGCGTGAGTAGGAAGATGAGGGGAGTTGGCGAAGTGCTGATGGCCTCGGTCGTTCCTCCTCCACTCCATTTAAACCCTCGACGTGACGTGGGGTAGTGGGATCACCTGCGCCCACTACCCCCATTACCCCATGGCATGCGGCCGCAATCAACGCGGGCGAAACCCAACTGTCGGACGTAGGGCCCACAAAGGATCCCACATGTGGACCGATGGCTAGAGGGTTAGTCATGCGGCCATGTCCTATCACGCGCATTGTGGTAGGGCCCAGCCCCTCTACGGGCCACACATGGCGCCCTGGGGGCCGGCAGCGGATACAAGGTGACAACTGGCGAGCATCAGCCGGACGGGGCGGCGACGACTCCGGCAATGGCCATCCCCTAGATCGGCCGGTTGCGGGCAGCCGGTGGGCCCGGGTCCGGCCAAACACGTCTTCATCAACAGTAGTAGGCGTATACAGAATTGGGGGGGTGGAACCTGATGGGTCCCTTCGCCAAGACCTCTGGACCCCAACAGCTTCAGGGACTACTGTTGGGGATATGACCCCCGGGGATGCCAAAGCAGAGGAGTAAACACTTTCAACCATTTAGGACAGCTTCGCCCCCTAGCAGGCTGGACGTCTGGCCGGCCGCTCTCGTGGACCGCCGACCGGAGTCATAGGCTGGCTTCCCGGGCCGATTGTGGCTACACCCATCGAGGTCAATGCCCATCCTGTCCGCCCGTACCGAAGTACAGAGACAAGATAGCGCCCGGTACCGCTGACAAGATAGCACCTACAGAGACAAGACAGCGCCCGACGATGACGCACAGCATGGCTGGAGGACCGCCAGTACCGCTGACCTTGACGGAGCAGGCCGATCCTGTAGCGACATGCGCTACCAACCCGCTGACGCTGGCACCTACATGCCACAGTGACGGGCAGTCGGCCGGTCCCACATCCGACGGGACCCGGCAACCTGTGGGCCCTGAACTTGGGTACGACCGTGTCCACCGGCGCCCTGCGCTGACACTCGTTTTTGAAAGCTGCCGGCGTCAGTCGGCCCATAACCACTACTTAAGCCACCCCACGGCATCTGCTATAGAAATACCACGAACAAATTTTGAATAATTTAGGAATGGTGGGTCATAATATCCTCCTGCCACAGTTGTGCACATACTAGTGGCAGGCCCGTATGTAGTCCATGCTAATGGAGCTTTTCCAAAGTAGCTGTGGTGAGTACCATGTATCATTTGCCACTAATTTTTGTCAACCTATAAGTCTTATCCTAGTACTGTTACTTGCAGGCACAAATCAATAATTCACTACAAGAGGCAACCCCTAATTCTTGTGCTCTGTATGGGAATGATACTCTTACTTAAAAAAGGCTACAACTATACCCTGTCCACGTGTATGTCATAACCAGCCATGGCACGTTGTGGTCCGTCCGGATGGTGTTTAGTCATGTCTACCGGCAATTGCACATTACGGTAGAGAGCCTCAAACTTCACAACATGGGTAAATGACTAATACAAGGAGAATAAACGGAGTAAGCATGCATAGTTGACAATATATAATCAACATTTAGATGTCCTGCACTATATATCACTTAGTTGAATTATACTTTTTATTCTCTGCCATTCCCTTCTCTTTGTCTATCTTTCGGTGTTATTTTTCGACAAGGTAAATATATTAATATCGCGAAGATACCAATTACACCCACCCTCTGCAACAACGCAACGTCGTAAAGACATTACGGATGCACACAGCCAAAAAACAAAAATTAAAAATAAATAAAAAGAAAGATCCCGCTACAGTGATCAATTCCTTGTAGCTGCAGCACAAACCACCACCTAGACAACACCTGAAGTCCAAGCTCCCCAAAGCGACGCCTCCAAAAAGGAAATGGTGCACAAGCACCGTCATAGCCCGATCCTAGATCTTAGGTTTTTACCCTGGAGATGATTCGCGCTCTCAAAACAATGCCCAACAACGTCACTGCCAGACATGACCAATTAAGGCCAGGCCTTGGGTTTTCACCCTGAAAGCTAAGACTATGTACTCGTCCCGTGTTGCCGCCCCCACTTGCCGATGCCGCTGCTACAAGTCACGAATCACCAAGCAAAGTCCTCATCGCCACGAAGACTCGATCCACCATTACAAGGCCTCAGACCTCAGCCGCCATGACGTTCTCCGCCATTGTCTTCATCATGAAAATTGAAATACCGATGTGTCCCATAATGTCAACAGATACCCAAGCTTCGCGTCACACCCTCTTCAAGCCACTCGGGCTGAAATAGGGGCGCACATGACCGAATCCCATACGATCCAGCGATCTATATGCGTCAAGCACCCAACTATGATCTCCAGCGGACATTCCGGAACTCGTCAATGGCCAGATCCATGAGGACCGGCAACCGGCGGAACATCATCTTAGAGCAAAAAGAACCAAGGGCCGCTGATACTTGTGATCTGCGTTGGGTTTTCCGTGAAGAGGAACGGGTAGTTGCAGCACAAGATGGCTAAGTATTTCCCTCATTTATGAAACCAAGGTTTATCGAACCAATAGGAATATCAATCCTCAACCGTCTTCAGCAGCTGCACACAAAAGAACAAACAACTTGCACCCAACGCGGGCAACAGGGTTGTCAATCCCCTTTATCTCGTTATTTGCAAGCAAACGAGTTGTGTATATAATTGTTGATAAATTTAAATAAAATAAAATGTAAATAAAGGCAGCGATGAAATAATAGATTTTGTGAATATATAAGTGAATAGACCCGAGGGCCATAGTGTTCCCTAGCGGCATCTCTCATGTAGGCAACGTACGGTGGGTACCAAATTACTGTTGGGCAATTGATAGAAAAGTGGATAGTTATGCAAGTTTCACGGCAATGATCATGTGTATATAGGCATCACGTCCATAAGCAAATAGGCCGACTCCTGCCTGCACCTATTACTATTACTCCACTTCAAGAGCACTTCTATGCTTGCCTCTCTATGTATTAAGTTCATGACAAATAGAGTAATCCTTGGAGAACAATGACATGATGTAGACAAAGAATACTCAAACAATACGAATAAACCCCATCATTTTATCCTTAGTAGCAACAACACAAGACGTATCTTCTCCCTTTCTATCACTGGGATATAGAAACTCATCCGGTTGAACGTACCACAACTCACCTCTCTCACTGAAGAAATATCAATCTAGTTGACCAAACTATCTCAATAGATCGGAGAGAATTACGAAGCTATAATGATCATGCAAATTAAGAGACATAATATAATTCAGAGATATCTCAAATACTTTTCATGAATAATCTGAATATAAACCCACAATTCATCGGATCCCAACAAACACACCGCACAAAAGGATTACATCGGATAGATCAAAGCGAAGATGTGATGATCATTGTATTGAAGATCATAAGAGAGAGAGATTGCCATCTAGGTACTACCTATGGACCCGTAGGTCTGTGGTGAACTACTCACACATCATCATGAGGGCATCAAGGTTGATGTAGAGGCCCTCCGTGATCGATCCCCCCTCCGGCAGGGTGCCGGAACGGAGCTGCAGATGGGATCGCGGGGGAACAGAGACTTGCGGCGGTGGAAAAAGGTTTTAAGGACTCCCTCGAGGGTTTCTGGATTATTAGAGAATTTATAGGCCGCAGAGCGAGGTCGGGAGAGCCACCAGGGGCCCACAAGTCAACAGGGCGCCCCCCCTGGGCGCGCCCTGATGGCTTGTGGAGCCCTGGTGCGGCTCCCGACCATCTCCCGAAGCTTCTAGGTCTTGTATTGGTCCATAAAAAATCGTCAAAAAGTTTCATGGCAATTGGACTTCGTTTGGTAAAGGAAATCTGGAAAGTAAAAAAACAAGCAGAAAACAGCAACTGGCACTGGGCACTGGGTCAATAGGTTAGTGCTCAAATAATATAAATTGTTAAATAATGACCCATAAAGTATCCTAAAATGATAATATATCGGCATGGAACAATAAAAAATTATAGATACGTTGGAGACGTATCAGCATCCCCAAACTTAATTCCTGCTCGTCCTCGAGTATGTAAATGATAAAAACGGAATTTTTGATGTGACATGCTATCCACTATGTAATCTTTTGCATGCATGCTCATTTGAGAAACGATGAATCAATAAATATTAACATAGTACTCCTAGGTATAAGAAACAAAATCATTAATTTTTCAAATTATACAATCCTCAAAGAAAGTTTACCCTTTATTCATCTTATTATACTAGCAAGGCATGGCTCCATCTTCACCACATTAATACAAATGTCAAGCACCACGGTATTCAAGTCAGGCAATTGGATCGTACTTTTTCAAGGTGCATCAACTTTTTATTCTTCATGCAATACATGAGTGTGAACCATTGGACATAGCATTTAAGTGGGATAGAATATGATGGTAGATATCAATAGGGTAAAAGTGGAGAAGATAGAACTAGGCGTACCAACGGGCTATGGAGATGCCCATCGATAGATGTCAATGCAAGGAGTAGGGATTGCCATGCAAATATGATGCACTAGAGCTATAAGTGTATGAAAGCTCAAAATGAAGCTAAGTGGGGTGTGCATCCAACTTGTTTGTTCATGAAGACCTCGGGCATTTGAGGAAGCCCGTCATAGGAATATACAAGCCAAGTTTATAATAATTAAATTCCCACTAGCAATATGAAAATGATGTAACATGAGACTCTCAACATATGAGGAACAAGGTGCCACTTTGAGGCACAAGTGTGGTAAAGGATAGTAGCAAAGTCCCTTCTATCATTTTCTCTCATTTTCATTTATTTTTATTATGGTGGGCTCATTTGGCCTCCCCCATTTTTCATTTTTCGTCCGGAGTCTCATCCCGACTTGTGGGGGAATCATAGTCTCCATCATCCTTTCCTCACTGGGACAACGCTCTAAAAATGATGATCATCACACTTTTATTTACTTACAACTCAATATGGAGAACTGATATGAAGATATGACTCTATATGAATGCCTCTGGCAGTGTACCAGGATGTGCAATGATCTAGCGTGACATGTATCAAAAATATAATGAACGGTGGCTTTGCCAGAAATACTATGTCAACTCTATATGATCATGCAAAGCAATATGATGATGAACGAACTAGTCATGTGAAGTGACGGTGAAATTTGCATGGCACTATAACTCGGAATGGCTATGAAAATGCCATGATAGGTAGGTATTGTGGATGTTTTGAGGAAGATATAATAAGGCTTATGTGTGACAGAGTGTATCATGTCACGGGGTTTGGATGCACCGGCGAAAGTTGCCCCGATCCTCGAGCTGAGAATGGGTTGTGCACGGCCGAAGAGGCTAGCAAATATGAGGAGGTGTGATTGCGTATGTCCATGGTTTTACATTAGTCATAAAGAACTCATATACTTATTGCAAAGTTTTATTAGTTTTATCACAAATCAAAGCACTCCCCGCATGCCCCGGGGAAAGAGGCTGGTAGGAGTTAACCATCGCGCTTTCGACCTGAAACACACTAGAATTTCAACGAGGAATAGAAATGCTCACACATCATCACCATGCCTCTTTAATTTTTAGACAAATAAGAAAATAACCTCTCTGAATATCGATACTTTTACAAATTAAAAAATTTGAACTCACACCTTTTCAGATTACTGCATCAATATTATCAATCCTCATTCTCTTTATGTGCTACATGATGGTTATGATTATCACTCATTGGATACCTAATATTTTTGGACTAGTATTATGACCCATGCAAATTACCATCACTATTTGTTAACTCTCAAACAAATATAAGTGAAGAGCGGGAGTAAAATTATTTCTATAAAATCTACACTCCACCGTGCTCAAAAAGATGTAAGTGAAGTACTAGAGCAACTGCCAAGCTCAAAAGATATAAGTGAAGCACATAGAGTATTCTAGAAAATTATGATGAAGGTGTGTCTCTCTAAATAGGTGTGTCCAGCAAACAATGAATGTGGCAAACTGAAAGTAAAAGCAAACAAAATCAAACGACGCTCCAAGCAAAACTCATATCATGTGACGAATAAAAATATAGCTTCAAGTGACATACCGATGGATTGAGACGAAGGAGGGGATGCCTTTCGGGGCATCCCCAAGCTTAGACGCTTAAGTCTTCCTTATAATATTACCTTAGGCTCTTGCCACTCCTTATTCCTTTGTCCATCGTGATAACACCGAAAACTTGAAAACTTCAATCTCACCAAACTCAACAAAACCTTGTGAGATCCGTTAGTATAAGCAACATATCAAATACTTTAAGTACTGCTGTAAATTGATTCAAATTTTAGTATTGCATAATAAGTACTGTATTCTAACTTCTCCATGGCTTATACCCCCTATACAACCCATAGCATAGTCAAAACAAGCAAACTATACAAGTAAAACAGAATCTGTCTAAAACAGAACAATCTGAATTATGCTCATACTAATGCATATACGAAAATCCTGAAAACTTCGGAAAACCTGAATAATTTGTATTCCAATAGTGTGTAAAAATTTCAGGAATTTATCATCTTCCAGTAAGAAACTAAAATTCCTGTACTGAACGCAAAAGTTTCTGTTTTTGCACTGCATCAATTCTACTCATCATACAAGTCATCCCAAAGGCTTTACTTGGCACAAACACTAATTAAAACATAAAAACACAATCATTACAGAGGCAATAATCATGTTATCACAACCAAACATAAAGTAAAAGCAAAATGTAAGATAACTATTAGTTTGCCTCCCAATAAGCGCTATTGTTTTATGCCCCTAGCTAGGCATAATGCATAGTTTCAAGTGTTGTCATCTTTGACATCAAGCTCCTCAATAACACAAGCATGCTTCTTAGGTAAATTAGGAGTCTTGATAATGGGACCTTTTATGATATCTATAAAGTCGGTGTGCACACGAATCATCTTAAGATCCTCATTCCTTTTAATAGGTGAAACACTATTATTTTTAGGAACATACATAGTCTTGAAACTACCCCTTGAGGTGTGCTAGGTTTAGTTTTAGAAGGTGAAAAAGCGGAGCCCATTTTATCAATGACCTCCTCCATCTTAGCAATTCTACTAAAACCTAGTTCTATCTTTTCATTAAATGTTGTTTATTTACCTTTTAGCTCCTTCAAAGTGGCTTCTATCTTAGATCCAAATTGAGTAATATGGTTATGAGTCTTTTTATCCAACTCCTCAATTTGTTCTTTAGTGGTTCTTTTATTTTCTATAACATCTAACCTCTGCATACCATCTTCCAATGTCAAAATTGTTTCATTAATAATAATAGGAGGTGACCCTACAAGATCCTCAATAGCATTATAAGCGTCCAAGGTGTCACACATCAAGAAATTACCACTGGTAATGGTGTCAAGAACAAATCTATACCAAGTTGTCACACCCGCATAAAAATTGCGAAGCAAGGTAGTAGTGGATTGCTTACGAATAGAATTATTTTGAGCATTGCAAATCCTATACCAAGCATCTTTTAAATTCTCTCCTCCCCTTTGTTTAAAATTAAACACTTCATTCTCAGGAGCAACGTAAACATAAGAAGAAATAGACATAGTGACAGGAAACAAGCAAAGATAAATATTTTTTTATTTTTTATTTTTATGAGACAAGATAAATATAACAGCAAATAAAAAGATAAAAAAGTGAATGTAATTTTGTGAGAAGCTACTTGATAGTTGGTGATGATATTCCCCGGCAACGGCGCCAGAAATCCTTCCTGATAGTTGCGATCTGCGTTGGGTTTTTCGTGAAGAGGAACGGATAGTTGTAGCATAAGATGGGTAAGTATTTCCCTCAGTTATGAAACCAAGTTTTATCGAACCAATATGAATATCAATCCTCAACTCTCTTCAGCGGCTGCACACAAAAGAACAAACAATTTGCACCCAACGTGGGCAAGAAGGTTGTCAATCCCCTTGATCTCATTATTTGCAAGCAAATGAGTTGTGTAGATGATTGTTGATAAATATAAATAAAATAAAAAGTAAATAAAGGCAGCAAGGAAATAATAGATTTTGCGAATATATAAGTGAATAGACCTGGGGGGCCATAGTGTTCCCTAGCGGCATCTCTCATGTAGGCAACGTACGGTGGGTAACAAATTACTGTTGGGCAATTCATAGAAAAGCAGATAATTATGCAAGTTTCACGGCAATGATCATGTGTATATAGGCATCACGTCCATAAGCAAATAGGCCGACTCCTGCTTGCACCTATTACTATTACTCCACTTCAAGAGCGCTTCTATGCTTGCCTCTCTACTGATTAAGTTCATGACCAATAGAGTAATGCTTGGAGAACAATGACATGATGTAGACAAAGAATACTCAAACAATATGAATAAACCCCATCGTTTTATCCTTAATAGCAACAACACAAGACGTATCTTCTCCCTTTCTATCACTGGGATATAGAAACTCGTCGGATTGAACCTACTACAACGCACCTCTCTCACCGAAGAAATATCAATCTAGTTGGCCAAACTATCTCAATAGAGGAGATAATTACGAAGCTATAATGATCATGCAAATTCAGAGACATAATATAATTCAGAGATATCTCAAATACGTTTCATGAATAATCTGAACATAAACCCACAAATCTTTGGATCCCAACAAACACACCGCACAAAAGGATTACATCAGATAGATCAAAGCGAAGATGCGATGATCATTGTATTGAAGATCATAAGAGACAGAGATTGCCAGCTAGGTACTAGCTATGGAACTGTAGGTCTGTGGTGAACTACTCACACATCATCATGAGGGCAGCAAGGTTGATGTAGAGGCCCTCCGTGATTGATCCCCCCTCCGGCAGGGTGCCGGAACGGAGCTTCAGATGGGATCGCGGCGGAATAGAGACTTGCGGCGGCGGAATAGGTTTTCGGGACCCCCTCGAGGGTTTCTGGATTATTAGAGAATTTATAGGCCAGAGAGCGAGGTCGGGAGAACCAACGGGGACCCACAAGCCAACAGGGCGCGCCCCCCGGGGCGCGCCCTGATGGCCTGTGGAGCCCTGGTGCGGCTCCAGGCCATCTCCCGAAGCTTCTAGGTCTTGTATTGGTCCAGAAAAAATCATCAAAAAGTTTCGTGGCAATTGGACTTCGTTTGGTAAAGGAAATCTGCAAAGTAAAAAACAAGCAGAAAACAGCAACTGGCACTGGGCACTAGGTCAATAGGTTAGTGCTCAAAAATATTATAAATTGGTAAATAATAACCCATAAAGTATCCTAAAACGATAATATATCAGCATGAAACAATCAAAAATTATAGATACGTTGGAGACGTATCAGCCGCGTCACCCACCGGTTCCCAGCCACCACCCAGACCACGTGGAGATGAGTAGTTGAGCCGCACCGAGTCGCCTGATCCAGTCGTCGTGGCACCCTCACGTCCACGACGGCAGTCGAGGTCACCAAACAAATCCGGGTCGCCACCCTGGCGCCCATCTCCGCCGGACGAGCCACGCCGTCCAGGGCCGCCATGAAGCTCCGACCGGAGACCCCGCAATGCGAGAAACGATGGGGTCCCGCCGCCATCAATAGCGCGAGGAGAATGAGGACCCGCCGCCTCCGTCAGCCTCGCTGCCTTTGACCGGAGGCGTCCTTCGACGTCGGCAGGGGGAGCAAGATCGGAGGAGGAACGGGCGGCGGCTGCGCGTGATCCGCCCGAGTCGCCCCACCTGGGAGCGTCGCGGGGCGTTCTCCGATCCTAAAAAAGTGGAGCGACACGGGGCAAGTCTTCTTCCCGTGTTATGGGATGCGTCCATTATCGTTGGCTAATTCAACTGCGTCTGATGTGCTCGTTTAATTTTCCCACACAACCATGCCATTTACATATTGTTTAAACCAACAATCTCTCTATGAAGCGCCTATGTTTACTTTTCATGTTTATATTGAGTCATTCCCTTCTTGAAACCTAGCACCATGGCATAATCTTTCCGTATACGAGTAGGACACATGCCTAACGCTTACTAAAACCATGTATATCGGTTGTTTTACTAACATTGGCACACTTCACCCCTAAAACACCATAATTGACATTTGTTAACTATGTTGTAAAATTACGTTGATAAAAGATGACACTGACAAATGGCAACCGACACAACGTCCAAGACGACCGCGAAAATGGTGCTAGAGAACAATGCCTCTACCCGGCAAAAAAAAACAGTGACCGCAGCCACCCAGGTGACAACCCAACCTCATATGCCCTGGGGTCGAACGACGTTCCAGTTGGCCATAACAAAGGAACTGACGACGTATGGTGCCCCGTAGCATGCTGTTATCATGCATGTGTTTCTCTGAAAGCATGGGAGACATGACGTCGTGATCCTTAACATTTGGAAGCAAAATTGTAAACAAATCTTAAAATGTTCAAGAATGTGAAATTTGGAACCAGGCCATATTTTCTTTGCATGACATTATGAAATGTCTCATGCTAGTTTGATCCACCATCATGTAATATGAAATCAAATGCCCCAATCCACTCACATTTGGTTATATGCACTGCCGGACCTAGGAATGGTTCAGGCCCCAGGTGAACTGGGCCAGGCACAGGCAGCCTTCCTTTACTGTAGCGTTTATTGTAGCTATAGTGCTACATTATACAAAGGAAATGGGCCTCACGCCCCAGGCCGCTGCCCCTTCTGCCTGGGGCTTCAATCCGCCCATGGTTATATGCTCATTGCTTGTGTAGGGGTTTTAAGACGCCCTTTGTTAGTGAATGGAACACGCATATTCGCAAATAAAACTGGTTGTATCTGCATGTATTCTTCAGAAGGTTCTACATATTGCTTGCTTGCCTTGTTTATTGCCTATCTGCCCGGGTGTTGCACCTTGCGGTCTTTAGGAATGGTGTGTTTCAGCCAGACTGCCCAGCTATTGCACGTTCTGGTATGCTGAATGGCGAGTTTTTCTTAAACCGTGAGCAAACGATTATGCTCATACTTCCTTCTTATTTCCCTGACAAAAAGCGAGGTTTGTCCAAGCATTTCACCTCTTTTATGCCCGGCCATTGGTCGGTGCATAATGGACTGACAAGCTATTGATCTTGACTGAGTGTTTCCATTTGTTTCATCATCGGACCTAGATCAGGTATTACCGTGTGCCGGAAGTTAAATGATCTATTTGAAACATACAATGAAAGTTAACTAAACTATTCGAAGAAAAGAACTACATCTATCAACGTATCGACCAACCATAGCCAAGAGCTGAAGCAACCAATACAAACATAATTTTAGTTAAACTATTTGAACGATCTTTCTTGTAAATGGTCTGTAAGTCATTATGTTTGTATTCTGCTGATATCTTCCCTCTATAATTACCAATGACAAACAACAATAATTGATCACCGTGTCCTTCCTAGGTTGGCAATGAGAACCCAATAGCCAGGTCGATAGAAAGGCCGACCACAGCCCCCATTGCAGATGACATAAAATAAACGAATAGTGGACTCCTACTCAGAACAGCCGAAATGACTCGTCAACATCCGGGCAAATGCCGGCCGGCCCTCCGCACAGCCGAGTGGGAGGCCTCCTTACAGCCAGCTGGGAGGTCCGATAAGATCGCACGCCTGTCGCGATTGGACCAGCCCGGCGCGAACCATATACACCGCTAAGCGGTCATGGCTAGACCAATGATGGTGGATCAAGTTCCTCCCAGAGGCCCACACATCATGGATCCATCCGGGTTCACATGGTGTGACCACATCGGCGTGAGTGGGCCCACATGAAAATCGGTAGTGCGAGCGTGAGACAGGTCGTGTGGCTGTCATGACCGGACCAACCCGGCAGGAGGCTAGGACGTCTTCAGACCGGTCCGGGCACGACTTCGCGCACAGGCAAGCGTCGTACCTCACCTGCGGGCACGCCCAACACCGCCCAATGACAGGTGGACTAGACGCGATGGGCAGTCCACCCATCATGGACTTGCCTGCGGGGTTCCCCGTACATGGGCCGTCTGGGCAGATCGGGCGGCTTGCATTGGCCTCGGGTGGCTCCTATGGCATGCCACCGGCCAATGGACGGCCATGAGGCGGTGTTCGCCGCAGAGAGCCTAGTGAGGCAAGTAAGTGGGTCTATGCACGAACCGGTGGGGAAGGCGCTAGCCGACTCGCGCGGCTGTCGTGACCGAACCGGCACGGTGGAAGGCAAGGACACCACCCAGTGGGTCTATGCATGACTTCACGTGCAAGCAAGCGCATCGTGCCTCACCTGCGGGAGCGCCCAACACCATCCAATGAGGGGTGGACCAGACCCGACGGGTTGTCCGCCCGTAATGGACTTGCCATCCAGGTCGTTCGGGCGTGTGTCTTTCAAGCAGATCATACGGCTCGCGTCGGCCCCGGTTGGCTCCCGCGACAGGCCAACGGCCAACATACAGGCTTGAGGTGATGATCACCCATGGAGAGCCCAGTAAGGCGGGTAAGGGGGCCCACGCATGAGCCGATGGTGCGGCTCGCGCGGCTATCTCGACCGGACCAGTAAGGCGAGAGGCAAGGACGCCACGAGGCAGGTCGGGGCATGACTTATGTTATTATCCACGATGAGAAGATTAAATGGTATCACACATGTGTTACTATTTATGATGAAGATAACAACATAAACTAATAACACATACATGATATTAGTTTAAATTACTTTAACATGCTCCGTCTTACCTCCTCTTTTCACATTAGAGGTAAGAGTATAAAATAGATCTGAGCCGTTGATCTCATTAATTAATGGTTTGATTAATTCTTACATTTTCACCTGACATGTAAAAGGAGGGGGTAAGAAGGAGCGTGTTAAATTTGCCTACTTTTCACTATGTCTAACTTGCAGATGTAGCATGAATCAGTAGCAATCTGGAGACCGATATTGGCCCGGATCGGAACCAGTCAGTCGTACGTGGGTTTGAATGCTACATTCGAGGTAGGTGCTCTCTCTTTTTAATTAACAAACCAACTGCGAGCGGTTACGACTAATATCGGACTATCTGGAGAAGTGGAGATAGGCTGCCTTGCATCTGCCAAAGCTTAACCTGTAAGCAACCGTTTGACTCTAATCTAATTAATATGACACAACCTACGTACCTCTCATCGTTTTATAAGAAAAGGCAAATTATAACATGCTTACTCTTATCCCTCTTACATGTAAGGTAAGAAGGTAATAGTTAATCACACCATTAACTAATGACATCAAAGGTTCAGATTTATTATATACCCTTACCTGTTATGTGAAAAGGGGTAGGGAAGGAGGGGATGATTGGCAAACCAAAGCTTAGAGCCTGTTCGGACTCCCTCTGCTCTACAACTTCGCTTCGAAACAGACTGGAATGCAGTTATAATTTGTGGAGCAGCTAAAACGGTGCTCCGCACGCTCCGCTCCGTAATGGAGTGGATGGTTGCCGAACACAGACTTAGCCAGTAAGGAAGCACCGCATCCTGAAATATTCAACTGCCGCTTGACTCCAAGTAGTACTCACGCTACATACATACCCTTCCTTTAATTTTTGGACCTCGTACTAACAGTGGCCCACTTTGTGTACAGACCCACATGGAAAAGCTCCACTAGCATGTGCAACTACTCCGATCGCCAAGCTGTCTCTGCGATGGAGAAACAAACAAAGCTTTGTTTTGTTGAGTAGTATTCCCTTAGTCCTCAAATAGATGACATATAAATTGATTCATAAATTGAATGTATTTTCTAAGTTTGACTAAGTATATAGTCCCTCTGATTTAGAATAAGTGTCACGGTTTTGAACTAAGCTTAAACTAAACTTGACATTTATTCTGGATCGGAGGGATTATAATACAATAAACAATATCAAATATATATCAATATATGCATCATTCGATATATTTTTACGATATATTTATTCTTTTTCATGAAAATAATGTATTTATCGAATGTTGTAGCTGTTGATAGTTTCTTCTATATACTTGTCAAACTTATAAATGAATATTTTTAAGTGGATTTTTCCAGGAAAAAATAATGTGCAAGCGTTTCAGGTGCTCCTACGGGTAGGATGTACCGTGTACTAACCCCACACAAAGCCAAACTGTTTTTTTTAACTGCCACCAGCGGGAAAGGCTCCCCACGTGAATATATTTCAATTAAAAAATATCGAACAAGGTTCAGTTTAGGAGAGACAAGAGGAGAAAAAATCCCGCCACATGTCGGCGTGGATCAAGCCTTTCGAAGACGGTGAGACAAGAGAGTAAGGTCAGAGATTACAGCCCTTATTACATCAAATGGAGTTTGGACAGTGGCACGAAAAGTCATAGCATTCCGTGTGTCCCAAATTTTCCAAAGCACTAGTAGCATAGCAAAGAGCCAAACGGACCGTGGGAGGTTTAGAAGCTCCACAACTTCGAGAGTGGCGAGTAGCATGGCCGAATGCCTAGTGCCTCCCATATGGAGACCGAAGAGGGGCAAGAGAAGAACAGGTGAGCTCGGTCCTCCTGAGCGGCCTGGCAGCGAGGGCAAGACGATTAATTCATGATGGTCTTGTGGTGCAAATTAGCTCGAGTGTTTAGCCTGTCGAGGTAGAATAGCCATCCAAAGATTCGGACCCTGCTAGGGATGTTGGAGTCCCAAATGTGAGCAAGGTTCAGATCCGACAGCTGCGAAGCAAGAGCATCATCGGCACCCTTAGTGGAGAAGGGGGGCCCGTTGAGCACGATCGTTCGTCCGGTGAATCCAAGAGGGTCACATCATGCAACAAGAGTCTCAAAGCAGCCAATTAATGGGAAGCGGTTAAGGTTAGTTGGCTACGCAAGCCCAGATCAATCCCATCCATCACTGTATTTTTAACAAGAGAATTTGTCTTTCTACGGTGTGAAAATAAGGCTGGAAATGTGGTAGAGAGGAGCTTAGGGAGTAGCCATCTATCTATTGCATGTGTCAATCCTTGATTGCCTGATGTAGGCTGCAAAAAATATTTGAAAAATGTCAAAAAATAAGATTGGTGGAAATAGGTTTTGGGGGATTCATTGGGCCGGATGGGTGTATGTGCGCCTATGCCTTCGCGTCTTGAAAAATTGTGCTAACGTTTTATCTACTACTGCTTACGAAAACAAGCCCGGCCGGAAGAAAAATGTACCCTGTTGTGCTGCCACCCTCCATGTATTTATCACCTTATTATATCATCCCCCGATCTAGATCATCATCGTCAGTGGGGGTCGCTTTCTCTGTTCCGTCCTACTAGCCTTCCTTCCTCCCCTCCCTCGCCCATCGCCTCGAGAGCTCAGACTCCCATTTAACAATCCTCCCACCCACCCAGACATAAGCCCCACTTCCTTCTAGACTCCGAGTTTTTGTGCGAGCCCGTCGAGAGTTCGTGCGGAAGGACGGGCGGACGGACGGACGGACGCGCTGCCTGGACGCCTCGGCGATCAACTAGAGAGCAAGTAAGATTTAAGATCCGTGGCATTGAGCTTTCTCAATCCTCTCCCATTAACTTACGGCAGATAATTTCGTGCTCCTGGTTGCGGCATTAGAGCCGTTGTCTTGTTGTTAAATGTTAATGCTTTATTGGAGGCAACGAGAGCTTATTTGGGCAGCTTGTCTTCTTTCTCTCCCTTCGTTATTTTCTTTCACCCGGCCGAAACAGAGAGACAGAAAAAGAGAGGCGATGCAGCGCTCTCTCTAGGGGTTCCGGCGCCGCCACCTTCACCAGCTCCGTAGGCTCCAGAGTCGGAGGTTCTGTACTCCGGCCACCGAGCTCTCCCTGTGCCACAGCCCCCAGATCTCCCTGCATCGCGCCGGAGGTCCACCTCCGCCGCCCAACTCAGGTGCAGGCTGCAGGGACTCCACCGGAGTCAACTTGACGCTCCGTTGTAGGCTTGTAGGGAAGAAAACCGCTCATGGTTACTCTCCGCCGTTGACGTCACCAGCGACGACGCGGGCTGCCTGTGAGCAGAGTAGGTGGGAGGGGATCAGGCGAGGTCGGGTCGCCTAGGGCATTTCTAACTGATGAGTGGGGAAAATATCTAGTGATACCAACACTCACATGCTCCCATGCTACCATTTTGAAAAATTCAAATTTAAACATTCCAAAAAAATCTTTCAAAAATCATGGATGTTTGGAACACATATGTCGACAACCCCTAAAAAATTCAGATCAAAATTTGAAATAAACATCAAGAAACAAAAAAGACAAATTCATATATGAATAGTGTCATTTCTGTTTTTGTCTTCTTCTTACACTATTCATTGTGGATTTCTCTTTTTTGTTTCTCAATGTGTATTTTGAATTTGGATCTGAATTTTTTAGGGCTTGTCGACATATGTGTTCCGAACATTCATGATTTGTTTCAGAATTTTTTAGAATGTTTAAATTTGAATTTTTAAAGTTTGTATCATGGGAGCATCTATGAGTTGGTATCACCTGATACTCACCCCGAGAGTGATGCCCAATAAACAGTGAAGTTAAATCTTGATGGAGTATATTTACTTCATTAAGTTTTGGTCCGATCTAACCAATCCCCTATATATAATGGAGTAAAAAAGAATTTTATTTGTATTTTATTTTCGGTAACGAATGATATTTCTTTGTCGACTATTTCATTCAACGACATTTCGATACATTGGAGTACTTAGTTCATCAATTCTTTGCTACGAGAACAAGAAATACAATTATATATTTAAAAAATATCTAACTTTCATAACTGCTCTAGCTAGTTGGATTAATATCTTCTTTATGTGTTCAGTATTGATCTACAAATTCTGGAGCTTGCACACTTTTTTTTTCTTCAATTCTAAAGACGTAGACGTTGTTTCCCCTCTAGTCTCTTCTTTAGTCTCAAATTTAGGCTCAATTCTAACAACGAGTGCACGAGCATCTATCAAATTTCATGCTATTAATAGATCATTATATTCTACTTCCCAACACCGAAACTTGCATCCTTCCTACACACAAATTTTAGCAAACAATGAGCTACCAAAATTGCGTCGAATCCGGTGAATAACCAAATTAAAACAAGCACATACCCCATCTTCTTCGCACTGGAAGAACACCCATCCAGGATGTTCCGGTATGGTAGAAACTCTGCGTACCACCTGCAACGGGCAGTCGTCGCACTTTATGACCGGCAACGATGAGCCGGCGAGCTGATGGGCCAGCGCCGAGGCCGGGCGACGGCCGAGCGTGTTTTTGCCGGCGAACCGCCAACGGGAGAGATTCCAGTGGCTAGAGGAGGAACCGATACGTGCATGTGGCGGGCGGGCGTTGTCAAGGCTTTGTCGTCCAGTTCCCAGCCAATCCATGACAAGGCGCAGTCACTAGCGGCCGGACGCTCCAAATCCGGCAACGACGACAACAGCCACAAATCCACCTGTTCTGGTCCGACGACGGGACTGGAAGGCACAAATCCAAGTGACAGCAGGGCCTACATAGCGTCCGCGGTGGCGGGCGGGTGCCGCTGGATTTGGGAGGGGCAACACTGGTGCAGATGCGGCGCGGGAGTGGAGGGGGGAGGCAGCAGAGGAGAGGCGTGGCTTTTTCTGAGCCGCCGAGCGGTGGAGTAAATATAGGAAGATTCACTATGGTTGAGTATAATTTTTACTCTATTGGGGGGGGGGGGGGGGACACACACGCACGCGTGAGCGCGCGCGCGAAAAGATATTAATTGTATTTCAAATGTTTATCACGTACAAGAAAAATACATACTAAAAAAATACATGTTAATTGACCATGTATGAAAACTTTTGATCATGTTTTCAAACACGTTAATCCAGCATTTGAAAAATAAAATCAACAAGTATTTTGAAAATGTTAATTAAGCATTTTTAAAATGGTAAATGTACAGAGAAAAAATGTTAGCATGTATAAAAATGTTAATCAGGTATTTGTAAAATGTTAAAAAAATATTTGAATTTTTTTAATCAAGCATTCAAACAATGTTAAATCCGAATAGAATAAATGTTGACAATGTATTAAAAAATGTTATATTGTATTTTAAAAATGTTCATCAAGCATTTCAAAAAGTGTATAGAAAAACAGTTGACCGTATATACAAAAAATGTTAATCTTATATCGGAAAAATGTTAATCAAGCATTTTGTTTTTCTTTAAATACGTGTATACAAAACAATATTGCCCATGTATTAAAAATTGTTAATATTGTATTTAATAAATGTTAATCCAGCATTTAAAAAAATATGTATAGCAAAAATATTCACCATTTATTAAAAAATCAAATTTGTATCTGAAAAATGTTAAATGTGCATTAGACACATGTATTCGAAACAGTGTAGGAAAAATAATGAAAACCAAAGGAAAAAAAGAAAAACAGATTAAACACAAGAATAAAACGAATAACAATGAAGAAAACTAAAGAAAAAGTAAAGGGAAAACCCATTGAAAACCATGAAAAAATGAAGTGTGAAGAAAAATAATTATGAAAGAAAGAAAAGGAAAATATTAAATACAGAGAAAAAATATATAAAATCTGGTCAAAAAAAGAAAAAAGGAAAACTCCGCGCGCTCCCTTTTTCTCTACTATATTTCTTGTAAGTGCGCTAATTGGGTGACCCCTTACTGTAGAAGCTTGACATGAGAGAAGCTACCCTCTCGCGGTAAGCGAGACATGGCTGTCGCGACTTCGCAAGGCTTCCTGGCTAAACCTTTATAGGAACAGTCCAATTGACCCGCAAACTTACAATCCACCCAACCATTCCAGGAATCTCTATTTAACGCTTTGTGCGTGTACTTGTATGAGAATCACACATAGCAGGCCGGCCCGTTTGGCCAGCATATATTCCACAGGATCCCAATTTTAGGAATCTTCCATGTCCGGCTTTCTATCAGTTTTCGAAACTTTTGTCTACAGTTTTCATTTTATTTTCTATTTTTCTGGTTATTTTTAGATAGTTCTTTATTCTAGTTTTTCTTATTGGTTTTCATTTTATTTTTATTTTTCCGGTTTCTTCTCATTCCTTTCTTTTCTTTCAAAATTGTTTCACGGAATTTTCAAAAATCTTTACGTTTCTAAAATTTGTTTAAATTTCGAAGAAACAAATTATGTTTCAAAATTGTTCACATTTCTTTACCAAAATATTACTTGTTTGAAATGTTCAGCAATTTCAAAAAGTGTGTCAAGTTTTAGAAAAAATGTTAAAATTTTCAATAAAAATGTTGGAATTAAAAATATGTTCAAAAATTTGGAAAACATAAAAAATGTTTGTGTTTCCACAGAAATTTATTTTTTTAAAATTGAAACATTTAAAAAAATGTTCCTGTTTCTTAAAAGAATGTTCAGAACTTTCAAAATATGTTCACCCAAAATGCTCGTTGAGCCACAGCTCACCTCTCCACCAGCTCTGACCACCACTTTGGCTTCCGCCATTACTAGGAGTCATCGCCAAGGCTCCTTATCTCCTCTGCTTGCAAAGCGGACAACCAGAGGACAGCCATGGAAATAGGGTCGGCGCCACGCCGCCACCACGGGCAGAGCAGAAAACAGTTACTTCTCTGCGGTGGGTTCCAAATAAAATGGAGGGCCGGCGGCGGGATATGGTTTCGCCACCGGTTTACCTTACTTGGAGTGGCGTGGGGTCACGGTGGTTTTCGAAAATAAAAAGTAAAACTAATGTTAAGCAAATAAAGTGTACCATATCCATTACTAATGGAGGCGAAAAATTTCAGCATGGATGGAAGTACACATGGTGGTGAGGGTTCGAGCGGCAACAGATCTTACGGGGCGCTGGAGGACTACTACATCCCAGATTACATACTGAATCCGGACTCGGAACCAGTCATCACTGATCAAGCACCATGCTGCCCTGTGGTGGTCTTCATCAACTCTCGAAGTGGTGGCCAACTTGGAGGTAGTTTGATCAAAACCTACCGTGAAGTTCTCAACGAAGCACAGGTACGTACCTAGCTAGGCTAGCTGCCGCTGAAACCTGGTTTGTTTTTTGAGGAAAAAAAAACTGGTTTGTTTTGGCCCACAATATCTTCTCGAATCATTTTGTCTCTCAAATTGTTTAACACAGGTATTTGATCTCACGGAAGAATCTCCTGACAAGGTGCTGCACAGACTCTATGCCAACTTCGAGAAGCTGAAGTCTGAAGGCGACGATTTTGCTGCTGAGATTCAGAGGAACATGAGGCTAATTGTGAGTGTCATATCTATAAGATTGTGTATATGCAAAAATATATCCATGTATTGACAAAAATATGTGAAATAGGTCGCTGGAGGTGATGGCACCGCAAGCTGGCTGCTTGGAGTAGTTAGTGATCTTAAGCTTTCTCACCCACCTCCTGTTGCCACTGTGCCTCTGGGAACCGGAAACAACCTCCCCTTCTCATTTGGATGGGTATGTTAGTTAGCAGGTGTCTTTTATTTAATTACGAACACTTATCATTGCCATGCCCTATTTTTAGTTTCAGGCTCATACATAATCGTGAGCATCCTATTTATATACATGTATTAATTTTTAATCTTAAATAATGTGTAGGGATCTGCCTATTTGGTAACAACTTGGTACTATTGTGCATGTCATCCATATTTGCATACGTGTGATTTTGTCAGCGTTATTCTCGACTTGTTCATTTTGCCTGGTCTGCATCGGTCATGTGCAAGGCCATGCTCTAGTTCTCAGTTTACAGCCAAATATTATATTTATAAACACTAACATTTGACATGACTCCAGGGAAAGAAGAACCCAGCTACTGATGAACAGGCTGTGAAATCATTCCTTGGGCAAGTAAAAGAAGGAAGAGAGATGTCTATTGACAGGTATATAAATCTCACATAAGAACATGGTGCTACCAATTTTGTTTATGTCTATATCGCGCATCTTCCGAAGAAAATAAATCTCTTCTTCTCGGTTCTTGTTCCACTCAGTCTAGATGCACTCTAATTTCTGTTGCAGTTGGCACATCATCATGAGGATGCGAGATCCACATGGAAGCCCATGTGATCCTATTGCTCCCTTACAGCTTCCTCATGCAATGCATGCATTCAACCGCGTATCGCGTTCTGATTCGATCAATGTGGTAAGTCGTATATTTATGTCTGCTGTTGTTTCAAGTTGATGTGTTTCGTTTTCTTCACATTGATTCATTTCATTTCTAATCTCTTTTTTTTTCGAAACGGAGGCAAAAGCTTTGCCTCATCTTATTAATAAAGCAGAAAGAGAGTTGCCCGGTTAATAAGCGGAAAACCGGGCGAAAACCGTCACAAATTGCTGAGCGGCACACATAATACCACACACACCTCACATAGAGGGTCTCGTCAACATCACACACCGGTGTCATCGTCATCACTTCTCTCCAACGGGCGTCATCGCCCTCCCTAATCTCCGAGCAAGCGACTCCGACTTCTCCGAAGACAAGTGTTGACCCAACCCACACCGTAGAGGCTGTGTGAAACACAAGAAGCCCCACGCCAACTCAGCCACACGCGTCGAGGACATCACATCTCTGACTCTGAAAGATAGCTTTGAAGGAGAACTATGCAAGGCTGGCGCCGCGGAAGATCACCGAACAGACCACCTGCTGCCTATCATCGTCGCCACAGGGCCCTGCCGCCGTAGCTCTGACTTCACCACAACGAAACAACCTGAGGTAATGCCACGAACACGCCGAAGAAGAGCCGACTACCGCAACCATTGCCGCGTCTTCGACATCGCACACACCCATCATCGTTGCCACAGAAGCCTCGACACCAGCACCACCAACTTCCATACGTCCCGCTTGATGATGCCTAGCTCCAAAGACGAAGCCCCCGAGAGGGGATACGATGCCAGAGCACCGTCATCGTCCGATCCCATGGATCTAGGGTTTCCCCCGAAGCTGCGAAGATTGGAGCTGAGAGTACCTCGACGATGCCAACAAGAAGGAAACGACGCTTGAAAGCGTCGTCATCGCCGGCTTCGGACACGCCGAAGACAAGCTTTCGCCCGGGTCGACCTCTCGAGCCTCGCACATCATGCATCAGCAAGTCTTCCATCGAACCACCGAGGTCAAATCCGACCGAATCTGACCACCTTCACATTTCGCAACCTCCGAGCAGTAGATCCGCGCCGCCCGAACCCTCGTGCGCCTGCATCTGCACGCTGTCCGAGAAGCAGCCACCAACCGCGCCGCAACGCATCCTCACGATGGCAGAACCATGCCGCCCGCACCTCCCCGCACAGACGCACCGCGACCCGGCCGCGTCCTCACCTCGTGCTGCACATCCCCTCTGGCCGCACCTTCCCGCCAGAGCACCACTGGGCCAAATCCACCTGCCATGCGCGCGCCGCGCTGCGCCGGACCAGATCGGTCGGAACACGGGCCACCATCCCACGACGCCAGGGCCGCTGCTGCAGGCCAGTCCTGCCCGCACACCACCAGATCCGGGCGTGATGGCCCCGGATCCACCGCCCCCGCCGGAGAAGAGCTCCAGACCGCCGTCGCCGAGCTCGCGGTGACCATGTGCCACCATCCACAATCCCATGGCGCCAGGACCGCCGCTGCAGGCTAACCCCGCCCGCACACCACCATATCCGGGCTCGAGGGCCTCGGATCCGCTGCCCCCGCCGGAGGTTTGGAGCTCCAGACCGTCGATGCCGAACTCGCGAAGACCATGCACCGGCGCCGCACGAGCCGGCCACGAGACGTCCGCCCCATGGAGAAGAAGCCCCGCCGCCGCCGCTGCCACACGGGCTTTGCCCGGTGGCGCATCCCGACGGCGGCGAGGAAGGGAGACGACGGAGGAAGTGCTGCCGGCGGTGTGTTTGGTCGCCGCCCGTGTCGCTCGTGCGGAGCGACGCGGGGCCGGGGTGTTACGTATTTCGGTATCGTCAAGATTCTCCTCGTATTTCTAATCTCTTATTATACATGAAATGTGCCATGTATCATGTTAGAGCTGAACAGCTCGGCTTCTAACATGACCTAACACTGGAAGTAGTAAACGTCCAGCAGAATGTGTCCGATTCATGTGAATGGTCAACATGTTTTGACCAATTGACCAATCAGCGGTCTCTGAAAGGCAGCATTCAACGGAACCTGACCCATCACAGAGGCAACAGGGACATCTTCCCGCTGCACAGTATGATAGAGGCGTGGATATTGCATGGTCAAAGATGTGCTTGCAACCATGTATCTTTTCACAACCTAGTAGTTAGGTCATTTCCTACCACAGACGTCCCTATGCGAAAAAAGACATTGTTGACCGCCATGAGGCCTTTTCAGAAGGAAGTTGTTGACTTTTTGACCTCATGATCGATACATCAAATCACGACGAACACACGCGCACGAAAGATCCCAACCATATATGCTAGCAAACTAGTACTACTACTAATCAGACTAGGCTACTACCTAATCATCCGGTAACCTTGATCACACTTTTTTTTTTCGAAAAGGAGGAATACCCCCGGCCTCTGCATCTCGTGATGCACACAGCCATATATTATTAATAATTCAAATTCAGCAGCCGAACAACATCGACCCGGAAAAAAAGCGAAAACAAAACCTGAGGCCGCATGCCTCGCTACAGTAACTCCACCAGATAGCCACTAACCCTTTGTTACAAGACGACAACAGAAACGAATAATACACAACTCCTAGACTACGCCTTCAAGAAGGAATCGCCGCACGTGCGCCGATGATGGCGAGTCCAACACGAGGTTGAACTCCGGATTCTCATCCCTGAAGCCAAGCTTCAATCCACCACCTTCAGCAAGGTCACGACGCAGGCGCACGTCGACATAGCCTGATCAGAGATCTTGTGTTTCCACCGGAGTGCACAAACTCGTCGTTGAAGCCGCATGTACCATCCGCCATTATCCTGCTACCGACGCCTCGATAGCCGGATACCTCTGGAGAAGACAACAGAAGACAAAAGCGTCCCATACCGCCTGCCTCCCGCTACTGTCGCACCACCTTCGATCCAGCAGCAACAGGCTAAACATGGAACCTCCGCCAGAGCCACCGTGCAGCACCTGGCTGTAGCAGGCATGACTTGACGTCTCCGCATAAGACGTCGTGCATAGCATCCGCCGGCGGCGCATCCGCCGGTGGCTTCACCTGCCGGCGACAGGCACTGTCTGACAATTCCGAAAGAGGCGCATATGTCACCTACTGAGCCGTATCGAACCCGATCTGTTGGTGGAGGGGACGTCCCATACCGCCACCAGCCTCAGAAAGGCCGTCACCACCTCGAGATCCAGACTCCGAGACGCCCACACGTCCACGGAGTCCGCCGCCGAAGAAGAAGAGGGGCCGCCGCCCCGATTCCGGGCTCTATAGGGAGAACCCACCGCCGCGCCAGCCGCTGTCGTCGCCCATACAACGGCAACCGCCGACTTGGCCGTCAGATCTGGGCACAAGGGCCCAAATCCCTCGCGCGCCGCCACCTGGTCAATCGCGCTGGACCTCCCGTCACGCAGACGAGCCGGCCACATCCAGATCCGCCGCACGCCGCAACACACCATGCTTCCCAAGCCCGCCGGCCCGAGGAACCGATCCACCGCGCCGTCAGCACCGCCGCCGGGCCAGCGCCAGCTGCCCACACAGCCCCAGCCACCAGCCACCACCGAAGATCCCGGGGCCGCCGCCCCGGCGTCCGAGCTCCGCCATCTGCGCCTGCCGTCCAGGGCCGACGCACGCGCATCAGGCCGGAGGCCTCCCGTCGCGCGCAAAGACAGGAGGCGAGGACCCGCCGGCCGCCGTCCACCACGCAGGGCTTCGCCGGGCAGCTTCCTCCGGCGGGGGCGGGTGGCTAGATCGAGCGCGACGCGGGGGCGGCGGCGGCTAGGGTTTCGCCCGAGCCGCCCCCCTGGGAGCGACGCGGGGATATAGTATCTTAAACCTTGATCACACTTATGCTAATCCTAACCAAACTCAAACACAACTTAGTACTGCTAGTGTAGGCATGTTTGGATTATCCAACATTCACCTCCTAATCCAATCGTCCGACTTTTATTGAACGAGACACACAAATGACCATATGTTCATCTTGTCACGTCGGTTGCCTTTGGTGACACGACTTACCGAACCATAACTTTTCTCTTCTTGCAATGATGACCACCACTTCATCACCATCTTTTATTTTTCATGCCGACTTGTAGACTGGAACCAACGATTACTCAGACTACCAGCCACGCTGTCACATCTTAGCGTGCTACATGCAGACTAAACGCATAGCCACAATTTTCTTTTTCCATCCGCTCTCGTATTCGATTTTCCTCCGCCAGTGACACATCACAACTGTAGCAGAAGACCCACACACCTGAGCTCTTGGACGCACCTTGCAAAAACTCATGTGCACACCTTGACGACGGCTCGTAACTTCACCATCTCCACGCTCCCCCCAACGATGATCACACATTGCTTTGCTTACGATAACTTCCTTGCCGTCTTCTCCAAGTCGTTTCGCTGAACGACAATCATCTGTCACCTCGCTTGCGACAGCACTCTCACCGCCTTCTCATCGTCGCTCCACCGATCGACTATTGCCCGCTCCTTCTCGTCGCTGCACCACCTAGCGACTATATTGCCCGCCCCAAGGCACTAGTCGGGTCGCCACCTCGGGGCAAGCGCAACTTCACCTCGACCTTGCTGTAGATACCAATTGTTGGCTTTTCGACCTCAGGATCGATACATCAAATCACGACGACGCGCACGAAAAACTTCAACCATATATGCTAGCAAAATAGTACTACTACTAATCGGACTAGGCTACTACCTAATCATCCGGTAACCTTGATCACACTTATGCTAATCCTAACCAAACTCAAACACAACTTAGTACTGCTAGCGTAGGCATGTTTGGATTATCCAACAGACATGTCCATTGCTTTTTTCTAAACCTCGGAGATGGTTTTAGAATGCAAGTACTTATTCCTTAGCAATTCTTGTCATATACACTGTCCTCGATAAGTAGCGTGTAGAGTCATGTGCTCAACAAACACTTATTTTTAATCTCAAGGCTCTCCACCCCCGAGACCCCGTTGGTCCTTTGCGCAATATGACAACTCATCTTGTCAGCCGATATTTACTCTTGTGTTCATCAGATTGCCAAAAAGACCTGGATCTACAGAAAAGCTTTGGGTATTTCAATGTAGTCTCGTGAGAGCAGCGTTGGTCAAATTCAGCCTTGCCCCATAAGACATGAGCTTTCCTATCCAACATGCCAACGTTTTTCTCTTATCGGTCTATAGTACCTTCCCACTCGTTGGTATGCATTCTACAGTAGTGCATCGGAATTCCAAGATATTTACACGGGAATGAGCCACATTCATAGGTTGTTAGCCTCAGCGGAACGCACCTCACACCACCACTCCTGGAATCACTCCGTGGTCACATGACTCGGCTAAATCAGTTTTTTGGCAACTCACACGATCCTATAGGCATGAGAAACAAACTATTTTGTGCTGACTGAGTCACTCTATGCAGGCTCCTTGCCAACTACCAAATCAGTCCTGCAGCCCCCCCCCCCCCGGCGAATGCATGAAGCTCCACCCGAGTTTGACGTTTCAATTTTTCAGAATTTTTGCCTTTGTTTTCTTCACGTTTTTTTTCAGTTTCTTGCAAACTGGGTGTAGTACACCCAAGAGTAGAACATCCATTATGGAGTTACTTAGATCTTGTTTACAATTAGTGTGGCAGCTCAAAAGTGCCCACCAAGTGGTGAAAATACATAAGATATTCATTTTTTTTCTTCAGGAGGGATGCCACACATTCCGTGGAGGATTTTGGAATTACTTCAGCATGGGTGAGAGAGTCTGTCCGCTAAATCTTTATATCAGAGAAGGATGCATATACTTCAAGCATAGTTATTTTGGCAGTACATGTGTTTCGTAATTTTGTACTAGTTTCTCAAGCATATCCTGATTATTATGATAATTAGTCATCAACACCTGCATCTCCAATGGCTAGACAACTTCACATTAAGATATATAATTGGAAGTTTTATTAACATTTGTTGTATCCAAAAATTATTAATTTAAAATAAAATAATGAACATTGTAAGAATGTGGTTTTGACTGATTAAGAGTAGTAACATGCAAATGCCCATGTGGACATATTCTCATGGAGAAGAAAGAAAATCTGTTCAATAAATTCAGAGTCGCCTAACGCACATATATGTGTTCTTTCCTATTAAATTACACTAATTTATTGTTATCTTGCTGTATATGTAATCTAATGATCAATAATTAATTCGACACATGATCCATTTGACATCAGATTTCACAAATATAACACACGTTATGTAAGACGTACATAATCGTAAAAGAAAGGTTCTAGATAGTTGTGTTGGATATATTTCATGTTATCTGCATAGTCTTCCAGTGCATTTCAATCCTTTCGAATAATATATCTTACCTAAGCATTTTCCTATGAATATGTTATGGCTCTTTAGACTATTAACAAAAAGTATGACATTCATCAATCTTTTCATGTACTATCTTTCCCTTTTATTGATCATGTGCGAAATATATCTTAAACAACATGCTACTAATATAGCATCATATTATGTGGCAGCTCCGAAGAAACAAACTTCATCATAAGATTTCCACACAAAAATGTACATGTAGTTGCTTACTGTGTTTCTTTAACTTTTTGTTACATAACATTTTCATTTGCGTGCTAAACAAAAAGACAGATTCATCGATATTTTTAATCTAATATTTCATAATTAGATCAGCATGTTAGTCGTTTTTGTACGAAACACATCATAATTTTTTTAGCAAAATGATACATATAGGTAATGGACATTTACATGTATTTTTGGAACGAATATCTTTTACTTTGAACATTAAAGGGAGGAATTCAAATTATGAAGTTTTGTGTTACAACGAATATAATTCAGATTTAGTAAAATGTGCATATGAAAAGTTGCAGTTTTTAGCAGAAATGTGTTTGCACATGTTTTCATTCCTCACTAACAATGGAAGATTTCCAACCAAACCAACTTATGCATATGTAATAGACACTATGTCAATGTAGAGAATAAATATACTTAAAGATAAGTACAATTTGCAAGAGGAAAAATCATTCTGGTTATTATAGGGAAGTGTATAGAGATCTTATTTGAAAGTGGATGTCTGGGGTTAAAATCAGGGAAAGGATCCTTTCTTCTATTGATTTAATAGGAAAAAATCTTCTCATGTCTATGATTTTTATTTTTGGTGATTTAGTATGTGGTAGTGCTTTTATCCCTATTCTATGTTGAACCACAATGTAAATGCTCGATCCAAGGCCTTTCTAATGAATGGCATGTCCAGTATACTCCTTGGAGAATAAAAGGAACAAAATGACTACAGAGACTACAGAGAGACATTAGATCTATTATTATATCTCGAAATTTGGGACTAACATACATGCAGGTATGGCTATGCTATATAGACACATCAGTGTAAAAAATATTGTGAATAGGCATACCTGCATGTACGTTGGTCCCAAATTTCATCCATAGGCCACTAAAGAATACAGAGACACATTTGTACATTTAAATTGAGGAGAAGCAGTTACCTTAGATAAATGGCAACCACATGAGTGGACGTGGAACATGTTATCAGCATAAAAGCTAATGATGGTGTTGCTAAGTTTCTCCGACAAGAGGTTGTGCCAGCAGCCACAGACAATTATTCCTTGTCTCTAGCAGCCATGCGTGTGTGCTACTGTCTTTGTTGCGGCAGTAAGCTGCCCCGAAGACGAAGAGGCTTGATCATGTGGTCATCGACAGACGACAACTGCATAGCACAGAAGATTTGAAGAGGAAGAGTGGTGATGTGGTCTCATGGAGAGATTGATAGGGATCCATACTCTTTACGGAGATTGTGGTAAAAGGAGCTATCTCGGTTGTCCATCTTTAGATCCAATGGCAGATTACAGTTTATACACGAGTATTAAAATGTAGGCTCGAAAAGGGCCTCCAGTTAATCTGTAAATAAAAGATAAGATGCAGAAAAGATGTCATATGTACGCTGACAGATTTCAATGCTGCAGGGATGGATGCTCAAGTGTCTTACGAATTTCACTCTGAAAGGAAGAGAAATCCAGAAAAGTTCAAAAAACAGATAACAAACCAGGTATTTTACGTTTCTTTGCGGGCATTTCTTTCATACCTATTCCAAATTGCTAAGCCCACCTTCCTGAAGGGTGCATATGCTAAGCTTGGGCTCAAACAAGGATGGTTTGCTCCTTCTCTAACTCAGTCATCATCAAGGTACATAGAGCAGTCGTGAATAAACTGAGTATCAATCAAGTTAATTATGTAGTTATAACTTATAACTAACAGAAGAGTGCACGGTGGCATGCTTTCGGTTTCAAGATTAGATTTGTTTTATGAGGTACCTTAACCCTGACATTTGAGGTCCCATACATTCTCAGGAACATTGCTCAACTTGCAAAGGTGAAGGTCGTGAAAAGACCTGGTGGCCGCTGGGAAGAGCTTAAGATTCCACGCGGGTAAATACTGATCTCATTACTTGTGTGCATTCATAGGCTTATGCCTAGTCCTTAGGGATGAGAACTTTGGTTTGTTTGCATCGATTGATCACTAGGCCAAGTCGTCTCTGGTGGTTCCAAAAACCATATTTTATAGTTGATTTCTTATTTCTTAGTTCCAATAGCCCAGTCAAGTCTAGTTTTCCTTAGGTGGCTGGGAAAACCAGCAAATATTGGTGTATCCCCAATAGAGATATACATAATAGTTTTAGGTCGTGCCAGAATGGTAAATCGTTAGATACAGTTCATTTCATTCAACTGGATGAGGTACTGCCTCTTCTAAGGTGGTTAAACTGCCGGAGGAATATACATAACAAAGAATAGGTGCTTCATTCGTTCTAATATACCCGGCACACAACAATATTATGGCAAATGCTCAAATAGCAAGTTACATTCATATTGGTGGCTACATCCATAATATTCACATGCAATATCTAAAAAACTATCTCATAGACATCATGGTTAGTTATGCTTGCATGTCAAATGGACAAAAACATTTCAAGTTTGGACAAGGATCTCAATATAGAGAAAAGAAATGAAAATGAACCTTTCAGTTTCGTAGTAATATATGTTGTTGCCTTCACAACTAGCAGATTCTGCTTAATTTTCTTGCATCATCATTGGATGTATGAAGAATCAGATGCAAAAAAATAAATAGAACATATATTTAACATTTTTCCAAAACTTACACATGCCTACTCAAAATGAACATACACGTATGAGAAAAAAAATATAAACATGAGTTAATTTAAGAGGTTCCTTTAAAATAGTATACTTGGTAAGGGTAATGACAGACAAAACATCATTTCCAACGTGTCCATGTATTGTTCTCCACGGAATATTTATCACATAGTTTCACCAAAATAAATCATCATCAATGATGATATAGTCCTATCACATCGTAAAAAACATCATTTTGAAGAGAAGTGTCTTCTGCAGTGCACAAAACATCACAATTGTGATGAGCTGAAATATGTCTCCCTGATTATGCATAAATGAAGAATATATATTCAGTTTTTCTCCAATAGCATAGAAATATTTCAACTTTCAACTTAATTTCACATTAAAGAATAATAGCAAACGGAAGCCGTTTTTAAGATCGAAGTAGCATGCCTAAAGGATGGCGAAAACATAACAGAAACTTTTTGGACGCGGATTTTTTGCTCTAGAGAGCATATGTTCCTTGGTCAACAGTAAATTAAAAAAGAGGAAATAAATTTTAAAAATTCATATTTTTTTGTAGCTGTTCATGCTAGTATAACAAGCGTTCTTGTCAAGTTTCATTCGAAAGGGGTAGCAGTGCTTTGTCGGTGAAAAAACAAAATTAAGTGTACCATTTGAAGGCAACATTTGTCTTTTGACATGTTTTTTTTACACAGGTCAACATGCTTAAGCTTTCTCCTTAAAAATTTACAGGTAACATTTGGGTGTGACAATGAACACATCTACTTTTTTCCAAAAACGAATGACCTTGGCAAAAATACCTTTTTGACGCCCAGGAGCATATACTCCCTAAAGCCAAAAGCAATATCCCAATAAAATTAGTTATATAGATCCTCTAATACGAGTACGACAAAGGATCTTGCTAGAGGTATCATATATAATCGTAACTAGATCTTTTCGTATGGTGTCAATGAAATACACATGGTTTAAAAAGGCAATTCAACTTAGCAGTGCATGACTCAAATTAAAAAAACACAGACTAGTTATATTTATTTTGATAGATATGAGAAAAAATAATTTTGGCAGTGAACTCTATAAATGGACATAGACTTTGCTGCCGATGTAATACACAACTTAAAATTGGTTTTAGTGCTTAGATTTAAGGGTTCGAATTTAATGTAATCTGAACCAGATATTCAGACCTAAACCTTGTTATGATGTTGTTATGAGTTCTTTCATCATTGGAAAAACTAATTTTGCTGAAAAATTTCCAACAATACTAAGTATATATCTATTATATGAGAGGGAAGAAGGAAAGAGACAAAAAAAATGTGAAATGGTGCGAGCATCTAATATTATCGACATATATTTGTCCGTGAGTGAGCGTGTGTGTCTGTGCCCATACGACGCACACTAAACAATGCAGGTGTTAGAATAAGTCCGAGGCACTCCATCGATCATCCGAGGACCAAGCAATCACACGAGCACGACATCGAGGTTTGTTAACGAGGTTCACCGATATGGCTACATCCCTGGGGCTTGACTACGGGCGCTCCTCCCCTTGACACCGTCACAATAACGCACCCCGGCTGCCCTGGTCGCCGGCACAAGCCGTCGTCTCCCCCTGCGTTCCTGTGCTATTATGTTGGTATAGGTTACATCGTGTGTCTAGCCTCGCTATATATGAGAGGCCTAGGATACAAGTTTCCTACTTTGACACGACTCCATATCCTATCTAAACACAATACAACTACAAGTCCAACTGTAACCTACCTTGTACACTATATTCCACACAACTCTAACTTCACCTTGGCGAATATTCTCCACCACCTTGAATTCATCCATGCATCAAACTTCCATGTACATTGGACTTGAGCTTATCCCATGAGCACCGTTGCTACTTCAAAACCCCATGTGACTCCACCTACAATGTGTAGTCCCTTCTTTTCTTGAACACAGTCAACGTTCGAACGAAATTAAGTTCCACATTACTCTAGATTGCACTCCCAACTTCCAGAGTACCCGTTCAACGCCATCACACACCGATCACTAACCTGCGTGAAAGTGAACAAACTCGCGTATTGGGTGCCACACATAAGAGTTGCCTGAACCCAACATCACCGCTCTTCCTTGACCGCCTGTCTGAAACTTGAAGGAATTTCACCATTGCTTGTCGTCATCCCGAGTCAAATTCGCAGTTGTCTCACCACATGAATGACCACCAGAGCCCTGGCCTGTCTCCATGCTCGTGCGTACCGCACGCCTCGCCGTTATTACCACGTCGAGCCTCCGTTGTCCCGGTCGAGTCTCAAGGGCCGCGGACCCACACCACTCAACCCCCACTGCAGAGTACCACCGATCATCACCGACCGATGACGAGTATCACGCTTCCATCAGACCACCAGGCTCCAGTCTGAACTACGTGTCACTCGTTTTTTTCCTGAGTGAAGTCCTCCAGACTCCAGCTCCACCTTCAATATGACTCCATGGTAGATGATCAGTCCACCCTTGCGCCCCGCGACTTCTAGCTCACATGCGTACGCCATCTTGAATCAACCCCGCATCATAGTCTTGTCGAAGCCACACAAGCCTCGGGCTTGTGCCACGTGTTTCCACGCCCCAGAAGTCGGTCACCATCAGCATAACGCTCCTATGTCGTCATCGCCGATCTCACGAACGTCTTCTATACCAACCGACTCGCGTCGATCCGTCAGACTGTCCAGTCCAACATAGTCGAACTTGTCTGGCTGCACTACACATTCCAGGCTCAAGCAGTCACCGTGACCTTGCCATACATACACGTCTGTGTACCGAAAAAAGAAAACCAAATTAAACTTCCCATAGCCTTCCCGTGTTTTTTTTTTTTAAACAGAGGCAAAAGATTTGCCTCATTCATTAATTAAGAAGGAGAGGTTTATTACAGAAACCTTGGCTTTACATCATAGCCCATCGTTAAAAAAAACATCGAACCACTACTCTCGCGGCATGATGTTGCTCATGTGCTTAGCTCCGGCAATCACCCACGTTTTGGCCTCGTCCTGAATGAGCTTCAGGATGTAGAATGGCGGCGTCGCCTTTTTCCGGAAGACTCTTACGTTTCTCTCATTCCATATTACCCAACAGACAAGCATAGTAAGTGAGGCCATAGCCTTCCCGTGTGAACGTGCCACAGATCAAACTGGTCTTTCTTGATAGCATATCACGGCCAGACCCTTGATCCTTGTGCCAATTCTTTTTGTCCAAAACAAATCACCACGATGTGGTTCAGATCTACACGGTCTTTTGGTTCTCCCGACGCTCCAAGTGGCCTTGTCCGGTTGTCCCACAGCGCCTGTATTCAGGCAAACCACCGCAGCGGTGCGCCCTGCCCAGCTGGTCCTGCCCTTAGCCGTACCAGGCCGTAGCCCCAGATGGGCCACAAACCACCGGCTCCCCGCACGGCTCAGCACACAGCAGACACGCCCACAGCAGCGTCCAATGACACGTTAAACTAGGGCATCCACGCTGATTACGAATAGATCTCATTGTCACCGTTCCGTTCCGATCCGTCTAGAGCAACGCCCGTACGCGTGCTGCTCGCTGCATCTATTTTCCGTTGAAAACTCCTGCAGCTTGTTTCCGATCGGTTTCAACTCCACAACTACGATCTTTTCGCTTTGCTTCCTCTATATCAACAATCCACAACCTCTGAACAACCTAGCTCTGATACCATTTGTTAGAATAAATCCGAGGCACACCGTCGATCATCCGAGGACCAAGCAATCATACAAGCACGACACCGAGGTTTGTTAACGAGGTTTATCGATATGGCTACATCACTACGGGCACTCCTCCCCGTGACACCGTCACAATACCGCACCCCGGCCGCCCTGGTCGCCGGCACAAGCCGTCATCTCCCCTGCGTTCCTGTGCTATTATGTTGACATAGGTTACATCGTGTGTCTAGCCTCGCTATATATGAGAGGCCTAGAATATAAGTGTCCTACTTGGACACGACTCCATATCCTATCTAAACACAATACAACTACAAGTCCAACTGTAATCTATCTTGTACACTATATTCGACAGACTCTAACAGTAGATCTGAATGTGTACCATCTATGCCGGTTTTTATTCAAGTGCCGACCAAGATAATTTCAAAGCAGACACGGTTGTTCCATAGGGACCCATATGTGTCAGCGATGTATTTTAGTTGTTGACCCTTCCGTAATGGAGATGTGCCGTGAATTATCAGTTATTATTCTGTACCAATGGTAGTCACTAATGCATGGTTAACAGTAATAATCGGCCAACGAAAAATTACGAACATCATTTGTGTCTAATTTTGTAGCATTCGATCAATTGTCTGCCTCAACCTGCCAAGTTTTTCGGGTGGTTTCAATCCTTGGGGAACGCCTGGCACGAGGAGAGTACAAGACGTAAGTGAAAACGGTTCACACACTTCACTTGCTTAATCAATCAGGGAAAACAATTATAATTCGTTTGATCCTGCATGCAATGTGCAGAGAGACCTGACTGCGCCTTACGTCGATGACGGGCTTATGGAGGTCGTCGGGTTCCGTGACGCCTGGCACGGCCTCGTCCTGCTAGCCCGCAACGGACACGGGACTCGTCTAGCTCAGGTACGTCAACCGATGAACGCTCTCACACAGATTGGTTGGATGCTGAGTGAGCGAGTGACGGACGGTGCTGAAATTCTCTTCTCGTTGTCAGGCTAATCGGATCCGCTTCGAGTTCCACAAAGGAGCGGCGGATCACACGTACATGAGGGTGGACGGGGAGCCGTGGAAGCAACCTCTTCCCAGGGACGACGACACCGTCGTCGTCGAGATCTCGCACCTCAACCAGGTCACCATGCTAGCCAACGGACCTTGCAAGTCGAAGAGCATCAGCGAGCCGGCGTCCCCTTCTTGCCACGGCAATGACGACGACGACAGCGACAGCTTGGGGGACGAAGACGAGTGGGAGGAGTTGAGGAAGAAGTTCGGGGCGGCGGCCACCTTCAAAGTCGCCGATGAGGTTGAGGATCTGGATCTGGACATGGCTAATCTTAGTTGAGTTACCTAACCCAGATTCTCCAGGTTGATTTTGAGTTTTGTGATTCCAGAAAGTTGCTTGCGGTAGAGAGCGCTCTACTTTTTTTTCTTTTTTTGCGGGGATAGCGCTCTACTTTTTTATTCCAAAAAGAAAAATCGTTCACTGCTACTGCCAGCAAGACATGTTGCACGCTGTTAATTCCCTTTTATTTGCATGAAACCGGACTGCATGGCCCTTTTCTTAAGCTGTCAACCAAGTTTTCCTTTCTCCCTTTTCCCTTTATTTTACCGAGGTCCATCTGCAAATCTGGTTACTGTAAAATGTTGAAATCTCGTTTTTTTTTACCTCCCAAAAAACATAAATGAATTTTAAATAAAATTATTTCTATGTACAAATATATGTATATATAGTATATTTAATATATGCATTTGTACATCATTGTAATTGATTTTGCATTAGATCTATTTGCAAATAAATAACCTTTTTCCATTTTACCAAAATTTCTCCATAATTAATGCTCGTGATATAAACTCCTCCCTCCTTTCCGATTTATAGGGCTTATCTCAAAAAAAAAATTAGATTTTCATTATATTAGGCTCAATTTGAGTCTAATTGAGTTAAAGTGCTTTGAGTCTCACGCCACATTTAATTCATAGAGATAAGAGAAATGAAATTAGTGGTCATGCATGCATCTTTTTCTACATGCACCATGCAAGTCCAATGAGATGGAGGGTGCTACACTTATTGCTTTAGAAATAAAAAATGTGGGAAATATTTCATTGGCTAGTTAAAACTAGTTCCATCCACTCAAAATCCACCTTGGTTGATGAGATTTCAGATTTGGGCCCTATAAACCGGAAGGGAGGGATTAGTGTACAAATTAACCTTCAATCAAGAACACAAAATAATGAAGCAAAATAAAAAATGGAAGAATAAAAAGAAAAATGGGGTTTAGGCAAGACTAGGCTATTTCATGCCTTGCATAGAAAGTTAAAGAAGCCCAAAGCAGAATAGTTTGGTCCATGAACACACGGAAGCAATAATTTTTGTACTATTTACTGATGAATCTCTTCTCCCTAGAAATTACGTACTGCATCTCTTGCTCTAAAAGAACAAAAATACTTCCTTCTTTTCTTCCAACGGGATCAAATCTATTTAAAAAATACCAGAAGTATAAATTACCTCAATTATAATAAAAAATAGAGGATATCCCGCGTGTTGTTGTGGGAATCTATTGATGAAAAATTGTGTTCATAACATGAGAACCAAAATTTAATATACAAAAACTTAATAATACAAATGAAGTATTATTATGATTACGTACAATTATAACAATATGTATTTTATACCCCTTCACCACCACCTACTCAAAAAGAGAGCATCAGAACGAAACTACACTTCCACCATTCATTTTCTGAGAGAGAACCACCTACTCATTTCTTCTGATCAAGAGATTCCACTCCAACTAATAGATTCTTGATTTCCTCCTCAAGTTGCTTTCCACCCAATCATACTCTTCTACCAAGAAAAATTATGTGAGAGAGGGATTAAGTGTTGAGAAGACTATCTTTTGAAACACAAGAGCAAGGAGTTCGTCACCAACATAACATCTATTATCTTTTGGAGAGTGGTGTCTCCTAGATTGGTTAGGTGTCGCTTGGGAGCCTCCAAATCGTGTGGAGTTGAACCAAGAAGTTTGTAAGGGCAAGGAGATCGCCTACTTCGTGAACATCTACCCCGAATGAGGCTAGTCCTTCACGGACGTATGTAACAGTGGAATGACAAGGTTGCTTCTTCGTGGACCCTTCGTGGTGGAGCCTTTCATGGACTCGCACAACCGCTACCCTCCATGGGTTGAAATCTTCATCAACGTGGACGTACGATAGCACCACCTATCGGAACCACGTCAAAAATCTCCGTGTATTCAATGCGTTTGATTTCTCCAATCCCTCATTTACATACAATTGTTATGTCTTTACTTTCCGTTGCTCAACACATAGACTTGCATGTGTAGGGTGTTGCTAGACGTAGTAAAATCGCTAAAACTTGCCTACAGATAAAATTGGGAAAAGGATAAGTTCTAATGTGGTCAAGCAGTCTAATCACCTCCCCCCCCCCCCCCTCTAGACATACTTTCGATCCTACAACTGTCGCAAATTAACACAAGAGGGTGATGACAATTTTCGATCTTCTAGGGGTCATGCGTAATGACGAAGTTTACTGTGGGGCTAGACTCGAGACGTAAAGATCCCGAGGATTATGCGGACATGACTGCAATGCTCAAGAAGTAAGTTCAGTCAATACCGGGACCATATCGGCATGCAACTTTCGTTAATTTCCTGATATCAAGTAATCATTTTCTTTGCCTGGCAGGGTTTGGAAGAAGTTCACCCAAAAGGTTCCCGGTCTAAACAAAGAGTTGCGATTTACGCACCCCAAAGTAAGTAGTACTAGCTAGTTCCGCGCATCTCTAATTGATTCAAATTTTCATCAATATATCATTACCATGCTTGCTTATCAGTTTGATTGAACTCTATTCTCGTAAAGTGCTTGTACCAGAAAGAAGGGACTTCTTTATGTGCATACTACGTATGCGAGTTCATTCGCCAATCGACCTCTGAGCGGGGCTTCTCTGACAAACAATTTGAAGTACGTAAATAATATTCACAATTTTATTTTATATATTACCATCAATTGTGTTGAGTTTTATTCATATATATGCATGTATTGACCCCCTTCTTTAAATTAGACCTGGCAGATGCGGGATGAACTCCTACCACATGATCGCATACGAGCAATTCAAGAGGAATTGGCGGGATTCTTTCTTGACCACGTCATACCTAAAGACGGAGGATACCATTCGAATTTGTGATTGGATCTTAGGTACATGATGTTAGGGATTGTAAAAGATGTTATATTGTATATATGTAGTAGCGTCGGATAGATATACGAAAACTTGTTGTTCGACCAATCTCTCGGAGAAAGAGAGGTCGATCACTTCTCTGTGTATATGTTCATGATGATCTTGTGTACTTAGTGGTTCCTTCATTTGCTTACTAGCTAGTGTGTCGAGTTCTCTCTATAGTAGCTAGCGTCTACCAAGCACGGAGAAAGAGAGGACACTTCTCTCTATTAGCTAGCTAACACAATATGAAACACCTCAATTAACCCTACAAACCCCCCTAACCCACCCCCCTTTCAAAAAAAAACAAAAACCCCAGTGCCTTTTGGTCCCGGTTGGTGTTGCCAACCGGGACTAATGGTCCTGCCTTTTGGTCCCGGTTGGTGTTACCAACCGGGACTAAAGGTCCTCCTGCCTGGGCTCCCAGCACCGGCCACGTGGAGCCCCTTCTGTCCCGGTTGGTAAGCGAACCGGGACTAAAGGTTTTGGGCTTTAGTCCCGACCCTTTAGTCCCGGTTCCAGAACCGGGACAAATGGCCCTCTGGAACCGGGACAAATGACCCTTTTTCTACTAGTGCCTCACATACCCTGAAAGTTAGTCTAGCAACAAAGATTATCGCCTTAATGGTGGACGCAGGTAGCTAGTGTTATTCGGAAACCATAGAAAGCACATAATTAAAATTTGCCAAACCAATTAGAGGACTTCTCACTTGGTTCTGTCGGATTGCATGTTATGTGGTATAGCCTTCGTCATGATAATTCATTTATGTATGGGATGGTTACACTAGTGCATAAAAGCCTAGCTATGGCATGGCAAAAACGGCTGTGCTGGCGTAGTAGCCCGACGCCACTAATATGGCGCCATTGTTAAAAAATAATGGTGGTGTTGTGTCCCACGTCAGCGATATTCGACGCGCTGATGGCATGCCACGTCGGCGATGCCACCACTATAATCGATCACCTAGCGACGTACAATGTAAATTGCACGCCAGGAACGTTTTGTGCAGCCAAAAAAATAAAAATCACATGACATAACATTCATCATTTAGCATTGCACACGAGGAATTAGGCAAATAGAACAGTGCATTCCAGTTAATAACAAGTGTCAATCTCACAAGAAGTACTAGCTAGAGCTAATAAGTACCTATTATACAATCCTCACAAACACGAGCAAATTAGCTATATATAGCATAGTTAAAGGATGTCGAAAACGATCATCATACTCAAGTCATGGCGTGGGGTGTTCCTAATAGTGACTAAGACGGCCTGTCCAACCCGGGGATTCTTGCCAGCGAGGAAGTTGCTCCACCCAGCCGCACTGAAGATAGTGCGCCCGTCCGTGTCCACTGCGGAAGCACAGGTGGTGACGGAGCCCCTTGTGGTAAGGTGTGGTAAGGCGTAGTCCAGCAGTGCCTTCTTCATCCAGCTCGATGCCACAACTCACACATAGCCTCTTAGGTAATTTCTAAAAAAACATGATGATCATATAATTACATTACTACACTATATTCAATATATCACATTACTATATACTATAAGCATATCATCACATTAATATACTAAGCATATCATCAGTTATACTATAAGCATAGATCACATTACTATATATACTATAAGCATATCACATTACTACAGTAATAAGAAACATACCATGACATGGCGGTTAACCATCGTCCGTGTCAGGCGGGTCACGAATGGCACCCCGATGTAGGCATCACGTGGTGGAAGCTTTTCCCAGAGCGTGTCTGTTTCATCCTCGCTCGGCCTGGTCATTCTTTGGGCAAAGAGTGCTTCATCAAGTGGGTCATCATCTTGTTCCTCGTAGTTGAGATAGATAATATCCAGCCTTGGAGTTTCTCTTCTGAACGAGAAGCTGATCAATTCACCCCCAGTGAGATGCATGTGGGCGATGAAACGACCCCATTCATCTCCTCCAATCTGGCTTATGTTCCTTCCCTTATTGACCTCCATAGTGTAGGGGCCCCTAGGAGAGTCGAACATGACAGTGTCTCCAGTAATGAGCTCATTGAAATCCAATCTCACATTGCAAGGGACGGCCTGTGTAAGAAAAACCAAAAACGCACACACAATGCATTAGTGGAAATATCAACAAAATCAAAAGAACAAACTATTAGAAGGGTCATATAATTTGTTACCGCTGCAAGAACAAAACACGACTGGAAGTAAATGCCGAACAAGCTGGCAGTTGCAAGGCTGGTTGCCCACCTTGACTTGCACACTCGACATGGTGCTGGTTGCGCCATACTACACAAAACATATTGAAAACTAAGTATATAATCGGATTCTATACTAGTGAACCGACACAAAGTAACATGTGTATAATTCTACACTAGTAACATGTATACACAAGTAAACAAAATCCATGGAGGGAGACACAAATAAACAAAATCTACTAAAAATGCTACACGAGGAGTTCATTATATTTATTCCTCTGGCATTCCAAACTAAACTACACTAATAAATCGGATTTTACATCGGATTATGACTAACATTTCTACACAAAGCAATCCATGGAATCAAATTTCGATTCTACATCACATAAAGCAATCCATTATATGTATGTACTAAAATTTCTACACATTGCAATCCTAAATCAACTTATGGATGAATCCCACATATGGATTATGCATGAACAGAGGAGGTGTGAGTGCCGAGGAAGGAGATGCAGAGGACGGAGAGGAGTGAACCTTGCTGGGCAGCGAAGGGGCGGCGACGGGTGGCGACTGGTGGCGGCTGAAAGCACATTTGCTCCCTTGGTGGTTTTGGTAATTAATAACAACATATAAGTCATTGAACTAATGTTTCTACCAAGTATATTTCAGGAAATGTTCAATGATAGGATTGGCAAAAGGAGACTGTGGAGATACCCCAAGATGCAAGGAAATAGGTTGGCCAAGCTTCAAGCAAGAGGACTCTACATTTTATATTTGTGAGAAATCACTTTGAGTCCATAGGAAAGCCAATACTATTAAAAGGGGGTAAGGTTTTGTTGGTGAACAATATGCTCATACGTGCACAAGAGATAGTCGCCAAAAACATCCACAAGCTCTCCCACCAAAGTCTGTCCTAAGCCAAACATTCAAAATCGGTGCAACTAACTTTCCTATCCCGGTGCCACCGAGTTCCAAACCCTAGACAGACTCAGCCAAGGCCTATCCACTTCGGTGCAACTGATTCCATACCGGTGCCACCGAGTTTGGGTTGCCAACTTTCTGTTACGCAAATTCACATTTTCGGTCCCACTGAGAATGTTGGATCGGCGTCACCGAGATTGGAAATCTGACCGTTGGTCACCTTATCGGTGCAACCGAGTTTCCTATATCGGTCTCACCGAGATTCAAAAGTTGCCACCTTTTGGTCACTTCGGTACCACCGAGATTCACACATCGGTGTCACCGAGTTGGTCATTTTGTGTGTAACGGTTGGATTTTTGGGGATGCCTATATATACCCCTCCACCACCACCTACTCGAAAGAGAAGCACTCAGAACTATTCCATACTTGCCCATCCAGTTTTCTGAGAGAGAACCACCTAGTCTTGTGTTGAGGTCAAGATCTTCCACTCCTACCATATGGATCTTGATTTCTAGCCTCCCCAATTTGCTTTCCACCAATCCCATCTCTTCTACCAAGCCATATCTATGAGAGAGTGATTGTGTGTTGAGGAGTCTATCATCTTGAAGCACAAGAGCAAGGAGTTCATCGTCATTACCGAGCCTATTACCTTTTGGAGGGTGGTGCCTCCTAGATTGGTTAGGTGTCGCTTGGGAGCCTCCTACTTCGTGTTGTGGAGTGAACCAAGAAGTTTGTACGGGCAAGGAGATCGCCTACTTCGTGAAGATCTACCCATAGTGAGGCTAGTCCTTCGTGGACGGAAGCCGTTATGGAATAGTCAAGGTTGCTACTTCGTGGACCCTTATGGGTGGAGCCCTCCGTGGACTCTCGCGACCGTTACCCTCCGTGGGTTGAAGACTCCATAAACGTGGATGTACGATAGCACCACCTATCGGAACCACGGGAAAAATCATCGTGTCTACAACTGCGTTTGATTCTCCTACCCTATCCCTTCTATACATGCTTGTTGTTATTTTCCGCTGCTATATACTCTTAGACTTGCATGTGTAGGGTGTACTTGACTTTCCATGAAATGCTAAAAACTGTCAACCCTAAAACTTGGCATAGGCAAAACTTTTATTTGGTCAACTAGTCTAATCACCCCCCCTCTAGACATACTTTCGGTCCTACAAGTGGTATCAGAGCTTTGGTCTCCATTGCTTAGGTCTCACAACCTAGGAGAGTATGGCGTCTAGTGAGGGAAGTTATCATCGTAGAGGTCCGTACTTTGATGGTACTAATTTTGCTAGTTGGAAGCACAAAATGAAAATGCATATTCTTGGTCATAACCCCGCCGTTTGGGCTGTTGTTCGTGTTGGCTTGCAAGGTGAGTTCTTTGCGGATGGACGGGAACCGGATCGTGAAGCGACCGTGGATGAGTTGAAGATGTTGCAACTCAATGCTCAAGCATGCGACATTCTATTCAACTTCTTGTGCCCCGAAGAATTCAACAAAATCAGTCGTCTTGAGAATGCAAAAGAGATTTGGGATACTTTGGTTGATATGCACTAAGGAACCGAGTCCGTGAGAGAATCCAAGTTAGATGTTCTTCAAGGTCAGCTTGACAAGTTCAAGATGAAGGATGGTGAAGGAGCCTCAGAGATGTACTCTAGGCTAGCTCTCATCACAAATGAGATTGCCGGCTTAGGAAGCGAAGAAATGACAGACAAATTCATCATCAAGAAGATACTTAGAGCTTTGGATGAGAGATACGACACCGTGTGCACATTGATCCAAATGATGCCCAACTACAAAGATCTCAAGCCTACGGAAGTCATTGGAAGGATTGTTGCTCATGAGATGACACTCAAGGACAAGGAAGAGCTACATCACAAGTCTAGCGGTGCTTACAAAGCCACAAGTGATGCTCCCGCAACTTCAAACAACAACCTTGTCACCAATGAAGAAATAAGTCTCATGGTCAAGAAATTCAACAAGTTCTACAAGAATAGAGGCAAAGAAAGAAGCTCCAATTCTAGATATGATGAGAAGCGTTCGTCAAGTCGTGACCGCAATTGCTACAATTGTGGGAAGCTCGGACACTACTCAAATGAGTGCACGGCTCCCTGCAAAAGAAGAGAAGAGTCACCTCGAAGACGAAGCTCAAGGAATGTATCACCTCAACGAGAGAGAAGGAGTAGATATGATCGTTATGAACGAAGACCCTCAAGGAGAAGTAGGGATTCGGAGAAAAAGGACAAGTCCACCAAGAGCTACACAAGAAGAAAACATCAAGCTCATGTTGGTGAATGGGTTTCCGGCTCCGACTCCGACGACAACTCCGAGAGAAGCTATCACTCCGACTCCGACTATAGTCAAGATGATGGTGTTGCCGGAATTGCTCTAGTGACTACCAACTCCTACGATCTATTCGACTCACCAAACGAAGGAAGTGGAAGTTGCTTCATGGCTAAAGGCCCCAAGGTATCACACCCCGAGTATCTTGATTTTGATAGTGATGAAGATGATTTGCTTTGTGATGATGACTTGTTTTGTGATAAAACTAGTAATGTCGATCAAAACGAACTTGATAATCCTCATGCTAGTCAAGATAAGTCAATTGATGATGATAAGGTGAAAATAGAAGAACTAACTAAAGAACTAAACACTCTTAAGTTAGCTCATGAATCTACTCTCGAAGATCATAGAGAGCTTGTGAGAACTCATGAGAAGCTACGCTTCGAGAAGCTCAACTTGGAGCAAGAGCATGAGTTTCTCAAAGCTATCAATGACGATCTCCGAAAGAAGACTTCATCTTATCTAGCCAAACGACTACTCTTGTCTACATTCATGCCTCAAGTTAAAACTAAGCAATCTAGTAACAAAGGCAAGAAAGGTTCTTCATCTAGTAGCAACAATAAAAATGCTAAACCCAATGATGTTGCTTCTAGTAGTTCTATTGATTCCACTAATGATGATTCTCTTAGCCAAGTTACACTTGAGCAAGAAAATGCTTTATTAAAAGGAATTATAGACAAAGGTGTCTACAAGAGTCTTGCCGGATGTAAGCAATTTGAGGAAATTGTTTGCAAGCACGGAGGATACCGGAAGAATCGTGGTGTTGGCTACTTCAACGCTAATGGAGTTGAATGGGAAGAAGGTCAATATCCCGAGCCCAAGTTTGTTCCTCAAAAGGAGAAGTATGAAAATACTCTTCCCAAGGGGACAAGCACTCAAGATGACCTTCCACCACAAGACCACAAGCTCAAGGGCAAGAACAATCTTCAAGAGGACATTGACTCATATGAAGATGAATCCCTAGCTATGGTGGAGGGGGTTCCCAAGGCTACTTCAAGCTCAACTTCTACAAAGGCTACTTCAACACCAAGGATCCCCATCAACTTGATGTGGGTTCCCAAGAAGAAGAACTAGTATGTTCTTGAGGGGTGACTCCGCCAATGAAATTCACTCACATTCATTATTGGCAAGAATTATTTGCAATCAACATCAACTCTATGCAATAGTTCAAGGAGTCACACATTCCCTCAAAGGTAAGCAAGGGACAAGGTAATCAACAAATCAATGGACATCATAACACATGCTTTGCACTCCATGTCCATAGATATCCTTGTATTTGTCTCTTGTGTATTGGGACTAACCCATGTAGGTGAGAAGAGTAAGGGAACAACAAGGATGCTCCCAACTCTTGGTGATCTTCATCAACCTTGAGCATCCACAACTACCTCACCAACATGAAGTCTTCTTCGACAAAACCCAAGGTTAGTTTATCCCTCTTATGGGGGGATGTCACATCAAGGGGGAGCTTTACTCTAAGACTTGAGTTAAAGCATCTCTTAGTATGTGACAACATTAAATGCTTTATGTAAAAGTGGTAACCCCACTTGTGCTTAAGCGATGAGTATGACCTATGATCAAGTACTCTTACTTGGCTCCTAAGTCAAATACTCATATATAGATGACTTCGTCATCGCCCAAATGCTTGTTAGATGCTAGTGTGTTTGTGCATGTTTGTCATGATTTCATTTGACATCTTATTGTGTGAGCATGTTGGTCTGCATTTATTTTCTCATTCGAGGACATCCAATTGTTGCTATTTGGCTTTTGGTTTATCTTTTGCCAATTGGATGGACAAGAATGCCTAGGACCACTCTTTAGCTATCTATGCTTTCTCACCTCATATTCTATTCATGCTGCATCACAAAATTTGAACAAGTACTATTCGATCCCTTTGTGTGTGGAGCACTCGGAGTTCCGTATCGACAAGGACTGACCATTAAAACCTCCCAAGTGCATCTCGGTGGAACCAACCCACAATCTCGGTCTCACCGAATGCCTAGGGTTGATCTGGTTTTCAATCTCGGTACTGCCGATTTCATATTCTCGGTTACACCGAGTTTCCCTGTCAACTGACAGTTGTGGAACTCGGTGACACCGAAAACATAAAATCGGTACCACCGACAGTGGAGGGTATATATATCTGTGGACCCGACGCTTTGAAATTTCATCCTCAAACCATCGCGCCCCAAACCCTAAGCTGCCGCTTCGAGACCCCTGGTCATCGCCTTGCCTTCCCGAGCCTTCTCCGCCGCTGGGAATCGCCGCCGTCGACGAAATCTGCTCCATCGTCGCTGCCGTAGCGGATCCGCACCAAGTTAGGGTACGGATTCGACCTCCTTTGCGCCTCCCCTTCTGATTCTTGCGCATTGGATTTGTTTTCTCTATAAGCCAGTTTGCACAGCTTCCTATCCACAAGAAAATTCCTATAGCCTAGCGAATGATTGATTTTCTAGGGTTTGCCTTCCGCCGGACGCAACTCGGTAGAACCGAATCAAGAAAATTGGTACCACCGATTTTCATTTCTGTGTTGCTGAGAATTGTCTCGGTGAAACCGAGTACTCCTTTTCGGTCCCACCGAAAAGGGTGCCAAGTTTCTGTTAAAGGGACAGTCAGTCTCGGTGTCACCGAAAATTTTGCTTCGGCCTTACCGATTTGTATCTGACAGAATGCAAAACTTTGGAAATCCTTTATTCAAAACTTTCAAAAACCAGCCTCATTTTGTGATGACTCATTCTATTCTGCTCATCTATATTCTATTCACAGGGTCAGTATGTCAGATCCAGAGGACAGTCAGAATGATCTCCGAGAGCAAAGTGTTGAGATGGATTCAGGCACTAGTCCTGAGTCGAGTTCATCTTCGGATCCAGGCACCCCCAGTTCTCATGGGTTGCCCAAAGCTGCTACGAGGACAAGGAAGAAGCTGAACTCAGATGAAGAAGATTCAGATTTTGTGCCGGAAGAAATTCTTGCCAAGAAGCAAGAGAAAGCTGCAAATGAAGCTACCTCTTCCAGGAGAGTTGTTGGGAAAGTCTATGCTAGCTCTGAAGCTAGGAGAGCACCTGAGAGTGCTAGAGCTACCATGACTATTGAGCCCCCAAAGAAGTCATTGCCTAAGAAGGCAGGAGAGAAGAAGAAAGCAAGAAAGAGGATTGTTCATGCTATTGGCAGAAGGACTTCCATGTATGAAGATCCAGAAGAGGCTGCTGGTGCTGCTGCTGAGGAGGAGGAAGAACATGTTGAGAAAGCTCCTCCCAAGAAGAAGCAAAAGAAGCTTATGTCTGATGCTATGCCAAAGACTGGCACATCCAAGAGCACCAAGTCTGTCCCTAACAAGCCTGCTGCTGAGAAACCTAAGAGATTGTCTAGGCACATTCCTGCTTCTGAAAAGAACAAAGGGACTACCTCCAGAGTTGAGGATGATGATGCTATGTTAGCTTTGATGAAGCTTAGACCTCACCTTCCAGTTCACAATGCCAGCTACCCACTAGCTGAGGATATGAAGAAGAGGAAGGATACATGTTTGAGGGCATGGAGAGCTGCTGATCCATATGCCCAGAGGAAGAAGACAGATGTGGACTACAGATTTTTCACCAAAGAGCAACAGGATTTCTATGAGACTGTGCTCCTTGACAAGAGTCCAGCTGTGAGCGATATGCGCTATGTTGACTGGAAATTCATCAAGGAAAACAAGGACTACTTTCCAAGTGTCCAAGATAATTTCCACTGCATTGGTTTGGATGAGTTTGTTGGCAGAGAGTTCACTGCTTGGAATGATGAGATGATCATGCAATTCTACTCCACTGCACATTTCTATGGAGATGGTAGAATTGTATGGATGACTGAAGGTGCAAGGTATGAATCTACTGTTGAAGAGTGGGCTACCATCTTAGGAGTCCCAGAAGCACCGGATGGTGATTTGGATGTCTACTCAGAATCCAAGGAGAGCCACAATGCTATGGCAAATATGTATAAGGAGATCCTTGCTGCAAATGTGAAGACTCACAAGCTAGGATCCATCTATTTCCTTCAGGCTGGCCTCCGCACCATGAACACCATTCTGAGGCATACTTTGATGCCCAAGTCAGGAGATGAAAAGATGATCCGAGGCTACTCCATCAATATGCTGATCCACCTTGATAGACACACCAGGATCAGAGTCATGGATTTGATTGTTGAGACAATCAAGAGGGTTGCCGCTGATCAGAAGCGCTCTTGCTGTTATGTACCCTACATCCAAATGCTTATTAACTCTAAATTGGAGAAGCACATTTTTGCTCTAGATCGTCCACATCTACCCCTACAGCCAGATCTCGAGGACAACGTTGTGGTGATGGACCCAGAACATTCCACTTCAGCTGCAGCTCGGGCAGAGGCAGAGGCAGCTAGAGCCACTAGTGCTCAAGTCCCTAGATCCAGGAATGAGCAAATGGATCTTCTGATCTCATCAGTTCAGGACATGAAGAAGGACATAAAGGGGATTCTGGACAATCAGAACAGTCTTGTGAGGATCTTTGAGAACAGAATCAAGACTCTCAATGATAAGGTTGATGGACTGACGAAGACAGTGAATGAGCTCAAGAAGGAAGTTGACTCAGTGCCTCTTCCTCATTCTTCTGATTCTGATGATGATGATGATGATGATGATGATGATGATGATGATGATGGATCACCTCTCTGGACAGGCGCACAGTTTCCCACTCAGGCCAGATCAGCCACTGTGCTAGCTCCAGACTTGAGGCCCTCTTCATCAGCTCGTGCTGCTGTTTCCTCAGCTCCTGCTCTGACAGTTCCAGTTCCTCCAGTTGCCACACCAACTCCATCCAGGACATCAGCTGACATCTTCGCCGACGCGGTTCTCTCGACTCCTTCATCAACAACCGGAGGAGATCAGCCCAAGAACGATTAGATATATGACTTTGAACTTTTTGGTAACTTGTTGCCAAAGGGGGAGAAGTGTATATAGATCTTTAGGTTTCGAGTGAGAGAGCATTTTGGTGTTTTGCTGTTTTTCAAAAGACACAAATGTTCTTTTGGTTGCTTGTGATACATGGTTCTTTGTGATTGCTCATGTGCATTATGCAATTATTTCCTATCAACTCAATGCTTATGAGATGATCATTATCTTCGCTTGATTGTGTTGTGCTATGATGCTCATTCTAATTATTCTCGCACACCACCAAGTTGTATGTGACATGGAAGAAGTGCCCCATGTACCTGATCGATTGTGCATTTGCATTCAAACGCAAATTCAAAATAATGCACAAATTTAGGGGGAGCTCTTGCTTCTCACATACTTCTCAAAGCGACGATTATATTCATTGATTATATCATATGTCGAAGCTTTGATCTATATGTTGTCATCAATTACCAAAAAGGGGGAGATTGAAAGCACATTTGCTCCCTTGGTGGTTTTGGTAATTAATAACAACATATAAGTCATTGAACTAATGTTTCTACCAAGTATATTTCAGGAAATGTTCAATGATAGGATTGGCAAAAGGAGATTGTGGAGATACCCCAAGATGCAAGGAAATAGGTTGGCCAAGCTTCAAGCAAGAGGACTCTACATTTTATATTTGTGAGAAATCACTTTGAGTCCATAGGAAAGCCAATACTATTAAAAGGGGGTAAGGTTTTGTTGGTGAACAATATGCTCATACGTGCACAAGAGATAGTCGCCAAAAACATCCACATGCTCTCCCACCAAAGTCTGTCCTAAGCCAAACATTCAAAATCGGTGCAACCAACTTTCCTATCCCGGTGCCACCGAGTTCCAAACCCTAGACAGACTCAGCCAAGGCCTAGCCACTTCGGTGCAACCGATTCCATACCGGTGCCACCGAGTTTGGGTTGCCAACTTTCTGTTACGCAAATTCACATTTTCGGTCCCACTGAGAATGTTGGATCGGCGTCACCGAGATTGGAAATCTGACCGTTGGTCACCTTATCGGTGCAACCGAGTTTCCTATATCGGTCTCACCGAGATTCAAAAGTTGCCACCTTTTGGTCACTTCAGTACCACCGAGATTCACACATCGGTGTCACCGAGTTGGTCATTTTGTGTGTAACGGTTGGATTTTTGGGGATGCCTATATATACCCCTCCACCACCACCTACTCGAAAGAGAAGCACTCAGAACTATTCCATACTTGCCCATCCAGTTTTCTGAGAGAGAACCACCTAGTCTTGTGTTGAGGTCAAGATCTTCCACTCCTACCATATGGATCTTGATTTCTAGCCTCCCCAATTTGCTTTCCACCAATCCCATCTCTTCTACCAAGCCATATCTGTGAGAGAGTGATTGTGTGTTGGGGAGTCTATCATCTTGAAGCACAAGAGCAAGGAGTTCATCGTCATTACCGAGCCTATTACCTTTTGGAGGGTGGTGCCTCCTAGATTGGTTAGGTGTCGCTTGGGAGCCTCCTACTTCGTGTTGTGGAGTGAACCAAGAAGTTTGTACGGGCAAGGAGATCGCCTACTTCGTGAAGATCTACCCATAGTGAGGCTAGTCCTTCGTGGACGGAAGCCGTTATGGAATAGTCAAGGTTGCTACTTCGTGGACCCTTATGGGTGGAGCCCTCCGTGGACTCTCGCGACCGTTACCCTCCGTGGGTTGAAGACTCCATAAACGTGGATGTACGATAGCGCCACCTATCGGAACCACGGGAAAAATCATCGTGTCTACAACTGCGTTTGATTCTCCTACCCTATCCCTTCTATACATGCTTGTTGTTATTTTCCGCTACTATATACTCTTAGACTTGCATATGTAGGGTGTACTTGACTTTCCATGAAATGCTAAAAACTGTCAACCCTAAAACTTGGCATAGGCAAAACTTTTATTTGGTCAAGTAGTCTAATCACCCCCCTCTAGACATACTTTCGGTCCTACAGCGGCTGGTCGAGGGGGGGTTGAAATGAAAGGGTGGCGACTAGGTCTTTTACTAAGGCCTGGAAGTTGACTCAGGTGGGCCATTGCTAGTGTGGGCCTAAACTGCAACGCCATAGCTAATAACAAGCCGAATAAAAAAAAGACTTATTAAGTTTAATGAAAGAGTAAACATAATTATCTCTGGCGTAATCGAATTTGGCACGCCAGCACTATTTATTTAGCTACGGCGTGCACGCAAACTCAACGCCCCCACTATGTTCCGAATGGTAAGTATGGGTGGACCAACAAATTTGTAACGTGACCAAAAAAACCACGCCAGCACTAACCATATACAGCTGGCGTACCAATTTAGCTGACGCTAGCACTATTTGAAAAAAAATAGTGCTGGCGTTGTGTGAAAATGGCGCGCCACCAACAAGAGTTATGGCAAGCCATTTCTCTACTAGTGTTATATGATGTAACATTAAGTGGCATGCGCGTCACTGTACGACATCATGGCAGAAGCAAAAGGAATGTCACTTTAATGACCTGTGTGTCAAACTCGTTATTTTATTATCGATGGACGTAACAGACGTGTTAAGTAGGACCCCGGAGCAAGGTGGCTTCACCATGCACAGGAGATCATGGTGGTGGTTGAAGAATCAGCCCAAAGCATCATCCCCGGCGCTCAAGGCTATACCATATCATGCTATTATGAACTTCCTGATATGTTTATCCCATTATTGTTTGCACTCTTCATTGCGTAGTAGTAAATTATTAGGTTGAGTTCTCACTAAAATATCAAGTTAAAAGGTTCTCTTCTCAGTGTTGCAACCGCCTATAACACGTAGCTTTTCGCAGTGCGTCATCTCCACATGAGTACAAACATATCGTGAGGTGTAAGACGGGTTAGGTTAGACCGAGCAAGCAGATAACACTTGGTTATCTTGAAGTTCTAGCAGAAACATTCAGAGCTCGGAGCACAAAGCATCGAAAGATGAACAAGAATGATATCAAGAAATCATCGGCAAAAGTTTGCCACCAGTAAAAATTCACGTCATCAGTGATGTCCACATCAATGGTTGTGAACTAGATCAGGGTATTGAGTCACTTGCTATCAATTATGGGAGATATTGATATAAGTGGTAGTGCACTTTAAATTAAAATTAGTTTAATAATAGTGTAAATTAATCATGAAATATGTCTAAATAAATTTGTGTTTATCGTTGTAGATCAATGGTTCGCAACATGTTCAACTTAGCCCCTATGTTAGGTAAAGAAAAATTTGCTGCAAATGGTGGAAACTATGCGGATTGCATCTGGAGCCCCAGTTTCATTCTCAGTCTCAGGAGTGCTAAGAAGGTGTTTCTGTTGGATCAGTCGCTAGGTGATCCTCCGACAAAGGATGCACCACCAGAAGTCGTAGCTGATTTCAGTGCTCGTAGTGATGACTATGAGTCAATCCAGTGCCTCATGTTAATTTGCATGTATCCTGAACTACAAAAACATTTTGAATGGCCTACCACTCAATTTATAACTGGGTCATTGGAAATTCTGTACAACAAGCAGGCAAGGACCGAACGTTTTGAAATAACCACCGCCTTGATTGAATGCAAGATGACAAAAGGTTCCTCAATGAGTGAGCATATAGTAAAGCTTGCTCACTTAATTGATTTACTAGTGATACTTGTGATATGCGTTGGTTTTCATGAAGAGGAACGGGTTATTGCAGCACAAGATGGGTAAGTATTTCCCTCAGTTATGAAACCAAGGTTTATCGAACCAATAGGAATATCAATCCTCAACCATCTTCAGCGGCCTGACACAAAAGAACAAACAACTTGCACCCAACGCGGGCAACAGGGTTGTCAATCCCCTTGATCTCGTTATTTGCAAGCAAATGAGTTGTGTAGATAATTCTTGATAAATATAAATTGCAAAATAAATAAAAAGTAAATAATGGCAGCAAGGTAGCAATAGCGTTTGTAAATTTATAAGTGAATAGACCCGGGGGCCATAGTGTTCTCTAGTGGCATCTCTCATGTAGGCAACGTACGGTGGGTAACAAATTACTGTTCGACAATTGATAGAAAAGCGGATAGTTATGTGATGTTCTCGACAATTATCATGTATATATAGGCATCACGTCCATAAGCAAATAGGCCGACTCCTGCCTACACCTATTACTATTACTCCACTCATCGACTGCTATCCAACATGCATCTAGAGTATTAAGTAAAACAGAGTAATGATTGGAGAACAATGACATGATGTAGACAAAGTAAACTCAATCAATATGAATAAACCCCATCGTTTTATCCTTAGTAGCAGCGACACAAAGACGTATCTTCTCCCTTTTTGTCACTGGGATATAGAAAACTCGTCAGGTTGAACCTACCACAACGCACCACTCCCACCGATGAAATATCAATCTACTTGGCCAAAGCACATCAATAAATCAGAGAGCATTACGAAGCTATAATGATCCTGCAATTAAGAGATAATATATATATCAGAGATATCTCAAATACTTTTCATGAATAATCTGAACATAAACCCACAATTCATCGGATCCCAACAAACACACCGCACCAAAGGATTACATCGGATAGATCAAAGCGAAGATGTGATGATCATTGTATTGAAGATCATAAGAGAGAGAGATTGCCATCTAGGTACTAGCTATGGACTCGTAGGTCTATGGTGAACTACTCACACATCATGAGGGCAGCAAGGTTGATGTAGAGGCCCTCCGTGATCGATCCCCCCTCCGGCAGGGTGCCGGAACGGAGCTCCAGATGGGATCACGGCGGAACAGAGACTTGCGGCGGGGGAAAAAGGTTTTCAGGACTCCCCTTAGGGTTTCTGGAATATTAGGGAATTTATAGGCCGGAGAGGGAGGTCGGGAGAGACACAGCGGGCCCACAAGCCAACAAGGCGCCCCCCTAGGGCACGCCCTGATGGCTCGTGGAGACCTCATGTGGCTCCCGACCATCTCCCGAAGCTTCTAGGTCTTGTATTTGTCCAAAAAAAATCGTTAAAAAGTTTCGTGGCAATTGGACTTCGTTTGGTAAAGGAAATCTTCAAAGTAAAAAACAAGCAGAAAACAGCAACTGGCACTGGGCACTGGGTCAATAGGTTAGTGCTAAAAAATATTATAAATCGGTAAATAATGACCGAAAAAGTACACTAGAAAGATAATGTATCAGCATGGAACAATCAAAAATTATAGGTACGTTGGAGACGTATTAACTAGCTTCTCTGGAATTTGGAATTCCTCCAACAATCGGTACTTACATTGTGCTTCCTTCACTCCCCCATCTTACTATGATTTTATCATGAATTACAACATGAATGGTATGGAGAAAAGTCCAAATGAGCTGTTTGCTATGCTCAAAACTAGGGAAGCTAAGATGCAAAAGAACAAACAAGTGTTGATGGTCAATAAGACCACGAGTTTGAAGAAATAAGGGCAAGTCCAAGAAAAAGTTTATTGGTGCCGGTAAGACCATGTCTTAGAAGAGGAACAAGGGCAGAGCCACTAAGGATACTCAATCTTTCTACTACAAACCCAAAAGGACACTTGAAGTGCAACTCCAAGAAGTACTTGGCAGATAAGAAGAAGAACGCTTCTAGTTATTCAAAGTTAATGTTATTCTACTTGTTGATTTCCTGTATGTCATGAGTATTTGATATTGATAGGGAGCTATCATTAGCAAACTGATGCATAGACTATAGAAAGCCTGCAAGATGAGAAGGATGAACTCGTGATGCAAATAGAGAATGGTCACAGGATCGTTGCTCAAGACCGTTGAAGTCATGCCTTTAGTTTATCTTCAAGATTTATCTTAGAATCAAAAATTAGTTATTTCTCTTAGGAGTTGTGTGAAACATTATGCTTTGGATTATTCGACGAATATTCTTATAAGTTTTAAAACATGGTTGTTCAAGTTGTTATAAGAATGTGTTTTGAATTTACCTCTATTATTGATGGTTTATTCATAAATCTTGATTTAGAATATATAACATTAAATGTGAAATGTCTTAAGAAGATTCATAAATCACCACTTAAATGTGGCACTGTGTGGTTATATTGGGAAAATAATCACCACTTAAACGTCTTAGAGTAAAATTAGTTGACAAAGTACATAGTGGTGTATACGACCTGATGAGCTAAATAGGGTAGGGTGAATATTTATACTTCAATAATGATTTAAGTAAATATGATTTATACAATATGAATCTGAAATTTTGAAAAAGTTCAAAGAAATTCAGTGTGAAATATTTGAAAGGTTCAAAAGATTCAGAATGAAGTTAATATCATTATGGCAAAAGATGAAAGATTCTATCATGAAGAAATATATCCAAGTCATGAGTTTATCAAACACTTGAATAATTTTGAAGTTATTTTATACCGATCTGCTTTTACTAAAAGTTTGGTATATATAGATGTACTTGAAAAGGCAACAAATACACTAAACAGAGCACTGTGCCATAGTCTGTTGAGACGACACCATATGAGTTATGGAATGGGTAGAAGCCCATTTTGTCACATATCGAAATTTGGTGTTATAAGATTTTATGTAAAGTGTTTACATCCAAATAATATTAATCCAAAGCAGACAAAAATGCAAAACTGTAGGTTATCTAATAGAGACAATTGGGTATTCTTTCTACCAAAAGTTCAAAGACAAAAGTGTTTGTCACATAAGAATAAATACTTTGTCGAGAAGAAGTTTTCTCGCCAAAGAAGTAAATGGAAGGACAATGCAAGCTAGACAATATTATTGAATCTCCGGTAAAGGTTAGCAACGAACTGAAAATTGTTCAGGAAGTTGTTTGCAAAATTAAAACCGGAGGAAGTTTCTACACCGGTTGTAGGAACGCTAGTTAAAGCTTGCAACTAAAACGCGTAGATTGGGAAAGGTTAATGAATCTCCCGAATAATTTCATAGTGAAATACTCATTTAGAAGAAGATGAACATATGCACTACAAGGAAGCGATGACGGCTCCCAGCTCAAAGTAATTGCTCAAAGCCATAAACTCCGAATGGAGTTCATATAGGACAATTAAATTTGGAATTTAATTTATCCTATAAAAGGTATCGAACAGATGGATGTCAAAACTAGTTTTTAAAATGGATGGGATGTATGAATGATACAAACAGGAAAGCTTTGTCAAATCTAAAATTATCAGAATAAGTATGCAAAAGTTCAAAAGAGTTTGAAGCAAGCATCGAGGAGTTGGAATCAACATTATAATGAAATAGTTAAAGAGTTTTAACTAGGTTAAAATGATGAAGAAATTTGTATATATATATATATACAAATTTTAGTGGGAGCTATATAACATTTCTAATCTCATACGTAAGTGACATATTATTGATTGGAAATAATATACAGTTCTTATGCACAAATAATACTTTAAAGAATATGTTTTCACTAAAAGACTAAAAGGTAAAAGCAACTTATAGGTCATCAAAGATCTATATATATAAGATAGATCAAGATGTTTGATTGTACTCAGCCAATATGAATACATTGACAAGGTTTTAAAATGTTTAAAGTTCAGAATGTATTTTCTCCCAATGTCACATAGCATGATGCTTAGGATAAATCAATGTATAAATACAATTGATAAGCATGACTGGATGAATATAATCAAATATATTTTAATAAGTGAATCCATCATGAAAAGCTATGGAGTGTATTAGGCCAAAAGTTTCTTATGTAGTAAAGCGTTAGTAGCTAGTACCAAATTGAACTTCGACTAGCTCACTAGGTAAATGTTGATATAATTAAGTACCTCGGAGATGACAAAGGACTTGCTTGTCATAAATGGAGGAGATGAAGAAGTTTGATGTAAATGTTTACAAAGAACATCAGCTTCATGAATGATATAAATTATTATTTGGCTATAATAATTGTTTGGAATAGTTTTTCAAGCATGAATAATATTGTGGATTCTATAATGTTAGAAGAGTATGTTGAAAACATTAGATGTTTCAAAGTTGTCTGAATAAAAAATGTATTGATATAATCACAGTCGATGTAATCCAAAGTGCGATGAAAATAGTGACACTTTATTATGAAAAATAGTGTCGTTGGTCAAAGAAATGAAATTAAGACCGTATAAAATTATACATGACTGACACAAATATTATATGGTTTTGATTGTGTCAAAACATGTCACAAGGGCACTACCGCTAGCAGAGCATGAATAACACCAGATAAACCATAGGTGTTTAAAAACCATGCAGCCAGATTATTGACTATAGTGCAAGTGGGAGAATGTTGGAAGTATGCCCTAGAGGAAATAATATTGTATTATTATTTTTCCATTCCATAATTATGAGTTTGTATTTTTATGCTATAACTGCTATGATTCTGGAATATCCGATTCAGTGGAAAGCTCATATCCATGTGTGCAATGATAAACAGTAAAATAAAGGTTCCAAGTCTATCCTCTAAGACTGGCTCAAGTGTTGTTAGTGATCATGTTTATCGCATCTTAGGATATCGTTACGTGTAACGATAGTCCTAAAAACAACATTGAGACTATGAAGTTCGAAGAACGGTCGTATTGAGTCGACCCAAAACTTGTTTGTTATACTTCGAGATAATATCGTCTAAAATCAATTGTTGTAACACTGAGTGTTAACATGTGTTTTATGTTCCTTATACCATGAGAGTATTGTAGTCACTTGCTAACATACGATGAGCTTTGGGGTTGCTCAAACATCATCTATAACTAGGTGATCATAACGACAACTTACATGTTTATTGGGAAGTTTGACAACGGACTAGATAGCTCGAGAGTAGGATTTGCTCCTCAAACGATGGAAAAATATTCTTAGGGCCCTCTCGGTGTGGTGAAATCCATCATCGTCTGGCCAGACATAGGTGACTATGTAACGGGAATTTTGGAACACCTCAAGAGAAAGAAAAACAACACCGGCAATGAGAATAACGTTATAGTGGGCATGTGAATGAATCAGGAGGATACTAATGCTTCTCTGGTTTTTGTAAAGTATCACGAAGCAAAGGTAATGTCACATGGAAACCAATGGTTCACTCGAATATCATTTGCGTACTCATAGGGATCGATATGGACGTCCACGGTTTCGCTATTGGTCATTGATCGAAGGAGTTTTGTTCATGTCTATGACTTACTGAACCTACTGTGTCACAAGCTTAAGGTAATCATGATATACTGAGTGGTATTAGAGCAGGCGTAATGAGAACATATTTGTGAAATTGTTTTATTAATATTAGAAATAGTTTCGAGAGGATTCGGAAGGGTTCCAGGGTCACTTGAAGGGTTTCAGAGAGTATCGGGTAATACTGGGTATTACCGATAAATAATATATAGGCTGAAAATGTTTCAGGGGCTGATAAATTACCTTTAACAGGGTCTAATATTTATTAGAAGGCTTTTATATTTAATTTATTATCAACGAGCCTTAAAAGGCCAAGTAGTTAAAAGGGAATTGGGCCACCATGGCCCAACAGGGAAGGCTCCCCACTTTTCCAAGTGGCGAGGCCAAATTGGAGTGGGAGAGGACTCCTCCTCCCCCTCTTGGCCGACGCACCAAGGAGGGGCTTTCCCTCCTTGGTGGCAGCCCCTCCTCCCCTCTCCCACCTCTCCTTAAACCTCTAGTTCTAGTTCTAGTTGATCCTATTTGATCAATTAGAGGTAGACCTAGGTCCTCTATTCCTCATAATTAGAATCCCTGTGTGATTCGAATCTCCTCCCTCTAATTCTCCGGTGATGATTAGCTATGGATGGCGAAGCACTGCCAGATCATGAACACCGTACGCTTGCAACCAAGTAGAGAGGCCGTGCTTTCGGTCTTTGGTTCGAGGAATCGTTCATGGACGGTTTGTGGGATCGTTCATCTACGGTTCGATGGACTTCATCAACGATCTACACCAATTCGTCTTCTTCCTCTGTAACTCGGAGCTGGTAACGATCCGATCCCAGCCATTATTGTATGTCCATAGTGTTCCTGGTTAATTGTTGGGCGAATTTTTTTGTTTTCTGCTACGTTTCCCAACATATGCTCCTTGCAATGGAGTCATAATATGCTTGATGTCCTGCAAGTGCACAGAGTTGTTGTAGAACTTTCATGATAAGTAAGTGTCGAACCCACAGGGAGCTGATAGGAAGGAACCACAAACCCCGCAACTACGTTGTCACTTCATGCAACTACGTACGCACCCAAACCGGAGTTTGGAAGTAGTCTAGTCTGTAAGTTGTTAGGGTATCTATATATTATCTACTAAAAGCAAAATACGTGTCAAAATCAGGGAATTAGGCTAGAAAATCCCACGTTAATTGGAAATATCGGGCCATTAGTTTGGTGGGCCTTTTCCAATCAACGAATTATAAGCGTTAGATCTTTGTAAATCAAGGTGGACCCATACAACCAAAAAAAAAAAAAAACTGACACGGAGAAAGACAAATCCCTCACGGTCTATACAAACTGACTCTTAGGCGATCATATGCTCAAAAAAAAAAGACTCTTGGGCGATCCAAGGAAAAGGTCACGTACAGGGATATATACAATACTTAACCATGCAACCAGTGTCTTCCATCTTTCCATTGTGCATCTTTCTGTCCTCACGCCACCGCCCGCCGCTGCCGCTGCCGCCACCATGCATGCCTCTTGGTAACCTCCAGACACTTTACACTTCCTCAGTTCCTCCCATTCGTCAAACGCTCGACCTGTTCCTGATCTTCGTGGCCAAGGATCCTTGCTCTGCTCTCAAAGTCACATCCACTCCTCGCTCAAATCACATACTCATGGCTGCTATGTTAAAGAAGTACCCACAACGTTTAATTTACAGTTCAAACGAGGGCAGCGACACTAAGCAGTCAGGTGCCATGACCTACCTCAGGCATTCCTCATCGAAGTGCACCACTCGGTGTCCTGCCCTGCAGACACTTGCAAATGTTCTTCAATGGCGGACGAGAATGCGAGGTGGAGTTTGGTTCAGCACGGTCCCAGCTATATATACCTCCCTCACGATACAAAAACCCGCAGCACCGTGTCCTATCTGTTGTGAATTAAGATCTTCTACTAACCCGCACATGTCGTTGCATACGCCATCATGTTGAAGTTATTTTATTTTGATTTAAAAATAAGCCTCGAAGATGATGATGAGTAAGTGATTAGTGAGTTCAGATACACCAAGCTGACGTGGTTCTCTTAGCTCCATCGCCTACCAGCAAGCAGCAAGGTTGTCGTCAGCATCGACAGTGCCTGCACCCATAATATGTTGATTACCGATTTGCTCGCAAAGTGGCCCAGGTTCATCCTGCATATCTTGGACCAAGACCTGATGATGGGTTAAGGCCCAGAATTAAGATGTGCAAGGTTCCGTTCCTGATCTCACTTGATTGGAACGAAGGTACTAAACTGAGGTAGTTCACAACTTCCTGATCTCTTGATTGTTCGCCTGCTAGCAAATTACTATTGCTGGTACTATGCTTCTGCTTGATTTGCAACGTTGTATATTTTGATTACTTTGTTGCACTACAGTTATGAAACTGAATTACTGTGTTTATTACACACAGCTTTTACAGGATGTCATTGCTCATCGACATGATTGAGGTCTAGCTGATGGCTGAACATAATGTGTTGTTAGCTGAAGTAAGCCTGGAATAGAGTATATTGACATATTCTCCCCTCATAAATAATCAACTCTAACTAAGTATCCTCTCCCTCTTTGTATGTGGATATCTAATTTGTAAAATATGATTTTTATTATTTCAGTTTGACGTATAATATAGCAATAGCATTCTAAGTATCAGTTCACAAGGTGGCTCGAGCAAACATAATTTGCTCTAATGACGTGGTACCCTTTTTTGTGCATGTACATCTGATTTTTTTAAGGCATGTACTACCACAGTTGATAGTCCAATTATGAGTTGACACATTAAGAGCTTTAGTTGGTTCATGACTGATGTTTGCATTCAATTTATTGTGATGTCTAGTTAGCATACCAGTTGATAGCATAATAGTAATATAATTTACTTGAGAGTGGATGTTCTACTCTCAGGTGTACTACACCCGAATTTGCAAAAAGCTGAAAAAACATGATGAAAACAAATCCAAAAATTCTAAAAAAAAATCGACATCAAGCCTTATCAAATGCTCGAGCATCTTGCAAAATTACAGTAAAAAATAACATCTTAGGAGTTCTCACTGAAAAAAAAAACAGTGTTCAAAGTTTTGTGTACTGTTTGAACATTGATTTTGTTTATTTTAGTGAGAGCTCCTCGGATGCTGTTTTCGGCTGAAATTTTTCAAGTAGCTTGAACATTTGTTAAGGTTTGATGTCCCAAAATTTCCGATATTTAGATTTGGTTTGATCAAGTTTATTCAAGTTTTTGCAAACTCGGGTGTAGAACAACCGAGAGTAGTGGCTACTTTCCGGATTTACTTACTACTTTGGATTCAATTTCTCCAATATAAAAAAGTACATATAGCTACTTTCTACAATACCCAAGGTACGGTCGTATCTAGAAAGATGGACAAAAATGTTATTAGTCTTCCGTCGGATTTATTTTCATCCAAGAAATTACAGGTCTTTATGTTTTTTTCTGCTAGCACCCCTTTTGTCGACATATTGTGTACTTGTGTTTTGGTGTTTTGTCAAGATATGTTGTGTGGCTGATGCAAGAGGTTTTTCTGATTTTGGGATTATTTATGGGGGTTTGTCTAGTATTTCACGGCAGCAGACACGGCATAGGGGCGAGGCTTCGTCGCAGCTATGGCGCCACTATCACAGCTATTTCATGAGAGGTTTCATTTCATGGTTCCGAGTCAAAAATAAGTTTGACTAAATATTGGTTGTTGATGAAAGTAATTAAGGAAATGGCTCGCATCAAATATACGTCACATTACCGTTCTTTTGGGAATGATGAGTGATAATGCTGCGCTAACTGAGGTATGTAATTTATACACAAAGCCTTGAATATTTCTTACCATAAGATTATTGTCGACTAATTCTGCATATATAGAGAGCTTATATTACATAATGAAATTTGGCAGAAGCAGTGTATATATAATGTGCATGTTGAAGCTTCCTCATTTATTTGCTCCTTTTATATGTTTCGAGGTGTAGTGTTTTTAGTGGTGTTGGTAACTGGCGAAACTAATGTATGGGGCGACATACTTGCATAATTTAATTATCACTGCAATAACTAAATTATTTGACACGATGGTTTACTTTTGTCCTTAAGTAAGCATTTAATTTCTAACAAAATTTGGGCTATGACATGACACTTGTACAAAAGCAGCGGCATAACATTTCACTAACTAATTAAACTATAGGATACCCAAGGAAAGAATTGGTTGCAATATACCATACTGAGATTTGAACATGAATATCTGGATTAATAATATGAGAAATGAAACTTAAATGTAGGAAATCCATATCACAAGATTTCTGAAAAGTTGCAAGCATGTGATAGTGGTCGTAAAATGGACATAACAATATATTTAATGTTGTCCTATGAAGTACTCCAACGTTATGATCTTAACAAAATAAAATATCTGAAATTATAAACTGAATTAAATGTTTAAATCGAATTAGATCATAATTCTAATTTGACAAATTATAAAACCAAGAAGGACGTCACCCGCACATATATTAGTATTTTGGTTCAACGTAAAATATCTTACAATTATCTTATGTTTCCCAAAAAAAAAAAGTTATCTATGCTAATATGTTTGTTACTCACTATATATCATAACATTGTTAGATTCTAGACCGTGCATTTGCGCGGGCCACTTAACTAGTTAGAATAAAAGGTATTACTACTCTAAGAACATAAAGGTAAAAACATTAATAAAAAGAGACTAAGTTAGTTGTTAAGGTGCTTGAGTAGTTAAGTGTTCTCTAGGACTCCGGAGCCATCACTACAAATATGACCCGTGCAACTAGTGCGGAGTAAACACTATCTTTTGTATCCTCTATCCACTGTTCATATGCATAAGTGGGTGGGCTCCGGTACAGAACATGCTCTACTCTAACATAGACCTCATACCACATATGCCACCAACCGTGGCTTCCCCACGCCGGTTATCACAAATGATCAATGAAGGGTTTCCTTGTTGACGTAGCCAGATATGGGTTTATCTAAACTCCCCTATCATTTTGCAAAGAATAGGCATTAAGGTTTTACTGTCACCTCGAATTCCCTCAACAACCTAACCGGTACAGTGACAGTAGTTCCTCTATGGCCAATCACAGCAAAAGGGCGAGCGAGACCTCCTCTCAACACTCGTGAGAATAGTAACTCGAACATGAACAAGAGCATATTGTATAACTTGGGAATCATAACAATTCTAATAAGAAAGTAGTTCATTTGTATCCTTGAGAACAAATTCATCTACTCAAACATAACGGAAAGGGTTAAGTTACAAGCCGGCATAGAGTCAGTGAAGGGAGAAGGCATGGCAGTGCCGATGATGAAGATGGCGGCAGCGGCGGCCATGGTGGTGATGACGGTGGCGGTGCCAGTGGACGTGTCGGCGCGGTGGAGATGGCACCGACCCGAGGGCCGGTGCTCACGGTGGCGGAGCCCTCTATTCTTCGATTGATCTTTTCACTTCCTCTATAGTGGTGGTGGAACAGCAATGGAGATGGAGAAGAATGTGTTCGGGATGAATGAGATGAGATGTGGCGGCTAGGCAGCGGTCGCATGAAAGGTCCTCTTTCAGTGTGTCCTCCTTTGGTAAAAGGGACGCCATTTCTTCGTACAAACTCGGAATTTGGCCTTCTTGTGCTAGTTGGTTTCGTATGAACGACGCTGATCCATTCCTACTCTTAAATACTGATTTGGTGCACTTTGGAAAAATCCCTTTTTCCGACCTACGGAATGGCTAAGTCTGGTCCCCGGTGGACTCCGTATTGAACCCATCCTTTGTCCTTTCATAGTGCTTAGTCCTAGGTTTCTCCAAAACACCTTCAGACACAACAAAAGAATAAAACTAATAAAAAGTAATTGAAGTACTAAATGTGCAATGCTTACAAGGAAAAGTGTAAATACCGGTAATCATACATAATGGACAACTATTTGGTTCAGTGGGATGTAATATATGAAGAGAACATGCAACAAATCATCCCTAAAAATGCTTAAAATATAGAGCCATCGATGGTCAACTCGCAATTAGGACAAGAAAACTTCGGGACGAGTTACAAATTAAGAGTGGACTTGCTACTGAGGCAAAATAAAAAGTTGGGCCCTCTTGTGAGTCCAGGGTGGACTTGTAATTCAGGCAGAAAAAAAAATGATTGGCCTAGTTGCAAGTTGAGTGTGACTTTGCAACTAAGACAAAAAAACTGGTTGGTCCCAGTTATGAGTCAACGATGGACTTGCAACTGGGATAAAAAAACTTCAAGGCCAACCGAGAGTCGAGGCTATACTTACAAGTGAGGTGAAATAAAAATTGGGCCCAGTTGCGAGTCAAACGTGGACTTGCAGGTGAGGAAGAAGAAAATGGTTGGCGAGTTCCATGTTCAGGGTGACTGTGCAACAAAAAAAAATGGCCTGGCCGATTTAGGAGTCGACTGTGTACTTGCAACTGGAAAAAAAGACTATAAAGCCAGTTGCGAGTCAAGGATAAACTTTCAACCGAAGTTAAAACATTTGCTCGAGTCACGTGCCCAATAGTAAAATACAACAGCCCATGACAAAAAGCAAGCAAAAAAACATCTTCCAAGCGGACGAACTAAAACACAAGAAAAATAAAACACAAAAGAACTGCAACCCATGCAAAAAAATCATGGGTCGCGCACATATATGAAGGACACGCATTTCACGTGAGTGACAAAACGAAAACACCAAAAAAAATATTCTCCAGGTCTACACGAGCGACTGATTAACGAGTACAAATCTTATAACCCGCAGAAAAACATGAGATAAAAATAAACAAATGAGAGCAGCCTCTACAAGGCCCAACAGTGTGGCCAAAAAAAAAAGAACAATCCATCAGCCTCCCGCCAGACAAGCAAAGATAGCCCAGAAACCAGGCGTACTAGTCCCTGCTGGAGTCAAGCACAGATCTGGCAACAAAATATATCATGATGGTAAATTTAGATGCGACATAGATAGTTCCTGTCTACGTTTATTTCGCTATAAAAAAGTGTATGCTCAAAATGCAATCTAAAAACCAAAAAACACCTGCTGCTGAAAAGAATGAAAATGACAGTACAGAGATTGGCAAACAGAAATTAAAAACATTGTTTGAGGCAAACTCATGAGCTTTATTAAGACATCACAATGTTTGCAGAAACAAAAGATTTCAAAAGTTGCCACCTTTTGGTCACTTCGGTACCACCGAGATTCACACATCGGTGTCACCGAGTTGGTCATTTTGTGTGTAACGGTTGGATTTTTGGGGATGCCTATATATACCCCTCCACCACCACCTACTCGAAAGAGAAGCACTCAGAACTATTCCATACTTGCCCATCCAGTTTTCTGAGAGAGAACCACCTAGTCTTGTGTTGAGGTGAAGATCTTCCACTCCTACCATATGGATCTTGATTTCTAGCCTCCCCCATTTGCTTTCCACCAATCCCATCTCTTCTACCAAGCCATATCTGTGAGAGAGTGATTGTGTGTTGAGGAGTCTATCATCTTGAAGCACAAGAGCAAGGAGTTCATCGTCATTACCGAGCCTATTACCTTTTGGAGGGTGGTGCCTCCTAGATTGGTTAGGTGTCGCTTGGGAGCCTCCTACTTCGTGTTGTGGAGTGAACTAAGAAGTTTGTACGGGCAAGGAGATCGCCTACTTCGTGAAGATCTACCCATAGTGAGGCTAGTCCTTCGTGGACGGAAGCCGTTATGGAATAGTCAAGGTTGCTACTTCGTGGACCCTTATGGGTGGAGCCCTCCGTGGACTCTCGCGACCGTTACCCTCCGTGGGTTGAAGACTCCATAAACGTGGATGTACGATAGCGCCACCTATCGGAACCACGGGAAAAATCATCGTGTCTACAACTGCGTTTGATTCTCCTACCCTATCCCTTCTATACATGCTTGTTGTTATTTTCCGCTGCTATATACTCTTAGACTTGCATGTGTAGGGTGTACTTGACTTTCCATGAAATGCTAAAAACTGTCAACCCTAAAACTTGGCATAGGCAAAACTTTTATTTGGTCAAGTAGTCTAATCACCCCCCCTCTAGACATACTTTCGGTCCTACAAGTGGTATCAGAGCTTTGGTCTCCATTGCTTACGTCTCACAACCTAGGAGAGTATGGCGTCTAGTGAGGGAAGTTATCATCGTAGAGGTCCGTACTTTGATGGTACTAATTTTGCTAGTTGGAAGCACAAAATGAAAATGCATATTCTTGGTCATAACCCCGCCGTTTGGGCTGTTGTTCGTGTTGGCTTGCAAGGTGAGTTCTTTGCGGATGGACGGGATGCTCCCGCAACTTCAAACAACAACCTTGTCACCAATGAAGAAATAAGTCTCATGGTCAAGAAATTCAACAAGTTCTACAAGAATAGAGGCAAAGAAAGAAGCTCCAATTCTAGATATGATGAGAAGCGTTCGTCAAGTTGTGACCGCAATTGCTACAATTGTGGGAAGTCCGGACACTACTCAAATGAGTGCACGGCTCCCTACAAAAGAAGAGAAGAGTCACCTCGAAGACGAAGCTCAAGGAATGTATCACCTCAAAGAGAGAGAAGGAGTAGAGATGATCGTTATGAACGAAGACCCTCAAGGAGAAGTAGGGATTCGGAGAAAAAGGACAAGTCCACCAAGAGCTACACAAGAAGAAAACATCATGCTCATGTTGGTGAATGGGTTTCCGGCTCCGACTCCGACGACAACTCCGAGAGAAGCTATCACTCCGACTCCGACTATAGTCAAGATGATGGTGTTGCCGGAATTGCTCTAGTGACTACCAACTCCTACGATCTATTCGACTCACCAAACGAAGGAAGTGGAAGTTGCTTCATGGCTAAAGGCCCCAAGGTATCACACCCCGAGTATCTTGATTTTGATAGTGATGAAGATGATTTGCTTTGTGATGATGACTTGTTTTGTGATAAAACTAGTAATGTCGATCAAAACGAACTTGATAATCCTCATGCTAGTCAAGATAAGTCAATTGATGATGATAAGGTGAAAATAGAAGAACTAACTAAAGAACTAAACACTCTTAAGTTAGCTCATGAATCTACTCTCGAAGATCATAGAGAGCTTGTGAGAACTCATGAGAAGCTACGCTTCGAGAAGCTCAACTTGGAGTAAGAGCATGAGTGTCTCAAAGCTATCAATGACGATCTCCGAAAGAAGACTTCATCTTATCTAGCCAAACGACTACTCTTGTCTACATTCATGCCTCAAGTTAAAACTAAGCAATCTAGTAACAAAGGCAAGAAAGGTTCTTCATCTAGTAGCAACAATAAAAATGCTAAACCCAATGATGTTGCTTCTAGTAGTTCTATTGATTCCACTAATGATGATTCTCTTAGCCAAGTTACACTTGAGCAAGAAAATGCTTTATTAAAAGGAATTATAGAGAAAGGTGTCTACAAGAGTCTTGCCGGGTGTAAGCAATTTGAGGAAATTGTTTGCAAGCACGGAGGATACCGGAAGAATCGTGGTGTTGGCTACTTCAACGCTAATGGAGTTGAATGGGAAGAAGGTCAATATCCCGAGCCCAAGTTTGTTCCTCAAAAGGAGAAGTATGAAAATACTCTTCCCAAGGGGACAAGCACTCAAGATGACCTTCCACCACAAGACCACAAGCTCAAGGGCAAGAACAAGCTTCAAGAGGACATTGACTCATATGAAGATGAATCCCTAGCTATGGTGGAGGGGGTTCCCAAGGCTACTTCAAGCTCAACTTCTACAAAGGCTACTTCAACACCAAGGATCCCCATCAACTTGATGTGGGTTCCCAAGAAGAAGAACTAGTATGTTCTTGAGGGGTGACTCCGCCAATGAAATTCACTCACATTCATTATTGGCAAGAATTATTTGCAATCAACATCAACTCTATGCAATAGTTCAAGGAGTCACACATTCCCTCAAAGGTAAGAAAGGGACAAGGTAATCAACAAATCAATGGACATCATAACACATGCTTTGCACTCCATGTCCATAGATATCCTTGTATTTGTCTCTTGTGTATTGGGACTAACCCATGTAGGTGAGAAGAGTAAGGGAACAACAAGGATGCTCCCAACTCTTGGTGATCTTCATCAACCTTGAGCATCCACAACTACCTCACCAACATGAAGTCTTCTTCGACAAAACACAAGGTTAGTTTATCCCTCTTATGGGGGGATGTCACATCAAGGGGGAGCTTTACTCTAAGACTTGAGTTAAAGCATCTCTTAGTATGTGACAACATTAAATGCTTTATGTAAAAGTGGTAACCCCACTTGTGCTTAAACGATGAGTATGACCTATGATCAAGTACTCTTACTTGGCTCCTAAGTCAAATACTCATATATAGATGACTTCGTCATCGCCCAAATGCTTGTTAGATGCTAGTGTGTTTGTGCATGTTTGTCATGATTTCATTTGACATCTTATTGTGTGAGCATGTTGGTCTGCATTTATTTTCTCATTCGAGGACATCCAATTGTTGCTATTTGGCTTTTGGTTTATCTTTTGCCAATTGGATGGACAAGAATGCCTAGGACCACTCTTTAGCTATCTATGCTTTCTCACCTCATATTCTATTCATGCTGCATCACAAAATTTGAACAAGTACTATTCGATCCCTTTGTGTGTGGAGCACTCGGAGTTCCGTATCGACAAGGACTGACCATTAAAACCTCCCAAGTGCATCTCGGTGGAACCAACCCACAATCTCGGTCTCACCGAATGCCTAGGGTTGATCTGGTTTTCAATCTCGGTACTGCCGATTTCATATTCTCGGTTACACCGAGTTTCCCTGTCAACTGACAGTTGTGGAACTCGGTGACACCGAAAACATAAAATCGGTACCACCGACAGTGGAGGGTATATATATCTGTGGACCCGACGCTTTGAAATTTCATCCTCAAATCGTCGCGCCCCAAACCCTAAGCTGCCGCTTCGAGACCCCTGGTCATCGCCTTGCCTTCCCGAGCCTCCTCCGCCGCTGGGAATCGCCGTCGTCGACGAAATCTGCTCCATCGTCGCCGCCGTAGCGGATCCGCACCAAGTTAGGGTACGGATTCGACCTCCTTTGCGCCTCCCCTTCTGATTCTTGCGCATTGGATTTGTTTTCTCTATAAGCCAGTTTGCACAGCTTCCTATCCACAAGAAAATTCCTATAGCCTAGCGAATGATTGATTTTCTAGGGTTTGCCTTCCGCCGGACGCAACTCGGTAGAACCGAATCAAGAAAATCGGTACCACCGATTTTCATTTCTGTGTTGCTGAGAACTGTCTCGGTGAAACCGAGTACTCCTTTTCGGTCCCACCGAAAAGGGTGCCAAGTTTCTGTTAAAGGGACAGTCAGTCTCGGTGTCACCGAAAATTTTGCTTCGGCCTTACCGATTTGTATCTGACAGAATGCAAAACTTTGGAAATCCTTTATTCAAAACTTTCAAAAACCAGCCTCATTTTGTGATGACTCATTCTATTCTGCTCATCTATATTCTATTCACAGGGTCAGTATGTCAGATCCAGAGGACAGTCAGAATGATCTCCGAGAGCAAAGTGTTGAGATGGATTCAGGCACTAGTCCTGAGTCGAGTTCATCTTCGGATCCAGGCACCCCCAGTTCTCATGGGTTGCCCAAAGCTGCTACGAGGACAAGGAAGAAGCTGAACTCAGATGAAGAAGATTCAGATTTTGTGCCGGAAGAAATTCTTGCCAAGAAGCAAGAGAAAGCTGCCAATGAAGCTACCTCTTCCAGGAGAGTTGTTGGGAAAGTCTATGCTAGCTCTGAAGCTAGGAGAGCACCTGAGAGTGCTAGAGCTACCATGACTATTGAGCCCCCAAAGAAGTCATTGCCTAAGAAGGCAGGAGAGAAGAAGAAAGCAAGAAAGAGGATTGTTCATGCTATTGGCAGAAGGACTTCCATGTATGAAGATCCAGAAGAGGCTGCTGGTGCTGCTGCTGAGGAGGAGGAAGAACATGTTGAGAAAGCTCCTCCCAAGAAGAAGCAAAAGAAGCTTATGTCTGATGCTATGCCAAAGACTGGCATATCCAAGAGCACCAAGTCTGTCCCTAACAAGCCTGCTGCTGAGAAACCTAAGAGATTGTCTAGGCACATTCCTGCTTCTGAAAAGAACAAAGGGACTACCTCCAGAGTTGAGGATGATGATGCTATGTTAGCTTTGATGAAGCTTAGACCTCACCTTCCAGTTCACAATGCCAGCTACCCACTAGCTGAGGATATGAAGAAGAGGAAGGATACAGGTTTGAGGGCATGGAGAGCTGCTGATCCATATGCCCAGAGGAAGAAGACAGCTATGGACTACAGATTTTTCACCAAAGAGCAACAGGATTTCTATGAGACTGTGCTCCTTGACAAGAGTCCAGCTGTGAGCGATATGCGCTATGTTGACTGGAAATTCATCGAGGAAAACAAGGACTACTTTCCAAGTGTCCAAGATAATTTCCACTGCATTGGTTTGGATGAGTTTGTTGGCAGAGAGTTCACTTCTTGGAATGATGAGATGATCATGCAATTCTACTCCACTGCACATTTCTATGGAGATGGTCGAATTGTATGGATGACTGAAGGTGCAAGGTATGAATCTACTGTTGAAGAGTGGGCTACCATCTTAGGAGTCCCAGAAGCACAGGATGGTGATTTGGATGTCTACTCAGAATCCAAGGAGAGCCACAATGCTATGGCAAATATGTATAAGGAGATCCCTGCTGCAAATGTGAAGACTCACAAGCTAGGATCCATCTATTTCCTTCAGGCTGGCCTCCACACCATGAACACCATTCTGAGGCATACTTTGATGCCCAAGTCAGGAGATGAAAAGATGATCCGAGGCTACTCCATCAATATGCTGATCCACCTTGACAGACACACTAGGATCAGAGTCATGGATTTGATTGTTGAGACAATCAAGAGGGTTGCCGCTGATCAGAAGCGCTCTTGCTGTTATGTACCCTACATCCAAATGCGTATTAACTCTAAATTGGAGAAGCACATTTTTGCTCTAGATCGTCCACATCTACGCCTACAGCCAGATCTCGAGGACAACGTTGTGGTGATGGACCCAGAACATTCCACTTCAGCTGCAGCTCAGGCAGAGGCAGAGGCAGCTAGAGCCACTAGTGCTCAAGTCCCTAGATCCAGGAATGAGCAAATGGATCTTCTGATCTCATCAGTTCAGGACATGAAGAAGGACATAAAGGGGATTCTGGACAATCAGAACAGTCTTGTGAGGATCTTTGAGAACAGAATCAAGACTCTCAATGATAAGGTTGATGGACTGACGAAGACAGTGAATGAGCTCAAGAAGGAAGTTGACTCAGTGCCTCTTCCTCATTCTTCTGATTCTGATGATGATGATGATGATGGATCACCTCTCTGGACAGGCGCACAGTTTCCCACTCAGGCCAGATCAGCCACTGTGCCAGCTCCAGACTTGAGGCCCTCTTCATCAGCTCCTGCTGCTGTTTCCTCAGCTCCTGCTCCGACAGTTCCAGTTCCTCCAGTTGCCACACCAACTCCATCCAGGACATCAGCTAACATCTTCGCCGACGCGGTTCTCTCGACTCCTTCATCAACAACCGGAGGAGATCATCCCAAGAACGATTAGATATATGCCTTTGAACTTTTTGGTAACTTGTTGCCAAAGGGGGAGAAGTGTATATAGATCTTTAGGCTTCGAGTGAGAGAGCGTTTTGGTGTTTTGCTGTTTTTCAAAAGACACAAATGTTCTTTTGGTTGCTTGTGATACATGGTTCTTTGTGATTGCTCATGTGCATTATGCAACTATTTCCTATCAACTCAATGCTTATGAGATGATCATTATCTTCGCTTGATTGTGTTGTGCTATGATGCTCATTCTAATTATTCTCGCACACCACCAAGTTGTATGTGATATGGAAGAAGTGCCCCATGGACCTGATCGATTGTGCATTTGCATTCAAACGCAAATTCAAAATAATGCACAAATTTAGGGGGAGCTCTTGCTTCTCACATACTTCTCAAAGCGACGATTATATTCATTGATTATATCATATATCGAAGCTTTGATCTATATGTTGTCATCAATTACCAAAAAGGGGGAGATTGAAAGCACATTTGCTCCCTTGGTGGTTTTGGTAATTAATAACAACATATAAGTCATTGAACTAATGTTTCTACCAAGTATATTTCAGGAAATGTTCAATGATAGGATTGGCAAAAGGAGATTGTGGAGATACCCCAAGATGCAAGGAAATAGGTTGGCCAAGCTTCAAGCAAGAGGACTCTACATTTTATATTTGTGAGAAATCACTTTGAGTCCATAGGAAAGCCAATACTATTAAAAGGGGGTAAGGTTTTGTTGGTGAACAATATGCTCATACGTGCACAAGAGATAGTCGCCAAAAACATCCACATGCTCTCCTACCAAAGTCTGTCCTAAGCCAAACATTCAAAATCGGTGCAACCAACTTTCCTATCCCGGTGCCACCGAGATCCAAACCCTAGACAGACTCAGCCAAGGCCTAGCCACTTCGGTGCAACCGATTCCATACCGGTGCCACCGAGTTTGGGTTGCCAACTTTCTGTTACGCAAATTCACATTTTCGGTCCCACCGAGAATGTTGGATCGGCGTCACCGAGATTGGAAATCTGACCGTTGGTCACCTTATCGGTGCAACCGAGTTTCCTATATTGGTCTCACCGAGATTCAAAAGTTGCCACCTTTTGGTCACTTCGGTACCACCGAGATTCACACATCGGTGTCACCGAGTTGGTCATTTTGTGTGTAACAGTTGGATTTTTTGGGATGCCTATATATACCCCTCCACCACCACCTATTCGAAAGAGAAGCACTCAGAACTATTCCATACTTGCCCATCCAGTTTTCTGAGAGAGAACCACCTAGTCTTGTGTTGAGGTCAAGATCTTCCACTCCTACCATATGGATCTTGATTTCTAGCCTCCCCAATTTGCTTTCCACCAATCCCATCTCTTCTACCAAGCCATATCCGTGAGAGAGTGATTGTGTGTTGAGGAGTCTATCATCTTGAAGCACAAGAGCAAGGAGTTCATCGTCATTACCGAGCCTATTACCTTTTGGAGGGTGGTGCCTCCTAGATTGGTTAGGTGTCGCTTGGGAGCCTCCTACTTCGTGTTGTGGAGTGAACCAAGAAGTTTGTACGGGCAAGGAGATCGCCTACTTCGTGAAGATCTACCCATAGTGAGGCTAGTCCTTCGTGGACGGAAGCCGTTATGGAATAGTCAAGGTTGCTTCTTCGTGGACCCTTATGGGTGGAGCCCTCCGTGGACTCTCGCGACCATTACCCTCCGTCGGGTGAAGACTCCATAAACGTGGATGTACGATAGCGCCACCTATTGGAACCACGGGAAAAATCATCGTGTCTACAACTGCGTTTGATTCTCCTACCCTATCCCTTCTATACATGCTTGTTGTTATTTTCCGCTGCTATATACTCTTAGACTTGCATGTGTAGGGTGTACTTGACTTTCCATGAAATGCTAAAAACTGTCAACCCTAAAACTTGGCATAGGCAAAACTTTTATTTGGTCAAGTAGTCTAATCACCCCCCCTCTAGACATACTTTCGGTCCTACAGCGGCTGGTCGAGGGGGGGTTGAAATGAAAGGGTGGCGACTAGGTCTTTTACTAAGGCCTGGAAGTTGACTCAGGTGGGCCATTGCTAGCGTGGGCCTAAACTGCAACGGCATAGCTAATAACAAGCCGAATAAAAAAAGACTAATTAAGTTTAATGAAAGAGTAAACATAATTATCTCTGGCGTAAACGAATTTGGCACGCCAGCACTATTTATTTAGCTACGGCGTGCACGCAAACTCAACGCCCCCACTATGTTCCGAACGGTAAGTATGGGTGGACCAACAAATTTGTAACGTGACCAAAAAAACCACGCCAGCACTAACCATATACAGCTGGCGTACCAATTTAGCTGACGCTAGCACTATTTGAAAAAAAATAGTGCTGGCGTTGTGTGAAAATGGCGCGCCACCAACAAGAGTTATGGCTAGCAATTTCTCTACTAGTGTTATATGATGTAACATTAAGTGGCATGCGCATCACTGTACGACATGATGGCAGAAGCAAAAGGAATGTCACTTTAATGACCTGTGTGTCAAACTCGTTATTTTATTATCGATGGACGTAACAAACGTGTTAAGTAGGACCCCGGAGCAAGGTGGCTTCACCATGCACAGGAGATCATGGTGGTGGTTGAAGAATCAGCCCAAAGCATCATCCCCGGCGCTCAAGGCTATACCATATCATCCTATTATGAACTTCCTAATATGTTTATCCCATTATTGTTTGCACTCTTCATTGCGTAGTAGTAAATTATTAGGTTGAGTTCTCACTAAAATATCAAGTTAAAAGGTTCTCTTCTCAGTGTTGCAACCGCCTATAACACGTAGCTTTTCGCAGTGCGTCATCTCCACATGAGTACAAACATATCGTGAGGTGTAAGACGGGTTAGGTTAGACCGAGCAAGCAGATAACACTTGGTTATCTTGAAGTTCTAGCAGAAACATTCAGAGCTCGGAGCACAAAGCATCGAAAGATGAACGAGAATGATATCAAGAAATCATCGGTAAAAGTTTGCCCACCAGTAAAAATTCACGTCATCAGTGATGTCCACATCAATGGTTGTGAACTAGATCAGGGTATTGAGTCACTTGCTATCAATTATGGGAGATATTGATATAAGTGGTAGTGCACTTTAAATGAAAATTAGTTTAATAATAGTGTAAATTAATCATGAAACATGTCTAAATAAATTTGTGTTTATCGTTGTAGATCAATGGTTCGCAACATGTTCAACTTAGCCCCTATGTTAGGTAAAGAAAAATTTGCTGCAAATGGTGGAAACTATGCGGATTGCATCTGGAGCCCCAGTTTCATTCTCAGTCTCAGGAGTGCTAAGAAGGTGTTTCTGTTGGATCAGTCGCTAGGTGATCCTCCGACAAAGGATGCACCACCAGAAGTCGTAGCTGATTTCAGTGCTCGTAGTGATGACTATGAGTCAATCCAGTGCCTCATGTTAATTTGCATGTATCCTGAACTACAAAAACATTTTGAATGGCCTACCACTCAATTTATAACTGGGTCATTCGAAATTCTGTACAACAAGCAGGCAAGGACCGAACGTTTTGAAATAACCACCGCCTTGATTGAATGCAAGATGACAAAAGGTTCCTCAATGAGTGAGCATATAGTAAAGCTTGCTCACTTAGTTGATTTACTAGTGATACTTGTGATATGCGTTGGTTTTCCGTGAAGAGGAACGGGTTATTGCAGCACAAGATGGGTAAGTATTTCCCTCAGTTATGAAACCAAGGTTTATCGAACCAATAATAATATCAATCTTCAACCATCTTCAGCGGCCTGACACAAAAGAACAAACAACTTGCACCCAACGCGGGCAACAGGGTTGTCAATCCCCTTGATCTCGTTATTTGCAAGCAAATGAGTTGTGTAGATAATTCTTGATAAATATAAATTGCAAAATAAATAAAAAGTAAATAATGGCAGCAAGGTAGCAATAGCGTTTGTAAATTTATAAGTGAATAGACCCGGGGGCCATAGTGTTCTCTAGTGGCATCTCTCATGTAGGCAACGTACGGTGGGTAACAAATTACTGTTCGGCAATTGATAGAAAAGCGGATAGTTATGCGATGTTCTCGACAATTATCATGTATATATAGGCATCACGTCCATAAGCAAATAGGCCGACTCCTGCCTACACCTATTACTATTACTCCACTCATCGACTGCTATCCAACATGCATCTAGAGTATTAAGTAAAACAGAGTAATGATTGGAGAACAATGACATGATGTAGACAAAGTAAACTCAATCAATATGAATAAACCCCATCGTTTTATCCTTAGTAACAGCGACACAAAGACGTATCTTCTCCCTTTTTGTCACTGGGATATAGAAAACTCGTCAGGTTGAACCTACCACAACGCACCACTCCCACCGATGAAATATCAATCTACTTGGCCAAAGCACATCAATAAATCAGAGAGCATTACGAAGCTATAATGATCATGCAATTAAGAGATAATATATATATCAGAGATATCTCAAATACTTTTCATGAATAATCTGAACATAAACCCACAATTCATCGGATCCCAACAAACACACCGCACCAAAGGATTACATCGGATAGATCAAAGCGAAGATGTGATGATCATTGTATTGAAGATCATAAGAGAGAGAGATTGCCATCTTGGTACTAGCTATGGACTCGTAGGTCTATGGTGAACTACTCACACATCATGAGGGCAGCAAGGTTGATGTAGAGGCCCTCCGTGATCGATCCCCCCTCCGGCAGGGTGCCGGAACGGAGCTCCAGATGGGATCACGGCGGAACAGAGACTTGCGGCGGGGGAAAAAGGTTTTCAGGACTCCCCTTAGGGTTTCTGGAATATTAGGGAATTTATAGGCTGGAGAGGGAGGTCGGGAGAGACACAGGGGGCCCACAAGCCAACAAGGCGCCCCCCTAGGGCGCGCCCTGATGGCTCGTGGAGCCCTCATGTGGCTCCCGACCATCTCCCGAAGCTTCTAGGTCTTATATTTGTCCAAAAAAAATCGTTAAAAAGTTTCGTGGCAATTGGACTTCGTTTGGTAAAGGAAATCTTCAAAGTAAAAAACAAGCAGAAAACAGCAACTGGCACTGGGCACTGGGTCAATAGGTTAGTGCTAAAAAATATTATAAATCGGTAAATAATGACCGAAAAAGTATACTAGAAAGATAATGTATCAGCATGGAACAATCAAAAATTATAGATACGTTGGAGACGTATTAACTAGCTTCTCTGGAATTTGGAATTCCTCCAACAATCGGTACTTACATTGTGCTTCCTTCACTCCCCCATCTTACTATGATTTTATCATGAATTACAACATGAATGGTATGGAGAAAAGTCCAAATGAGCTGTTTGCTATGCTCAAAACTGGGGAAGCTAAGATGCAAAAGAACAAACAAGTGTTGATGGTCAATAAGACCACGAGTTTGAAGAAATAAGGGCAAGTCCAAGAAAAAGTTTATTGGTGCCGGTAAGACCATGTCTTAGAAGAGGAACAAGGGCAGAGCCACTAAGGATACTCAATCTTTCTACTACAAACCCAAAAGGACACTTGAAGTGCAACTCCAAGAAGTACTTGGCAGATAAGAAGAAGAACGCTTCTAGTTATTCAAAGTTAATGTTATTCTACTTGTTGATTTCCTTTATGTCATGAGTATTTGATATTGATAGGGAGCTATCATTAGCAAACTGATGCATAGACTATAGAAAGCCTGCAAGATGAGAAGGATGAACTCGTGATGCAAATAGAGAATGGTCACAGGATCGTTGCTCAAGACCGTTGAAGTCATGCCTTTAGTTTATCTTCAAGATTTATCTTAGAATCAAAAATTAGTTATTTCGCTTAGGAGTTGTGTGAAACATTATGCTTTGGATTATTCGACGAATATTCTTATAAGTTTTAAAACATGGTTGTTCAAGTTGTTATAAGAATGTGTTTTGAATTTACCTCTATTATTGATGGTTTATTCATAAATCTTGATTTAGAATATATAACATTAAATGTTAAATGTCTTAAGAAGATTCATAAATCACCACTTAAATGTGGCACTGTGTGGTTATATTGGGAAAATAATCACCACTTAAACGTCTTAGAGTAAAATTAGTTGACAAAGTACATAGTGGTGTATACGACCTGATGAGCTAAATAGGGTAGGGTGAATATTTATACTTCAATAATGATTTAAGTAAATATGATTTATACAATATGAATCTGAAATTTTGAAAAAGTTCAAAGAAATTCAGTGTGAAATATTTGAAAGGTTCAAAAGATTCAGAATGAAGTTAATATCATTATGGCAAAAGATGAAAGATTCTATCATGAAGAAATATATCCAAGTCATGAGTTTATCAAACACTTGAATAATTTTGGAGTTATTTTATACCGATCTGCTTTTACTAAAAGTTTGGTATATATAGATGTACTTGAAAAGGCAACAAATACACTAAACAGAGCACTGTGCCATAGTCTGTTGAGACGACACCATATGAGTTATGGAATGGGTAGAAGCCCATTTTGTCACATATCGAAATTTGGTGTTATAAGATTTTATGTAAAGTGTTTACATCCAAATAATATTAATCCAAAGCAGACAAAAATGCAAAACTGTAGGTTATCTAATAGAGACAATTGGGTATTCTTTCTACCAAAAGTTCAAAGACAAAAGTGTTTGTCACATAAGAATAAATACTTTGTCGAGAAGAAGTTTTCTCGCCAAAGAAGTAAATGGAAGGACAATGCAAGCTAGACAATATTATTGAATCTCCGGTAAAGGTTAGCAACGAACTGAAAATTGTTCAGGAAGTTGTTTGCAAAATTAAAACCGGAGGAAGTTTCTACACCGGTTGTAGGAACGCTAGTTAAAGCTTGCAACTAAAACACGTAGATTGGGAAAGGTTAATGAATCTCCCGAATAATTTCATAGTGAAATACTCATTTAGAAGAAGATGAACATATGCACTACAAGGAAGCGATGACGGCTCCCAGCTCAAAGAAATGGCTCAAAGCCATAAACTCCGAATGGAGTTCATATAGGACAATTAAATTTGGAATTTAATTTATCCTATAAAAGGTATCGAACAGATGGATGTCAAAACTAGTTTTTAAAATGGATGGGATGTATGAATGATACAAACAGGAAAGCTTTGTCAAATCTAAAATTATCAGAATAAGTATGCAAAAGTTCAAAAGAGTTTGAAGCAAGCATCGAGGAGTTGGAATCAACATTATAATGAAATAGTTAAAGAGTTTTAACTAGGTTAAAATGATGAAGAAATTTGTATATATATATATACAAATTTTAGTGGGAGCTATATAACATTTCTAATCTCATACGTAAGTGACATATTATTGATTGGAAATAATATACAGTTCTTATGCACAAATAATACTTTAAAGAATATGTTTTCACTAAAAGACTAAAAGGTAAAAGCAACTTATAGGTCATCAAAGATCTATATATATATAAGATAGATCAAGATGTTTGATTGTACTCAGCCAATATGAATACATTGACAAGGTTTTAAAATGTTTAAAGTTCAGAATGTATTTTCTCCCAATGTCACATAGCATGATGCTTAGGATAAATCAATGTATAAATACAATTGATAAGCATGACTGGATGAATATAATCAAATATATTTTAATAAGTGAATCCATCATGAAAAGCTATGGAGTGTATTAGGCCAAAAGTTTCTTATGTAGTAAAGCGTTAGTAGCTAGTACCAAATTGAACTTCGACTAGCTCACTAGGTAAATGTTGATATAATTAAGTACCTCGGAGATGACAAAGGACTTGCTTGTCATAAATGGAGGAGATGAAGAAGTTTGATGTAAATGTTTACAAAGAACATCAGCTTCATGAATGATATAAATTATTATTTGGCTATAATAATTGTTTGGAATAGTTTTTCAAGCATGAATAATATTGTGGATTCTATAATGTTAGAAGAGTATGTTGAAAACATTAGATGTTTCAAAGTTGTCTGAATAAAAAATGTATTGATATAATCACAGTCGATGTAATCCAAAGTGCGATGAAAATAGTGACACTTTATTATGAAAAATAGTGTCGTTGGTCAAAGAAAATGAAATTAAGACCGTATAAAATTATACATGACTGACACAAATATTATATGGTTTTGATTGTGTCAAAACATGTCACAAGGGCACTACCGCTAGCAGAGCATGAATAACACCAGATAAACCATAGGTGTTTAAAAACCATGCAGCCAGATTATTGACTATAGTGCAAGTGGGAGAATGTTGGAAGTATGCCCTAGAGGAAATAATATTGTATTATTATTTTTCCATTCCATAATTATGAGTTTGTATTTTTATGCTATAACTGCTATGATTCTGGAATATCCGATTCAGTGGAAAACTCATATGCATGTGTGCAATGATAAACAGTAAAATAAAGGTTCCAAGTCTATCCTCTAAGACTGGCTCAAGTGTTGATAGTGATCATGTTTATCGCATCTTAGGATATCGTTACGTGTAACGATAGTCCTAAAAACAACATTGAGACTATGAAGTTCGAAGAACGGTCGTATTGAGTCGACCCAAAACTTGTTTGTTATACTTCGAGATAATATCGTCTAAAATCAATTGTTGTAACACTGAGTGTTAACATGTGTTTTATGTTCCTTATACCATGAGAGTATTGTAGTCACTTGCTAACATACGATGAGCTTTGGGGTTGCTCAAACATCATCTATAACTAGGTGATCATAACGACAACTTACATGTTTATTGGGAAGCTTGACAACGGACTAGATAGCTCGAGAGTAGGATTTGCTCCTCAAACGATGGAAAGATATTCTTAGGGCCCTCTCGGTGTGGTGAAATCCATCATCGTCTGGCCAGACATAGGTGACTATGTAACGGGAATTTTGGAACACCTCAAGAGAAAGAAAAACAACACCGGCAATGAGAATAACGTTATAGTGGGCATGTGAATGAATCAGGAGGATACTAATGCTTCTCTGGTTTTTGTAAAGTATCACGAAGCAAAGGTAATGTCACATGGAAACCAATGGTTCACTCGAATATCATTTGCGTACTCATAGGGATCGATATGGACGTCCACGGTTTCGCTATTGGTCATTGATCGAAGGAGTTTTGTTCATGTCTATGACTTACTGAACCTACTGTGTCACAAGCTTAAGGTAATCATGATATACTGAGTGGTATTAGAGCAGGCGTAATGAGAACATATTTGTGAAATTGTTTTATTAATATTAGATATAGTTTCGAGAGGATCCGGAAGGGTTCCAGGGTCACTTGAAGGGTTTCAGAGAGTATCGGGTAATACTGGGAATTACCGATAAATAATATATAGGCTGAAAATGTTTCAGGGGCTGATAAATTACCTTTAACAGGATCTAATATTTATTAGAAGGCTTTTATATTTAATTTATTATCAACGAGCCTTAAAAGGCCAAGTAGTTAAAAGGGAATTGGGCCACCATGGCCCAACAGGGAAGGCTCCCCACTTTTCCAAGTGGCGAGGCCAAATTGGAGTGGGAGAGGACTCCTCCTCCCCCTCTTGGCCGACGCACCAAGGAGGGGCTTTCCCTCCTTGGTGGCAGCCCCTCCTCCCCTCTCCCACCTCTCCTTAAACCTCTAGTTCTAGTTCTAGTTGATCCTATTTGATCAATTAGAGGTAGACCTAGGTCCTCTATTCCTCATAATTAGAATCCCTGTGTGATTCGAATCTCCTCCCTCTAATTCTCCGGTGATGATTAGCTCTGGATGGCGAAGCACTGCCAGATCATGAACACCGTACGCTTGCAACCAAGTAGAGAGGCCGTGCTTTCGGTCTTTGGTTCGAGGAATCGTTCATGGACGGTTTGTGGGATCGTTCATCTACGGTTCGATGGACTTCATCAACGATCTACACCAATTCGTCTTCTTCCTCTGTAACTCGGAGTTGGTAACGATCCGATCCCAGCCATTATTGTATCTCCATAGTGTTCCTGGTTAATTGTTGGGCGAATTTTTTTGTTTTCTGCTACGTTTCCCAACATATGCTCCTTGCAATGGAGTCATAATATGCTTGATGTCCTGCAAGTGCACAGAGTTGTTGTAGAACTTTCATGATAAGTAAGTGTCGAACCCACAGGGAGCTGATAGGAAGGAACCACAAACCCCACAACTACGTTGTCACTTCATGCAACTACGTACGCACCCAAACCGGAGTTTGGAAGTAGTCTAGTCTGTAAGTTGTTAGGGTATCTATATATTATCTACTAAAAGCAAAATACGTGTCAAAATCAGGGAATTAGGCTAGAAAATCCCACGTTAATTGGAAATATCGGGCCATTAGTTTGGTGGGCCTTTTCCAATCAACGAATTATAAGCGTTAGATCTTTGTAAATCAAGGTGGACCCATACCACCAAAAAAAAAAAACTGACACGGAGAAAGACAAATCCCTCACGGTCTATACAAACTGACTCTTAGGCGATCATATGCTCAAAAAAAAAAAGACTCTTGGGCGATCCAAGGAAAAGGTCACGTACAGGGATATATACAATACTTAACCATGCAACCAGTGTCTTCCATCTTTCCATTGTGCATCTTTCTGTCCTCACGCCACCGCCCGCCGCTGCCGCTGCCGCCACCATGCATGCCTCTTGGTAACCTCCAGACACTTTACACTTCCTCAGTTCCTCCCATTCGTCAAACGCTCGACCTGTTCCTCATCTTCGTGGCCAAGGATCCTTGCTCTGCTCTCAAAGTCACATCCACTCCTCGCTCAAATCACATACTCATGGCTGCTATGTTAAAGAAGTACCCACAACGTTTAATTTACAGTTCAAACGAGGGCAGCGACACTAAGCAGTCAGGTGCCATGACCTACCTCAGGCATTCCTCATCGAAGTGCACCACTCGGTGTCCTGCCCTGCAGACACTTGCAAATGTTCTTCAATGGCGGACGAGAATGCGAGGTGGAGTTTGGTTCAGCACGGTCCCAGCTATATATACCTCCCTCACGATACAAAAACCCGCAGCACCGTGTCCTATCTGTTGTGAATTAAGATCTTCTACTAACCCGCACATGTCGTTGCATACGCCATCATGTTGAAGTTATTTTATTTTGATTTAAAAATAAGCCTCGAAGATGATGATGAGTAAGTGATTAGTGAGTTCAGATACACCAAGCTGACGTGGTTCTCTTAGCTCCATCGCCTACCAGCAAGCAGCAAGGTTGTCGTCAGCATCGACAGTGCCTGCACCCATAATATGTTGATTACCGATTTGCTCGCAAAGTGGCCCAGGTTCATCCTGCATATCTTGGACCAAGACCTGATGATGGGTTAAGGCCCAGAATTAAGATGTGCAAGGTTCCGTTCCTGATCTCACTTGATTGGAACGAAGGTACTAAACTGAGGTAGTTCACAACTTCCTGATCTCTTGATTGTTCGCCTGCTAGCAAATTACTATTGCTGGTACTATGCTTCTGCTTGATTTGCAACGTTGTATATTTTGATTACTTTGTTGCACTACAGTTATGAAACTGAATTACTGTGTTTATTACACACAGCTTTTACAGGATGTCATTGCTCATCGACATGATTGAGGTCTAGCTGATGGCTGAACATAATGTGTTGTTAGCTGAAGTAAGCCTGGAATAGAGTATATTGACATATTCTCCCCTCATAAATAATCAACTCTAACTAAGTATCCTCTCCCTCTTTGTATGTGGATATCTAATTTGTAAAATATGATTTTTATTATTTCAGTTTGACGTATAATATAGCAATAGCATTCTAAGTATCAGTTCACAAGGTGGCTCGAGCAAACATAATTTGCTCTAATGACGTGGTACCCTTTTTTGTGCATGTACATCTGATTTTTTTAAGGCATGTACTACCACAGTTGATAGTCCAATTATGAGTTGACACATTAAGAGCTTTAGTTGGTTCATGACTGATGTTTGCATTCAATTTATTGTGATGTCTAGTTAGCATACCAGTTGATAGCATAATAGTAATATAATTTACTTGAGAGTGGATGTTCTACTCTCAGGTGTACTACACCCGAATTTGCAAAAAGCTGAAAAAACATGATGAAAACAAATCCAAAAATTCTAAAAAAAAATCGACATCAAGCCTTATCAAATGCTCGAGCATCTTGCAAAATTACAGTAAAAAATAACATCTTAGGAGTTCTCACTGAAAAAAAAAACAGTGTTCAAAGTTTTGTGTACTGTTTGAACATTGATTTTGTTTATTTTAGTGAGAGCTCCTCGGATGCTGTTTTCGGCTGAAATTTTTCAAGTAGCTTGAACATTTGTTAAGGTTTGATGTCCCAAAATTTCCGATATTTAGATTTGGTTTGATCAAGTTTATTCAAGTTTTTGCAAACTCGGGTGTAGAACAACCGAGAGTAGTGGCTACTTTCCGGATTTACTTACTACTTTGGATTCAATTTCTCCAATATAAAAAAGTACATATAGCTACTTTCTACAATACCCAAGGTACGGTCGTATCTAGAAAGATGGACAAAAATGTTATTAGTCTTCCGTCGGATTTATTTTCATCCAAGAAATTACAGGTCTTTATGTTTTTTTCTGCTAGCACCCCTTTTGTCGACATATTGTGTACTTGTGTTTTGGTGTTTTGTCAAGATATGTTGTGTGGCTGATGCAAGAGGTTTTTCTGATTTTGGGATTATTTATGGGGGTTTGTCTAGTATTTCACGGCAGCAGACACGGCATAGGGGCGAGGCTTCGTCGCAGCTATGGCGCCACTATCACAGCTATTTCATGAGAGGTTTCATTTCATGGTTCCGAGTCAAAAATAAGTTTGACTAAATATTGGTTGTTGATGAAAGTAATTAAGGAAATGGCTCGCATCAAATATACGTCACATTACCGTTCTTTTGGGAATGATGAGTGATAATGCTGCGCTAACTGAGGTATGTAATTTATACACAAAGCCTTGAATATTTCTTACCATAAGATTATTGTCGACTAATTCTGCATATATAGAGAGCTTATATTACATAATGAAATTTGGCAGAAGCAGTGTATATATAATGTGCATGTTGAAGCTTCCTCATTTATTTGCTCCTTTTATATGTTTCGAGGTGTAGTGTTTTTAGTGGTGTTGGTAACTGGCGAAACTAATGTATGGGGCGACATACTTGCATAATTTAATTATCACTGCAATAACTAAATTATTTGACACGATGGTTTACTTTTGTCCTTAAGTAAGCATTTAATTTCTAACAAAATTTGGGCTATGACATGACACTTGTACAAAAGCAGCGGCATAACATTTCACTAACTAATTAAACTATAGGATACCCAAGGAAAGAATTGGTTGCAATATACCATACTGAGATTTGAACATGAATATCTGGATTAATAATATGAGAAATGAAACTTAAATGTAGGAAATCCATATCACAAGATTTCTGAAAAGTTGCAAGCATGTGATAGTGGTCGTAAAATGGACATAACAATATATTTAATGTTGTCCTATGAAGTACTCCAACGTTATGATCTTAACAAAATAAAATATCTGAAATTATAAACTGAATTAAATGTTTAAATCGAATTAGATCATAATTCTAATTTGACAAATTATAAAACCAAGAAGGACGTCACCCGCACATATATTAGTATTTTGGTTCAACGTAAAATATCTTACAATTATCTTATGTTTCCCAAAAAAAATAAGTTATCTATGCTAACATGTTTGTTACTCACTATATAGCATAACATTGTAAGATTCTAGCCCGTGCATTTGCGCGGGCCACTTAACTAGTTAGAGTAAAAGGTATTACTACTCTAAGAACATAAAGGTAAAAACATTAATAAAAAGAGACTAAGTTAGTGGTTAAGGTGCTTGAGTAGTTAAGTGTTCTCTAGGACTCCGGAGCCATCACTACAAATATGACCCGTGCAACTAGTGCGGAGTAAACACTATCTTTTGTATCCTCTATCCACTCTTCATATGCATAAGTGGGTGGGCTCCGGTACAGAACATGCTCTACTCTAACATAGACCTCATACCACATATGCCACCAACCGTGGCTTCCCCACGCCGGTTATCACAAATGATCAATGAAGGGTTTCCTTGTTGACGTAGCCAGATATGGGTTTATCTAAACTCCCCTATCATTTTGCAAAGAATAGGCATTAAGGTTTTACTGGCACCTCGAATTCCCTCAACAACCTAACCGGTACAGTGACAGTAGTTCCTCTATGGCCAATCACAGCAAAAGGGCGAGCGAGACCTCCTCTCAACACTCGTGAGAATAGTAACTCGAACATGAACAAGAGCATATTGGATAACTTGGGAATCATAACAATTCTAATAAGAAAGTAGTTCATTTGTATCCTTGAGAACAAATTCATCTACTCAAACATAACGGAAAGGGTTAAGTTACAAGCCGGCATAGAGTCAGTGAAGGGAGAAGGCATGGCAGTGCCGATGATGAAGATGGCGGCAGCGGCGGCCATGGTGGTGATGACGGTGGCGGTGCCAGTGGACGTGTCGGCGCGGTGGAGATGGCACCGACCCGAGGGCCGGTGCTCACGGTGGCGGAGCCCTCTATTCTTCGATTGATCTTTTCACTTCCTCTATAGTGGTGGTGGAACAGCGATGGAGATGGAGAAGAATGTGTTCGGGATGAATGAGATGAGATGTGGCGGCTAGGCAGCGGTCGCATGAAAGGTCCTCTTTCAGTGTGTCCTCCTTTGGTAAAAGGGACGCCATTTCTTCGTACAAACTCGGAATTTGACCTTCTTGTGCTAGTTGGTTTCGTATGAACGACGCTGATCCATTCCTACTCTTAAATACTGATTTGGTGCACTTTGGAAAAATCCCTTTTTCCGACCTACGGAATGGCTAAGTCTGGTCCCCGGTGGACTCCGTATTGAACCCATCCTTTGTCCTTTCATAGTGCTTAGTCCTAGGTTTCTCCAAAACACCTTCAGACACAACAAAAGAATAAAACTAATAAAAAGTAATTGAAGTACTAAATGTGCAATGCTTACAAGGAAAAGTGTAAATACCGGTAATCATACATAATGGACAACTATTTGGTTCAGTGGGACGTAATATATGAAGAGAACATGCAACAAATCATCTCTAAAAATGCTTAAAATATAGAGCCATCGATGGTCAACTCGCAATTAGGACAAGAAAACTTCGGGACGAGTTACAAATTAAGAGTGGACTTGCTACTGAGGCAAAATAAAAAGTTGGGCCCTCTTGTGAGTCAAGGGTGGACTTGTAATTCAGGCAGAAAAAAAATGATTGGCCTAGTTGCAAGTTGAGTGTGACTTTGCAACTAAGACAAAAAAACTGGTTGGTCCCAGTTATGAGTCAACGATGGACTTGCAACTGGGATAAAAAAACTTCAAGGCCAACCGAGAGTCGAGGCTATACTTACAAGTGAGGTGAAATAAAAATTGGGCCCAGTTGCGAGTCAAACGTGGACTTGCAGGTGAGGAAGAAGAAAATGGTTGGCGAGTTCCATGTTCAGGGTGACTGTGCAACAAAAACAAAAAAATGGCCTGGCCGATTTAGGAGTCCACTGTGTACTTGCAACTGGAAAAAATGACTATAAAGCCAGTTGCGAGTCAAGGATAAACTTTCAACCGAAGTTAAAACATTTGCTCGAGTCGCGTGCCCAATAGTAAAATACAACAGCCCATGACAAAAAGCAAGCAAAAAAACATCTTCCAAGCGGAAGAACTAAAACACAAGAAAAATAAAACACAAAAGAACTGGAACCCATGCAAAAAAATCATGGGTCGCGCACATATAAGAAGGACACGCATTTCACGTGAGTGACAAAACGAAAACACCAAAAAAAAAATTCTCCAGGTCTACACGAGCGACTGATTAACGAGTACAAATCTTATAACCCGCAGAAAAACATGAGATAAAAATAAACAAATGAGAGCAGCCTCTACAAGGCCCAACAGTGTGGCCAAAAAAAAAAGAACAATCCATCAGCCTCCCGCCAGACAAGCAAAGATAGCCCAGAAACCAGGCGTACTAGTCCCTGCTGGAGTCAAGCACAGATCTGGCAACAAAAATATATCATGATGGTAAATTTAGATGCGACATAGATAGTTCCTGTCTACGTTTATTTCGCTATAAAAAAGTGTATGCTCAAAATGCAATCTAAAAACCAAAAAACACCTGCTGCTGAAAAGAATGAAAATGACAGTACAGAGATTGGCAAACAGAAATTAAAAACATTGTTTGAGGCAAACTCATGAGCTTTATTAAGACATCACAATGTTTGCAGAAACAAAAGATTTTAAGGAACATGCTCGCTCCTACCATCTCAGTCCTCCGCACGGCCCGCTGAAAAAACTAAACACAAAGAGGCGTCACATCTCATTCTCTGCACATCGAGCAGACCCAAACATACACGAAGAATAGCCCCAGACATAAACAAACGGCTCAGCCCATGCACAGACAGAAAACCAAAACACCCTACACGCATGCGAAAACTGTGAAAGAGTAAATCCGCAAAAAACAATCAGTTCTGACACGTAGTGGTTCGTAGAGGTCAAATGGCGACCAATTCCGTGAGAGGGCGGTTATTGTTTTGCAAGTTGAGGCACTAAAACTAAGTAGTGGTTTGTAGAGGACAAATGGGGACCAATTCCGTGAGAGGGGGTTTACTGTCTTAATGTCATTTTCATCATTTGTTTGTCCCTGCTACTGGAGAACTAGTCAGTCAACGCCAATGCTGGGGTCTTCCATCCTTAAAACAATACATGTCAACTATATCCGGTCAATATAAATCTCACCTACTATTGCTTATCACATAGATGTATCATCATCCCTATATAATTAATCTTGTCGTTTATAATTTTGTCAGGCGACATAATAGGCGAAAGCCCTAGAAATGTCGACCTCCCTCTCCCAGTCCATTATCTCTCTCCTTGCTGTCCCCAGCGGCTTTCGCCACAGCAGCAGTGGGCCAACACTTCTTTTTTGAGCTCGGAGGAAAATGCCAACATTGATGTATAAGTAGAAGAGAATTGATAGGTTATTGTGGCATGCCAAATCAGCACCAAACCGGGGTGAACAGTAAAATTAGGAGTATTGTGTATTGGGGGGGGGGGGGGGGGGGGGGGCATGTGAAAGGAATCGTTAAATTAGGTGTAAAAATCTGACCAAATGTCGATTTGGCGGTAATTTGTGTCACAAGCGTCAATGTTGGGGGTAAAAAAAGGGTTTAACTTTTACTTTTTTGCATCCTTCCTCCTATTTGCCAATTGCGTCTGGCTCTTTTAGGTTTTCTACTGCTCATGATTGAGGCTAACCTGATTTTGCGTCACTCTCACTTTTTTTTTTTTGAATGAAAGGGGTTTCCCCCCTGCCCCATTTTATATAATGAAGCAACAACAGAGTCTCACAGCATCGTCACTCTCACTTGTGTTCAATGTAGCAGGAGAGGGACACCATCAACCCCCGATGTAAAATAACCAACTTGCAGTTAGGTCATAACGGGCTGGTGAGCTATCGTGCAAGTAGGGTTGCATCAGCAGCAGTAATTAAAGTATCCCCTAACAGCCCAATCACGAGAAGGATTACCTAACAAATGGCGCGCACCATATATAGCTGAGGCATTGCCCTGTTCACCGGCGCCATTCATGTGGTGTAGTGATCAATTGAATTGTTTTATCTATGGAGTTGTGGCTTTTCTTTGGTGCCTTCGTATTGGCAGCCACAGCAGTTCATGTCGCCGGTCAGCCAGGTAGGTTTTTTCAGCTCAAGTGCATCCATATATCCATACAGCACTGAAACGCTTGTTGATATTTCGTCAAGAATTAGAATTGCCGGCTTTTGATCAATATCATAACTCTTTTCATCCCGGTTCTATAAATATGTGCCATCAATTAATCAGGTTTCCTGAGCATCGATTGCGGCCTGGATGACAAATTCAGCGGCCGCAGGGACACCTACACAGACATCGTCTATGTCTCCGACAGTCCATATGTCGATGCCGGGGAGAAGATGATTGCCGCTGATCCAAATAATAATACCGACACATCCCTGCTAACGCTGAGGAGCTTCCCGTCCGGCGTACGGAACTGTTACACTCTCCCAACCAAGGGCGGTGCCAAGTACCTGGTCCGGATGGTGTTCCTGTACAGGAATTACGACGGCAAGAACAGACGACCGTCGTTCGAGGTGCACCTGGGCACCAGCTACTGGGACACGTTCCAGCATAAAGGGTATTGGGTGTCTGAGGCGATCTTCATCGCGTGGGCGAGTTGGGTGCCGGTGTGCCTAGTGAACACCGACAACGGCACGCCGTTCGTCAACACGGTGGAGCTGAGGCAGCTCGAAACCTTGCTTTACCCACAAGTCACTGCTGACAAGTCCATAGCCAATTCTGCAAGGATAAATTTGGGGGCATACACTAATACTCGGTACGTGGGAGTTATCGGGATAATATAGATATTTTTTCATGTTTAATACTTTCTCAGTGATCTAAAAGATCTTATATTAGTTTACAGAGACATTTTGCACAAATGTTTGATGAGATATTATTTTCAATGGATTATCATTTTGCATGAAGGTTTCCTGACGATCCATATGACCGCATCTGGGAGTTGGACACCAACTCGTCGTGGGCATACCTTTCCACCAAAGAGACAATCCGGCAGCACGATGCCGTCACGGTGCCCATCCCTGTCCTTCAGACAGCTGTCACTCCTGGCAACAATGGCACGATGCTAAACATCAATAAACGTGGAGCGTATACAAGGTCATTCGAGTATATGTTCTTCCTACACTTCGCCGACATACAAAAGAGCCAGCTCCGGGAGTTCGACGTCTACATCAATGACAACCGGGTGTACCCGATATTTAGCCCCCCGTACCTGGTCGCAGATATTGTGGGTAGTTCTGAATGGTTCAAGACTACGGAAGGGAAGTACAATATCACTCTTGTAGCCTCCGCTACATCCATGCTGCCTCCGATGATCAGTGCATACGAGGTCTACTACCAAATCTTCCATGACACTCCAAGGACATCCTCCAAAGACTGTGAGATGTCTGCGCTCACCCTTATCTACTCCCTTCGTTCCAAATTAATTCAAATTTTTATTTGTCCTAAATCAAACTTGTTTAAATTTGACCATATTTATAGAAAAAATATGGTAAAGCCTACAACGTCTTATATAGTAGCAGCATGGAATCAATATGTTTCTAGAACATTGCTCAAACTTTAAAATTTTAGACTTTAAAAAAACCTAGAACTTCAGTTAATTTGGCACGGAGGAGTATTTCCCTACCCAACCCATTTATCGTCAGTTTGGGTATGCATATTGGCAATATATTCTTTCTCGAAAACACATTTAATCCATGTAGGCATGTAAGTTGGTAATATATTCACCCAATATGGATGGCATTCAAGCAATATGATTAATGATGCTTAATTCATTATGTAATCAATATATAATTATAAATCCACACATGGGAAATAAACAAAAATGAATTATAAACAAAATGATTTGATCTGAAGGACGAGTGTGTGGGAGGGATGGTTGAAATTTCCTGCAGAAGTATGTGTGACGAGCTTAAATTTTCTTTCCTAAACCTGCGCTTTTCTGATGCATGTTAAAGTGCCTGAGTTTCACCTTTTTTTTAATACAATTGACCTGACGAACCATCATCAAACTGCATATATGTATTAAGTTATACAAGTTCTTCACGAAGGTGATGAAACATTTTTTCCCTTGCTCACTCCTTTTTTTCATTTTGTGAGGGTAGTTGACGCAATGATGGCTATCAAACTCGAGTATGGAGTGAAGAAAAACTGGATGGGTGATCCATGTTTTCCGCCTAAACATGTATGGAATGGCGTGAAATGTAGCAACATAACTGTTAACACTTTGAGGATAATATCTCTGTGAGTACTTTTTGGATGAACTTTCATGTTGCTTGTGCAAATATAAAGATTTTGATCTATGACTGAATGGTAATTGTCATGCAGGGATCTGTCCAACAGTAACTTGAATGGAGTGATCTCTGAGAATTTCACATTGCTCACAGAACTTCAATTTCTGTAAGTATTATATAATGCGGATGACTATGCTATAAACAACTTTTTTAGAAAAAAGTGATGGACTTCATCATACACGCAAAGGTTTTCTATTTCAAAGCATTCCCTCTTGACAGACGGTTAGTCGACGGTTGGGAAGTGTATAAAAGTGCATAATACTTGGGAGCGTTATTTTGGCTCCCAGGCTCGGATGATCTTGGGCATGAACAGTAACTTCGTGAAAATAGCAATAAAATATCAAAAAAAATTGGTTTTGGTATTAAAAGATGCTTGGGTGTGTGATTTCTCTGCCAGATTAGGTGAAGTTTTGCATAAAATACCTCTAAAAATTTATTTTGGTGTGAAACGGGTCTCTAAATTAGCAGTAAAGATGTGACAGATTCTCTATTTTAGGGTAATTTCTGTCACTACAGTCAATTTTACGGGTAAAACGATGAAATTAACTCTTCTAAAAAAACTGGGTTGTTAGGAGAAAAATAGTAACCAAGCACAACCTTCAGTGTTCAGAGCAGCGGCAACGGCCAGACGCTGTTCCGGACGACCAGAGTAGTGGTTGGACCAGAACAGGCGCCGGAGCAGTTGACCAGCTGCAGGTCGCAATAAGAGGCTATGGCTGGACAGTTCAGATGGGCTGGGACCCTCGGAGCCTGGGAAGCGAACGGTCGGCTGCTAGGCTGGGTCACTAAAAGTTACTAATAAATTTTCTTTGCAAATTTGGACGGTAGACTTGAGTCTGTTGAAGCCCTACCCCTGGCTGAGTGTCTAAACTACATGCCTCTTTCTACAGGAATTTGTCTGGCAACAATATGAATGGCCCAATTCCCGACTCACTCTGTAATGCAGGACCGCTTGTTTTCGGGTTTGGGTTCTCTTCTTGATCCTTTTATGTGAATATGCATTCAAGTTGTAATGCTTATCTTTGTATGATCTTTAGACAACATTTTTTTGGCCAAAGTGGTCTTTAGGCAGCTGACTATTTAAGATATGTTTTTGCACCAAAGTAACCCTGAATTTATTGTCTAATCTAATTTTACAATTTCAGGTATGAGTCTGTCAAAGATATGTGCGACAACACAATAAGTCTGACTCAATCAAAAAAGAGAACAACTATAATATCTATTTCAATAGTGGTTCCCATGGTTGTTGTGGCTGTAATTGCTCTTTCATATTTGATTTGGAGAGTGAAGAGAAAGCCCAAAAGTGTGTATGCTCTTCTCTTCTAAAATACTCCCTCCTTTCACAGATATAAGATGTTTTAACTTTTTTTTCTAAATCAGATGTATATAGAAACGTTTTAGTGTGTTTGTTCAATCATTTCAGTCTATCTCTAGTCAATCATTTCTAAATCATTTCAGTCTATCTCTAGTCCATACATAACGGATGGAGTAAAATGTAACCAACATATTCAGTGTTTCATGTGATACAACTGACGTTTGTTCAATCAGTTTCTACACATGACCATCCGAGGGAGTCAGAGCTTCGAAGTGCTCCAGGGGGCACAAAAAGTTATGGGGATCACTTGAAAAATACTGAGAATCGTCGATTCACGTACAAGGATCTGGAGAAAATTACTAATAAGTTCGAACGTTTCATTGGGCAAGGAGGTTTTGGGCTCGTATACCACGGTCGTTTAGAAGACGGTAGTGAGGTTGCTGTCAAGATACATTCTGAATCATCATCTCACGGGCTTGATGAGTTCTTAGCTGAGGTACTTTCTCCCTTCATTGATATAATTATAGTTCGAAAAGCAAGTTTTCTGAGTTGCTTTCACGATGAGTTTACTTCCAACTTAAGAGATTCCCCATTTGTCCTCTGTCTCATTACATAGGTCCATAGCTTGATAAAGGTGCATCACAGGAATCTAGTTTGTTTGGTTGGTTACTGCTGGGAGAAGGATCATTTAGCACTGGTTTATGAGTACATGTCTGGAGGCAATCTTTGTGATCAGCTGAGAGGTTTGTCTATTGCAAATCTTATTATTGATTAAGAGATGAAAAACGTTGTGGATGTCCTAAAATTCCATATAGAAAATATATAATCATTATTTTACCATGAAAGGCTATCTTCAATGGTTTTATGATATTTTGATATCTAAAACAGTTCGAAGATATCCACATATGTTCTTTTGAAATGTATGCAATCCTCTGTACTAGCTAGTCATCATAGCCAAGGTTTCTGATTTTGGAAGCAAAAAACATCTCATGGGGCACCAAGATTTAACCGGAAAATACCGGGCGGTTACCGGACGAACTTTTGGAATGAATTTTGAATACACACAAAATTCATTCCACTTAAAAAAAATTGGTTTATTTTTTGCTCAGCAAGGTTATATCTCGGAATTTACCAAGATTCGTGGTTACTTATTCCTTATTGCTTATTCACGGCAACTGAATTTTTTGTTGAGTTACCAAATCCCTAGTCGTAGTTGCTTATTGCTTCACTAGTAGAAAACGGGCCTTTAGTCCCGGTTCGTAAGGGCCTTTAGTCCCGGTTCTGCAACTGGCACTAAAGGGTGGGGACTAAAGCCCCCCCCCCCCTTAGTCCCGGTTCAACACGGACCGGGACTAAAGGCCCTCCACGTGGCTGCGCTCCCCGGTTGGTAACACCAACCTGGACTAAATGAATTTTTTTCAAAAAAAAAAAATTGAATTTTTTTTTGATTTGTTTTTTTTTCTGATTTTCAAATCTTTGAATTATTTGACAATTTAATCTCTAATCACCCTTCCTCACTGCTCCAGCGTGGAACACTCATTATAAATCGTCTAACTTCCCGGCCGGTCACACATCCTCTCACTGCTCCAGCCCCAGCACGCTTAACTTTCAAGTTCTATCGCCCTTAGTTTCCAAGTCTGCACTTATTGTTTTCCTCACAATAGTAAGCCATCAATCATATTAACCCTAAGGTCTTGATATCACATGATTTAATTTTTTGAATTCCAAACAATTATTAAAATAAACAAAATAAGTAATAATAATATTGAATTTCAATGAAAATAAAATAAGTAATAATATTATTTTATTCATTTTTTTGCCATTTATTCATTTAATATGGCATAATTAATATCTTTAAATCTGTAAATCGAAATTCAACAAATAATATATCCATTATTATCAGAAAAATGTGAGGAATCCAAATATGACATCATTTATTTTATTTTTTAAAAATAAAATTCGAAAAACTTAAATTTGATGATAACTTTTTTTCCTTTCGGAATTTGAGGATTCTAAAAATTGCAAAACATGTCGAAATTTATGTTTTTTAATTTTCCTAACTAGTAGATGTAGTAACATAACTACATCTCGAAGGATTTTAATTTTTGAAGTTTTTATCATTTTCTTTTGTTTTTTTCAAAACTAAAATGGCGATAGGGGGGGGGGGTAGAATTTGAAAATTTTATAACCCCTTTAGTCCGGGTTGGTGTCCATCCAATCCTACCGTCGACTACATCTGCTAGCACTGTCCCAGCCAGAGTCACAACTAAGGTTAACCAAGCCAGAGTCAACCCTTTCTAACTTCATTTGCTATTTTTCATGCATTTAATGATTTTTTTGAGCTAAATGACCCTGAAATTGAAAAGAACCACAAATTAACGGTGAAAAGGTTGAAACTTGGCATGGTATCATCATTTCACCCACATAGCATGTGCTAAAAAGTTGAGAGGGTTACAGCAAAAATTGGATGCACTTCGTGTACAAACTGGACCATCTCCTTCGAAGTATCAAGGTTTCGAACAAAAACTCATCTGTTACAAAGGCATTTCATTTTTTTAAACTTATTTCAACTCCAGACTTTTTGTGCATTCAATATGCACCATACTACAACATGTTAAAATCTACAGAAAGAACTAACTGAAAATAATAGAAAACAACAATTAAATGACTAAAACAACTATATAAGCAAAACAGTACTGATTTAATTAAAATCCTAATTTAAATTATTCTAAAAATAACCAAATAAATCTTATTGTGACAATAATCTAACATGTGACTAGGAACAAAAAGAATTAAATTAAAAACTATTTTTAAACTCAAGTTATTCACAATCTAGGGTTTGAAGCATATTTGAACAAATTCATATTTAAACCATTCAAAATTGAAAACTAATGGCACAAACAGAAACTAGACAAAATTTTGAATCTAATGCAAAAATAATCACTCAAAAACATCAAATATCCTAAAAGATATAAGTAATTTAAAACTGAAACTTTCAGAACCCGTTTAGTCCGGGTTGGTGTCTCCAACCGGGACTAAAGGTCTAACCTTTAGTCCCAGTTGGAGACACCAACCGGGACTAAAACCTCAACCCTTTAGTCCCGGTTGGTGTCTCCAACCGGGACTAAAGGTCTAATCTTTAGTCCCGGTTGGAGACACCAACCGGGACTAAATGTGACACAACCTTTAGTCCCGGTTGGTATCTCCAACCGGGACTAAAGGTACTGTTTGAACCGGGACTAAAGGTGGTTGTGTCCGTGCGGCCGCCCTAGCCATTGGAACCGGGACTAATGCTCACATTAGTACCGGCTCCAAACGCGGCCGGGACTAAATCTTCGAACGAAAGGTCCTTTTTCTACTAGTGCTTCTTGTCCAAAACAAAGTTGTGTATTCCTAACAGTTGGGTGACAAATAAATCATTATTTATTTCAACTAATTTATTCAATTTCCTACGCAGAAGAGCGTAATGGAATTGAAAACAAACAAATATTGCACAAATATATGAGCATTGGATGTAAAGTTGTTGATACGGTACTGTTCTAATTGTTACTATGCTCATATATGCAGGGGGGAATGGCGACAAAACATTTGATTGGGCAACACGTGTGCAAGTTGTGCTCGAAGCTGCACAAGGTATGATGTAATAAAAAGATCACTGTTCGCTTTAAAGAATGTTAAAGATTGTTTACTTTTGTTTACACTCTGGGACTTGTTTTGGTATGTGGAGGCCTGGATTATCTGCACAAGGGGTGCAGCTTGCCAATAATTCACAGGGATGTGAAGACCAGCAATATTCTATTAGGTCAAAATCTGCGGGCCAAAATAGCTGATTTTGGACTATGTAAAACCTATCTTAGCGAGACACAGACTCACATATCAACCAATGCGGCTGGATCACCAGGTTACTTTGACCCAGAGTATGTCTCTTTGTGCATATTATAACGTTTGTGTACCTTTTTCATATAGCTGATAATGGAAAATAAGCCAGTCCACTTTACCAGGACAAGAAAGAGAACTACTGCCTCCGTTCCAAAAATAATTGTGGTGGTTAACCACGACAGTTATTTTGGTACGAGGGTGTACTAAATACTCCCTCTGTACCATAATATTTGTTGTTGCGGAAAATTAGTCTAGTTATCCCCAACAACAAATATTATGGTACAGAGGGAGTAGATGGCATTGTCTTACACGCTTAATCTAGATTTACGTTTACTATAAGATGTGGCTTATATGTTGTTTATTAGGTACTACCACACCGGCAGGCTCACTGAGAGCAGCGACGTTTACAGCTTCGGTGTTGTTCTACTGGAGATAGCTACCGGCGAGCCTCCAATACTGCCAGGCCATGGCCACATCGTCCGGCGCGTGAAACAGAAGATGGCCGCTGGTAACATCAGCTCAATTGCTGATGCGCGGCTTGGTGGTGCCTATGAGGTTACCTCCATGTGGAGAGTACTCGACACTGCCATGGCGTGTACTGCAGATACTGCTGTTGGAAGGCCATCAATGCCTGCCGTGGTGGTGCAGCTGAAGGATAGCCTTGCATTGGAGGAAGCCCGCGTGGAGAGCGCGTCAGGGTAAGTCAGGTGAACGATATTGGAGCCTTGTTGTCCACATTTGGTACATGGGTAAATGAAGCTGCGCCGTGCCCGGATTAACTAGTTTCATGCCATCGTTGACGGGTCTGTAAATTTTTTTAGTTTTTGCCAAAATAAGACGTATCTACATTAAAAATTAAAATGGTGTATTTTTCTGTATTTCAGGATAGTTCCTCTTGTTGAGCCAAACTAATATGTGTGTCGTGTGTATATTGCCCATCCGGCTACGCTTGATCTGAATACTATGGATGACTGGTTACGAAGGAACAGTTTCGTTTTTGTAGGATGGTCTGGCCTATTGCTCTTTCCTTGTGCTTATTTCGCTTTAGGGGGTTGGTTTACAGGGAAAAAAATTGTAACTTCTTGGTATACCCATGAATTGGCAAGTTCCTATTTGGAAGGTTCCTGTGACCGATCCAGCCTTGGCCACCACTGTTTCGGGGCTGTTGCAGCCCCTACTTTTTGCTCAGATGGTAGCTCCGTGGACCGAGTTGTAGGCTGAGTATGCATGTCGTCTCGAGGAGGCTATTCAACCACTTCATTGTTAGCCCAAACTACTGTGGTACTCCGGCGATGACCAGGTCGTCGACGTAGATGCCGACGGTGAGCAGCGTGTTCGCAGTGCCATGCGAGTGCACACCGTGCTCAAAAGTGTTGTGGGAGAACACAAGTAATGCGAGGCTCGCATCCAGCTTGGCATTCAACGCTCTCGGGCCTTGCCGGAGACCGTACAAGTCCTTGTGTAGTTTGTCGGGGCTTTGACAGCCGCACTTTCTTTTTCTCATCTTGTGTTCACCTGATTAGAGATCTCTGTTTTGTCGATTAGATCTCATGCTGATGTGTGGTGTGATTCTGTTGGTGATCTGCCGATCTCCAACGCATAGCAGCGACTGATTCTAGATGCCTCCACTACCCATTTCTGCCACTGGTTATCAATGCTTCTATCGGTGCTAGTTCTCCATGCCTCCACCTAACTCGTCCTCTCTGCAGTCCATGAAGTTCTCCTTGATCGAGGACTACCCTCCTATGGATCTCCTATAGGTAGAAGGCAAGATTCGTCAGCACCGCCAGGGTGGTTGATGCAGAGATGGGAGAGGGTAGGTACATGGGGGAATTTTTCTATTTTGTGCGATTGAATCGACCACATGACCTACAGCCATCGAGGAGATTGTTGCGGCGGCTGATGCACCGACAGGACATGGGAGAGAGAAGATAGGAAACAAAAACATGGGAGATGGGAGAGAGAACGTAGGGAAGGAAAATTTTATTATTATGAGATTGATATATTTTCGATGGCATTAGTGGGTAATTTTCTGTAATTATAAAGATCTAAGGGTTGTGGCTTTATGGTGTCTACTAAATTAAGGGTTACATGTTTCTAATTATTGTAGGCTTTTCTAGCTTAATTCTGTTTTATTAGTTAGCCCATTAAGCGCTTTTTTATATATAATAGATTCAATGAACTTTTTTCATATTTGATAAAAAAAATCAAAATTGATGAACTTTCCTTCAGCTAAGATGATCTTTTTTTCAAAGTTGTGAATTTTTTTCAAACTCGATGATTTTTTCAAAAACCAAGGAACTTGTTTTCAAGATCGATGATTTTTTTTTCAAGTGCTGCAGCTTTTTCATTTTTTCCTGGACTTTGTTCAAAATCGATGAACTTTTTGTAGTGAAATTTTCTTCAAAAATGATGAACTTTTTTTCAAATGGATGAACTTTTTCAAATTCATGATTTTTTCAAGTAACTGAAAAATCTAAGTGATATAATAGACAGTATTGGGCAAATAATAGCGCGGACACATTTGTTCTTATATTATTGCCGCTAACATCTACTAGAACTGTCACATGTCTCTATTTGTTAGCTAAGGTCAGTTAAGGATGCAATAACGCGAGTTCGAATCCTAGAGAAGGCACTTTTTGCGGTTTGTTGGTGTTATACATTCGTTGCGTTGTGCCTTTGAAGCGCGAGCCCAACAGGGTTTTGCAGTGTGCGCCAGGGACTGTTTGGCTGCAACAGCCGCCGAACAGGAGCTCCCCAACCTCTTTGCGGAGTGTTGAAAGAAAAAGATTCTGTAATTATGACTTTGCGGGAAGGGGTACGGTTGAGTGACTCGGTACAGGCTTTACCCGGGGTTTTGAGCCCTATTCCAAGGCTAGCACTCGGCAAAGAGAGTGATTCCGATAGTGTAGCCTTCTGCGAGATTTCTAGTCAAAAGTTCTCAGCATGTGCTATATTTTCTAGTTACGCACATCTACAGTCCAGGGTCATCTGCACCCGTGTTGAAGAAAAAAAATCTAAAAATACTAGAAAATTCCAAAAAAGCTCAATTTGTTTTTGCATGGTAGGTAATTCGATGCCTGAAGTCCGTTCCAATTTTCAAATGATTTGGGCATCTGAGCAGCTCTCGACAAAAATGACAAATTCGAGGTCTGTATAAAAGTTGATGCACTGTTTTGGCCCGATTTGTGTTTTTTGCTGAGAGCTACTCAAATGTTCAAATGATCTGAAAATGCAGCGGACCTCACGCAATAAATTTTCCACCATGCAAAAAATGTGTCTAGTATTTTTTGTGATTTTTTTCTGACCGGGTGCAGCTAAGCCTGGGCACCGAAATGTTGTGCTCTGTAATAAACTCCTTCCTTCCTTATTATAAATGAAAGCAGGACTTTGCTGCTCTTCATCAATAAAAAAAATTTGACGCTTGTTTTTTTTACATCAAAAGTAATAGCTTTTTTATTCTTGCGATCGACCTCGTTAACTGATGATGTCAAGTAAGCTTTTTTTCCACGCAAAAAAAAAAGTACGGTATTTTTCTACATGAAAAGAGCGCACATGAAAGTATGGACGTACGGACGGGGGAGCACGGCAATGAACGATCGTCTCCTCCAGCTAAGCTCTTTGATGTGCTTCCATTAATGCGTCCGATCCAACACAAGAGGAGTCAACTCTCTCTAAGCGTGCTTAGGGTGTAAGTAAAGAAGACGGACAAAGAAAAACCCAGGGCGTCTACGTGTGAGCACGTTGGTCCAATTTGGTGGACAGGTCAAACTCCCCCTCCCGTCTCCACGCGCGCGTGGATGTATGGATGCCAAAAGTCTAATGCCTGAGCCACTACTTTGTTTACATACAAGATATTTTCTTACATATTCATATATATACAGTAGTATCGTACGCTACCTTGAACCTCCTTCACATCACAATTCACAGACACGTACATACGCAGTGGCAGAGGCTGCACGGCAACAGGGGTCACACGCAGATACATGCACGGTGGGGTGGGGGGGGGGGGGGGGGGGGGGGGATGAGGAGGAAAGCGGGCAAGGTCCTGACCGTGCTGGCCGCGGCGGCGTTCGGGTTCCTCGTCGGCGTCTCTTTTCCGGTGGCCATCAGGCCCACCGTAAACACCACTAGTGCCACCCCAAATGTCACTCATTCAGCGGTACCACATTATCCTTGTCAAGTTTCCTTCGTTATCGCCAAATGTCTAGGACTATGTACTCCCACATTGAGTACACACATCTTAAACAGAATCTATTATATTTAGTTACGTCTCTATCATTCTTAGTTTACTTTACTACTACTAGCACAAATGCCCGTGCGTTGCAACGGGGCATACATATTCTAATGCACAATTGCAGTTTTGTGTGATATATATCTTTAGAATACGTACTCTACGGTTCGATATCAATTGTGCGTATCATATATCTTTTTGACTATCACTTACATCAGGCGACAATGTTGACCTTTTTTACTGTTGAATTACTCCTTCCTCCACCCTACAAATATGCCACTTTCTGTTTTGCGTCATCTTGGAACGACTCTCTTTCTCTACCGCGCGATCTTCCGATGACTCTCTAAGGAGGTTCATGTTAGTTGGTTTGCTCGTCTTGATTGGATATTGAACGATGGAAGTTGCCTCATGTTGTAAGAAATGTTTAAATTTATATCCAGTTTTTTTGTCCGATGATGGTTGGTAAATGTGTCTACCGGGTGGCAACCTCGGAAAACTGTCTGAGTACTGTAGGAGTACCAAGACGGACTACCAAGGCACATCTACAATAACTTTATGAGATAGCATGAGCTATTGAATACAAAATAAAATTTGACAATGACTTTAATGAGAAAATTTACAATGATGCACTGATCCTTTAGAAATGCAAATATTCTCTCATACCTGGTGTAGAGTATACAAAGTCAATACATTAAAAAATGTGTTTCCATGTAGATTCTCAAATACACATAACTGAAACATTCAGGTAATGGCGTGCATGAAAAAAACATACAATAGAGCAGGGGTGATCGTTTGTTTCTTCAACTAAGGGAAAATTAGATAGCAAAGCGGTAGATTCTCAAACTCTGATTTTAGGCATGGAATAATAGTACTGTTCATCAGATAAAAGAACATTTCATATGATCTGATGTTGTAGAATTTTTTAGCAATTGATAGTCATATTCATGAGCAAACTTGTGTGCCTATACTTCCATGCTTGTTCATTTTATAAGTTTTGGAATAGAATTAAACTGTGTAGTATCGATGATTTCCCCACGATTCAATTGCGCCTCCGGCATGAGCTTTTTTTGCCTGTGTGTATGTGCGCAGGCCACTCGTGTACCTCATCCTTGTAGATAAATTTGAATCCACATCTGATCCTTTGGTTGCTGCTTATTGATTCTGGTACAACTCACTATGTATATAAATTGGTGGGATTTCATAAAAAAAAACAATATGGGACTAATTAATTTAAAAACGCACATGTTTTTCTAACACAACTGTCCAGTTCAGTTGGTTTTGTCCTTCCCACAGGAATAATTATTTTCTGCTGTAGACCAGGCCCAACATCAGCCCATGTGCGGGATAGTGTTCATAAATTTGTTTGTGCATATATTAAGTTGCTAAGTTATCTTTCTATCACAATAGAGAGCTAGCTCAACTGGCTATGGTCATAGGTAGCAACACAGGAGGTCGGGAGTTCGACTCCCAGCATCGCCCTCCCTTTTCTTTTTTCCGTTTCTATACGCTTTGTTCTACTCTGAAACGACGCACGAAAATCTGCTGTAGATGACGGACGAAAAAATAGCAGACTAAGGACCAGATGACGAAAAAAAGTGGAGAAACGATCCTCCCTTAAATATTAGGTAAAGATAAAGATATATTAGAGGTTTTTACGGTACTTTTTTACTGCTGCTGGTGGTGGAATAGAGTAGTGTAAGCATCCCTTCCACCACCAAATATGCTAGGAGTATCAGAAAACCGGCTGCTGCTTTTACAGTCTAGGTGGAGAGCATCCATAGCCTGTGTAAAATGATGTGCAAAATGAGTAAGCTATTTGTAGAATTCATATTTGCCTTGCGCTGGTACTCTGAAGCTTATTCTCTCTGTTACTGACGAACATGGGTTGTCGGGGTCGACACCATGCAGTTATGTACTATTAACAAATGAGCGTGGACTTATAGTATCCAGTGGTTGTCCGAAGTCCATCTCCCTCCGAAGGGGTATTGGACAATCTCAGCCGTCGATGTATTCCTTCCCTCCGCGTTCAGTCCAAGGGGGGAGCACCGGAGCAGAAGCGCTCTTGACCCTGCTGAGGCGTATCTAGTGGAGTCTATGGTAGCAGCACGCTTGGATCTTTCTTTACGATCCTTGTTTGCCATCTCTACCAATTGTGTCTCTTGCCAAAATTACACTAATGCTTTTTGTCACATAGTATTGATGAATCTGGATCCTTGGATCAACATGACCAACGTTGCATGTTTACCAACCCCTTCCTTAGAAGACCTCTTAGCAATTGTACCCTTGTACGTTTAGAAAAAGGCAATTCCAAAATTCAAAAAATAAACGCAGTTTACATCCTAATAACATACTGTAAAATACTATACGTTGCCCCTCTCCAGATTGTAGAGGGCGTTGAAGCAGCAAACCCTCAAGGCTCGGAGAGGCGGCTGCCGCCGGGGATCGTGGTTTCGCAGACTGATCTTCACCTGCGCCGACTCTGGGGATCCCCAAGACATGTACGTCTTTCGTCTTTAGTTACATTCTCTGAACATAATGGCTGAGTTCATGCATTGCGATCCATTTCTTGGCTTTGTCTGAACATATATACATCAAAGGATCATGTCATATGTCAACTCTTGTTGATTAATTTGTGAAAATGACTTGTTCTGCTGTGTGTCTGATACGATGTGAAGGACAGCGCGACTCGCAAGTACCTTCTTGCGCTCGCGGTAGGGTACGACCAGAAAGCCAATGTTGATGCAACTATTAAAATGGTGGGAATTAATTAAGAAGTGGTTTCTCATATTGTCTGGCCAAGCAATAGATTTTCAATGTTTCACAGAGCCACTAGTTGTCTGGCCATGCACTTGATGAATGTACGTATTCCATTGTTTTAAATCTTACTCCATGACTTTCAAATGGTACCCCGTATATATATACACGACACAGTTCTCCAACAACTTCGACATTGTGCTGTTCCACTATGATGGTCACACGACAGAGTGGGATGAGTTCAAATGGTCTCGGCAGGTCACGCACGTCAGCGCCAGGAGGCAGACCAAATGGTAAGATAACTTTCCACTTGCTAAACTTGTTCCAGTCCTAAGCGGCTCTCCTTTTCATTTACAACATACCAAAATGTTTCGGTGAAACATGGCTTTAACACAAATTCAAATAGCTACAAACTATTGCCAAACGTGCTCAAAATTAGGTGGTTTGATCCAACCAAGTTCTACTGAAAAAACTTCAGTCCATTGGCCGAGTTTAAAACCGAACAAGGAAATTTGCAAAAAATAATCAAGTGGTGCCCGAAAATATTTCTGGTATAGGAATCCAGAACAAGTCGACAAGTGCTCTAACATGTTTAACCTTTCAACTGAAATAACAATGAAGGTGGTTCGCCAAGAGGTTTCTGCACCCAAACATTGTGGCGCCTTACGACTACATCTTCCTGTGGGACGAGGACCTCGGTGTCGAGAATTTCGCCTCGGAACCGTATGTCATGTGATCCTTCCATGTGCCTGCGCTATCTCCCAGCTCTAAGAATTCTCCGTGTGATGGTGAATATGTTGTGGTTCGAATTCGCAGGTATCTTGAAATCGTGAGAAAGCATGGGCTCGAGATCTCACAACCAGGGTTGGACGCGACCAAAGGGGCGACGTGGTACAATGTCACTGTTAGGAGAAACGGTAGCGAGATGCACAGGTAAGCATGATGATATATCTCTAGCTTGTTACCATAGTCGGAAGATGCCACTTCCCCCAGTTCATAAACAGAGGATGTCTTGCACACTGACACGGTTCTGAAATCTGGGGTTGCATTGCCTGCCATAAACAGGACAGATGCAGGGGGGCAACATTGCTGGAACCTGCGCCATCCGCCATGCAGTGGGTAGTTAACTGGATCACCTGCCTACGATTTTTCATTTTGAAGATAAAGATTTTGTTGTTGTGTCCCGCTCCAGCAACAACTTTGTCTACGATCGCCTGTATAAGTTGATGGGATTAAATAGGATGCTAGAATGTATATATGGATGCAGGTTCGTGGAGGTGATGGTGCCGGTCTTCTCAAGGGATGCTTGGAGATGCGTGTGGCATATGATCCAGGTGCACACACTTTTCAAAAATAAGTTATCACATGACAGACATTTTTGACTTGTCGGATCTGAAAGGAGGAACGTGTTTGACTGCAGAATGACTTTGTCCATGCATGGGGTCTTGATTCCAATTTCAGGAGATGCGTCCATGTAAGCATGCATGGCCCGACTTTTGAGCGACGTTTGCGAGTATATTATATGCCAAACAACCAGTCGTCATAACTTTTCTCCTTGTCGTCCTGAAGGATCCCCAGCAGATCGGCATTGTAGACGCACAGTACGTTGTCCATCATGCAATTCCCACGCTTCAAAACCAAGTAATTCTCCAGCTGTTCTCGATGCCTTAACCTTCTAAAAATAATCGACGTCTCAGTTCTCTGTGCTTGTAGCTTAAGAAATTAAGAGCTCGCCTCCATATTAACTTGTTCTCTCTTCAGGGGGAGAAAGGAAAGAAAGGAAGACGTTTCGAGGTATATATTTTGTTTCATGTCTCATAAAGTATATATGTTTTATATATGTGTGTCTAGTAATGTTTGGAGGTCCCTAACTGTACCTTGAAAATAACATTGTTTGCTGCTGCTAGGTAAGAGGGCGTCAATTTGAAGAGATGCGTGCCTTTCGCTCCAGAATCTCCAACGCGGACAAAGAACTCGCCAACCGTAAATTGTCAATGCGAAACTAGTTCGTGCGGTTAATTACCAGATAATACTGCTGTCGGACATAAAAAATGACTTCAAAATAACTAAATGTGTTGACTTCTTTGGATAGGGAAGGATGAGATGCTTAGTTTAGCTGATAATATATTCATACTTCATGTTTTGAACTATTAAGTATTGTTTTCTGTAACATTTGTTCATGTGATGAATATTTTTTTTATTTGAGTATCCGGTGGTAGTTCATTAATTTTAATAGGCGGTGATCTCACTAAGTTTCCCATAGCATTAAAAGCATTCAAAAGGTAACTACTCAAGAAACTCTCTCCGGTAATGGTATCAATCACAAATCTATACCAAGGTGTAACACCAACATAAAAATTGTGAAGGAGAATAGTGGTAGATTTCTGGTGAGTAGATCTATTTTGAGCATCACAAATCCTATACCAAGCATCTTTCAAACTTTCTCTGTCTCTTAGTTTAAAATTTAGTACTTCTAACTCGGGCTTAGGGACGACAGGTGAAGAACTAGCAATGATAGCGAGAAAAAGTACTTTTGATATTTTTGATATTTTTGGCAAACAAAGAAGAAGGAAAATAAAAAGGCAAAAGGCAACTAGACAAAACAAAACAAGCAAAAAGAAAGTGTTTGTGCGAGGGCACCTTATTTGGTACATGGTGTCTCCCCGGCAATGAAGCCAGAAATTCTACTACTACCATTGTAGGAGTTCTGGAATCTCCCTGGAGAGGAAGGGTGACGTAGCACAATAGCAGAAAATTTTCACTCAGTTAAGAACCAAGATTTATCGAACCATTAGGAGGCAACACACTAACAACTTTAACATCACCTGCACACACAAAAAAATTGCTTGCTCCCAACACAGGCAAGGGGGTCGTCACTCCCCTTGTTGTTGCTAGCCACAAGGTTAAAAGCAAATAGTAGTAATGATAGAAAAGATAATAATAAAAAGGATAATGGTAGTGAGAGCAAAATAGTAATAATAATTATAGGAGCTAGCAAAATAATTGAGAATGGACCCGGGGCCATATGTTCACTAGTGGCATCTCTCTCGAAATTAGAATAGCAAAGGGTAAACAAATTATTATTGGACAATTGACAGAATTGCGCATAGTTAAGAAGATCATCCATGGCATAATCATTACATAAACATTACATTCGTGATAAGTAGATAGTTAAACTTATTGACGTCTACTACTATTGCTCCATCCCAAGATCGCTATCCAGCATGCATCTCGAAGTATTAAGTTCATACTTAACAGAGTAACGCAATAAGAAAAATGACATGATGTAGCCAAAGTAGGAGCAATCAATATGATAAAATCCCGTCATTTTATTCTTAATAGTAACAACACAAATACGTGCCCTTATCCTTTCTGTCACTAGACAGGATTACCACAAGGTTGAACGTACTACAAAGCACCTCTCTCGCTGAAAATAAATCATTCAAACTTGACCAAAGTAGACTGATTGATCGGTGAGAAATACAAAGGTATAAAATTACGCAAACAGATAGGCTTAAGAACTCAAAATAGATCAATGAATAATCTGATCATAAACCCACAGCTATCGGATCCCAAAAACACATCGCAAAATATTACATCAAGTAGATCTTAGAGAAGATAGTTGTATTGAAGATCAAAAGAGAGAGAGAGAGAGAGAGAGAGAGAAGAGAGAGAGAGAGAGAGAGAGAGAGAGAGAGAGAGAGAGAGAGAGAGAGAGAATTCCTTCTAGCTACTGTATGGACCCATGGGTCCTGTAGTAACTACTAACACATCATCATGGAGCCAGCAAGGTTGATGAAGATGACCTCCCAATGATTTCGCCCTCCGGCTGAGTACACGAAAAGGGATCCAGATGGGTTCCGGTGGAACAAAGGCTTGCGGCGGCGATAGAAATCTTTCGGGTCTCGCTTCGGTTTTTTTGGAATATTTGGCAATTTGTAGGCCGAAGATTTGGGCAAACAAAGCACCAGGGGGACCACAAGACACTCCGGTGCACCCCACTGGCTTGTGGTCGCCCCGTGGGTCTTCTAGCATCCACCCAAAGCTTCTAGGGTCTGTTTTGTTTCAGAAAAAATCACCATCAAGTTTTATCATGTTTGGACTTCGGTAGGTATGGTTTTCTGCGAAACAGAAATCATGCAGAAAAAAAATTTACACTGGATACTAAATTAATATGTTAGTCCATAAAAATAATATAGAATGACATATAAAGTATAAAAAAAGTGATAATATAATAGAATTTAACAATAAAAACTATAAACGTTGGAGACGTATCAGTGAACACCACTTAAGAAGTTTGCACCCGAGGAACTTAAATTGTGCCTATGGAGGCCCATTGCTCAGGGAAATTAATGTTTTGCACAACTTAACCATTTTGCACCATGATGCAATTCCCAAACAACTTTGACATTGTTCTATTCCACTATGACGGTCCCACGATGGAGTGGGATGAGTTCAAATGGTCTCCGAGGGTCACTCATGTTAGCGCTGTAACATAACGTTCCACTTGCTAGACTTGTTCCAGTACCAAGTGGTTCTCCTTTTCATTTACAACTAGCACAGTGGCCCTCGTAAATGCAATGGCATCCTAGTGAGTGTGTCGAAATGATCAAGCATATATATTTTCTCATGTAGAAACATACATTCCTTTCTTTTTTTATAGAGTAAAGCAAACCAACCTTAGAGAATCCCTTAAATTGCAGCATAATGTGCTCAAATAACATGCAATAATATTTTTTGTAAGAGTTTATAGTAACCATCTTGGAATTAGCAATGCTACAGTTAATTATTAGAGTTGTGGTTGTTGATTGAATTTTTGATTATCTTGAAAGCAAAATCCATGGGATCAAACTTTCGCGTGAATTTATTGTTTGAAGATGAATTATCCCTACTAAACATACAATAGAAATTGTTTTGATTCATGATTAACCGGATAAATACTTCCTTTTTGACATTTTACGTGTATTCAATTAACTCTCTATCTGTGGTCAAACTATCCATGTTTATACCTGTCGAAAAACTATTACTTATTATTTATACTTTATCATTGGGCATGTGACTATTTTTTTTGTATAACGACGATAATCACGCAAGGCAAAAGGACTTACAAATTATATTGAGCATAGTTTGTATTTAAGTTTATATTAACTGTATTATGCCCTTTGATAAGAAAGTCACATTGGAACTTTAATTGATGTCACACAATTGGGGAATTGCTTCAAATTAACATTGGTACGTTCACTAATTTTATTAAATGTATAAAAAATTGAGAGTTACTTCAAATGTACATAGTTTTATTATTTACAAAGCTGGCTAAATATTCTGTTTTGAGATACCTTTATTCCACTCACTCTATATAATTCATACACCTATATTCATACGAGGTTTTTTTTTGCTTTAGTACAACATAGTTGATACCTATTTGTATATTTTCCTGTTGGAATCATGCATATTTTAAAATACTGGCATAGCTATGGCATTTTAGTAGAACAAATATGTAATTTTCCAAGAATATAGTTTTATGACCAAACTTTTCTTAAGCTTCGCATCACAGATTGTCCAAATTACATTCATGTATAAGCAATCATCATTTGATTTAGGACATACAATTGGCTTTGGATATTTTGCTAGACTTTGAATATTCATAGGAATTTTCGCTACTTAAAGACCATATTTACTCTGTTGACTTGGTATTTGTGATGGAACTATACTGCGTATCATAGGTATTATTGTTTGCTAAAGAAAACCTTAAGATGTGGATAGTGAACCTATATTTCCTTTACATATAATTGACAATGCGAACAACCTTACATTGTTACAGTGTCTTACCCTAATATGTACGTATATGTGGTTATAGTCGTGTTATCGCTACTATCTACAATTGCAAGCTAAACTGACATTTGTACGAAATTTTTATATGGTCCCCTTATATTATTTTGTTACCTATTAGTATACAGTATCGATCTTCATGAATATTGGTTGTGTGTATTTATTAGCTTCACTTATATGACACTACTAGGGAAAACCTTATAGACAGTATCTTACCAGTAGCGCGGTGTAAAATAAGGCGCTACTGCTACTTATCAGTAGCGCGCTACAAAAGAACGCGCTACTGATACCCGCATAGCAGTAGCGCGTCAGGAGGAAACAGCGCTACTACTACAATTGCCACGACCTTGCCGCCGGACTAGGTATAGCAGTAGCGCCTGTTTTATAAACGCGCTACTGCTATGTCATTTAGCAGCAGCGCTTTATTCCAAAGAGCGCTACTGCTAAAGCCTATCTTCTCCAACTCCTCCAACCGGCCGCCCCTCACTCACCCCTCTCCACTCCACTCTCACTCTCCCCCGCACCCCCCGTCGTCCGCCGCCGCCGCCGTTCCCCGACCACCGTTGTCGCCCGCCGCCACCGACGCTCCTGGTCCTCCTCCACTGAGGTAGTCCCTCCATCCCTCCTCCTCCCTCCTCCCTCCTCCTCCTCTCTCCTCCCACCGCCCTCCTCCCCCTCCGCGCCCCTCCCTCCTCCTCCGGCCGCCCCCTCCTCCCTCCTCCTCCTCTCTCCTCCCACCGCCCTCCTCCCCCTCCGCGCCCCTCCCTCCTCCTCCGGCCGCCCCCTCCTCCCTCCTCCTCCGGCCAAGCCCACCGCCGGCAGCCCTCCTCCCACCGCCCTCCTCCCCCTCCTCCTCTCTCCTCCCTCCTCCCACCCCCTCCTCATTCCTCCTCCTCCCTCCTCCCACCGCCCTCCTCTCTCCTCCCTCCTCCCACCCCCTCCTCCCTCCATCTCTCCTAAACCCTAAATTGTTTTTTACTGTTCTTGTATAATGTAGTTTTTTTTACTGTTTTTTATAAGTGTTTAATAGAAATAGTTTATTTATAGTAAGTGCTTAATAGACCTTTGTTATGCACTAGGGGAAGAAGGAGTAGCGACCATCATCGACGGTCGAAAAATCGGTGAGGGAGTGTCCACCATATATGAGAGAAGAAGAATGCCGACTGTTGTCGTGGGGGTCGCTTCTCCTTCTTCTCCTTGTGCTAGATATTTGTTATGCACTAGGGGAAGGAGGAGTAGCGACCATCATCGACGGTCGAAAAATCGTCGCAGAAAAAAGGAAAAGAAAAGAAAAGAAAAGAAAAGAAAAGAAAAGAAAGGAAGAGAAAATAAAGGAAAAGACAATAGAAGAAACAAACAGGAAAACCGCGCCACTCATCTCACTCTCCCCCGCACCCCCCGTCGTCCGCCGCCGCTGCCGTTCCCCGACCACCGTCGTTGATGTCATTGATGTCGATGATGATGCATTCTGAATATAGAGGATGTCTTGGTGTTCTTGTTTGCAATGTACCTCCGAGTGGCCTATGTTTTGCCGGAATGTTGATTCGTTTCCGTTCCGGCAAATTTCAGGCGCTCGATATGTCCTGTTTTAAGCAAAGGTCATGCCGAATTTTTTTCATGAATTTTAGCATAATATTAGATGTTTATTAATTTAAGCAAAGGCATTTTTTCTATGTCATTGCTCGATATATGGAACGGGTTGACTTTAGGTCTGCTAAGTGTTTATTAATTTTGTTTTCATAATTAAGCATTTGTTCTCGACGTCGACGATGCCTGGCCCGCATCCTCGTCGTCGACTCGGCAGAGGAGGCCTGCTTGATTATCGGGGCCATGTCCGGGACTGGGCTCCGCCGGGCTGGTACTGGGAGGTGCTACCTTTTGGGGCGCGCAGCTTGGTGAGGAGGCAGCCCGTCGTCGACCCGGACCTTCTTTGGTGGCGGTCGCGTGGGCCAGTGATAGTGTGGAGGCTTTCGTCCCCCGCGGGGGTGGTACGTCACCGTGTCAGCGAGGAGGACGAGCACGTCCGTCGCTACATGGTTGCGTTGGAGGGCAGGTTCGACAATACCTGGCAGGTTCTTCAAAGATCTCACTGGAGCTATGATCCTGTGATGGTTCCTTCTCTTTGGGTGTCCACCGCCCGCGCCGATACCCGTCGTTCGCTACGGTTCTAACTGTATTAGTGATGTTATATGTATGATACTATTCGAGATGTATTAGTGATAATATTCGACGATGTACGGACGCAAGAGATGATTTAGTTTTGCTTATTGAATGCATGCTAATTTGAATACTAATTTGTTTTATGATTTAGTTTTGCTTATTGAATGCACATCTATTTCAACTATGAACATAGGAAATGTCTGACAACGATAGCGAAAGGAAATTCGGTATGTGCCAATACTGCGAAGACGAGCGCGGTCTGTGCGACAGGCCTCACCTAGAAGATGGTAGGCGATTCAGCATCATGCTGGATGAGAACTTCGAAGTGGATACAGTAAGTCACAACGACAAGTCTTTTTTCGTAATTAAGCATGACTTCTGCTTCTTTTGCTTCAACTTATAATTTTAATTTTTTACAATTCTACAAGCGTATCCCCTGCCATGCAAGACATTATGTCTTGGATAAGATTGGTTTCTCAGATATGTGCAGTATGGAGGTAAAGAGAGTTCACTTGAGGACCGAGCATGGCTATGCTTTTTCCGTAAAATTATACAATGCAGAGAACCACTCCTATTTTGAATGCTCAAATTGGAGACCACTATGCAAGGCGTATGCATTTGAGCCTAATATGCTTATCACCTTTGATATTCGTCCTGAAGATGAATATGAAGGTAATATCGACATCTGGGTCGATGTGCAGACGCCTCCAGTTCTACCTCTATGTGAGTTTCTCAACCATATTTATTAAGTAAATTATATTGTTTATTTGAAAATAGTTGACAACTAATTTCTATTGACAGCTTATTTCCATTCAAGTAAACATGTCCGGCTCTTGGTAGACAACACCTACTACTGTCCCGGGGCTGAACTAAACTGCGAGGAGATAAGTCATTATGTTTCATGGCTTGAGGATCTTGATCTTGTCAAGACAAATTATTTTCCTGGACTTCGAGATATTAGTACTCAATACGTGCGACCACTAGTGTGCGTATTGAACTACGGTCGCATCTATCTAGGAAAGATGATAAGATTTTTACTATTTGTCCTCAGTGCATCTTTTGCATACATTATTTTTAAGCTAAACTTCATTGCTAAGTATGTTACTACGATGTTCTTCAACAGGGACTCCCGATGAGTGTTGTGCCTCGTTGGATCGAGCATAAAAGTCACATGAGAATGATTAGCTTACGGCCAAGACATCCTACAATGCACATGAGTGCATTCTGCATTTCTGAAAGCGAGCAAGTCTTAATAGTCAAAGACTGGAGCAAAATTGTGAAGGATCGCAGAGAAGTACTAGGGGGCAGCAATCAGAAGCGCAACCCACATTTAGAAGACAGGTTCATCTGCATGCTCCAATATGATGAAGCGGGAGTGCTACACATGTTTTATGCTATTTTACCTGAGAGAGCAGTAAAAGTGATTAGCTAGCTAGTGTTGGTGGTAATGACTATGATGATTAAATAGCTAGTGTTGGTGGTGATGACTATGATGATTAAATAGCTAGTGTTGGTGGTAATGACTATAATGATTATTATTAGCTAGTGTTGGTGGTGATGAGATAGCTACACTTTTGATCACTTTTGATCACTTTTGGTGGTGATGACTATAATGATTATTATTAGCTAGCTAAAGTTGAATTAGTAGGATCGTCGTCCTAATTCAACTTTTGATCACTTTTGATTCATCCAAATGAATCTAATCCATGTGGATGGATCAAAAGTGACCATAAGTTGAATTGGTACTGTATCAAAATTTGTATAACGGCGTATAAATACAATAAAATTAAAAAAAATGAAAAACAGAATACTAGTAGCGCGGTTTTGGAAGGACGCTACTAATAGTTAGCTTAGCAGCAGCGCTGGTAATTATACACGCTACCGCTATACGTCTTAGCAGCAGCGCGTGTAACCAGCGCTACTGCTAAGCTATAGCTGTAGCGCCTTACTGGTAGCGCAGGCACCCGCGCTACTAGTAGGCGTCAAACCCGCGCTACTACTAGGCTTTTCCCTAGTAGTGTGATGGAACAATCCTATTCATCACTTCCACTTGAAATCTGGTATAACTAAAAAAGATAGACTCTTAATGGTAGGCACGTACTTACCATTCTTTTGTCAAGTATTCCAGTTTACCAAAAAAAGGTTTGGATCATGGGCGCATGTAGCTAAGTTGACTCAAACCTCATAGTAAATTTTCTAATTTGAGGTGGAAATTATGATACTTCCTTGTAACTAAATTGACGTGTTGAGTGATCCTTGATGTGGCTGCCTTCTTATTTATTTTGTTGGTGAACACGAAACTGCTATATTGCCTCCATCCAAAAGCATTGCTGTTGTTAACGAATCTCAGCCTATAGGGTTTTGTAGCCCAGAGAATATCACCACAACGTATTTAATGACGGTGATCAAGAAGAGCAATACCCAGCTATAGGCCATAACATATTAGCAGCGACGGTTGTGATGATGTCAGAGGAGTATTGAATGTGGATGCAAAGAGATAATTAAAATCTGGAGTATTGTTTGCCTGCCATGCATAAGTCAATTGTTATCAACAAATAAAACGTTCAATATATCAATGTTCAGATGATGTCTAGATGAAGTTTATATACCAGTATGAAGATCCGTATGTCATACTTCGTTAATCAAAAGAGGGTTCACGTGATAGACGGCTAGATGTTTTGGTTCTTCTTGGAGGCGGTTTATTGTAGTTTATGTGATATTGTAATAATAAGAAATTAGATTTTTACTCGAATATATTACATTTATGCGAGGAGCATTTTTTTTGTTGAAAGTTGCCATACAATAATATATAATATATAATACTGAAGGAACAAATAAGCTCTTTTTTCATGTGTGTGCTATAACGGCAGATGGTTGCCACACCTATAATATATGATATTGTAGGGGTGGCAGATTAGCGGCAACATTTTGATGACATGATGATAGTATTAAACATGGTGGTATATATATAATCAATGTTTCAAGTTTCCTTACATAGAGAGACTCTGTTGTTTGTGATCATCTAATAAAGATTATATAGGTCAATGACTGAAAGACGTTCTGAAATAATTATGAAGACCTAAGGTCTCCATCATGTTTCATGACAATGATAAATTTAGACCTATGGGCCACACACCATTAACTAAAAGAGTGTCTATCGGATAAACGAATCTGCCATGTTCTGCCCAATCAATGTTGAATTTGTAGATCATCAGTTGAAGGACGTTTAGACATTATTTGATGAATCTATGATCGGTCATATTTTGTTAATTAAAAGGGGTGATGTCAGATATATGGCAAGATGTTCTAACTTTCCTTGGAGGCAGTCTATTATAATTTTATACGATATTATATAATTATAATAATAATTTTACAAGAATATATAACATTTATGTACCAAATAAATGGGTGGTTATCAAGATACCATTGGTTGAATTTTTTTTGTGATATTAAAACATAAATGTTTAAACTTTAGATCAACGGACGAAATGGCCCATCAAATTGGGAATCAACTTTTTGTTTCACAAAACAATCAATAAACTTGTAATACCTTATGCGAATTTCTCGTGCATGTGTCTTTTTTTCCTATTAAACTGATAATATTTTATTAGGTAATCTAAATTTTTAAATAATATAATAATTTTAAGTAATCAAGGTTATTCTATAATAGTATTTTTTTTTGTATATATACTTTCAAATATCTAAATTTTAGATCGATAGAAGGAACGGTCCATCAAATTCGGAATCAACTTTTTATTTCACAAACCAATCATTAAATGTCTAGTATCTTATGTGAATTTATGATGTATGTGTGTGTGTGTGTGTCTTTTATTTATTAAACCGATCGTCTACTTATCAGCTAATAATAATATTTTTAAGTATCAAGGTTATGTATAATAGTAAATTATTTGTATACATACTCTCGCAAGATCATTTTTTTTTATATAATTTAGATTGCTTACCACATATATCATGTGGTTAATGCATCCCTGGAGGTAAGACATGTACAATTTTTTATACCACATGATAATGTAGTTTGCGATCAAACAAACACACATGTTTGTAGTTCTAACGGAAATATATGTGAGTGTACGTAACTGGACCAATCGTTATTTTTCTCTTCCACATGATAAGTTGGTTTTGAACCAAACCAAAATCTTTTGCCTGTACGTATTAGGCGATCACTCTACAAAAAAAAAACACTACCAATTGATTGGTGGCCGTAACAATAATTGAGATATGCATACGAATCATGGTGTCCTACTTGTTCACGCTTCCCTTTTTTTTTAGGTTTCACGTTTCCTTTTTTTGAGAACTTTGGAATTGAGATATGCACGTGGATTATGGTGTCCTACTTGTTCACGCTTCCCCTTTTTTTTTTAGGTTTCACGTTTCCTATTTTTCAGAACTTTGGCTGTTCACGTCAAGGTCCATGGACACTATTACGCTCATAATTTTCCACGGTCCTTGTGACAAATATAGTGCTCATAGATGTGGGATGATTACACAAATCTAATGGTTATAGTTTTTAGTTTTAAGAGGGGGGCACCAGATCAAAGGCCGGTATTTTCTGATTAACTTGGGATTTTCTAGCATTTTCTCTGTGTTACCTCCGTATTTTGCTTTTCGTAGATAATAGATAGATTTACCAAAAAAAATCGGTGAAACACGGCTTTGAGCCAAATTCAAATAGCTCCAAACATTTGCCAAATGTGCGCAAAATTATGTTTAATTCCAGCTTAGTTCGACTACAAAAGCTTCAGTCAATTGGACGAATTTAGAACCAAACAAGAAAATTTTAAAAATATTAAGTGGTTCCTGAAATATTTGTGGTATCAGAATCCATAACTTCTCAACAAGTGCTCGAGATGTTCAACCATTCACCTGAAATAAGAATGAAGGTGGCTTTCCAAGAGGTTCCTGCATCCGAGCGTCCTGGCGCGTTACAACTACTTCTTCATGTGGGACGAGGACCTCGGTGTCAATAATTTCACCTCAGAAGTGTATGTCCTTCCATGCGTATGCTTTCTCCAGATCTAAATATTCTCTCGCGATGGTGAACAGGTTGTGGTTCGGAGGTACCTCAAAATCGTGAGAAAGCATGGGCTCAAAATCTCGGAGCTAGGGCTGGACACAGCCAAAGGGTCGATGATGTACAATGTCACTATCACGAGAAACGACAGCGAGATGAATATGTAAGCATGACGTACATTTCTAGCTTGTTAGCGTAGTCGGAAGATGCCACTGCACCAAGATCTTAAACATATGTTGTCTTACACACCACCATGGTCTGAAATTTGGGGTTGCCTTGCCTGCTATAAACAGGACAGATGCAGGGGTAAAATTGCTGGAATGCACCATCCGCGATGCAGCAGATAATTAACTGGACCGCGTGTAGATTAGTTTTGCGTACGATTTTTTATTTTGAAGATAAATATTATGTTGTCCTGCTCCAGTAAAAAAATTGTTTTCAATGGCATGTATAACTTTTTTCACGGGTGTAAAAGAGTTTATTCCAAAGCAAAAGAGTTACGTTCTACTGATACAAGATCTAGAATAAAAGGTGGCCCTCGTTGTAACCAACAAGCAGTAATATGAATTGTGCAAAGCATAATTAGCAATATAGTGAGAAACACTATTTAGTGACCGGGCTATCTTAACTGAAACAAACTCACGCTCCAACATGAGCAACTTAATATCCTGTAACAAGTGACCATACGACGATTTGGCGAGGGATGAATTTTACAGCGAAGTGAGAGCGCCCACCGAGTCGGACTGCACCAAAATAGGGAGGTTAGAGCATTGTATTGTGAAGGCCATTCACGTCGCATTGCTAGCATTTCCGCCTCCAGTGCATCATTGCAGAAGAAGAGCAAGTGACAAGCTGCAAAAATAACATCACCGTTGCTGTCACGAAGGATCATACCCACTCCGGTGGACCCATCCTCCAGGAAGTAGGAATCATCAACTGAGAGGGTGAGCCAGCCGAGCGGTGGTGGAGACCAAACCGGCTCAGCCTTTGGTTTGTCTACCCGCACCGAAATGGGGGCACCCACAGGGGTCTTGCCCTTTCACATCCGCTCCACACTCGGAACCTTCACATGGTAATTGCTTTAGCCGGAGCTGCTGTCGGTATTGGAAACGTCCTCAGTTCTAAATTAGATGTTCAGAAAATCTCGTGGAACTTCGGTCGGCAGAATATATTTTACATATGTAAGGTCATTTCGAATATTCCACAGTCTCCATATCAACATGAGAGTCATGTCTCTAGCATTAATATCATGTGTAGCTAAGAGATGCAGCAGCCATTCCATACATGTATTCACCACATGTTCCTTCGGTGATATTCACAAAATCTCGCCCATAGAATCCGAAGGTGAAGCCGGCATGTCACATGTAACCAATGCATAATGTGAATCGTCAATGACGGCGCTACACAACATGCATGTGGCTGATACGTCCATTTTGCATCATGTTTTCCTACTGTTATTTATAATGTTTTTATGCATAATAATGCTTTATGGAGTAATTCTAATGTCTTTTCTCTCATAATATGCAAGGTTTACACAAAGAGGGAGAATGACTGCACCTGGAATTCTGGAACTGAAAAAGCATGTCAGAGATACCTACTCTGCACATCTCCAAATGAGCTGAAATTTTACGAAGAATTATTTTGGAATATATAAAAAATACTGGAGCAAATAACTACCGAAGGGGGGGCACCTGGTGCCCACAAGACACCAGGGCGCGCCAGGACCCCCAGGCGTGCCCTGGTGGGTTGTGGGCACCAGGTGGCCCCCCTCCGGTTCCCATCTTCTGGTACATAAAGTCTTTTGACCTAGAAAAAATCAAGAGAGGACTTTCGGGACGAAGCGCCGCCGTCTCGAGGCAGAACTTGGGCAGGAGCACGTTTGCCCTCCGACGGAGCGATTCCGCCAGGGGAACTTCCCTCTCGGAGGGGGAAATAGAAGCCATCGTCATCACCAATAACCCTCTCATCTTTGGGAGGCCAATCTGCATCAACATCTTCAACAGCACCATCTCCTCTCAAACCCTAGTTCATCTCTTGTGTTCAATCTTTGTACCGAAACCTCAGATTGGTACCTATGGGTGACTAGTAGTTTGATTACAACTTGTAGTTGATTACTATATGGTTTATTTGGTGGAAGATTATATGTTCAGATCCATTATGCTATTTAATACCGCTTTGATCTTAAGCATGAACATCATTTGTGAGTAGTTACCTTTGTTCTTGAGGCCATGGGAGAAGTCATGTTGCAAGTAATCATGTGAATTTGATATGTGTTCGATATTTTGATGATATGTATGTTGTGATACCCTTAGTGGTGCCATGTGAACGTCGACTACTTCGTACTTCACCATCTTTGGGCCTAAGGGAATGCATTGTGCAGTAGTTATTAGATGTTGGGTTGCTAGCATGACAGAAGCTTAAACCCTAGTTTATGCGCTATTTCGTAAGGGACCGATTTGGATCCAAATGTTTAATGCTATGGTTAGATTTTATCTTAATACTTTTCTCGTAGTTGCGGATGCTTGCGAGGGGGTTAATCATAAGTGTGAGGTTTGTTCAAGTAAGAACAGCACCCAAGCATCGGTCCACCCACATATCAAATTATCAAAGTAGCGAACGCGAATCAAACCAACATGATGAAAGTGGCTAGATGAAATTCCCGTGTGCCCTCAAGAATGCTTTGCTTATTATAAGAGACCGTTTTGGCCTATCCTTTGCCACAAAAGGATTGGGCTACCTTGCTGCACCTTATTTACCATTACCATTACTTGCTCGTTACAAATTATCTTGATATCAAACTACCTGTTACCAACAATGTCAGTGCTTGCAGAAACTACCTTGCTGAAAACCGCTTGTCATTTCCTTCCGCTCCTCGTTGGGTTCGACACTCTTACTTATCGAAATGACTACGATTGATCCCCTACACTTGTGGGTCATCAAGACTCTTTTCTGGCGCCGTTGCCGGGGAGTGAAGTGCTCTTGGTAAGTGGAAATCGGTAAGGAAAAAAAATTATTACGTGCTGAAATTTATTGTCACTTGTCATTTGGAAAATAATCCTTTGAGGGGTTTGTTTGGGGTATTTTCACCTCGACCGGAAGCACAATTAGTTGCCCCTCAACCTATTGCACCTACTGAAAATATTGGTTATGAAATTCCTTCGTGTATGATAGAACAACTGCTAGCTAATCCTTATGCAGGAGACGGAACTGAACATCCTGATATGCATCTGATACATGTGGATGAAATTTGTGGATTATTTAAGCTTGCAGGTTTACCCAGAGATGAAGTTAAGAAGAAGGTTTTCCCTTTATCTTTGAAGGGAAAAGCATTGACATGGTATAGGCTATGTGATGATATTGGATCATGGAACTGGAATCTATTGAAATTGGAATTCCACCAAAAGTTTTATCCTATGCATCTAGTTCATCGTGATCGGAATTATATATATAATTTTTGGCCTCGTGAAGGAGAAAGCATCGCTCTAGCTTGGGGGAGGCTTAAGTCAATGTTATATTCATGCCCCAATCATGAGCTCTCGAGAGAAATTATTATTCAAAAAAAAGTATGCTCGGCTTTCTCATAATGATCGATCCATCCTCAATACTTCTTGTACTGGTTCTTTTATGAAGAAGACTATTGAATTCAAGTGGGATCTCTTAGAAAGAATTAAACGCAACTCTGAAGAATGGGAACTCGACGAAGGTAACGAGTCAGGTATTAAGCTTGAGTTTGATTGTGTTAAATCTTTTATGAATACCGATGCTTTTATAGCACTAAATATGGACTTGACTCTAAGATAGTAGCCTCTTTTTGTGAATCATTTGCTACTCATGTTGATCTCCCTAAGGAGAAGTGGTTTAAACATCATCCCCCTATTAAAGAAGAAATCAAAGAACCTGTCATAGCTAAAGATGAAACTATCATTTACAATGTTGATCCAGTTGTGCCTACTGCTTATACTGAAAAATCACCTTTCCCTATTAGGATAAAGGAACATTCTAAGGTATCAATAGTGGTTCGCGAGAGTAATATAAAAGCACCTAAACCCTCTGAACAAATTAAGGTAGAACCTAGTGTTGCTATGGTTAAAGATCTGTTGGTCAAAAACATTGATGGGCATGTTATTTACTTCTGTGGTGAAGCAGCTAGAATTGCCAAACCTGATGAAAAAGATAAACATAGACCCGTAGTTGGCATGCCTGTTGTCTCAGTTAAAATAGGAGATCATTGCTATCATGGTTTATGTGATGTAGGTGCTAGTGTGAGTGTTATTCCTTTTACCTTATACCAAGAAATTATGAATGACATAGCACCCGGTGAAATAGAAGACATATATGTTACTATTAAACTTGCTAATAGAGACACCATTACACCACTTGGGATAGTTAGAGATGTTGAAGTCTTGTGTGGGAAAATAAAATACCCTACTGATTTTCTAGTCCTTGGTTCCCCACAAGATGATTTTTGTCCCATAATATTTGGTAGACATTTCTTGAACACTTTTAATGCTAAGATAGATTAAAAGAGAGAAATCGTCAGTGTTAATTTTGGTGATGTGTCTCATGAATTTAATTTCTCCAAGTTTCGTAGACAACCTCGTAATAAAGAATTATCTAGTCAGGATGAAATAATTGGTCTTGCTTCTATTGCCGTACCTCCTACTGATCCACTAGGACAATATTTGCTCGACCATGAAAATGATATGCACTTGCGTGAAAGAAATGAAATAGATAAAGTATTCTTTGAACAACAACCTCTCCTAAGAAACAATTTGCCAATTGAAACTCTAGGAGGTCCTCCTCCACCTAAAGGTGATCCTGTGTTTGAATTAAAGAAATTGCCGGACACTTTGAAATATGCTTATCTTGATGAGAAAAAGATATATCCTGTTATTATTAGTGCTAACCTTTCAGAACATGAAGAAGAAAGATTGCTAAAAAATCTGAGGAAGGACCGTGCTGGTATTGGATATACTCTTGATGATCTTAAGGGAATTAGTCCCACTCTCTATCAGCACAAAATTAATATGGAACATGATGCTAAACCCGTTGTTGATCACCAACGACGATTGAATCCTAAGATGAAAGAAGTGGTAAGAACTGAAATATTAAAGATTCTGGAGGCAGGTATAATATATCCCATAGCTGATAGTAGATGGGTAAGTCCTGTTCATTGTGTCCCTAAGAAGGGAGGTATTATTGTTGTTCCTAATGATAAAAATGAACTTATCCCACAGAGAATTGTTACCGGCTATAGAATGGTAATTGATTTTAGAAAACTAAATAAAGCTACTAGAAAAGATCATTACCCTATGCCTTTCATTGATCAAATGCTAGAAAGGTTTCTAAGCACACACTTTTGCTTGCTTGATGGATATTCTGGTTTCTCTCAAATACCTGTTTCAGAACCTGATCAAGAGAAAACTACCTTTACTTGCCCTTTTGGAACATGTGCTTATAGACGTATGCATTTTGGTTTATGCAATGCACCTGCTACCTTTCAAAGATGTATGACTGCTATATTCTCTGATTTTTGTGAAAAGATTGTTGAGGTTTTCATGGATGATTTTTCCATTTACGGAACTTCTTTTGATGATTGCTTAAGCAACCTTGATCGAGTTTTGTAGAGATGTGAACAAACTAATCTTGTCTTGAATTGGGAGAAGTGCCACTTTATGGTTAATGATGGTATTGTCTTGGGACATAAAATTTCCGAACGAGGTATTGAGGTGAATAAAGCTAAAGTTGATGCAATTGAGAAAATGCCATGTCCTAAAGATATTAAAGGTATCCGTAGTTTCCTTGGTCATGCTGGTTTCTATAGGAGGTTTATTAAAGACTTCTCTAAAATTTCTAGGCCTCTTACTAATCTTTTACAAAAGGATATTCCATTTGTTTTTGATGATGATTGTCTAGAAGCCTTTGAAACACTTAAGAAATCCTTAATTTATGCACCTATTGTTCAACCACCTGATTGGAACTTGCCTTTTGAAATTATGTATGATGCTAGTGATTAAGCTGTTGGTGCTGTTCTACGACAAAGAATTGATAAGAAACTAAATGTTATCCATTATTCTAGCAAAACTCTAGACATTGCCCAAAGAAATTATGCTACTACTAAGAAAGAATTTTTAGCAGTTGTGTTTGCTTGTGATACATTCAGATCTTACATTGTCGATTCTAAAGTAATTGTTCACACCGATCATGCTGCTATAAAATACCTTATGGAAAAGAAAGATGCTAAACCTAGACTCATTAGGTGGGTTCTCCTGCTACAAGAATTTGACTTACATATTACCGATAGGAAATGAGCTGAGAACCCCATAGCTGATAACTTATCTAGGTTAGAAAATATTCTTGATGACCCACTACCTATTGATGATAGCTTTCCTGATGAACAACTAGCTATAATAAATGCTTCTCATAACACTCCTTGGTATGCTAACTATGCTAATTACATTGTTGCTAAATATATACCGCCTAGTTTCACATACCAACAAAAGAGAAAATTCTTCCATGATTTAAGACATTACTTTTGGGATGACCCATATCTTTATAAAGAAGGAGTAGACGGTATTATTATACATTGTGTACCTGAGCATGAACAGTAACAAATCCTACGGAAATGTCACTCCGAAGCCTATGGAGGACATCATGCGGGAGATATAACTGCTCACAAGGTATTGCAATCTGGTTTTTACTGGCCCACTCTTTTCAAGGACGCCCGTAAGTTTGTCTTGTCTTGTGATGAATGTCAAAGAATTGGAAATATCGGTAAGCGTCAGGAAATGCCTATGAATTATTCACTTGTTGTTGAACCATTTGATGTTTGGGGTTTTGATTATATGGGACCTTTTCCATCTTCTAATGGGTATACACATATTTTGGTTGATGTTGATTATGTTACTAAGTGGGTAGAAGCTATTCCAGCTAGTAGTGCTGATCACCACACCTCCATTAAAATGCTTAAAAAGTTATTTTTCCAAGGTTTGGAGTCCCTAGATATTTAATGACCGGTGGTGGTTCACACTTTATTCATGGTGCTTTCTGTAAAATGCTTGCTAAATATGATGTTAACCATAGAATTGCATCACCCTATCATCCTCAATCTAGTGGTCAAGTTGAACTTAGCAATAGAGTAATAAAACTAATATTAGAAAAAACTGTTAATACGTCCCGAAAGAATTGGTCTAAGAAATTGGATGATGCACTTTGGGCCTACAGGACAGCTTATAAAAATCCTATGGGTATGTCTCCATATAAAATGGTTTATGGAAAAGCTTGTCATTTGCCTCTGGAATTAGAACATAAAGCGTATTTGGCAATTAAAGAACTCAACTATGACTTCAACCTTGCCGGTGAAAAGAGGTTATTTGATATTAGCTCACTGGATGAATGGAGAACCCAAGCTTATGAAAATGCCAAACTATTCAAAGAAAAAGTCAAAAGATGGCATGACAAAAGAATCCAAAAGCGGGAATTCAAAGTTGGAGAATATTTTCTTTTGTACAACTCTCGTTTTAGATTTTTTGCAGGAAAACTTCTTTCGAAATGGGAAGGACCATATGTCATCGAAGAGGTTTATCGCTCTGGAGCTATCATGATTAATAATGCCGAAGGTACTAACCCGAAGGTGGTCAATGGACAAAGCATTAAACACTATATCTCAGGTAGGCCTATTAATGTTGAAAGCAATATTATCCAAACCATGACACCAGAGGAACACATAAAAGAAACCTTCCAGAACACTCCAGAATCCTGAAAAAGAGGAGGTACCTGATACGGTAAGTAAACGGACTCCGAAAAATCCGCAAAAATATTTTCTTTTAGTTTTGGAATATTAGAAAAAATAGGAAAATAAGAAATAACCAGGAAGGCAACCGAGGTGGCCACGATACACCAGGGCGCGCCTACCTCTCCTGGCGCACCCTGGTGGGTTGTGGGCCCCTCGGGCACCTTCCCGACTCCGTTTTCCTTCCTTATGCTTGTTTCTCAAGATAAAAAAACGTTATATATACCCCCGGACGATTTGACCACCGCATCACAGAAATATCCTCTATTCTTGTTTCGTGCTGTTTTTCTGTCAGATCTATCAAGCCAGGCATCATGTCTTCTCCCTCTTCCAACAATGTAGAAGAAGATTCTTGGTTGATGAAGATGGAGCTGAAAAGAGAGGAACCAAAGGAAGCCAACAACGAGGACGAGGGAAAGGAAGCTACGGGAGAACAAACTCAAGAGGGAAGACATGCTATGCTAACAGGAGAAGAGGAATAAGAAGATATCCTTCAACCTTACTACAACCATCTTACCCCCACTGAAATTGACGCCTTTAGGGCCTTCGAAGCGGTTCCTGTTCAAAGTAAATTTCTCACTCGTGAAAATATTTTGCTAGAAGACCACATCATTGCCCTCCGGAGCATCATTCATAGATTGGAGTACCTATTGAGGCTGAAGTGTGATACTACTACAACATCGTCATCTTCCCCACCAAAGGAGACTTGAGTACACGGGTATGGGCACTCCCATTGGCTTGAGCCAAGCTTGGGGGAGATGCCCCGGTAACGTATCACCATCACTTTTATTACCTTTACTTATTTTATTTCGATCCTTAACTATTTCATGATTTAGTTGAATAAATTTTTAGTATGATCTATTTTCGAGTGCTAGTTTCGTGATGTATCTATCTATGTAATCGAGTGAGAGCTATATAATAAAGTTTAGTTTGAGTTTGTGCTTCTTTACTTTTATGTTGCAATCAAAATAAAAAGAAATAATGAAAAAGATCATATGCTAATCTTATGGTAAGTAATGACACCACATAAGGAAAAGTATAAGTAGTAAAATTTATTGGAAGTCGACAAACATAGCATTGGTCAATGATGCAACTCATGAAAGGATTAATAAGGGAAGAGAAGATTCACATGCAAATACACTATCTTGGACATCTTTTATGATTGAGAGCCCCCATTAATTAATATATGCCAAAATTGTTGACGTTGGACAAGAAAGACAACGTAATGATTTATGTTTGTTCATATTCACATAGAAGTTATATTGTCATAGATCCTTCAACATGTGGTGCTTGCCCAACATCTTTGCTAGCCAAAATTCCGCACTAAGTAGAGATACTACTTGTGCATCCAAAAACCTTAAACCCAAACTCATGTTTTGAGAGTCCACCATACCTACCTATGGATTGAGTAAGATCCTTCAAGTAAGTTTTCATCGGTGCAATAAGGTAATAAAAATTGCTTCTAAATGTGTTCGATCATTTAGTATAAGAGAAAATTGAGAGTTGTACGAACTTGTGATGGCAAAGTAATAAAAGCGACAGACTGCATAATAAAGGTTGCTATCATAAGGGGCAATATAACGTGACATTCTTTTGCACTAAGGGATTGTGCATACAAAACCAAAAAGCGCATGACAACCTCTGCTTCCCTCTGCGAAGGGCCTATCTTTTACTTTTATGCAAGAGTCAAAGTATTCTTCTCTATTCCTTTTAATTTTTCTCTTTGGCAAGCATCATGTGGTGAGGAAAGATCTAGGCACATATATCTAGTTGAATGTGAGTGATCATGAGTTATTATTGTTGACATCACCCTTGAGGTGAATGAGTTGGGAGGCGAAACTATGTGTCCGGTTGAAACTTTTTGCTCGTATGTATGCTGTGAGTGTTAGCAATCATAGAAGATTAAATGATGGTTGAGTATGTGGACTTGCCAAAAGGCTCCGATACGTGACCCTTCCTGAAAATATGATGAAATGTAGTTGCAAAGTTGACTAAGAACATAGTTTGTTGGTTCCCAATAAAGATTATTCTTTTTACTTCGATGTTGTGATGAATTGTTATTTGTTGATAAAAAGTTATATGATAAAAGTTATATGAAAAAGTTTTATGACAAAGTTTGTTGCTGTTATAATAATAAGCATGATGCTACTATGTACGTATTTTGTTTTTATCGACACCTCTCTCTCTAAACATGTGGACATGATTTTCGATATCGGCTTTCGCTTGAGGACAAGCGAGGTCTAAGCTTAGGGGAGTTGATACGTCCATTTGCATCATGTTTTCCTACTGTTATTTATAATGTTTTTATGCCTAATAATGCTTTATGGAGTAATTATAATGCCTTTTCTCTCATAATATGCAAGGTTTATACAAAGAGGGAGAATGCCGGCAGCTGGAATTCTGGACCTGAAAAAGCATGTCAGAGATACCTATTCTGCACATCTCCAAATGAGCTGAAATCTTACGGAGAATTATTTTGGAATATATAAAAAATACTAGAGCAAATAACTACCGGAGGGGGGCCACCTGGTGCCCACAAGACACCAGGGCGCGCCAGGCCCCCCAGGCGCGCCCTGGTGGGTTGTGGGCAGCCCAGGCGCCCAGCCCACCTCTGGTGCCATCTTCTGGTACATAAGGTCTTTTGACCTAGAAAAAATCAAGAGAGGAATTTCGGGATGCAGCGCCGCCGTCTTGAGGCAGAACTTTTTGCCCTCTGGCGGAGCGATTCCGCCAGGGGAACTTCCCTCCCTGAGGGGGAAATCGAAGCCATCGTCATCACCAACAACCCTCTCATATTTGGGAGGCCAATCTTCATCAACATCTTCAACAGCACCGTGATGACCCACAAGTATAGGGGATCAATCGTAGTCCTTTCGATAAGTAAGAGTGTCGAACCCAACGAGGAGCAGAAGGAAATGACAAGCGGTTTTTAGCAAGGTAATTTCTGCAAGCACTGAAATTGTAGGTAACAGATAGTTTGATAGCAAGATAATTTGTAACGAGCAAGTAACGGTAACGGTAAACAAGGTGCAGCAAGGTAGCCCAATCCTATTGAGGCAAAGGACAGGCCAGAACAATCACTAGTAATAGGCAAAGTGTTCTTGAGGGTAAACGGTATGATTCGTCTAGTCACTTTTATCATGTTGGTTTGATTCGTGTTCGCTACTTTGATAATTTGATATGTGGGTGGACCGGTGCTAAGGTGTTGTTCTTACTTGAACTAACAACCTACTTATGATTAACCCCCTCGCAAGCATCCGCAAATACGAGAAAAGTATTAAGACTAAGTCTAACCATAGCATTAAACATGTGGATCCAAATCAGCCCCTTACGAAGTAGCGCATAAACTAGGGTTTAAGCTTCTGTCACTCTAGCAACCCATCATCTAATAACTACTCCACAATGCATTCCCTTAGGCCCATGAATGGTGAAGTGTCAAGTAGTCCATGTTCACATGACACCACTAAGGGAATCAGAACATACATATCATCAAAATATCGAACACATATCAAATTCACATGATTACTCGCAACCTGACTTCTCCCGTGGCCTCAAGAACAAAGGTAACTACTCACAAATAATAATCATGCTCAAGATCAGAGGAGTAATGAATAGCATAATGGATCTGAAAATATGATCTTCCACCAAATAAACCATATAGTAATCAACTACACAAGGTAATCAACACTACTAGTCACCCACAGGTACCAATCTGAGGTTCCGGTACAAAGATTGAACACAAGAGATGAACTAGGGTTTGAAAGGAGATGGTGATGTTGAAGATGTTGATGAAGATTGGCCTCCCAAAGATGAGAGGGGTGTTGGTGATGACGATAGCTTCGATTTCCCCCTCCGTGAGGGAAGTTCCCCCGGCGAAATTGTTGGGGAACGTTGCATGGGAAACAAAAAATTTCCTACGCACACGCAAGATCTATCCATGGTGATGAGCATCTACGAGAGGGAGAGTGGATCTACATACCCTTGTAGATCGCTAAGCAGGAAGCGTTAAGAAACGCGATTGATGTAGTCGAACGTCTTCGCGATCCAAATCGCTAGCCGTCCCGCGATCCAATCGCGATCTAGCGCCGAACGGACGGCACCTCCGCGTTCAGCACACGTACAGCTCGATGACGATCTCCGCCTTCTTGATCCAGCAAGAGGGAGCGGAGAGGTGGATGAGTTCTCCGGCAGCGCGACGGCGCGGCGGTGGTGGTGGTGGAACTATTTCAGGAGGGCTTCGCTTAAACACTGCTGAAAACTAGAGGAGACGATCTATTGAGAGAGAAGGCTGCACCGTGGTCTTTAGGGTTAGTTATCTTTGGCCATCTCTCCCTCTAGTATATATAGGAGGGAGGGGAGGGGCCGGCGCCCCTAGGGTTGCACCTAGGAGTCAGCCGAAGTGGGGAGGAGAGGGAGTCCAACTCCAATCCTACTCCTAGTAGGATTCCTCCCCACTTGGAAACCCTTCCCCCTTTTGGGCTTTTGCCTTTCTCCTCACCCCATCCGCATGGGCCATTAGGGGCTGGCTTTCCCAGCCCACTAAGGGCTGGTGTGCCACCCCTAAGGCCCATGTGGCCTCCCGGCGTGAGTGGCCCCACCCGATGGCCCTCCGGGACCCTCCCGGCACTCCCGGTACACTACCGGAAATACCCGAAACTTTTTCGGTGACCAAAACGGGACTTCCTATATATCAATCTTTACCTCCGGACCATTCCGGAGCTCCTCGTGACGTCCGGGATTTCATCCGGGACGTCGAACAACCTTCGGTCACCACCATACATAACTCAATACTACCGAAACGTCACCGAACGTTAAGTGTGCAGACCCTGCGGGTTCGACAACTATGTAGACATGACCGAGACACCTCTACGGTCAATAACCAATAGCGGGATCTGGATGCCCATATTGGTTCCTACATATTCTACGAAGATCTTTATCGGTTAAACCTCTATGTCAAGGATTCAGTTAATCACGTACGCTGTTCCCTTTGTTCTTCGGTATGTTACTTGCCCGAGATTCGATCGTCGGTATATCTGTACCTAGTTCAATCTCGTTATTGGCAAGTCTCTTTACTCGTTCCGTAATACAAGATCTTGTGGCTAACACTTAGTCACATTGCTTGCAAGGCTTTATTGTGATGTTGTCTTACCGAGTGGGCCCTGAGATACCTCTCCGTCATACGGAGTAACAAATCCCAGTCTCGATCCATGCCAGCTCAACAGACACCTTCGGAGATACCTGTAGAGCATCTTTATAATCACCCAGTTACGTTGTGACGTTTGATACGCACAAGGTATTCCTCCGGTGTCAGTGAGTTGCATGATCTCATGGTCATAGGAACAGATACTTGACATGCAGAAAACAATAGCAATAAACTGACACGATCATATGCTACGTTCATAGTTTGGGTCTTGTCCATCACATCATTCTCCTAATGATGTGATCTCGTTATCAAATGAAATCTCGTGTCTATGGCTAGGGAACCTTGACCATCTTTGATCAACGAGCTAGTCTATTAGAGGCATACTAGGGACACGGTGTTGTCTATGTACCCACACATGTATTTGAGTTTCCAATCAATACAATTATAACATGGATAATAAACAATTATCATGAACAAGGAAATATGATAATAACTAAATTATTATTGCCTCTAGGGCATATTTCCAACAGGAATCGCTCCGCCGGAGGGCAAAAGTGCTCCTGCCCAAATTCCGCCTCGAGGCGGCGGCACTTCGTCCCGAAAATCCTCCTCCTAATTTTTTTACGTTTTTTGGGAATTTATACCAGAAGATGGGCACCGGAAGTGGGCCAGGCTTGGCACGATACACCAAGGCGCGCCAGGCACCCCTGGGCGCGCCCTGGTGGGTGGTGCCCACCTGAGAGCCCTCCTCCGGTAGTTTTCAGCTCCAGAAATTATTATTAAATACAAAAATAATCTCCGTAAATTTTCAACTTCATTGGAGTTGTGCAGAATAGGTATCTCTGGCGTGCTTTTCTTGGGTCCAGAATCTAGCTGCCGGTATTCTCCCTCTTTGTGTAAACCTTGCATATTATGAGAGAAAAGGCATTAGAATCACTCCCCAAAGCATTATTATTCAACAAAACAAAGTAAATAACAGTAGGAAATCATGATGCAAAATGGACGTATCAACTCCCCCAAGCTTAGACCTCGCTTGTCCTCAAGCGAAAGCCAATATTGAAAAGCATGTCCACATGGTTTGAGAGAGAGGTGTCGATAAAAACAAAATACGGACATAGAAGCATCATGCTTATTAACATAACAGCAATAAACTCTAACATAAGAACTTATTTCAATATATTTTTATCATAAAGCTTCTCATGAGCAAGTAACAATTCATCAGAACATAGAAGTATGAAGCATAAACCTTATTGGAAACCAACAAAATGTGTTCTCAGTCAACTTTGCAACTAGAATTCATCATATTTTCAGGAAGGGTCTCATGTCGGAGCCTTTTGGCAAGTCCACATACTCAACCATCATTTAGTCTTCTATGATTGCTAACGCTCACGGCATACCCATGAACAAAAAGTTTCAACCGGACACATAGGAAGATAGGGGCTTATAGTTTTGCCTCCCAGCATATTCACCTCAAGGGTGATGTCAACAATAATAACTCATGCCCAGCCATATCCAACTGGATATATGTTCCTAGATCTTTCCTCACCACATGATGCTTGCAAAGGAAAAAGTAAAAAGGAATAGACAAGAATACTTTGACTCTTGCATAAAAGTAAGTGCATAAAAGTAAAAGATAGGCCCTTCGCAGAGCGAAGCAGAGGTTGTCATGTGCTTATTGGTTTGTATGACCAATCCCTTAATGTAAAAGAACGTCACGCTATATTGCCCCCTATGATAGAAACCTTTATTATGCAGTCCATCGCTTTTATTACTTTGCCATCATAAGTTCGTATAATGCTCAATTTTCTCTTACACTAATTGATCAAAACACTTTTAGGACCAATTTTTATTGCCTTATTGCACCAATGACAACTTACTTGAAGGATCTTTCTCGGTCCATAGGTAGGTATGGTGGACACTCAAGGAAAGAGTTTGGGTTTGGGTTTTTGGATGCACAAGTAGTATCTCTATTTAGTGCGGAATGTTTGGCTAGCAAAGATATTGAGCAAGCACCACATGTTGAAGGATCTATGACAATATAACTTCTATGTGGATATGAACAAACGTAAATCATTACGTTGTCTTCCTTGTCCAACATCAATAATTTTTTTATATAATATTTGATGGGGGCTCACAATCATAAAAGATGTCCAAGATAGTGTATTTGCATGTGAATCTTCTCTTCCCTAATTAATTCTTTCATGAATTGCATCATTGACCAATGATATGTTTGTCAATCTCCAATAAATTTTACTACTTATACTTTTCCTTATGTGATGTCATTACTTACCATAAGATTAGCATATGATTCTTTTCATTTATTTGTCTTTCTTTTATTTTATTGCAACAAGAAAGTAGAGAAGCAAAACTCAAACTAAACTTTATTATATAACTTTCACACGATTACATAGATAGGTAGGCCACAAAACTAACACACGAAAATAGATCTCGCTAAACTTTTATTCGACTAAGGCAAAGGGAAACTAAAGATAGAACCAAAATAGGTAAAGGTGGATAAAAGTGGTGGTGATACGATACCGGGGCACCTCCCCCAAGCTTGGCTCAAGTCTCCTTTGGTGGTGGTGATGAAGAAGGTGGAGGTGTAGAAGAAGCCTTCTTCTTCAACTTATATTTAAGCATAAAGTTTTCCTCCCTTAGATCATCATTCTCCAATTCAAACTTTAATATCAATAAGGCCTCCTTGCTTTCCTGCAGAAAACGAGACGGGATAAATTGGACCTTAGGTTTGTATCTTCTAGGGAGGCTTGACTTCTTTAATTCCACATGCATGTCTCCGGGTTGAGGCAATGGATCATCCTCTTCCTCAGAGCTATTATCTTTTGTTTCCTGCATAGTAGAATCTTCTTCCTCTTCCGAGGTCCATAGATAGGGGTAAATCTCCCTAAAGATCTTCGGGTCTGGAACATAGGGATCAACATGGCTCTCCCCATTTGAATCTTGAGACGACATATTTTCAGATCTGTCAGGAAAATAGCACGAAACAAGAACAGGCGATTTTTCTGTGATACGGTCGTCAAAACAGTCGGGGTATATATAGAGAATTTTTATTCTTGGGAAACAAGTATTTGGAAGGAAAACGGAGTCGGGAAGGCATCTGAGGTGGGCACCACCCACTAGGGCGTGCCTAGAGGTGCCTGGCGCGCCCTGGTGTATCGTGCTCACCTCGATCACCTTCCGGTTTATTTTTTTTATTCCTAAAATTCTAAAATATTCCAAAACTGACAGAAAATATTTTTGCGGATTTTTCGGAGTCCGTTTACTTACCGTATCATGTACCTCCTATTTTTAAGTATTCTGGAGTGTTCCGGAAGGTTTCTTTTATGTGTTCCTCCGGTGTCATGGATTGGATTCACTAGTAGAGAACATGGCATCTGTCCCGGTTCCAGAGGGCCTTTAGTCCCGGTTCTGCAACCGGGACAAAACGATCGGGACTACTGCCGGTTGCTTTTAGTCCCGGTTGGCTTACGAACCGGGACCAACGGTGCTCCACGTGGCCACACGGCGGCGCCGAGGCAGGAGGACCTTTGGTACCGGTTTGTAACACGAACCGGGACTAAAAGGCGCTGGGGGTTTTTTTTTGGAAAGGGTCGTGTTTCATTTTTTGTTTTCATTTTCTTTTATATTTATATTGTATTTTCACGCGGGTTTTCATTTTTTGAAAGGGCCAATCGCAACATCATATTTTCCTCTAATTCACATGATCACTTGCATCCATCCACCTTAATCAAATATATGTCATATAACTCATCATCATCTTACTCATCTAACAACTCATCATCATCTTAATCATACCAAGTTAAAATCTCATAAAACAGAAAAACATCATAATAGTAATCATCCTAATCGATCATGCAAGTTAAAATAAACCAGAAAAACTTCTCTCTCATATAGGACCTAGTCGTCCCTCCTAGGTAAAATGACATAAAACAGAATAACACCTATGTCTCCATGATGAAGCAAAGAGATCCAACGGTCTCCAACTTGTGGCTTGCGATCCTTCTTTATTTGTCCCCATGCTTCAATTTGGAGCCGTCTTGGTGGTTTGCGCTCAGTCGAGTATGCAAAAGAGAACTCGGGCTGGAAGGGGCTTTTAATTGTCATATTACCTTCGGGTTGCATCAACGGAGGCACAAATTCATTTGGCAGTTTCTGTTGAAGAACATAATAGTTGCCTAGTTAGCAATGTAATCGATACCATTTACGCAATAGTATAGTGTACTTAATTAGCAACTCTTACCAAGATATTTCGGCCAATGTCATCCGCCCTCAACCTATGCACTAGTGTCCTGTACAATGTATAATTTGGGCCAGTTCCCAAATTATACGGGAAGATCTCCCTACCAACTAGGACACCAATAACAAAGTTGATAAGATCATCCTTCTCCTCCCAAGTTAGATGTGATCCATAAGTGTAGTGTGTCGTGTCAATTATTTTCTGTGTTTCACTCGAAGAAACGAAATAAGCTGTAAATTATAAATTAACAAATTTAGTATGGATGAACACCAACTATTTTTAAATATAGAATGCAAATTACTTGACAAATATGCATGGTTGATAAACTCACATGGAGGTAAAATAGGAAGCATATCGACATCCACCCAAATGTCGATGTTACCTTCAATATGATCTTCAGGACGAAGATCGAAGGTTATTTCCATATCCTACTGAAATCCATATGCCTTGCAAAGAGCTTCCCAATTTGAGCACCCTAATTCTGTGTTATTAACTGCATTCATTACCTTGACCAGAAATGTGTGACCATGTTTAGTCCTTAGGTTGGCTCTCCTCGTCTCGAAACCGTCGTGCTCTTCGAAACCGAGCCTCTCCAAGAAATACCGTCTTGCATGACAGGGGATGAACTAGTCGAATTGTATAAAACAGAAATTACACGTTGAAGCAAAGAAACAAAAGTCATGCTTAATTACGAAAAAACACTTGTCATCGTTGCGTACTGTAGAAATATCGAAGTCCTCGTAAAGCTTCATGGTGAAGAACCTGCCGTCTCGCAGCCCAGGCCGGTCGCAAAGACCCTTATCTTCGCCGCACTGTTCGCACGTTTGGCACCTATGGTCATCATCAGACGACAACATTTCCTGCAAAATACAGGCACTAGGAGGTGTTCCCTGCAATAACATATGCACTTGACCAAATAGACCTAATTGCAATAACATACGCACATGACATATAAATTGATTATTACTTTCGGTCTATCAAGGCTTTCCTTAAATAACTCTCATATCTCATGGTGTGTTGGTCCGCACTCTCTCACACTGATATGGTGGTGTATATATTGGTGGACACTCTCTCACACTAATAGTTCGACCGTCGGTGATGGGCGCACCCCCTCTTCTCTCCTTGCGCATTATACCGACGTATATATCGCAAGAAGAGAAGAGGAGGAAGCGCCCCCCACGACAATAGTCGGGATTCCTCCATCAAGAACACACATGAAAGTCACACAAGGAGCAACGACAGACCGAAAGTCACACACGCATTATAACAATATAATATCACTAATACAATTATAATGAACTCGAATATAATATCACTAATACATTTATAATGAACTCGAATATCATATCACTAATCCAGTTAATGCATCATCAAATATTAACTAATACATCTCAAATATTATCATATAAGATCACTAATAAAGATCGAATATTCTAGAATCCAAAGTGGAGGACGGTGAACTCGGTTCACTAGCGGTCTCTAAGTCGCTGACGGTGGACACCTGTGACGCCCCCATTCTTGACCGTACGCTAATCAATCACGCAATGCGTACGACCAAGATTAGGGACTCACTGATTAGTATCACAACACGACAAAAGACACAAATACAAAGTCATACAGCTTAATATTACAAGCCAGGGGCCTCGAGGGCTCGAATATAAGCTACGGCACAAACAAGAGTCAGCGGAAGCAACATAACTGAGTACAGCCATTAGTTAGACAAGGGTGCCTTAAGAAGGCTAGCACAAACACAAGATAGCGGATCGAAGAGGCGAGGCCTCCTGCCTGGGAACCTCCTAACTACTCCTGAGCGTCGGTAGTCTCCACGTAGAAGAACGCTCCATCGGCGGTGTAGTAGCCGTCTCCAGCGAACTCCATCTCCGGGGCTCCAACCTCTGAACGCAGCAACGTATCGAAGGGGAAAAGGGGAGCAAAGCAGCGTGAGTACTCATCCAAAGTACTCGCAAGACTTACATCAGAACTAAGCTAGATATGCATCATTCTCAAAGAAAGGGGGTATCTCTGGACTGACTGCAGAAAGCAAGAATAGGGAGAAGGCCTAGTCCTATCGAAGACTAGCATCTTCAACATCTTGCAGCATGAGAAGAGAGTAGACCTGCAGCTCATGCATTTATTCATATTGTTGAGCAATTTTAATTAAGTAACATGCCCAGAGATCCTTCCTTGACTCCCCTGCGAGGAAGCAATCCCGGAGCCACAATTCAATTTAAATTAAGTTATGATTAAAGTTGTATAAGGTCAAGGCACCTTTCCAAATCGTCCTGTTACCATGGACACGGCTATTCGAATAGTTTGTTCTTCCCTGCAGGGGTGCACCTCATTTCGGCTCACGCCTGCCACCTCCGGCCGGACACACTTTCCGCGGTAATGCCCGGCCTCGGGATACAGCACGTCGTCGCCCCACCTAGACTCATCGAAGAGGCCAGCCCGCCGGTCTAAATCCTATGCGCTCAGGGGTCATGGGCCCAATCACCCTTTGCACACCTGCACGATGCGAGGGCGGCCGAAAACAGACCTAGTACACTCCACTCCAGAGCTGTACGTTCCAGCCCAATTCGGCGCGCGCCGCTCCATTGCTGACGTCCGAAGAGCTTCGGCTGATACGACGACGCTGAGTGCCCATAACTTTCCCACGTGAAGGTTTAGTGCGTTAAAGGTCGTATCGACCAACTCAGATCCAGTACCCAACCTATTAGCAATTTATTAGTGCGGGGCAAGCTCGGACATATTGCAGCCCGTCGCCCCGCCAAGAACACTCGAGTGCCTTCCGGCGCACTCCACCAAGTATCCGGATGCCTTGCGGCGCATCCCACCAATATCTCTCGTGGGTACCCTTGGGTCCGACCCGTCTTTAACATAATCAGTAACCCGGTCACAGTAACTGTGCGGCTATACGCCAAGTGGAGATCCGAGGAATCACCCTCGATGGATCCCACTCGAGGTAAGAGTAAGACAAGAGTCGTTACCGGTAAATGGAAAGGAGGAATCACCCTCGATACCCATTACCGATAACTACGCTACAGAATTAACATCGGGAGTGCTAAGAGAGGTATCACCCTCGGCACTCGATGGTAGCTCTGCAGTGCCCTACTAAAGGGGTGTGCGGTGATGTGAGAGGTCTGTCTCGTCGGTCAGTTGACCGAGTCTTCTGTCTTCAAGTCCTCGGTGTCGTCGATGATCAAGCAGAGGCAACGGGGACTCAGGGGTCTCAGGGGTTCACAGATCCACCTATACTAGGCAGTTGATATAACAACAGATGCGGTACAGTTTATCAAAATCAGGCTATGCATCAGAATAGGAGCTATCTAATACAGTAGCAAACTTCTAATGCAAGCATAAGAGAGAGAGAGATGGGTGATATCGGAATGCTCAAGGGGGTTTTGCTTGCCTTGCTGCTCTGCGGCAAAAGGCTGGACGGCAAGGGCGTAGTCGTAACCGGCAGCTCCGTCAGTCTCGGGGTCTACCGGAGAGAAGAGGGGGAAGAAACAATAAATATAAAGCACACAGATGCAATATGATGCATAACATGGCAATAAGCATGGCTAGCGGTGTTTACGGTCTATCGAGGTGCGATAGATAATTTAGAAATTTATCTGGAATTATTTCGACAGAGACATGCACTATTCACCTAACCGAAACAGGCAAAAAGTTGCATGTTCAGCTAGTTAGAGGCATGTGACAGATGAATGGATGGTACCATTGCATCCGTGATATTTTTCTGATCAACTTTCATATATAAATTATTTTCATCTGACTTATAGATTATTTTCTATGATTTTCTAAAGTTTTATTGATTTTCTGGAATTATTTTTATTATTTAATTCAAACATTATCCGAAACAGTGTTAATTACTTTTTATACTCAGCAGCAGCCAGCCACAGTCAATGACAAGTGGGGCCAGGGGCTGAGTCAGCAGCTGACTGGGCCTGCCTTATCCAAAGGAATAGTAGCAGGGGTGGGTCCCACATGTCAGCCTCACATGACTATTCCAGAATTTTAAAACTAAACTAACAGAGTTTAATTAGGGATGGACCCCACTAGTCAGTGAGAGGTTAGTCTAACTTAATTAGTTTTATTTATTAAAATGTTTAATTAGCCTAATTAACAGCATGGGCCCACACGTCAGTGGCCCAGGTGAACAGTGACCACAGTTGACCGCGGTCAACGTGGTCAAACGGCGGCGTGGGGCCCCCTGGCAGTGAGCCTAGGGACGGGCCCCAGCCGTCCACGTCGGCAAGGCCGCCGGAGCGTCTCCGGCGCGCGCCCGAACGGCGGCTGAGCACCGGCGGGGCTCGGGATTTGCCTGTGATGGCCCGTTCGGGGCATGGCCGGCGGCGTTGGAACCGCACGGCTGCCGTGGTTCGAACGGTGATGATGGCGAAGGCAACCGAGGCCGACAAGGCAGCCGGCGACGACGGCGGCGTTCGGACGAGCTCGAGCTCGTCGACGCAGGGCACTACAAGCGACACGGAGGGCATGAACGGGCTCCTGGAAACGAGCCGGACCCATTTGAGCTACGGGCGCGAGCTAAGGTGACCGGCATCCACGGCGGCGACGATGCCCGAGCGGCAACGGCGGCGGCGCAGATCGGGGCGAGAGCTATGGAGGCCTACGCGGGCTCAGAGGGGCAGGAGGGCACGAGGAGGGTGCTCACCAGCGTTGAGGAGAAGGCCCGGGGAAGCCGGAGTTCACAGGGAGGGCGAATCGACGGCAGCAGCTCGTCGGAGCAGAGGAAGAAGAAGGCGGCCCAGGGGCGAAGCAAGGCGCCCTGGCTCGAGCTTGTGGTCGGGACGGAGATGCCGGTCCACGGCGGCGCTGGCGAACCGGTCAGGGAGGCGAGGGAGGCCCGGTGGCCGTGCCTACGCCGGCGGCCCGTCCATGGCGGCGTTCGGCCTCGGCGATGGAGAGGCGAGCGAGCGTGGGGAAGAGGGGGGAATGGAGGAGGAGGGCCAGGGGAGATGGCCCGGGGGTGATCCTTATCCCCCCGCCCACCAACTCCGTCGCGGTGGCGGCTGGGGACGGCGCCGCGAGCTCCCAGCCACGGCTAGCCCGACACGGCGGCGGGAGCAGGTAGAAGGAGGCGAGGTGGGCCGGCCCAGGTGAGCAGGTGAGGCCCTTCTCCCCTATCTCTCTTTTCCTTTCTTTTTCTTTTCTGTTTTTCCATTTTTATTTTCTGTTTTTGATTTATGTTGGCATTTATTATCCACACAAAAATTGTGAGACATGGCCCATTATTTAGTGGCAACATTTCAAAAGGCCACAGTAGTATTGGGGATCTTTATAAAGTGTTTGCATTTCACAATTAATTTAAATGCAATAAAAGAATGCATTTAGCTCCTGTTTTATTAGGTGAGGTCCACACCAGTAGTTTAGTGATGTTATTTTCCTCATCATTATTTGTTTTAGAATATTCCATATTTTTGGAACATTTTACTTTCATTATTTGAGAATTTAATTTATCACCATATTTCCTATGCATTGAAAATTGGATTGAATTTTGAATCCAACTTCATCCAACTTAAGCAAACTTCATTTAGCAAAATAACTAGGCACTGTTCATGATCATTACTGTAGCTTAATTACAATGATCACTGTAGCATAAGCCCAGGATGTCACAATTCTCCCCTACTAACAAGAATTCTCGTCCCGAGAATTAAGAAGTAGAAGGGAAGAGCCCGGGGTATTCTGCACGGAGAAGATCTTCGCGTTCCCAAGTGGCCTCATCTGCAGAATGATTTGCCCACTGCACTTTGAAGAACTTGGTAACCTTCTGACGAGTCCGACGTGCTGTTTCATCGAGAATGCGGACTGGTTGCTCCTTATAAGAAAGGTCTTGTTGCAATTCCAGCATTTCATGGTCCACTGCTCGGATAGGATCCTTGAAGCAGCGACGAAGTTGTGACACGTGGAACACGTCATGAACCTGAGAAAGGTTTGGCGGTAGTTCCAACTGATATGCCACTTTACCACGCCGTTCAAGAACGGTGAAAGGACCAATATATCGAGGAGCCAGCTTGCCCTTGATTCCAAACCGATGTGTACCTCTCATAGGCGTGACTCGAAGATAAGCCTTATCGCCAGGTTGATAGACCATATCCTTGTGATGACAGTCATACTGACTCTTCTGACGAGACTGAGCAGCCTTCAGATTCGCCTGAATGATGCGGACTTGATCTTCGGCATGTTGGATAATGTCCGGACCGATAAGTGTACGTTCCCCGGTTTCTGACCAATTCAGAGGGGTCCGACACTTACGTCCATACAACACTTCAAAGGGAGCCATCTTCAGACTAGCTTGATAGCCATTGTTGTAGGAGAACTCAGCAAACGGAAGAGATTCCTCCCATTTCTTGCCGAATGAGATGACACAAGCTCGAAGCATGTCTTCGAGAATTTGGTTAACTCTTTCAACTTGTCCCTGAGATTGCGGGTGAAAAGCGGTGCTGAAATTCAAACGAGTTCCCATAGCTTTTGGAAACTTGCCCAGAATCTTGAAGTGAACAAGCTGCCACGGTCTGAACTGATAACCAGTGGAATACCGTGGAGTGTAACAACTCTGGACATGTATAAATCTGCCAGCTGACTAGCAGTAATGGTTTCCTTGACAGCCAGGAAATGTGCAACTTTGGACAGTCGGTCAATGACGACAAGAATAGCATCATTACCTTTCTGAGACCTGGGAAATCCAGTAATGAAGTCCATTTCAACATGATCCCATTTCCATTCAGGAATAGAAATAGGTTGCAGAGTTCCAGCAGGCTTTTGGTGTTCTGCCTTTATCCGACGACAAATGTCACATTCTGAAACATAGCGTGCAATGTCTTGCTTCATATTTGGCCACCAGAATCTTTGACGGATGTCCTGGTACATCTTGGTACTACCCGGATGAATAGACAGCGGGGTATCGTGAGCTTCTTCCATTATCTTAGCAGTCATATCCAGGTTTTCCTTCCTTGTGGGGACGAATAATCGACCCTTGAAGTACACGGCTTCATCATCAGCCACGGTGAAACAGGAGGGTTTACCTTCCGCCAGATGGCGTTTAATCTTTTCGACCTCACTGCAATAGTGTCGCATAGTTTTGATACTGCCCTCGAGATCTGGCACGGCAACTAAGTTGCACAGAGATCCCTGATTAACAACACGGAGGTGCATCTTACGGGCCTCCGGTGGTGGGGGAACAAGATAACCCTGAGGAACAATATGGAGGTTCAGCTTGCGCATTTCTTCTTGAAGCAGGGGATGAACCTTGTGAACCTCAAGGTAGTTGCAGTAGGACTTGCGGCTTAAAGCATCAGCCATTACATTAGCCTTGCCTGGGGTATAAGAAATACCCACATTGTAATCTGCTATTCGTTCCATCCATCTTTGTTGACGAAGGTTCAGATCTGGCTGAGTAAACAGATACTTCAGACTTTGGTGATCTGTGTAAACCTCGCAACGGTTTCCAACAAGGTATTGCCGCCACTCTTTCAGTGCATGAATTACTGTGGCAAGTTCAAGGTCATGAACTGGGTAGTTCTCTTCATGAGGACGCAATTGACGGGATGCATAGGCAACCACTCTGCGTTCTTGCATTAGAACACAACCCATTCCTTGACGTGAAGCATCACAATAAATGACAAAGTCCTTACGAGTATCCGGAGGAGCTAGCACTGGAGCAGACGTCAATTTGTCCTTAAGTGCCTTAAAGCTCTCCTGACATTTTTCTGTCCACTCATATTTAACACCCTTGTGAAGCAAGTTGGTTAGGGGCTTTGCAATCTTGGAGAAGTTCTCGAAGAATCGACGGCAATAGCTGGCGAGACCGAGAAAACTTCTGACTTGCTTGACATTCTTCGGAGGAGTCCAGTCAAGAATAGCCTGAACTCGTTCAGAGTTGACCGCAATACCATCCTTGGAGATCACATGACCAAGGTATGTCACTTCGTCCATCCAGAACTCACACTTTGAGTATTTAGCATAAAGTTGATGCTCTCGTAGCCTCTCCAATATAAGACGAAGATGTTCAGCATGCTCTTCTTTATTCTTGGAGAAAACCAGAATATCATCCAGATATACCACGACGAATTTGTCGAGGTAGTCCATGAAAATATAATTCATTAACCGAGAGAAAGTTGCTGGAGCATTGGTTAAGCCGAAGGACATGACGGTGTACTCGTACGAACCATAACGAGTAACAAATGCAGTCTTGGGAATATCCTTTTCACGAACCCGGATCTGATGATAACCCAACCTCAAGTCGAGTTTAGAAAACACTGCTGAACCAGCAAGTTGATCATACAGATCGTTAATCCGAGGAAGCGGATATTTGTTTTGAATTGTTGCTTGGTTGATAGGTCGGTAATCTTGGACCAACCGATTCGTACCATCCTTCTTCTTGACAAAGAGAGAAGGTGGTCCCCATGCAGAGGAACTTGGACGAATAAAACCCAGACGAAGCGAATTATCAATTTCTTTCTTAAGCTCAAGCAGTTCATGAGGCGGCATCTTATAAGGACGCTTGGCAATAGGAGTGGTACCAGGTACCAAGTCGATAACGAACTCGACAGCTCTAGCAGGGGGAATCCCTGGAAGTTCTTCCGGAAAAACATCTTGGAAATCCCGGACAACTGGAATGTTTTCAATTCCTTCCAGAGGTGACTCATTTAATGCATTCAGGGCATACAGTCGAGCTTCAGCATTCCGAACAAGATGAGCATGGTAGTTGACTATCTCATCCGAAGGATGCAGAAGATGGACGGTTTTGGTGGCGCAAACAATTGAAGCAGTGTGGGCTTCCAACCAATCCATTCCGAGAATGAGATCGATTTTGGAAGACTTCAGCATAATGGGAGAGGCATGGAATTCCAACCCTTCAATTTCAATGGTGACATCGGGGCTATAAATGGAAGTCCGACATTGGCCCGCGGGGGTGTTTATCACGATTGGAGCGTTCATCTCTTCGCACTTAATGTCATGCATGCATTCCCGCAATGACTGCAGGCCTCAACTGCTCCAAAGTCCGGTAAAGACGAGCACGGGTGGCATACAGCTCAAAGTTAAGAGCCCTGACAGTGCGATCCAGTGTCTCAGTGTACTGCATCAGAACCCGTGGGTCGTAGCGACGACTCACATAGGGGGCGCAAACAGCAGTGTAGGGCCGATCAGTACGCTGCCGAGCGAAAGGGATCAAGACCTCAGCGTCGGCCGCAGTATCAACTCCAGCAGGGGTATACGGAATGTACCGGTATACCGAATCCTCTAAGCTGGGGTTCGCTGCACGGAGACGAACACTAGCAGCATAGGCAGCATCCTGTACTGCCATCTCAACAGTCACTCCAATGCCACAAAAGGTGTGCAGCCCATCTCTGGTACGAGCATGCTTATCCCAGATAACCATCTCGGCCTCATACTGTGTCTGGTTGAACTCGTGGTAGTCCTCGTAAACTGTGTACTCGGGGTACCAACGATAACCCAGTGTCTTCAAGAGACCGTTCAGAATGGCCGGGAACCCAGACGTCTCGTGCGCAAAGGTCAGACGGACAATCTGCCTAGCAGGACGCATCTGTAATAAGAAGATTAAGGATGTCAAATGACAGTGCGTGTATCATACTTCAAGAGCAAACAACTGCCGACGAAACCATTCTCCGTTGGATGTGATCACGAGAACCTAATGTTAGATTTAGTAAAATCTTTAACCCGAAAGAGAAGAGAGATCGGAATCCCAGAGTATAGACGAGGAATAAAAGATCCTAATACCACCCGATGGCGACGTGGGCCCGTAAGCCACACAGCCAAGTTAGTAAAACAGTTTTCTTTGTCTAGACTCAACTTCGGCCAAGGAGTTGGAAAGGGGGCTACCTACAGGCAGTCGGCTCTGATACCAACTTGTGACGCCCCCACTCTTGACCGTACGCTAATCAATCACGCAATGCGTACGACCAAGATTAGGGACTCACTGATTAGTATCACAACACGACAAAAGACACAAATACAAAGTCATACAGCTTAATATTACAAGCCAGGGGCCTCGAGGGCTCGAATATAAGCTACGGCACAAACAAGAGTCAGCGGAAGCAACATAACTGAGTACAGCCATTAGTTAGACAAGGGTGCCTTAAGAAGGCTAGCACAAACACAAGATAGCGGATCAAAGAGGCGAGGCCTCCTGCCTGGGAACCTCCTAACTACTCCTGAGCGTCGGTAGTCTCCACGTAGAAGAACGCTCCATCGGCGGTGTAGTAGCCGTCTCCAGCGAACTCCATCTCCGGGGCTCCAACCTCTGAACGCGGCAACGTATCGAAGGGGAAAAGGGGAGCAAAGCAGCGTGAGTACTCATCCAAAGTACTCGCAAGACTTACATCAGAACTAAGCTAGATATGCATCATTCTCAAAGAAAGGGGGTATCTCTGGACTGACTGCAGAAAGCAAGAATAGGGAGAAGGCCTAGTCCTATCGAAGACTAGCATCTTCAACATCTTGCAGCATGAGAAGAGAGTAGACCTGCAGCTCATGCATTTATTCATATTGTTGAGCAATTTTAATTAAGTAACATGCCCAGAGATCCTTCCTCGACTCCCCTGCGAGGAAGCAATCCCGGAGCCACAATTCAATTTAAATTAAGTTATGATTAAAGTTGTATAAGGTCAAGGCACCTTTCCAAATCGTCCTGTTACCGTGGACACGGCTATTCGAATAGTTTGTTCTTCCCTGCAGGGGTGCACCTCATTTCCGCTCACGCCTGTCACCTCCGGCTGGACACACTTTCCGCGGTAATGCCCGGCCTCGGGATACAGCATGTCGTCGCCCCACCTAGACTCATCGAAGAGGCCAGCCCGCCGGTCTAAATCCTATGCGCTCAGGGGTCATGGGCCCAATCACCCTTTGCACACCTGCACGATGCGAGGGCGGCCGAAAACAGACCTAGTACACTCCACTCCAGAGCTGTACGTTCCAGCCCAATTCGGCGCGCGCCGCTCCATTGCTGACGTCCGAAGAGCTTCGGCTGATACGACGACGCTGAGTGCCCATAACTTTCCCACGTGAAGGTTTAGTGCGTTAAAGGTCGTATCGACCAACTCAGATCCAGTACCCAACCTATTAGCAATTTATTAGTGCGGGGCAAGCTCGGACATATTGCAGCCCGTCGCCCCACCAAGAACACTCGAGTGCCTTCCGGCGCACTCCACCAAGTATCCGGATGCCTTGCGGCGCATCCCACCAATATCTCTCGCGGGTACCCTTGGGGCCGACCCGTCTTTAACATAATCAGTAACCCGGTCACAGTAACTGTGCGGCTATACGCCAAGTGGAGATCCGAGGAATCACCCTCGATGGATCCCACTCGAGGTAAGAGTAAGACAAGAGTCGTTACCGGTAAATGGAAAGGAGGAATCACCCTCGATACCCATTACCGATAACTACGCTACAGAATTAACATCGGGAGTGCTAAGAGAGGTATCACCCTCGGCACTCGATGGTAGCTCTGCAGTGCCCTACTAAAGGGGTGTGCGGTGATGTGAGAGGTCTGTCTCGTCGGTCAGTTGACCGAGTCTTCTGTCTTCAAGTCCTCGGTGTCATCGATGATCAAGCAGAGGCAACGGGGACTCAGGGGTCTCAGGGGTTCACAGATCCACCTATACTAGGTAGTTGATATAACAACAGATGCGGTACAGTTTATCAAAATCAGGCTATGCATCAGAATAGGAGCTATCTAATACAGTAGCAAACTTCTAATGCAAGCATAAGAGAGAGAGAGAGATGGGTGATATCGGAATGCTCAAGGGGGTTTTGCTTGCCTTGCTGCTCTGCGGCAAAAGGATGGACGGCAAGGGCGTAGTCGTAACCGGCAGCTCCGTCAGTCTCGGGGTCTACCGGAGAGAAGAGGGGGAAGAAACAATAAATATAAAGCACACAGATGCAATATGATGCATAACATGGCAATAAGCATGGCTAGCGGTGTTTACGGTCTATCGAGGTGCGATAGATAATTTAGAAATTTATCTGGAATTATTTCGACAGAGACATGCACTATTCACCTAACCGAAACAGGCAAAAAGTTGCATGTTCAGCTAGTTAGAGGCATGTGACAGATGAATGGATGGTACCATTGCATCCGTGATATTTTTCTGATCAACTTTCATATATAAATTATTTTCATCTGACTTACAGATTATTTTCTATGATTTTCTAAAGTTTTATTGATTTTCTGGAATTATTTTTATTATTTAATTCAAACATTATCCGAAACAGTGTTAATTACTTTTTATACTCAGCAGCAGCCAGCCACAGTCAATGACAAGTGGGGCCAGGGGCTGAGTCAGCAGCTGACTGGGCCTGCCTTATCCAAAGGAATAGTAGCAGGGGTGGGTCCCACATGTCAGCCTCACATGACTATTCCAGAATTTTAAAACTAAACTAACAGAGTTTAATTAGGGATGGACCCCACTAGTCAGTGAGAGGTTAGTCTAACTTAATTAGTTTTATTTATTAAAATGTTTAATTAGCCTAATTAACAGCATGGGCCCACACGTCAGTGGCCCAGGTGAACAGTGACCACAGTTGACCGCGGTCAACGTGGTCAAACGGCGGCGTGGGGCCCCCTGGCAGTGAGCCTAGGGACGGGCCCCAGCCGTCCACGTCGGCAAGGCCGCCGGAGCGTCTCCGGCGCGCGCCCGAACGGCGGCTGAGCACCGGCGGGGCTCGGGATTTGCCTGTGATGGCCCGTTCGGGGCATGGCCGGCGGCGTTGGAACCGCACGGCTGCCGTGGTTCGAACGGTGATGATGGCGAAGGCAACCGAGGCCGACAAGGCAGCCGGCGACGACGGCGGCGTTCGGACGAGCTCGAGCTCGTCGACGCAGGGCACTACAAGCGACACGGAGGGCATGAACGGGCTCCTGGAAACGAGCCGGACCCATTTGAGCTACGGGCGCGAGCTAAGGTGACCGGCATCCACGGCGGCGACGATGCCCGAGCGGCAACGGCGGCGGCGCAGATCGGGGCGAGAGCTATGGAGGCCTACGCGGGCTCAGAGGGGCAGGAGGGCACGAGGAGGGTGCTCACCAGCGTTGAGGAGAAGGCCCGGGGAAGCCGGAGTTCACAGGGAGGGCGAATCGACGGCAGCAGCTCGTCGGAGCAGAGGAAGAAGAAGGCGGCCCAGGGGCGAAGCAAGGCGCCCTGGCTCGAGCTTGTGGTCGGGACGGAGATGCCGGTCCACGGCGGCGCTGGCGAACCGGTCAGGGAGGCGAGGGAGGCCCGGTGGCCGTGCCTACGCCGGCGGCCCGTCCATGGCGGCGTTCGGCCTCGGCGATGGAGAGGCGAGCGAGCGTGGGGAAGAGGGGGGAATGGAGGAGGAGGGCCAGGGGAGATGGCCCGGGGGTGATCCTTATCCCCCCGCCCACCAACTCCGTCGCGGTGGCGGCTGGGGACGGCGCCGCGAGCTCCCAGCCACGGCTAGCCCGACACGGCGGCGGGAGCAGGTAGAAGGAGGCGAGGTGGGCCGGCCCAGGTGAGCAGGTGAGGCCCTTCTCCCCTATCTCTCTTTTCCTTTCTTTTTCTTTTCTGTTTTTCGATTTTTATTTTCTGTTTTTGATTTATGTTGGCATTTATTATCCACACAAAAATTGTGAGACATGGCCCATTATTTAGTGGCAACATTTCAAAAGGCCACATTAGTATTGGGGATCTTTATAAAGTGTTTGCATTTCACAATTAATTTAAATGCAATAAAAGAATGCATTTAGCTCCTGTTTTATTAGGTGAGGTCCACACCAGTAGTTTAGTGATGTTATTTTCCTCATCATTATTTGTTTTAGAATATTCCATATTTTTGGAACATTTTACTTTCATTATTTGAGAATTTAATTTATCACCATATTTCCTATGGCAATTTGCATTGAAAATTGGATTGAATTTTGAATCCAACTTCATCCAACTTAAGCAAACTTCATTTAGCAAAATAACTAGGCACTGTTCATGATCATTACTATAGCTTAATTACAATGATCACTGTAGCATAAGCCCAGGATGTCACAACACCCAAAGATAAGGAACCATCATCGGATCATAACTCGGGTGAGATCCCTGAAGAACCTGCCATGTATTGGAGAACCTAGCATCCAACGCTGCCATGTAGCGACGAACGTGCTCGTCCTCCTCCCTAACACGGCGACGTACCACCTCCGCGGGGGCACACTGCCTCTGCACCGAAAGTGGCCCACGTGACCGCCACCAAAGAAACTCCGGGTCGACGACAAGACCAGGATTCCTCACCAAGCTCCGAGCCCGGGAAGGTAGCACCTCCCAGTGCCAGCCCGGTGGAGCCCAGTCCCGGACATTGCGCCTCTCAAGCATGATGTCGCCGCCGACGCGATGACGACGAGGATGCGGGCCAGGCATCGTCGACGTCGAGAAAAATTCCTATGAGAACATTTTCTTATCGTTTAATGTTTTGCTTTTTTGGAAATGCGGGATTGGCATCGTCGACGAAAACAAATTGTGCCTATAGCAAATATCATTTTATTTAACAACAATAAAACAACAATAACATTTTTAATAACAAAGCCTAGGGATGTGTAAGTTAGCAAATAAAGAAGCATCTTCCTCATAGATCAACAAATCAACTTAAAATGCCATCTTAATTTCCTAACTAACTTAAAATGCCATCTTAATTTTCTAACTAGCCCTAGATCCGCCGCTGACCGCCACTGCTTCGGCCGGCGACGGACGCGGGCGACGACGGTAACCGCGGGGGTGAGGGGGATAGCTAGGAGGAGGAGGGGAACGGCGGTGTGGCCGGCGGCTCACCTAGGAGGAAGAGGAGGTCGGAGCGGACTCGGGGAGGCGACGGAGTCGGGGGCGGCGACGGGGACGGCATCGGGGGTGGCGACGGGGACGGCGTCTGGGGCGGCGACGGGAACGGCGTCGGGGGCGGCGACAGGGACGGCGTCGGGGGCGGCGACGGGGACGGCGTCGGGGGCGGCGACGAGGAGCGAGCGGGCTCGGGGAGGCGACGGCGTCGGGGAGGCGACGGCGAGATCCGGCAGCCTGGCGGCGTCGAGGTGGTTTTCGGCGCCGACGTGGGAGAGGGAAAGCAGATGGATTTGGAAACTTTTCCAAGTCCCGCTTATATAGTGCAACCTTTAGTCCCGGTTGGTAGTTCCAACCGGGACTAAAGTCCCGCCTTTCGTCCCGGTTAGAGCCACCAACCGGGACTAAAGGTAGTTTTCGACAGCCCGAAAGGGAGGGAAGCTCAGCCCTTTAGTCCCGGTTGGTGGCTCCAACCGGGACTAAAGGGGGGAATTAGTTCCGGTTGGATCCACCAACCGGGACTAAAGGGTTGGTCCTGGTTGTGGTGGGAGTTTTGTCCCACCTCGCCAAGGAAGAGGCGCTCGCACCTGTTTATAAGCCCGGCCCTCTCTGCCTTGTTAAGTTCCTCTCAAATCCTAAATTCAAAGTGAAAATAGATGTGCTTGTATAGAAAATTCAACCTAAATTCAAAGTGCTAGTAACCTAAATAGATGTACTAGCACTTTGAATTTAGGTTGAATTTTCTCTATAAGCGCATCTATTTTCACTTTTGCTATTTTTTATGTTATTTTTTTGCATATTAAAAGTTCTTAACAAAAAATACTTTATGAATATTCTTTTTGCTATTAAAGTTTTTAACAAAAATAACTTTGATAATTTTAGTTGCATAAATTTTATATAATATTAACTTAAATAACTTTGATCGGACGAAAACACGTCTATTACAAAGGGATTTCAATTTTTTGAATATATTTTAACTCAAGACTTTTTCAGCATTCAATATGCACCATTCAAAGCCACATCATCACTTTTCAACCCTTTTCTGACTTCATTTGCTAGTTTTCATGCATTTCATGATTTATTTTCAGCTAAAATTACCCTAAATTGAAACGCACTGCAAATGAACTCTGAAATGGTTGAAAGTTGGCATGGTATCATAATTTCACCCACATAGCATGTGCTAAAAAGTTGAGAGGGTTACCGGAAAAACTGGATGCACTTCGTGTACAAACTGGACAATCTCTTTCGAAGTATGAGGGTTTCGGACAAAAACACGTCTATTACAAAGGGATTTCAATTTTTTGAACATATTTTAACTCAAGACTTTTCTGCATTCAATATGCACCATTCAAAGCCACATCATCACTTTTCAACCCTTTTCTGACTTCATTTGCTAGTTTTCATGCATTTCATGATTTATTTTGAGCTAACATAACCCTGAATTGAAAAGCACTACAAATAAACTCTGAAATGGTTGAAAGTTGGCATGGTATCATAATTTCACCTAGATAGCATGTGCTAAAAAGTTGAGAGGGTTATCGGAAAAACTGGATGCACTTCGTGTACAAACTGGACAATCTCTTTCGAAGTATCAGGGTTTCGGACGAAAACATGTCTATTACAAAGGGATTTCAATTTTTTTAAAATATTTTACCTCAAGAATTTTTTTGCATTAAATATGCACCATTCAAAGCCACATCATCACTTTTCAACCCTTTTCTGACTTCATTTGCTAGTTTTCATGCATTTCATGATTTATTTTGAGCTAAAATGACCCTAAATTGAAACGCACTGCAAATGAACTCTGAAATGGTTGAAAGTTCGCATGGTATCATAATTTCACCCACATAGCATGTGCTAAAAAGTTTAGAGGGTTACCGGAAAAACTGGATGCATTTCGTGTACAAACTGGACAATCTCTTTCGAAGTATCAGGGTTTCGGACAAAAACACGTCTATTACAAAGGGATTTCAATTTTTTGAACATATTTTAACTCAAGACTTTTTCTGCATTCAATATGCACCATTCAAAGCCACATCATCACTTTTCAACCCTTTTCTGACTTCATTTGCTAGTTTTCATGCATTTCATGATTTATTTTCAGCTAAAATTACCCTGAATTGAAACGCACTGCAAATGAACTCTGAAATGGTTGAAAGTTGGCATGGTATCATGATTTCACCCAGATAGCATGTGCTAAAAATTTGAGAGGGTTACCGAAAAAACTGGATGCACTTCGTGTACAAACTGGCCAATCTCTTTCGAAGTATCAGGGTTTCGGACGAAAACACGTCTATTACAAAGGGATTTCAATTTTTTTGAACATATTTTAACTCAAGACTTTTTCTGCATTAAATATGCACCATTCAAAGCCACATCATCACTTTTCAACCCTTTTCTGACTTCATTTGCTAGTTTTCATGCATTTCATGATTTATCTTGAGCTAAAATGACCCTGAATTGAAACGCACTGCAAATGAACTCTGAAATGGTTGAAAGTTCGCATGGTATCATAATTTCACCCAGATAGCATGTGCTAAAAAGTTGAGAGGGTTACCGGAAAAACTGGATGCACTTCGTGTACAAACTGGACAATCTCTTTCGAAGTATCAGGGTTTCGGACGAAAACACGTCTATTACAAAGGGATTTCAATTTTTTGAACATATTTTAACTCAAGACTTTTTTTGCATTCAATATGCACCATTCAAAGCCACATCATTACTTTTCAACCCTTTTCTGACTTCATTTGCTAGTTTTCATGCATTTCATGATTTATTTTGGGCTAAAATGACCCTGAATTGAAACGCACTGCAAATGAACTCTGAAATGGTTGAAAGTTGGCATGGTATCATAATTTCACACAGATAGCATGTGCTAAAAAGTTGAGAGGGTTACCGGAAAAACTGGATGCACTTCGTGTACAAACTGGACAATCTCTTTCGAAGTATCAGGGTTTCGGACGAAAACACGTCTATTACAAAGGGATTTCAATTTTTTGAACATATTTTAACTCAAGACTTTTTCTGCATTTAATATGCACCATTCAAATCCACATCATCACTTTTCAACCCTTTTTTGACTTCATTTGCTAGTTTTCATGCATTTCGTGATTTATTTTGAGCTAAAATGACCCTGAATTGAAAAGCACTGCAAATGAACTCTGAAATGGTTGAAAGTCTGCATGGTATCATAATTTCACCCAGATAGGTTGTGCTAAAAAGTTGAGAGGGTTACCGGAAAAACTGGATGCACTTCGTGTACAAACAGGACAATCTCTTTCGAAGTATCAGGGCTTCGGACGAAAACACGTCTATTACAAAGGGATTTCAATTTTTTGAACATATTTTAACTCAACACTTTTTCTGCATTCAATATGCACCATTCAAAGCCACATCATCACTTTTCAACCCTTTTCTGACTTCATTTGCTAGTTTTCATGCATTTCATGATTTATTTTGAGCTAAAATGACCCTGAATTGAAAAGCACTGCAAATGAACTGTGAAATGGTTGAAAGTTGGCATGGTATCATAATTTCACCCACATCCATTGCCGGTTCATCTGCGTGCATTATATAATTAAATGTATCAAAAACCATTACAGAACATCATGAATAGAGAAGTGATCAAATGTTATTACTGAAAAAATAAATACATAAAGTTCATACATAGTTCTCATAGAACAACATACAGCTCTCTAGAGCATCTAATTAAAACATAAATTGAAACTAACATACAACTATGTAAAACATTTAAATGCAACAACAAATGCGATCATAATCGCAACTAAGGTAACAATTGATCCAACAGCATAATGATACCAAGCCTCATTATCAATGGCATATTTTCTTATCTTTCTAATCTTCAAGCGCATTGCATCCATCTTGATCTTGTGGTCATCGACGACATCGGCAACATGCAACTCCAATTTCATCTTCTCCTCCTCAATTCTTTTCAATTTTTCTTTCAAATCCTCGTTTTCTTTTTCAACTAAATTTAACCTCTTGACAAGAGGGTCGGTTGGAATTTCCGGTTCACATACCTCCTAGATAAACACATCTATGTCACGTTGGTCGGCACAATTGTCATAAAGACTAAATGAAACAAATAGTTATAAAAGATAATATACCACATCCGAATCATAGACCGGACGAGGGCCGAAGTGGGCGGATACCATGACCATGGCATTATATAATAACAAACAATAATAAAAGTAAGAAATTTATACAAGTATCTATGTAAATCATACAAGTAAGAATTTTTTTCTTTTAAAAAGAAGATAAGAACAAGAGGCTCACCACGGTGGTGCCGGCGACGAGATCGGCGCGGGCGATCGACGACGGTGAGGACGGGGACGGGACGTGACGGACCGCCAAACCTAGACAAATCTTGGGGAAAATGGAGCTTGGAGGTCGAGCTTGGAGAGGAGAAAGCTTAAGCGTGGCTCGGGCATTTCATCAAACACCTCGTGTGCATAGGAGGTGAGAGCAGAGCAGCACACACCTCGCACACGCCGGCCGGCCAAAAAACAGAGGAGTGAGCGGGCAGGGGCGAGCATATATATATATATATATAGGCATATCTTTAGTCCCGGTTTGTGGCTAGAACCGGGACTAAAGGGACTTGGCCAGGAGCGAGGCCCTTTAGTCCCGGGTCGTGTCTTGAACTGGGACTAAAGGGGTCACACGAACCGGGACTGGTTCCTGACGAACCCCGGCCGGTGCCCTGGCCGCTCGAACCGGGACTGATGCACCCATTAGTCCCGGTTCGTAACACGACCGGGACTAATGCAATTTTCTTGACCGTTTCAAAGTCATGTTTTCTACTAGTGATTACATCGCTTTCAACGTTAATAGGCGTACCTGAGATATAATGTTTAATTCTTTGGCCCTTGACCACCTTCGGGTTAGTACCTTCGGCGTTATTAATCTTGATAGCTCCAGAACGATAAACCTCTTCAATAATATATGGTCCTTCCCATTTGGAGAGAAGCTTTCCTGCAAAGAATCTTAAACGAGAGTTGAATAAAAGAACATAATCTCCTATTTTGAATTCCCGCTTTTGGATTCTTTTTCATGCTATCTTTTTACCTTTTCTTTGAATAGCTTGGCATTTTCATACGCTTGGGTTCTCCATTCATCTAGTGAGCTAATATCAAATAGCCTCTTCTCACCGGCAAGTTTGAAATCATAATTGAGTTCTTTAATTTCCCAAAATGCTTTGTGTTCTAGTTCTAGAGGAAAATGACAAGCCTTCCCATACATCATTTTATATGGAGACATACCCATAGGATTTTTATAAGCTGTTCTATAGGCCCAAAGTGCATCATCTAATTTCTTAGACCAATTCTTACGAGACCTATTGACAGTTTTTTGTAATATTAATTTTATTTCTCTATTACTAAGTTCTACTTGACCACTAGATTGAGGATGATAAGGTGATGGAATTCTATGGTTAACATCATATTTAGCAAGCATCTTACGGAAAGCACCATGAATAAAGTGTTAACCACCATCGGTCATTAAATATCTAGGGACTCCAAACCTCGGGAAGATAACCTCTTTAAGCACTTTAATGGGAGTGTGGTGATCAGCACTACTAGTTGGAATAGCTTCTACCCACTTAGTGACATAATCAACCGCAACTAAAATATGAGTGTACCCGTTAGAGGAAGGAAAGGTCCCCATGTAATCAAAACCCCACACATCAAATGGTTCAACAACAAGTGAATAATTCATAGGCATTTCATGATGCTTACCGATATTACCAATTCTTTGACATTCATCACAAGACAAGACAAACTTACGAGCATCTTTGAAAAGAGTAGGCCAATAAAATCCGGATTGCAATACCTTATGAGCAGTTCTATCTCCCGCATGATGTCCTCCATAAGCCTCGGAATGACATTTCCGTAGGATCTGTTCCTGTTCATGCTCATGTACACAACGCCTAATAATACCATCTACTCCTTCTTTATAAAGATGTGGGTCATCCCAAAAGTAATGTCTCAAGTCATAGAAGAATTTTTTCTTTTGTTGGTATGTGAAACTAGGTGGTATATATTTAGCAACAATCTAATTAGCATAGTTAGCATACCAGGGTGTGTTGTGTGAGACACTTATTGCAGCTAGTTGTTCGTCAGGGAAACTATCATCAATAGGTAGTGGGTCATCAAGAATATTTTCTAACCTAGACAAGTTATCAGCTACGGGGTTCTCAGCTCCTTTCCTATCAACGATATGTAAATCAAATTCTTGACGCAAGAGAACCCACCTAATGAGTCTAGGTTTAGCATCTTTCTTTTCCATAAGATATTTTATAGCAGCATGATCGGTGTGAACAATAACTTTGGAGTCAACGATATAGGATCTAAATTTATTACAAGAAAACACAACCGCTAAAAATTCCTTTTCAGTAGTGGCATAATTTCGTTGGGCACTATCTAGAGTTTTACTAGCATAATGGATAACATTCAATTTCTTATCAACTCTTTGTCCTAGGACAGCACCAACAGCATAATCACTAGCATCACACATAATTTCAAAAGGCAAGTTACAATCAGGTGGTTGAACAATAGGTGCAGAGGTTAAGGCTTTCTTGAGTCTTTCAAAGGCTTCCACACAGTCATCATCAAAGACAAAAGGAATATCATTTTGCAAAAGATTAGTAAGAGGCCTAGAAATTTTAGAGTAGTCTTTAATGAACCTCCTATAAAAACCAGCATGACCAAGAAAACTTCGAATACCTTTAATATCTTTAGGACATGGCATTTTCTCAATTGCATCAACTTTAGCTTTATCCACCTCAATACCTCGTTCGGATATTTTATGCCCCAAGACAATACCTTCATTAACCATAAAGTGGCACTTCTCCCAATTCAAGACAAGATTAGTTTGTTCACATCTCTGCAAAGATCAATCAAGGTTGCTTAAGCAATCATCAAAAGAAGTTCCGTAAACGGAAAAATCATCCATGAAAACCTCTACAATCTTTTCACAAAAATCAGAGAATATAGCAGTCATACATCTTTGAAAGGTAGCAGGTGCATTGCATAAACCAAAAGGCATACGTCTATAAGCATAGGTTCCAAAAGGGCAAGTAAAGGTGGTTTTCTCTTGATCAGATTGTGACAAAGGTATTTGAGAGACACCATAATATCCATCCAGGAAACAAAAGTGTGTCTGCTTAGATAGTCTTTCTAGCATTTGATCAATGAAAGGAAAAAGGTAATGATCTTTTCTAGCAGCTTTATTTAATTTTCTAAAATCAGTTACCATTCTATAGCCAGTGACAACTCTTTGTGGAATGAGTTCATTCTTATCATTTGGAACAACGGTAATACCTCCTTTCTTAGGGACACGATGAACGGGACTTACCCATCTACTATCAGCTATGGGATAGATTATACCTGCTTCCAGAAGCTTTAATATTTCGGTTCTTACCACTTCTTTCATCTTAGGATCATCAAGAGTATATTCAATAGCAGCCCGGTGCTTCCTTAGAACTTTGTACCGGAACCTCAGATTGGTACATGTGGGTGACTAGTAGTGTTGATTACATCTTGTAGTTGATTACTATATGGTTTATTTGGTGAAAGATTATATGTTTAGATCCATTATGCTATTTAATACCCCTCTCATCTTGAGCATGAATATCATTTGTGAGTAGTTACCTTTGTTCTTGAGGCCACGGGAGAAGTCATGTTGCAAGTAATCATGTGAATTTGATATGTGTTCGATATTTTGATGATATGTATGTTGTGATTCCCTTAGTGGTGCCATGTGAACGTCGACTACATGGCACTTCATCATCTTTGGGCCTAAGGGAATGCATTGTGGAGTAGTTATTAGATGATGGGTTGCTAGAGTGACAGAAGCTTAAACCCTAGTTTATGCGCTATTTCGTAAGGGACCGATTTGGATCCAAATGTTTAATGCTATGGTTAGATTTTATCTTAATACTTTTCTCGTAGTTGCGGATGCTTGCGAGGGGGTTAATCATAAGTGGGAGGTTTGTTCAAGTAAGAATAGCACCCAAGCACTGGTCCACCCACATATCAAATTATCAAAGTAGCGAACGCGAATCAAACCAACATGATGGAAGTGGCTAGATGAAATTCCCGTGTGCCCTCAAGAACGCTTTGCTTATTATAAGAGACTGTTTTGGCCTGTCCTTTGCCACAAAAGGATTGGGCTACCTTACTGCACCTTATTTACCGTTACCGTTACTTGCTCGTTACAAATTATCTTGCTATCAAACTACCTGTTACCAACAATTTCAGTGCTTGCAGAAATTACCTTGTTGAAAACCTCTTGTCATTTCCTTCTGCTCCTCATTGGGTTCGACACTCTTACTTATCGAAAGGACTACGATTGATCCCCTACACTTGTGGGTCATCAGTGGCCTGCCAGGGTATATGTCGCGCCCTCTTACATTGCATTGTCAGAAGTGAATGCATGCGATGTGGAACTGTGGTCCGCCAGATTAAGATGCGAATACTTTTATCACCATTGGGATTATAAATTGAAGCCACCATCGAGAATGTCTCTTCATGTTGTTCCTTTGCGAGATTATACACTAGTACAACATTGTGCTATTCACACGGTTCTGACCCTAAATCACAAACACTTTCGAGAAACATGTGCTCGAGTAGATTGGTGATGAACCACCAGTATAGATGATCAAGCGTAGTCCTTTCGATAAGTAAGAGTGTCGAACCCAACGAGGAGCAAAAGGAATTAATAAGCGGTTTTAGCAAGGTATTCTCTGAAAGTGTTGTAAAAGAGTAGTAACAGATAGTTTGATAGCAAGGTAGTTCGTAGCAAGTAACATGTAACAAAAGTAACAAGGTGCAGCAAGGTGGTCCAATCCTTATATTGTAAAGGACAGGCCAAGGGTATTTCTTATAGTGATCAAAACGTTCTCGAGGGCACATGAGAATTTCGTCTAGTCATGTTCATCATTTTCGTTGATCTGCGTTCACTACTTTGATAAATTGTTATGTGGGTGGACCGGTGCTAGGGTTTTGCTCTTACTTGAACAAAAACCCACTTGTGATTACCCCCTCTCACAAGAATCTGTAACTACGAAAGAAGAATTAAGATAAATCTAACCGTAGCACGAAACGTATGATCGAAATCCGCCCCTTACGGAATGGCGCGTAATCTAGGGTTTAAACTTTTGTCACTCTCGCAAACCATCATCTACTTCCTACTCCACAATGCCTTCCTCTACTCCCAAGTATGGTAATATGGCGTGTACTCTACGTTCATACGACAACACTAGAGGAAGAACATACATCTCATCAAAATATTGAACGAATACCAACTTCACATGATTGATTATAACAAGACTTCTCACATGTCCTCAAGAACAAACAAAACTACTCACAAATCATATTCATGTTCATGATCAAAGGATATAAATATATGATTAAAAATCTAAACATATGATCTTCCATCAAATAAACCAACTAGCATCAACTACGGGATGTAATCAACACTACTAGCAAGCCACAGGTACCAATCTGAGGTTTTGGACAAAGATTGAACACAAGATATGGACTAAGGTTTGGATATGAGATGGTGCTGGTGAAGATGTAGATGGAGATGAGTCCTCCCACAATAAGAGGACTGTTCGTGATGACGGAGGCTTCGATTTCCCCCTCCCGTAGGGAAGTATCCCCGGTGGAATCGCTTCGCCGGAGTGCAAACTTGCTCCTGCCCAGGTTCCGCCTCGAGACAGCGGTGCTTCGTCCTGAAAATCTTCTTCTTATTTTTTTTCTAGGTAAAATGGCCTCATATAGCAGAAGATGGACACTGGAGGGCTTCAGTTGGCCCCACAAGGGGGCAGGGAGCGCCCAGGAGGGTAGAGCGCGCCCCCAGCCTTGAGCCCACGGTGGCTCTTCTCTAGTACTTCTTTCTTCGAGTATTTTTTATATATTCCAAAATAATTCTCTGAAAAAATTCAGGTCATTTCGAGCTCCAGAGAATAGCTATCTCTGTTGTTGTTCTTTTAGGTCCAAAATTCCAGCTACCGGCAATTTCCCTCTTCATGTGTATCTTCCATAACAAGAGAGAAAAGGCGTAAGAATTGCATCATAAGGTGAAATATTGATCAAAACATTATAAATAATAGCACCAACATATGATGCAAAATGGACGTATCAGCTCCCCCAAGCTTAGACCTCGCTTGTCCTCAAGAGAATATCGAACTCGATAATCATGACCACATGTTTATAGAGAGAGATGTTGATAAAACAAAATACGGACATGGTAGCATCAGGATCATTAACATAACAGCAAGTATTCATCATAAGGATTCTCATGGTCAAGTAACAATTCATCCACAATTTAAAGTATAAGCAATAAACTTTCTTGAAAACTAACAAACTATGTTCTTAGTCATGAAAGCAATTATAATTCATCACATTTTCAGAAAGATTCTATGTAAGAGCTTTTGGTTTAGCAAATTCACATACTCAACTAGCATATAGTTTTCCATGATTGTTGGCACTCAAAGCATATTTTTTGAACAAACCGTTTCAACCAAACACATAGGAAGATGGGGATTTAATGTTTCAGCTTCCAACTTATTTATCTCAGGTAGGGCTGGAACTCGAGCCGAGTCGAGCCACTCGCTCGTTTTGTTAAAGAGCTAGCTCAACTCGACTCTTTATTATAACGAGCTCAAATCCAAGATTGGCTCGACTCGTATAGTTCGCGAGCTAGCTTGTTTAGCTTGTTAAGCTCGTTATAGATTTGAACATAAAATCGTGCGAATATGATAGAAAATTATTAATTCGGAATGTGACATGTATATATTAAGCATTTACGATGTTCACAAGCAATTGAAACTAGCTTAACTTACAATTGCGAGTACTATCAACATGTTCGCAAGTCAGTAACATGCATGTACATGGCCACAATAATCAGCAAGTCCGTAACATGTATATGACCACAATTCCACATACAATGGTACATGCCGATAATAATCAGCAAGCTAGTAACATATACATGACCCGAGAGGTGGGCTTACGCGACACTGTCGCTGTCGCGAGCTCACGGTTCAAAAATAGAGGAGACATGAGGGGAATCGACAGACTGGTCTATCGCTATTTTGCTAGGGATGTTAGGGGAGGAATCGTGGCGTGTGTCTCCTGGGCGATTGGGCCTAGTGTTATGTGGATGGGTCATGTGTTGTGCCTATGCGACTCGCCTGGGATGCAAGATGGTGCTAGATGGCTGATTCGTATACAGAGCCTAACGAGTTACACGAGTACTCGTGAACTCGACTCGTTTAACTCGGTCTATAAACGATCTTAAAATAAAGCTTGGCTTGACTCGTTATTCTTCGAGTTCGAGCTGAGTCATGAGCTACTTGTTTAGCTCACGAGCTTCGAGCTTTTTTCTGATTCCTAATCTCAGGGATAATGACAACAATAATAACTCATGATCACCTATATTCGACTAGATATATGTGCCTGGATCGTTCCCCACCACATGATGCTTGCAGGGTGGAGAATAATTGATGTGGGAATAAGAATAAATACTATTAACTCTTCATAAAAGCAAAGACTAAACATTACCATATATGCCCCTTGCAAATAGAAGCAGAGGTTGTTATGCACTTTTCATTTTGATGTGCAAACTCTTAATGCAAATGAACGTCACTTTGTATTGCCCCTTATGATAGCAACCTTTATTATATAGACCATCGCTTTTATTGCCATAGAGGAAAAGGAACAGCACTTACCTAGCACCCATATCACACAAACCATGATAGCAATGGTCTCTAATCTTAATAGAAATAACACGCATAACAACAGCTTTCATATGCGTATCTAACATATCTTATTCATTCCTAACGGGCTTAGCAATTCTAGCAGCATCATTACAGAAATAGATAACATGCCCATGAATATTATCAACCAAGATATCTTTAACCATTGAAATTGGAGGTTCTTCAATTTGTTCATAGGGTTTAGGTGTTCTGATATTACTCTTATGAATCACAGTTCTAGCCTTAGCATGTTCCTTAATCCTAACAGGAAAAGGAGATTTTTCAATATAAGTACCAGGGACAACTGTATTTGCAGCACAAGCAATTGTTTCAGTTTCAAGCGTATGATGATTACTTTGAGTGTAAGGAGTATGCCCTTGGAAAGGTTGGCTTCTCCTCTTATAAAAAAATGCATTGCGGCTATTTGTATGCTTGCATACGGAATTCCCAGTGATCTTGTGGATGAGTACGTCCACACGACTGAGTCCACATGTCTTGCATCATTGTACAAGTTCTGCAAGGTCATGGTAGCAATGTTTGGCCCAGAGTACTTGAGAGAGCCAAATGCATCGGATACAACCCGATTGTTGGCGATCAATCCAGACAAAGGCTTTCCGGTAATGCTTGGTAGCATAGATTGTATGCACTGAAAGTGGACGAACTATACATTTGCTTGGCAAGGGCAATACAAGGGGCATGTGAAAGCTTGTGTTGTCATACTTGAAGCAGTGGCTTCATAAGATCTTTGGATTTTGACACGCTTTTTTTGGCATGGCTAGTTCTCACAATGATATCAATTTGCTTCAGCGTTCTCCAGTGTTTGAAGGCATGCAGAAGGCAACAGCCGAGTGGTCAACTTTGAGATCAATAGCCACCAATATAACAAGGGATACTACCTAGCTGATGATATCTATCCTCAGTGGTCAACTATTGTGAAGACAATATCCAATCTATAGGAGAGAAGAGATCTAGATTTGCCCAAGCACAAGAAAATGCTAGGAAGGATGTTGAGTGTGCTTCTGGTGTGCTTCAATATCGATCGGCTATCGTTCGACGCCCTACTAGAACATGGAGCACCGCGAAGATGTGGGAGGTGATGACTGATTGTGTGATCATGCACAACATGATCGTGGATGATAACCGTGATGACAACATCTTCGATCAGGCGATTCAGTTTTAGAGTGAAAATATTGTGCCTGAGCATGGAGGAGCGGCAATGTTTGCATAGTTCACCCAATTTTATCATCAAATGTGTGATTGGCAAACTTACTTTCAACTCCGAAATGACTTGGTTAAGCACATGTGGACTTACCTTGGTAACCAATAAATGTGTCGGTTCTTTTTCATTATATTTCTGACAATTTAATTTGGTTGTAAATCAAAAAGTTTTATTGGGTTAAACTATTTATTATTGTGGTAGTATGTGATTTTATTTGGTTCAAAAACTATATGCGATGTTTATTTTTAGTTATATATATGCATGAAAAAATTGTCCGGGCGTCGTTCTTTCTACAAATGATAGAATTCAAACAAAATGGGCATCCGTTTGCGGTGCGTTAGAGGATCTACAGCCGGACTTAGCAAATATGACCCCCTAAACGTCCGCGGAGGCGCCCGGTCAGTGACCGGGCGTGTTCCATATTTGTCGGTCCGCGCAGCCACACTCTTGATTTTCTTCCTCATATGTCCGGCCACTTGCACGTGATTGATGGAGAGGAAGAGAGAGAAAGAAAAGAATGAATAAAGAAAAAGAAAAGATGGTCTGGGATGGGGTCGCGTCCTACCTAGCGGACTGAGCGGGCGTGCCCAGGCACGTCCGCGAACCCTCATATCCTTTCTATATTTAAGATGGATATAAGGGTTCACAGACAGCTCGGACGTATAGGGATGATACAAGGTATCCGGTTGGGTCAGTTTTTTCTTTCGCTCTTTCTCCTGTTCGGTCGGTCGCGTCCGTCGGCTAGATAAGCGGACCAAATGCGTCGGCCGGTTAGGCGCACTGTCCAACCAAACACAGAAGAGTCCAAACGCCTTTTTTTGACCAATGATGGATTGCGTTAGAGTTGTCTTAATACACGAAATCTGTCCACAACGGCAGCCGTGGCCTCCACGCACCGATGGCTCCATCCTACCTTATCCCCTCAGGCCTTGTTTGGTACTAGGGTTTTTGAGGGGATTGATGGGGATAATCCCCACAGGGATTGGGTGAAACCCCAGCCTTCACCCAATACCTTCAAATCCCCATTTATACCCAATCCACTAGCTAGGGGTAGTGTATTGGGTATTGAGAAAAATGCACTAGAGTTTGGGGATTTATGAGGAAATGTGGGGATGAAACATGTCAAATACACTAGAACCAAACGATGTTTTGGGATATGCGGGGATTTAGGGATTTCACCGGGATAATCCCCACCAATTCCCTAAAATACACTAGTACCAAACAAGGCCTCACGGGTGTCTCTCAGCCTCTTGTTCATCCCACGATAGGTTGCGCACTATAAGAGCACTGCTCATACTGATTTGTAAGGTGATTCGCATATAGCGTCGCGTGGCTCAGATCGGCAGCCGACGCCTAGAAGTGCTACTCGCTCGCAACTCGCAAGCACCGAAAAGGGTAGGAAACCTGAAGAGGAAGCCATGGCCAGTACTGGTGCTGCTCCTATCTCGGCCGGCGCGGCCGCGGAGAAAGAAGAAGCTGCAGCATCCGCGGTCACCGCCAACCCGCATGCCGACCTAGCGGAGATCATGCCATCGCTGCCCACGGCGCCGGGGTTCCCCCCGTACCGCATGCGCCGGTACGGCGGCTTCTGGCATACCGACATGTATCTCAAGTTCATCGGCGCGTCGCACGCGTGTTACAGGCCGAGGCCCACCGACGTGCTCCTCGCGAGCTTCCCCAAGACCGGCACCACCTGGCTCAAGGCGCTCGCGTTCTCCGCGCTCAACCGTACCGCCCACCCGCCGTCCGCCGGGGCCGACCACCCGCTCCACCGCAACAGCCCCCATGACCTCGTCCGCTTCCTCGAGCTCGCCGACCAAGACGGCGATGGCCTGATCTACGAGGAGGTCCCTTCTCCCCGGCTGCTCGCCACCCACGTGCCCTACTCCCTGCTGCCCGAGCGCATCACGGGCACGGACGACGGCTCCGGCGGCCGGATCGTGTACGTCTGCCGGGACCCCAAGGACACGTTTGTATCCTTCTGGCACTACCACGAGAAGACGACAGCGACACTTCAGCAGATGGCCGACGTCGGCGGCGCGTCGGAGGCCATGCCGACGTTCGAGGAGGCGTTCGAGCTCTTCTGCCAGGGCCAGAGCGTGGCGGGGCCACAGTGGAAACACACGCTCGAGTACTGGGAGGCGAGCCGCCGGAGCCCCGATCAGGTGCTGTTCCTCAGGTACGAAGACTTGCTGCTTGACCCGTCGGGTAGCCTGAGGAAGATGGCGGCGTTCATGGCGTGCCCCTTCTCGCCGGAGGAGGAGGCGGCCGGGGTGGTGCGCGACATCGTGGAGCTCTGCAGCTTGGGTACGCTGAAGGGGCTTGAGGTGAACAGGAGAGGGAGCACGATGCTGGGGCTCAAGAACCACGCCTTCTTTAGGAACGGCACGGTGGGGGATTGGAGCAACTGCATGACGCCGGCCATGGCGGCGAAGCTGGACGGCATCGTCGCCGATGCGCTCGAGGGGTCCATGCTCACCTTTGGCGCTTCCTCCAAGGATTAAGTCTAGCTTACCCACATGGTTAAATTTATGTATTTTCATGTGACTGCGATATTTCTCGCCTCCAACTGATTGCTGCCATGCCAGCGAGTTCAAGCCTTATCCTTGGCCATCACATTCTTCCTCCTCAACTTCACTTCCTTCCTTATCACCATCGTTTGGAATTGGAGAGGCACATGGACTCATGGAGGGGCCACAAAGTTGGGCAGCAACCACGTTACTAGAGTTCATGCATGTGCTCGCGAGGAGCACGTGTTTCTAGAAGACGCGTGGGTGACACATTTACTAAGAGATTAAAACAATAAGTCTATAAGAGCATATCCAATAGATGACATGGATGCAAAAATAACTAAGTTATACATGTCCGAGGTCCAAAAACTCATTTTCAACATATGATGTAGATGTAAAAAAAAAAAATTACAGCTCCACCTTTAGGACATGTAAAATACAACACCTGGAGATGCAAATGTACATCTCCACCTCCAGTAGATGTAAAACCGGTGGCCACGCGCCAACCGCCCAACTGCCTTCACTTTGCTTCCACCCGCCCGAACCCGCTCGCCCGATGGAGGCCCAACTCCGCCGCCGACAAATTCGCCCAAAATCGCCGACGCCCGCTCGCCCACCTCCGACCCTGCAGCAACCCCGCCCGCCTACCCCCGGCGCCTGCCTCGCTGGAGTAGCGACATCCACGGCCGCTGATTCAAATCGAAGATTCTCGGAGGCCCGGATGTCGTAATGTCATCGATGGCGTGGTCTTGGACGGGCTGGGCTTTTTGCTAGCCTCGACCCACCGCCCAAAATCGGCCCATCTAGCGGGTCGCCGATTTGTTTTTTTTTAACGTCTCCCCGGTGGTTTTGTGAAAGCTTCTAGAAGCTTCCATGTGGTTTGGAAGCTTCTAGAAGCATCTGATTGTTTTTTCTGGTTGGTTTTTTCGTTTTTTTTTTGTCTTTTTGGATGCTCCATAGTAATTCTGTAGGAATTGTTTCTTTAGGAGAGAGAAGAAAAGACGAGATAAAGACACATGTTGCATTGGACTTCGCAAAGGAAGTGAAAACACGAGGTTTGAGAAAATGTTTAGAATCCTCCAAAATGTGAAGGGAAGTAAAGATTCCTATAGGAATTTTCAAAGACAATCCTATAATCCAAATGGCACATAGGGAAAAAAATATAGAATTTCTTTCCTACGAAATTCCTGCAAAATTATTTTGTTCCAAATAGGGTATAAGATGGTACTGCATGTATTTGGATTTATGCCTGAGAATAAGATTCTGAAAGAGAGCATGTGGTGGAAAGCAAGAGCCTCTTTGATTCGTAGGATTTTGAAAACGCATGAATAGAAAAAGTATAGGGTTGGAGTGGCATGTCCATTTGAACTCTATAGGATTAGCAAGGAGTGTTTGATGCCACAGGAAAAATAAAGGAATTGTAAAAAGAGGCTGGAGTGGATGTTAGATTTCCTATGAAATGTAGTACAAAAGATTCTTAGGAAAAAATTCTATATGATCCATCCTATGAATCAAAGGACCAATGTAGGAAAAAATTCTAAGGATCTCAATCCTCCAAAACTCCTATAGAATTCCTTTGAATCAAAGGAGCCCCAAGCAGAGAGGATGCATCTGCCAAGATTTTGAAGGTTGATATGCAACAAATATTGCAGTTTCTATGGTGGATTTGCTCTTCAACAGGATTCTCACACCCTAGCCGTTGTCCCATCTATCCTTTTCAGTCACTTGTGCTCGCCATGGCTTCAGATTTTAATCAAGGTATTTCGCTGCCTCTAACCGCTCATGAGCGCCACAGAGCATGGCTTGAAGACATTAGAGGAAAGGTCGGGCCTCTTGGTACACAGCCAAAGAAGGTGACATATTGCCCGTGAGCATGCTCTCGAGCTCGGAGAGGGATTGAGCATGGGGAGCCTGCGAGGACACGATTTGTTCCCCGGGCAATATCACCGCCACACTCGGAATTTCCTATGGTTCAAGATTGTTTGGTGTGACTACCTCATTGTCTGTGTGCTCGCAACCCTCCCCAAAGGTAGCACCTTGCCTTTTACATGATCTAGCCCTCCATGTCAATTTTACGTTTATGACCATTCAAATCAAGCACGGAAAGGGTTGTCCTATCCATAGCCCGGTTCATAAGAAGGGCTTGCCATCTAATCTGACATCTAAAGGAACATCTAGGCACTCGAAACTAATTTTCGGGACGAGAGGCTTGCTCTCCTGCCGTTTGGCGCTCACACCTACAAAGACTTTCTTTGCGAGGCACGTCGCCTCAGTACCATCATCGTGTAGCCCCACCATAGTAAGGCGTCGAAGCTGAAGTGAAAACACTTCTCTGGTGATGAAGATGCTAGGCATTATCGAGAGCGGTGAACTAAGTTATGGACGAAATCCACGATGGACGCCAAGTATCAAGGATTAATTTACTGGTGATCTTGGGATTGTGTCGCGAGTCATGGAGGAGAGTACAGATGAGGTAAGGAACCCAGAATCACTTCTGAGACAACAAAGTCATAGAGGTTTCCCAAGTTTAGACCTTAAGATGGGTAGTAGGCCTATTTATGTTACGAGTGTTGATATGTATGATTACAGATTACATGAATTAGATTGCATATACAAAGTTAGATCTTGAGATGATGGCAATTGAAATGTCTTGAGGCTCCGGGAGAGTCTGTGAGCCTTTTTATAGAGGCATCTTCTTCCATAGCAAATTATCAGTCTTCGGTATCATACAAAATGTCATCCCCTACCAAAATAGGAAAATACATTCTAGCTGTTATAGGATTCGAGAGTTAGCACATCCGTCCATCTATCTATCCTCTGTGTAGCCTATTTGTTTATCCACCGGTCCCCATAACCACCAGGCCACACAGGTCTCCCCGTGTTGGCACGTGAGCTAGAGTTTCTTGATAGGCCAACAAAAGTGGATCCATTATTTGGTTTCAATTGGGATTATTCAGATCTCGATCCAGTCTGGATCATCAAAGTCGTATGTTGTTAGTAATCCTCTAATGGAAGAAAACTGACCGGAAATGACATAGCCGATGGTGAGGTAAGATTTGGCTCTCACTCGTCTCCGGCCAGCCGCCTTTACTATGCTGAGGGGTGAACCAAGATTATCTTCTTTATTTTAATTGGTGATGGTGGTTATCGCCACCCTTTTCCTCCCATGATAGACTTATGGGCCTACGATATTATATATGCTTCCGTCCATAGTGTAGTTTGCGGAGAAACAATTTTTTAAGCTCTTGTGCATCGATCCATGAGTAGCTGAGAGAGATCTTGTGTTCCTTTACCTAAAAATATTATATAACCATGGGGGAAATGATAATTGGTTTTATTTATTGTGTTATGACTTATATGGCAACTGGAAGTATAGTATAGACAGAAATCATACACCGAGTTGAGCAAGGTGTGACTAGTAATTAAACCCCATATAAAACAAATCATGCCTAAAGATCTACTCTTACTTGGGGTCAATATCATTATAATCATCGGGACCATAGACCTCAAATAATTCGGCTAAAAATCCATTCTTCCTTCTCGGGTTGCATCCCATGTCTTCACATAATCTATCATTATACCAAGTAGGAAGAAGTCCAGTACACGGTGTACGGGATTCGTCACGGGAGTAATGTTTCATGACTTTCTCACATTCAAGGACATCCCTCTGCATTGCTTCAACACTTGGTAATCTAAATCCACCATCCATAAAATATGCTAGGCACTTAGACCGTAGTTCCGAAGTGTAGACATTCGCATAGTTGTCAGAATATCCGATGACCGCAAGTTGTGGAATCTTAGGATGTATGCACTCCCTGTGAAATAATATCAAATAAATTATTTAATAAAGACTTGAAGTATGTAAAAATATGTCTAGTGAAGTGATGACCTATAGAGTGGTGTAGTTGTGGATGTTGAACCAACGACAATAGTATGAAAGTACTTTGACATGAACATGTCCTTGATGTTTTGATCACCATTGAATCCTGTTCCGAAGATAACTATGTCACTCTTTACCAACGTAGATTCATCTTCAACAAGCACACCGTCTTTGCAAAAGCTGAAGGTCTTTGACTTTTTAATAACGATGATGCCTTCCTCTAGATTCTTGTAATGATCCTTCGGTGTAGTGGAAAGCATACATCCCACCATCCCCTCAAAAAAGCTATGGTCGGGCACCATGTCATGCTTCTTCATTGGAATGCGGTAGTAGCTCTCAGCAAACTTTGAAATCATCAACCTCTTCTCACACACAAAAGAACACACATGTCTGAAATTAGTCTAAAACAAAACCATTTACACTTCCGGTAATATTAAGATTATGAATTATATAAATGGAAACATGTTGTAGTACCAATGGAGTAAAGACAGTAGCCAATATGCTAAGTAGGAAACCTTCACCGGGCTTGTGAATAAGGAGTTCGGCAAAACGAGTTAGATAGAAATTTGATATGTTAATACCCCAAGCATAGAAGTCCGGTATGATCCATTGCTTGGTTCGGACTATCATTGTGCATGGTTTCTTCGTACCTAAAGAACGATTAAAATAGAAAATAATAAAAATATTATCGCAATGTTTCATTTTTATCTAGGCAACTGTAAAGATGAAGACAATACAATCATGATAGGCAAGGCCACTAAATTTATACATTGGAATGCTTTAGAAAAATGTACATAATAATGTTTCAAATTCATTAACCAGGAGAAACAAGGTATATATGTTTAAAAATTTTACCATTTACATTTGCACATTCATTAGCAATGTCAAGGGCTGAATTTCCATAGCCAACAACACTTACACACTTGTCCTTGATCATTTCCTTAGCTTTCTCGCTGCCCATTTTGGAGTAGTCCATGGAATGGAGCACTATCCCATCAAATGCTTCTGGGCCTCTACCGGGAGGGAATTTGGGTATGTTGGGATAATTGCTAAACCTTCCGGTACAAAGAATCACAAAGTCTGACATGTGTACCTAGAGAAAGGGAATACATGTTTATGAACGGTCACATGAGAAAAGATAGTTAGTGTAACACCCTGGCCCACTATGATTAATGACTAGCCCACATGTAGGGTGGACCCATATATATAGCACTTCCCTTACACTTTCATCTTTGCATCATGTAAAAGGGTTAGCCCAATAGTGCTATATTAGGAATAGAAGGATGTATATGCTCGTCAAATTCTCCCTAAAATCTCCATGTGGGATTAAACCCTCCACGGAAGTCCACTTGGGACACATGAAGCTACAAAAGATAGTTGGGGTATTACAGTACCCACTACCCCTCTCCAAGAGATGACATCGCCGGCAGAATACTGCTAATTGATGAGTGTCCATGATTACCCTTTGGTTTACATCATAATGTGTACCCTCCATAAGCCCACGCAATTGTGACCACATGTATGTGTTTCATCTTATCTTGTCGATGATTAATGCACCACCAATCTTACAATCTACCACGGAGTCGTGGAAGATAGTAGATAGAAGGGTGGTGCCTCAAGGAAATCTCCCTGGTAACAATGGTGACACGTGATTTTAAACTACGTAAATTTCGTGGTTGGAATGAACAGCACTTCAAAGTACTTATGGTGTTTGTCCTTACCAAAATTCAAATTAATAGCTACAACTAACTCTTCTCAAATCTCAACCTTGTGCTCAGATTCCTCTGTACAAGCCAAAGAGCAACATTCCTACTGAAATGCATAGTGGTGAAACTAGCCAAGATGTCACGATGAACATCACATACATGTCAAAATACTTCTCACGTTATCTTTTCACATTTTAAGAATTCCCATAAAAACAAGGAAAACCAGCCATAGTCATGGGTGACCAAAACCTTGTTGTGGCATGCAATATAGAGTTTCTTCAACTGAAGGTCTTTTGCAAGGGCCTAGCGCCTCGCAACATGTAAGTGCTTCCAATGTACGTGGATCCATCGTGTTTTCGTGAACACGTACTAAACGCTCCTCGGTAGAGCCCTTCATAATGTCTACAGACTACAGTCGATGCCCCTTTCCTTTGATTCGTCACAACACTAACAGCAACATTTAGCTTGTAATAACCCGACCGCGATCGAATCCATCGCGGGATTCTTCTCTGGCAAAAGTGATACGAGCTATGTTTGTAAGTTTGGCAATCTCTAGCTCTGACCGCAGCTTCTTTACAAAACCAAAAATTGTTACTTAACTCTGATAAATCCGTTAATTAATATCTTCCTCCTTGCCGGCCAGATGGATCAGGACAAACATGAACTCTTCATGTATTGTGGTTTTTATCAAGTGGAACAACCACTCTTCAGCATTTAAACAAGAATTCATGCAAAGTTGTTCCATCAATTGGATGTCTGTTAGCGCCCACAAGCATTGTGCCATTGTGCAATCAACTAGGGAGTGATGCAGGTTATCCTCCGTTCCATGGCATATTGTGCATTGTGCCAAACTTGCCATATTTCTACGTTTTAAAACATCTCTAGTAAGAAGGACTGTTGAGCCAATCTCCATGGAAACAACCGAACCTCGGAAGGAACTTTGGGGCATCTCCAAAGCCAACCCTCAAATCGTCCGCAAACATCTACACCGATGTCCAGACGCAATTTTACATCCAACACAATATCGCATCGGTCGGCGGACGCGTCCGACTATCTGAAATCTCAATAACTAGATGCAAAGTTGCACGAGCTTTGCGGACGTCTGGACCTTTGCCACGTAAGACTCCAACACCCCTGGCCCATCCAAAACCTCACCCAAAGCTCGCATCTCCGTCACTTCCCACTTGCTCTGCATCCGCTTCTTCCCTAGTTGTTGATGCCATAGTAGCATCTCAGCCGCCCGCCAAGGGCTTGCCAAAAATTTGTCGCTCCACCCGGTCGGCAGACTCTTTGCCTACGTCTTCATCCCACCTCTCATCTAGCCGTCGCGCAGGTACCATCTTCCCCTGTGGATGTCATCCGCGGGGGGTCACCACTCCCGATAAGTGTTTGGCCAAATGCATGTGCTAAAATTTTGGAATATTTCTCCCTTCCTTGAAGCAATGCATTCATACATGGATTTTGTTTACGACAAATTTGTTGAGTCATTCGATGACTCATACAATAATGAGGATTATTCATATGAAATAGCGGTGATGCGGGCGGTCCTTTGCAGACGCGGAGCGTGCGGAAGAGCGTGTTCTTAATTTCGGGGGATCGATCAAGGGTCATCGAGTGCTGAATCGGAATAGGGCACAGGGGCATTTGACGTTGTTGGATGACTAGTTTGGCCCCGATGACTTATTCGTGGAAAAAGTATGCTGGCTCTTTCGGATGCAGAAAATTGTGTTCAATTGTCTCTACAATGGCATTTGGGCCTACGATGACTACTTCATCTTGAAGAAGGATGTCGTACGAATAATTGAATTCGCAGGTTACTAGAAGTGCACAGCTACATTGGGGATGCTTGTATATGACACTTCCCCAGATTCGTGGGACAAGTACCTCTCGATGTTTGAGCGCACATGCATATTCGCCATGGTCAGATTTGCAACTGTTGTGGTTGAGGTGTTTGGACCATGGTACTTGAGAGAACGAACCGTCGCAGACACCGAAAGGCTCATGGCACTCTGGGAAGAAAGAACATGGCCAGATAAGCTCAGATCTCATGATGGTATCCATCGTAGATGGAAGAACTGCCCATAATACTCTACAAGGGCAATATCAGGGCCACGTTAAGAAGCTCACCATCATTCTTGAAGCAGTTCCATCACACGACCTCTAGATTTTACATGCTTTCTTTGGCATGCCCGAATCTCATCAATGTATGGTCTCCATTGTTTGCTAGGTTGACTAAAGGACAAGCTCCTTCATGTAAATATAATGTCAATGGGCTACAACATGGGATAAGTTGATGATATCTATCCTCCATGGCCGATCTTCACCAAGACCATCTTTCAGACAGTTGGTCAGAAAAGAGCTCACTTTTCCCAAATACAAGAAAGAGATAGAAAGGATGTGGAGAGGGCATCTAAAATACTCCAAGTCCGCTTTGTAGTTGTTCAAGGACCTGCAAAAATATGAGATCTGGAGACCTTGTGCAAGGTGATACCATGTTGTATGATCATGCACAACATGATCATGGAGGATGAAGGTGAAGATGTTACCGGATGTCTGGAATTTGAGAACATGGGTGATCCTATCCAACTTCCACATCAGAATCCGGCCACGTTTGAGGAATTTGTCCAAGTGCATCAACAAAATCGACATCGAGCAACTCATGTGTAACTTAAGGAAGATCTGACTGAGCATATGTGGGCTCTTAAAGGGGAGAATTAGAACATATGTGTGAGTTGAATTCAAGTTTGAACTATTATATGTTAAAAATTATTTGGATCGTAATATTTACATTTGAATATTTTCACTCATATATATGCTATTATTTTAAGTGATGCGGACTTAAAAAAAAGCTCAGCGGACGTTTGGGGGCAAGGTTCGATGGTCGGCTCCCGTATTCGGATCAACAAGTCTAGACCAGTCCACGAACAAATACTATGTTTGTTTCAAGGGGCAACGTTGAACATACCCCCAATTTTCAATAGCTTGGAGCCAAGACGTATTCGATACAGAGGTGCTAGAACTTGTCTGACCTTCTAGCATGTCCTCCCCCATTTCTTCGCGGTTTGTTGTAGGCCATTTTGATTGTAACATTCCCGCAACAATCTCACTCAAGGGAAGATGGGCTTGCTCTTATAGGCATGCGGCCCATGCTTGTCAGTAGGTAGGTTTCCACCATCGTTCATTAGTCCTTTCCACAATGTTCTTCAGTAGGTAGGTTGTAGGTCATCGTCAGGACTATATCTCGCTCAACGCAAGTTAGATGACATTTCTGCTTGAATCTTTTTGTTCCGCGTGTATTACCAGGACAACCCATTTCCAACGATCGTTCCCGCTCCCGTGCTCCTGCTTTTTTTTCGTTTCTTCTTGATTTTATTTCGTAATTTTTTTGTTTCTTCATGAGTTTCTTTGTTTTCCTGTTTTCCCTTTGTATTTTTACATTTTTCTTTGTTTTATTCCGCTTTGTACTCGTTTGTTCTTTTATTTCTTTTTCTTCCTTTCTTTATTTAATTCATTTCTTTGTTTTTATCTGATTTTTCTTTTGTATTATATTTTCTTTATTTTTCTTCCTTTTTTTTCTTAGTTTTCCTAGTTTTTACTTTGGTTTTGTTTTTTATCTTGGTTTTTCTTTGTTTCCTCGTGGGTTTCATGGGTTTCTTTGGGTTTTCTGTTTTTCTTCATTTATGTGGTGTTTCTTTCTTCCATTACTTTGGTTTTCACCGCTTTTCTTTGTTTTTTTCTTCATTACATGTCTATATTTTTCATACACATTTGTAAATTTTATGGATACATAAGGCACACTTTTATACATGTTTAATATTTTTCAAATACATGATTAAAATTTTGTAAAGAATTATGTTTGATGGCTACTTTTTCATATGCATTATATATTCTCGGTATATCTCAGGAACATTTTTAATACATGTTTAACATTTTCCAAGTATATAAATAAAATTTATTTATACATTATCAACTTTTTAAAAACTTATGTTTGTATGTTCAAAAAATTAAGGCACTGTCTAAATTTCTCATATACACCAGGAACGTTTTTTTTACATAATTAACATTTTCGAGATTGATGTTTTTTGTACACGGTTAACATTTAAAAAAAATATGATTAACATTTTTATGCACGGTCAACAATTTTAAATATGTATGTTTTTATGTTCAATTTTTTGATAGACGTTCTAAGTTTTTGGTATACATCAGGAACATTTGTTTATACGTGTTTAACATTTTCTAAATAGATTATTAGCATTCTTTTCAAATGATTGATTAACATTTTTAAAGACATGATCAACTTTTTACATACCCATTAGTTTTTTTGGTACATTTTTCGTATATATAAGAAACATTTTTTATATACACATTTTACATTTTAAAAATGCTGTATTAACATTTTTCAAATGTTTTATGTATAGTGTTTTTGTAGAATATATTTGGAGGTATAAAAAAAAGTAAAATAAAGGAAGCAAAAAACGAAAACAAAACATGAAAAAACAAGGTCGTGGTCTCCCGCAAGCTGGGCCGGCCCAGCCCCACGCTCCCTCGGGTGAGGCTGCCCTACATATTGCCTCAATGTGGTGACAGTAACAGGATCTTAGGTGTGTTCCCTAAAAATTCTCAAAAAAAAAAGGCGTGTTCCCTAAAAAAAGGGTATGGTAGGTGTGACTTGTGAGGAGCGTAACAAGTATAGGTCGCCATCCTTTCAAAAAGAAAGTATAGGTCACCATCCAGAACAATATATATAGTCGCCATCTTGACTCTTGAGAGATTAGGATTGCAGCCATTTGCTTGATGGTAAGGTGATGGCTGCCTGGATGCTTATCTAGAAAGAATTCCATACATAATATTTCTCCCGTTAACACTCGAGACTCCCATTGCTATGTGATTATATATGATGTCAAGCAGTGGCGGATCTAGGGGTGGGGAGGCCCCCACAAACAATTTGCAGAACTTTTTTTACTACTGCATTCATATGTATATTCAGTACTTTATTAACTATTTGTAATGTGTTTTGACAAAAAAAAATGATACCCTTTGTAATGTTGTCGTCCCCACATTGGTCAAGTTCGGCCACTGATGTCAAGCTCGTATCAAGAAGGCTCGGCAAGATTGAATTTTGTGACCAAAATAAGTGTATATCTACTTGAATATCATCATCCTAATCCTACATGGAAAAACGTTTGCGCAGTAGCATATCATAGCGTTACCTCTGTGTGACCTTCGGCGTCGGCCACCGTGAGGCGCCACTCCCCGTCGCCGGAGCCGAACGCTTCACCGCAGCCTGCCCACTCCTCCCACGCCACCACCTCCTCCTCTGCCACGCCGACGTACTCCATGTTGGTCACGCGGTGGCCGAGCCTGACGCAGTCGAGCACGCCGAAGCGGCGCGCGTAGGCGTGGAGGTAGTCGGCGACCTGGCGCTGGTCGGGGAACATCTCCGTCACGGAGTCCGGCCAGGGGAAGTCGGAGTACCGGTACATGTGCCGCGGCGCCTGGAGCCTGGTCCCCTCCATGGCGTTGGACCACACGCCGCCCACGGCGGCGCCCGCCTCGAAGACCACCGGCCGGCAGCCGCGCTCTAGCAGGTGCTTGCACGCCGCCAGCCCGCTCACGCCGGCGCCCACGATGGCCACGCTCTTCCTATCCAGGCACATCGGTCGATCTGTATGTGTGTGTGTGTGCGCGGCGTTGACGACGGCCGGCGTGAAATAGAGTGCTACTGTGCGGGAATCTGATCTTAAGCGGGGTGACGGTGTTTATGTAGGTGGTGACAGAGAGAAAAGGACGGATACTCACAAAACTCTCTAGTGAAAGTGATGCATGCAGTCCCCGGCCGCCCAGTGTGCCAGCAAGTTTGCTCCATATATATGTCTCACTAGAGCATCGAATAGTGAAGAGAAGGAAAGTATTGGATAAGACAAGCGTGATAGCATCGTGACTACAAGCACTGTAGCAAGTCGGAGGCGGCCCGTCGTCATCGTCCGTCCATCAGTGGAAACGGGCCAAACTTGATGAATAGATCGAAAGTTTTAAAAAAAAATGAGAATTCTCCCAACAAAAATATCTTTAGCTACATGTCAGCCAGCGGAAAAATGAATTTGGGTCGAAATTTTTGAGCCATTGATCTGTGCTTCAAGATTCATGCTCTTTGTTCTTTTCCTGTTGTCATGTTTTGGGTCGAAATTTTCAACTCACCAGAGTACTATGTTAAAATAACATGCGGCAAGATTTGATTAAATCGTATTGACTACCTCTATACCAAAATATAAGACGTTTTTTGCAATTTAATTTAAACTGCGCAAAACATCTTATATTTTGATACGGAGGGAGAAGACGAGAGCTACAAGAGGAGAGAAATACCCTTTGATTCCGGGGTGAATATACACCAGATATGGGATGTATTTTTTTAATAAATTTTAATAACCTAAAAAAGGTTAGATTTTTTTAGAATAAACTGGACTTTCTTTTGCACTAGTATATAAATTTTCACGAATAAAAAATCATTTTTTACTTCAGGGCAAAAACAATGATTTGCTATTATAGGTCATTACTCACACTATTTTGGTCAAAAAAATGCTTTTTCGAAAAGAAGTCAACAGGGGATTTTCCTTTTGTGAATTTTTTTACAAGTACAATGGAAGATCAAGTTTATTTCAAAATTATTTTCAGAATTTTTTGACTTTTTACTTATTTACTAAAAAAATCTCCATATAAGGTGTATAAACACCCATAGACCAAAGGTTCATGTCCCCGCCTATGATTTTCGGTGTGTGACATTTGTGTCATGTGTGCGTGCGTGTGGCCGAAAGTAAAGCACAACAGTGTGTGTCAGACATTAATCGAAATCCAAACATATTCATGAACATTTTTTCGGAATGCGTGAATATTTTTTTCAATGTCACATACATTCTTCTGAAAGGTAGGAAACATTTTGTTTACTTACGCAAACATATTGTATGTTCTACAACATGTTTTTAAATGTCACGTATATTTTTCTGAAAATTTTATAAATGTCATGAATATTTTTTTTGAATAATATCTACGTTTATAAAATTGGGCTAACATAACTTTACACTACGCTAAGATTTTTCAAATTTGCTGTAAACATTTTTAAGTAAATTATGTTTTTGAAATATATGATTATAAAAATCTTTGTAAACATAACAAAAGTAAAAGAAAAAAAGAAAAACGAACGAATGAAGAAGCAGAGAAAAACTAGAACGATCCCAGCTGGCTACAGTAGTGCCTGGTGCTTCTAGCCACTGCGCCAGGGTCTAGTTTGCATTAAGATAGAAGACGTGACCAACTTGATGGGAAACACCCTAGTTTTTCTATTTTCTCCATTTGGTTTTCTTTTTCGTTTTCTTATTGTTTTTGCTTTCTTCTTTCTTCTTCGGCTTTCTTTTTTTGCTTCGTAATAATTCGGTTTTTCTTGTTTTTCTTTTGGTTTGCTAGTTTTCATGGTTTTTATCTGTTTTTCTTTTCTTTCTCTCTTTTTTTCAATTTTTTGTTTTCTTTCTTGGTTTTCATTGTTTTTCTTGGTTTGTTTATTGGTTTTCCATAGTTTTTCCATTTTTTATATTTATTTATTTTGTGTCTTTTTCATTTTCATTTATTTTCGTGTTTCTTTCTTTCTTTCTTTTTTCATACTATATTTTTTCTATACGTCAAGAACATTTTTCAAATACACACTTAACATTCTTTAAATACAATATTGACATTTTTTAATACATGGTCAAAAATATTCTTTACACATTTAACCATTTTTTAAAAAATTCTTGATTAAAAAAGTTCAAATTCAAGATTAACCTTTATTTAATACATCGTCAACATTTTTCAATACACATTTCACATTCGAATTGTTTTTATCTAAAATAAATAAATTATTATTTAGCTTTGTTTAAATTGCTTGATTACCATTTTTATATATATGATCAACAGACTCATCATTTTTTTAATACATGGTCAACATTTTTTCTATACACATTTAACATTTTTCAAATGCTTGATTAACATTTTTCAAATACTTATTCAACATTTTTTGAAATGGTTGATTAACATTTTTATATACATGGTAAAAAGATTTCATCTTTTTTTAATACATGGTCAACATGGTAAACAGATTCCCATGGCCAGCAGGGAAGAGGAATGACATATTGGTAGGAGATATCAGGTAAAAGGACACAGAGAAAAGGTTGGAGGAGAGGGTGTCGTGTTGCTGCCCCACCGCTCCATCGTTGATAGCAGGGAGAGATGAGAGATGAGGGAAGAAATTAGGGGAAGAGGTTGCGTGGGAGGAGAAAATCGGGCGGAATATTCGCCAAGGGTTACATACTCACTTAGGTCAAGTGGCGGAGGAAGAAGATCAAGGCCCAACCCAAGATATTTCGATGGCCTTGTGCAGTGAATCCCATGGAGCGGTAAAAAAATCAAAAGAGAAAGAGAACCCAAAGCATAGCTAGTTTGAACCAAAAGTGAAAGCAATACACGTGTCAAACATAGAGAGAGCACCCACCAAAACTTCAAACGCATAGGAGGGGCTCTAGCTTAGCCGCTTTAATTCTTTTATTATATATAAAATGCAAGATCTTGTGTAATGCTTATTTGTTGCATTTATTTAATTAGTATGTATTATCTCTTCTCTCCGGTGACAGCAATGTAGCAAAAATTCACCGCAAAATGGGGCACTCCCTCCTGATGCCCCCTCATGGTGCCAGACCCCTTTTGATGCCAAAGGGGTTCTCAGGTAAAAAAAAACTCTCGTAATTGCTTTAACATTTATATTTTTGAGCTGTAACAAGAGTTCCGCGACAAGGTTGCTTGCAATATTTTAGAAAATTATATTGTTTTCTAGATATTTTATATTGCATGACCATGAATTTGACTTGAAATGCTCCTGATGAGGCTTAAAAGTTCCTGAAGTGTGCTAGGACTCACTATCACATTCAGGTTTATTCATCATTAAATTTCTATAAGGGGACTTGCCAATCCACCATTCACCTGTACCAAAAAGAGTGTTTCTAGAGAGGTTGACTGGTGAAATGCATTCATTTCTTAAATTTTAACCTTTGGGTAGGGGTGCTTTGTAAAACACAGCATGGTGATGATAATCTCTTCTTAGAAAATGGATTTATAATGAGAAGTTATGTTCTAATTTGCTCTAGCTGTATAATTACTGAAGATGGGTCAAGGGTTGTGCCTTTTTAATTAGCATGAAACTTCTATGCATGTGGCACCTTCTATCTTCAGTTCATTTGTATTTCATATGATGGTGATAGAGGATAAAATCATCTTGAGGTGAAAGTCGTAAATTATGTTTTGGAGTTGCTGCTTCCTTTGAGGTGTTTTTGTCACCATGAATGATATAAGCATGTCTTTGCAAATTTGCCTCGATGCACTCATTCATTCACCAGGAAGAAAATTTCACAAGTTGCAACTCATTCATTCTCCATGAGAGAAGTGGTGTGTAATATGTATTCTCCCATTCAAGTGACAATGTAGCTTATTTACATAATTTTCATTTTTGTCTGCATATAAGTCTTTATTATGTCTGCCTTGGAGTGATGTTTCTTTATTGGTATTTATGCATTCAAATACTGTAGATTAGTACATCAAGTGTCTTAATATTCGTACTGCGACTAATATTTGAAGTTTTGCTTTTGCTGAAATTCTCAAAGGTGTTGCATGCGAGCTGTACAAAATGCATTCGGATTTCAGAGTTGATATGTGCATTGAAGAGTAACTGCAGCTGGAGTGACCATACACAGATGCAACACTGTGGTTTAAGACCTCGAAACAATGGCTTGGCAAGTTCTTCTCCTGATATTAGCTTATGCCTTGATTAAGCGTTAGTGGCATCCCTAGGCCCAACAACAATCACATGAGCAATCAATGATGGCAGAGTTTTGCATAATATAGATTGAATTAGGATGTGACCGATTCATTTATATATCTTGCTATTTTTGCAACAAAATTTCTGAACAATGTAACATGAAAAGACTTTCTTGCAACTCACTTCTGAATAAACAAATTGATGCCTGACATAAGAAACAACTTTAGTTTCTGGGACATGTGTACATCATCGAAACAATTTTACATGTGTACATTCGTGAAACAATTTTAGTTTCTAGAAGATAAGTACTATATAAGAGCTTTTAGATCACTAATACTAATCTAAAAGTTCTTATGTTAGTTTACAAAGGAAGTACTATGTACGTATGTATAATTTTTTATTGGTTTGGTAAGTTTAGATTATTTCTGCTATACATTTAATTTTTGCAAGTTATGAATCTTTTTTTGACGTGAAGTTGTGATTGTTTCCACGATTGGTAAGCATCTCTATTGCCCCGATTATATTTCTGTTCATTTTATTGATATTTTCTCTTTTAATCACAGAAGAATATGTGCAGCAACGCACACGCTTACTAGTATATAAAGTAGAGATTTCATGTCTGTACATAGGAGTGTTGGATAACTGAACCACAATGTGTGTTAGTACTACTTCCTTCGTCCGAAATTACTTGTCACACAAATGGATAGAAATGAATGTATCTAGAACTAAAATACATCTAGATATATCCATTTCTATGAAAGTATTTCCGGACGAGGGGAGTATGAACGAAGTGCAGGTCTGCAGAGAGAGTACACAATGACAACATCAGTCCCTCCGCCTTAAAAAAAAAAAACATCAACCCCTCCATTCCCTTCCGATTCAGCGGCGGCGGGGCCGATGGATCTGGTGGCGGCGAACTGCGCAGCGTGCCGGGAGGTGGAAGGGAGCACGTGCTGCTCCCCCTGTGGCTGCCGGTCCGGGTCGCAGGTTCGTGGCCGGCGGTCCCCGGGTCGGAGGCAGCGGGCGGCGGCGAGAAACCTAACCTGGTGCGCGGGACGGGACTGAGAGGGGGCTGCCGGATGCTGGGCCGGGTTCGGGGCTCCCGGATCTCGCGGTGGCTTGCGCGTCGTCGTCAGACGCGCCTTCCGCTGTCAACGACCGCCAGGCCCCGCCGTCGCCCGAGTCTTCGGCGCGTAGGCGTAGCTCAGGGGCGGCTTCCTCTGGCGCCATATCTACCACGACGGGTGGCCCTGGATTTCTCCGCTCTTGGCGGTTCGATTTGGTGGCCGCTGGAGCCCGTGCTGTCAATGGCACCCGTCGCCGTCGCGCTCTACTATTACTGGCCTCCTCCTTCCGGTGAGTGTCCGCCTGGGATTTCCCAGCTGCTTCGCCCCATCACTTGGGCGCCCGTGCTGTCACTGCTCGCGCGTCTTCTTACAATTAGTGAGGCATTTCCTGCTTGGCTCCACTGTTATCTTCCCCTCCCCTAGTTACCACTCAAAGTCCGGCCAATTTTCCGTTTCTCTCCGGCCTGCCAATTGCTACAGGGTCGGTGCTGTGCCTACCATTGGCGTCTTGTCTGTTCAACAAGTATCCTACCCTCACACCATGGTTTAATTTTGGCTCTTTGATTTCTCAGGTCCTCGGCCGGAGTCCGGCTGGCTTGGCAGGTGAGCAGTGACCAGTTGCTTCTGATTGAGCAAACCGAAATTGAGGCTCCATGGAGGTGGTGACCGGAGCGATGCACACCCTCCTGCCCATGCTCACGAGTTTGCTCAAGGAGGAGTACGACCTGCACAAGAACACCAGGGGTGAGATCAGGTTCCTCAAAGCCGAGCTGGAGAGCATGGAGACTGCCCTTCTCAAGATTTCTGAGGCACCTTTGGATCAGCCAGCTGACCTCCAAGTCAAGCTCTGGGCGAGGGAAGTCAGGGAGCTATCCTATGAAATCGAGGACAATGTCGACAAATTCATGGTGCGACTCGAGAGATGTGCACGAAAGAAGCCACGCAGCTTTATGGGCTTCATCCGTAAGGCTAAAATCCGCCACAAGATCGGCACCGAGATCAAGGACATCAGGAGACGTATCAAGGAGGTCAGTGAGCGGCGTGATAGGTATAAGGTTAACAGTGTTATTGCCAAGCCTGCCGGGCCAACTATTGACAGCCTTCGCCTATCAACTATATACAAAGAGGCAACAGAGCTTATTGGCGTTGAAGAGAAGACAGATGACCTAGTTAAGTGGCTGACAGAGGGGCAGGGAGCGTCCAAGCAACATGTCATGATAGTTTCCGTTGTTGGTTTTGGAGGCTTGGGCAAAACAACCCTTGCTAATGTGGTGTATCAGAAGCTTAAATCGCAATTTGACTGTGGGGCATTTGTTTCCGTGTCTCTTAGTCCTAACACGGAGAATATTTTCAAAAACATGCTCCATCAACTTGACAAGCACAGATATTTTAACATCAACGAATCAACGTGGGGTCAAGCACAGCTCATCAGCGAGCTAAGAGATTTTCTTCTAAACAAGAGGTATGTGTGTAAGCATCAACTGCACAATTGAAGTTGTGAAACTTTATTATGAGTTTAGCATGCTACCGATATAGCTTGCTCGTATTGGATCCTATTCGACTTTTGGATGTGTCCCATGTTTGTAGCTCTGGATCACTTTGAGCAGTGCAAGAGGTCTTTGGTTTGAATTTCCATAGAAACAAAGACGAGGAAGATATAAAATCTGATTTGCATTTTCAGAATTTATTTCTGGAATAAATTTCTCGACTTCATAATAATTTATAAGTAAAAGTTTTGAATAGCATGAGTCTACTGGACTCCCAAGTTTTCACATATAAATGGGGGTTCTGAAGATAGTCTGTACTTGGTGTTACATTTTTATTTAGTGCCCGATATATCTAGTATTTAAGTAGTTCTTTCTCATTGAAGACACTCAGCCCATAAGTATGTCATCTATATAACTAAATAAGCATGCAATATAGTTGAGTACATTTATCCCTCTTAAAGTATTGATCATTTACTAATATAATTTTCAAAATAGATTTGAGCCCAAGTACAAGTGCCACCTAATTGAACCATACAAGCTATTCTAAAATATCGAGTGTGGTTATTTGTTGTATTTCCTCGTCTTTTATCTTTATTCATTGTGATGTTCTAAATTTCTTTTGTTTCTAGTTTGAAGGCTTCTATATAAGAAATTCCATGCTGACTAAAGATGAGTACGGCATGATGATTAATTTTCTTGTTTCCTTTTCTCTCAGCACAGTTTGACTTATGTGTGCTCAAAGAATTAGAAGTTCGTGTAGAGCTTCACTAATATACGGTCCTCTGATATCATCTTATAGGTACTTCATTGTGATTGATGACATATGGAACATTTCTGTATGGAAAACAGTCAAACATGCATTGATTGAGAACAAATGCGGAAGTAGAATAATCACAACAACCCGCATTCTTGATATTGCTAAACAAGTTGGTGGTGTTTATGTCCTAAAGCCTCTTTCTCTTACACACTCAAGAAAGTTATTCTGCAAAAGAATATTTGGTGCCGAAGACAAACACCCTCCTAATCAATTAGCTGAAATATCGGATAAGATTATTAAGAGATGTGGTGGGGTACCGTTAGCAATCTTGACAACAGCTAGTATGTTAGCCAGTAAAATAGGGAATGATTGGTCCAAGGTGTACCAAGCTATGGGTTCTGGGCTACAAGATAGTCCTGAGGTGAATGACATGAGAAGTATATTATCGGTCAGTTACTATGATCTACCTCCACATCTAAAGACATGTTTGTTGTCTATAAGTTTGTATCCGGAACATTATAAGATTATAGTTAGAGATTTGATATGGCAATGGATTGGTGAAGGTTTTGTTCAGGAAGCACCTGGGAAGAGCTTGTATGAAGTAGGAGAAGATTATTTCAATGAGCTCATTAACAAAAGCTTGATCCAACCAGCAGATATTACTGATGATAAAGTGAGCACTTGCCGTGTACATGATATGGTGCTTGACCTCATCACTTCCTTGTCAAGGGAAGAGAATTTTCTAACATGTATAAGAGGTCAGCAATCTGGATCTGCACCAGGTAAGATCCGTCGGCTATCAGTCCAAAACCTGAATGAAGACGATGTCAAACAGATGACAACTATGAACTTGTCCCGTTTGAGGTCACTCACTGTGTTTGGGCAAGATATCAGTTTGTTACCAGCCCTTTCAAGCTTTTCAGTCTTGCGTGCCTTGGACTTGAGTTATTGTTCAAATGTGGATAATCATCATGCTAAGATTATTTGCAATATGTTTCAGTTGAGGTATTTATGGCTATGCAAGACATCTATCACTCAGATCCCAGACGAGATCCAGAACCTGCAGTTCTTGCAGGTACTGGACATAAGTCAGACGAAAATACAAGTGTTACCAGCATCATTTGTTCGGCTAAAACAACTGGCGTACCTTCATTTTGGCATCTGGACGAGCCTGCCAGAAGGACTGGGGAATTTAAAATCTCTACAAGAATTATTAGGTATCAATATCACGTCTCCGTCCATGCTGCATGATCTGAGCAAGCTAACAGAATTGAGGAATCTTTTCATCAGGGTTCATTATAAATGGAACGACAACTATAAGGAACTTTTCCGGCGGTGTCTCTCCTGCCTGGTCAATATCAAAAGCATTAAAATAAGTGGTTTCCATGGAAACATAGATTTCGGAGGTAACAGTTTGTTGCCTGGGCCTCAGCAGCTTCAGTGCATCCATCTGACCGATAGCATAAACTGCAATGTGCCAAGATGGATATCCTCGCTCTCCAACTTATGTCATATTCTAATCCAGAATCTAGGAACACTCAAAGAGGAGCACCTTCAAGTACTTGGCAGCATGCCATCTCTCCGTGATCTTGATATATGGGTGTCGGCACAAGATAGCCACAAAAGGTTGGTGATTGACAGTAGTTATCCGTTCCGGTGTCTAGCAAGGCTCAGGATTGGCAGTCGCATCATGGAGCTAAAGTTCGCACGAAGAGCCGTGCAGAAGCTACAAACCCTTGAGATCATTTTATCAGTGCAGCAGACATGGGATCGATTTGGTGATTTGGACTTCGGCTTGGAGAATGTCTCTTCTCTCAAACAGGTCTATGTTAGGAGGTGGTTCGCTGGGAGGTGGTCCACGCCGGAGCCTGAAGAGGCGGAGGATGCAATTCGGAAAGCGCTCGGCATGAATCCTAGCAAGCCGGCGATCGAGTTTGGGTGGTAAGTTGGTAACCGTACCGATTCACGCTTTAAGTAAAACTTATTTAATTAGCTCTTTGCCTTGGGATTAGTTGCTTCTGTAATTTTATCTTTCGTTACCTTGCATATATAATGTCTTACAAGATTTTCTTTTTGCAGTTCAAGTTGTGATGATGAATCGGAATATCTAGCAAGCTAGTAATATAACGATCTATGATGTAATGAACACTGGATGATAGTACGTGCTATTTTTCATTTATCGGCGTGTTTAAACGGACATCATTCTGGAATGGCCTGATTAATCTGCAGGTGTGTATCATTACACTAGTATTAGCTGCTAGTACTCTCTTGGCCATTACATGATGATTGCTAGTCCCTCTATATTTTGTCATTTTCATCTACAGCGATGTCTCCTTGCAGGGCGCTAGCAATTCTTCTGGAGCTATGGTTATTGCATCAAATAAATAATCTGTTGCATAGATGGTCGCTGTAGATGGTCCGTGTGGATTTCCTACGAGATCTGTACCGGTATGTTGACAGCGACCAATGTAACTTACATGCTTTATGTCCCTGGATCATATTTTCGCGACACTGGCCATGACAGGATGAATAAACTGAAATCACATTCTTCTCCAGAGGTTTGTTCTAAATATACAGAGGAATATTCACTTCAATCGGGAGTCTTAAGATCTGCGAACAAGATGGCGAAGCGCTCGGACTTATAATAAAATGCAGAAGCTTGTTTCTACCGGAAGTGGCGCATTTAATTTCTTCCAGAAGTTTGTTCTGAATATACAGATGGATATTTACTTTCCAAGTGTGCATGCCTACTTTTCATTTTTATCTGGTGCGTGCTTACTAGTACTATTGTTTACTGACATCTGAAACATGCAAGAGCAACTTACTTCCAATCTTTTTGCGATCAAATTTGTTGGTTGGTTGGGTTGGACCCTTCAATACATATGCTCTTCTAACCTGATCTTGAATATTTGGATGATAATCAGCAATTTGTTGCCTATGAGTGGGATCACACAAAATTTCAGTTGGATCAAACTCATCATCGTCCTCATCCTCAAAACAATCCTCGTCATCATCATCATCGGGCATTGCTTGCTCAATCCAGTCCTGAACTTCAACTACCTTGTCATCATCATGTTCGTGAACATCACTTGGTTGTGGGTCTTGTAGTGGTGGTTCCACTTGTGAATTTCTTCTAGTGGTAACAAAAAATCTGCTCAACTCTGAAATCCGACACAATTAACGTTTAAATGCAGAATTCTTGGTAAATTAGACAGATTAACTCACCTAATTGCCGCTTGCCGCTAGCCCTAATTGTTGGCGTTACACTGCTACTGGATGCGTCTTCACCATGGCCTTGCACAGGTTGAGCGTTCGCTGGCGCCTCTCGTGCGGCTAGTGTCGATGATGACGAGCCACCGTCCGCGCGAGCTGGAGTAGTAGAATTTCCACCGGTACTGGAGGATCCGCCGCCTTGGCGCGAGCGCTTGCGCTTCCGATCTTTGACCGTCGCCCGCCGCCGCCGGAGTCATAGCTGAGCCCTGGCCCCGCGTCATCTCTCTTAGCTCTTGCGATCTTCCCGGCCGACGGTAATCCGACAGCCGGCCTCGCCGGCTCGGAGGCGCAACGGTGCAGCAGTGGCTGGGTCACGCTCGCGACTCCGTCTCGCTTTTAGGATGTGCGCAGATGAACAGGCAATTTTTTTTAATTTTTTTGAGAAACACCTGTAACTTTATTCATACTCATAACAATTACAGGTACATTGATTTGGACCTAAGATCCAAGAAAATACAAAGTAACTCGTATGACTAGGAATTACAATGAAATATTTTGAAAACATCTCCTTCCCGGTATCAATCTCTGCTCGAATAAATACTCCAAAGACTTCGGTAAAAAGGCTGCAATTGGACTGAAGCAACGATGATGTCACTCTTTCACCCGCACGAACATTACCAATAATGGTTTTTGAAAGCGCCTTGAGCCGCCCATCCAAAAAGATGGGAAGCCTTGATCGATGAATGTATTTGGGCCGGAGATGATCCCCTAGAAGTGCAGGTCGTCGAATCACTATATCTTCACCATGGTGTCGATGAAAGATTTCATCTTCACAAAAAATCAAACCAACAAAAAAAAAAACTTCACACGTCAACATAAACTCATCGGATCCGAATAATCGGATCTGCGAAAACAGAAAACTCTCTAACCTCATGACACCGCTAAAAAGACAAGAGGAAATTTATTCCCACAAAACTATGACGATCACTAGATGTTGACTAAGAACATAGACGTGTTGAAGATCCAAGGTCCCCTCACCTCTCAGTGCCAAGATGGCATCCGGAGGCGAGGGGACCTAAGTTTGTAAGATGGCGGCAGCAACCGCCACTCGAGAAACCATCACGTGTGGACCCTCACGTGTGGACGAACAGGCAGCTGATGCAATGGCGATCCATTCAGATTCTTTTGATCTTCTCACGATCTAACTAGGCCTTGTGGCTGTAGTGGCGCATGTAATACACGTACAAGAAGACAAGAGTAAGGCCCAAACTGCAGGAAAAACGCCAGACTGGACCAGTTCGAACACTGCACGTATTTCTATCGTATATCAGCATTTTTGAGCGTTTTTTATGCATACGATGCCTCGGGAAGCTAGCTATAGTTCAGAAAATCGTCGGGCCACGTGTCCAGGGTGCCCGGACGGTAAATTCTGGTCAAGGGCGTAAGTTTTTTTTTTTTTAGGCAACCACACACTTTTATTAACTCTGAATCAAAATGTTTACAGGTATGGTTACTGGGTCGTAGGGAATATCGAGCCAAACGTGGCGACCAATACCTAAGGACATAGCATGCTTTGCAAGGCTATGAGCCTCGAAATTACAGTTTCTACTCTCAAACATAAAATAACATCTAGTAAAAATAGCTTGACGAGCCTTGACCTCCTGAATAATTGCGCCGTACTTTGCAGTTGAGCCCTTCTCCATTTCCTTCACAAGGCCTTGGCAATCTGGAGCAATGTGAACTCTTGCTAGATTGAAATCCTCAGCGAGAGTGAGGCCCTCCCGACAAGCCAATGCCTCTAGGCATGCTGGATCATTTGCATTTGCCACAACTATGGCTGACGCCCCCAAGTAAACCCCTTGTTCGATTCTGCAAGAGGCTGCAGCCGCACCAACAGTTCCTTTCCTGGAAAATGTACCATCTACATTAATCTTCGCATGTCCCAGACTTGGAGGAATCCAGCTCCTGCTCGTCTCTCTAGTGACCAATGGGGTTGGCACTTGTACTATTTTTGCTTGCACTACTGCCCCAAGCTCGAAAAGATATGACTCGACGAATCTATGAATCTCGAGACTTTGGAACATGCTTTCATGGATTGCCTTCCGCCTAGCTGACCATATAGCCCACAATGTAACAATCAGCCTTGTGAACTCATCGTGTGACACCGTATCATGCATGAAGAACAGCCACAGTTTAGCATCAGGCTCGCTGCAAGAAATCATATGCTCAGTAAGGCTAGAATCCGATAGCGCCCAAGTACACCTGGCCATCGTGCAATCAACAAGAGAATGATGTCAAGAATTGGTGCATCCGCAGAGAGTACAGTTGCTGGTGGTTGCCATCTTACAATGTTGCAGAACATCCGCTGAAGGTATTGATTGGTCAAGGGCCGTACATGGGCCCATTTAAAACATTATTCCAGCGTGAAGGCTTTCGGTCCGTGTACGACATTAGCCCACCAAAGATCTCCGCTCTACAGAGACCCAGCCCAAATGTTATCTGGCGCTTCAGGCGTTGGTTTTAGTTCATTTCGCAAACAAGCGCACACCAGTTGTACGTAATGGACCGGCCCATGTAGCGGGTTGCCGATTTGTTTTCTCGAACGTCCCCAAGGCGGTTTAGTCAAGCTTCTAGAAGCTTCTAAATGCTTTTTTCCCTGGTTTTCTGTTTGGGTTTTTTTACTTTTTTTTGTAACTTCTATTTTCATTTTTTCTTTATCATTTTTTCTTTTTTTCGCAAACTTTTTTCCTGATGTGTGAACTTTTTCAAATACACGTTTTTTTAATTAAATTTTTTTTGAATGCTTGAACTTTTTCCAAATTCACATGTTTTTTTCAAATCCGTGAATGTTTTTCAAATTCATGAACTTTTTGAATCCGTACTTTTTTTAATTCACGACCTTTCAAATTCATGAACATTCTTCTCGTTTCCGAACCTTTTTCAAACTCATGAACTTTTTTTAAAATTCATAAAACTTTTTAAAAAACAATAAAGTTTTATCAGAATACATCAATACATTCAAATCCACGAAGTTTTTTAAAATTGACGAACTCCAATTCCTAACCTTTTCACAAACCCACAAATGTTTTTCCCAAAATCAATGAACTTTTTTTCAAAATTTTGATCTTCTTCATATTTTGTGATTTTTTTAAATCTAAGTTTCTAGATTTTATGTTTTTAACAAGTTTTTGAGATCCATTTTTTTACAAAAGTCAAACGGCCAACAGTTGACTGGTCAACAACTGGCCGGTCAAATCGAAAGGAGCGACCTCAGCGACATAGAGCGCCCCTATGTCCCGCCTTCAGCAAGAGAGGGCAGGAACCCTTGCTGAAGGGGAAACCTAGATGGGCCGGCCCAGCTGCGCGGGAGGCGACAGCCTCTTTTTATCTTCTTTTTTACGTTTTCTGTTCTGTTTTTTTGCTTTTTTTTACTTTTGTTTATACTTTACAATATTCTAAATGTGTATATTAAAAAATAAAACTCTCTTAAAACATTTGAAAATGTTGAAAAATTATTTTCAAAATGTTGAACAAATATTTAAAAAATGTTGAACAAGTATTTTTAAAAATGTTGATCGTGTATATAAAAATGTTAATCAAGCATTTGAAAAAAAATGTTGAAAAATTATTTGAAAAATTGTGAACAAGTATTTGAGAAATGATGAACAGGTATTTGAAAAATCTTGATCACTCAAGCATTTGAAAAAAAATGTTGAACACGTATTTAAAAAATGTTAATGAAGCATTTAAAAAATGTTAATCATGTATTAAAAAATGTTTGCACTTACACCACAGGTGGGCGGATTTGTCGTCTACTGGGGAAGGAATCATCGTCCACTATCTCGCTCGGAGCGCTGGGTTGGAGCTGAGTAGGCCTAGAGTTGAGCACGACTGCCTTCCGTATTTTGACTGCCCAGCTGCTTCATGTGCGTGCGTGCGTGCACTCGCCATTCGCCAAGTAGCCTATCCTTATCCCTGTCAACTAGTATCGTCCAAACATGAGGTAATAACACCAGGAGTCCTACAACTTGTCGACCATGTGACGATCTGATCCTAAAACTCACAGATGGCAACAGAGTAGTCTTACAACTTGCAACCAGTGTGCAAGTTCAGTCCCGGGCCAATCGGGAGCCACCAACAGGACCGGGCCGCTTAGCTCTTGTGCATTTGCAAGAAAAACACACCTGGATTTCTTCTAATTTAACCCGCAAGACAGCACCTAAATTAAACCTGTCAGCTGATCTCCTGTAGCTTATTAAAATTGTCGGCTGATCTCCTATAGCTTATCGGTTCGTTCCCCTCGTCCACATCCTTCTTCATGTCGGGGCGACAAGGTGGTGCCGACGTCAGGAAACATGGCGGCCTTGTCGGAGTTCTTCGACGGTCGCGAGCCGCCTTCCTCCGCTCACCTAGTCCGGCTGATGGTTGTATTCCCTCCAGACTACGGTTAGTTGCACTCTTCTCTGCTCCTCTTCTCCCCCGTTCCTCTTTTGCTCTGCGCCCGGTCAACTACGACGAACTACGCCGGTTCCGTTCGTTTGGAGGTAGATCCATGTTTGTGCAATGGTGCGATGTGGCTATGGTGCATCCCTAGCAGTAAATCCATGTTAGGATTTTGAGCTACTAATATAGTCTAGGGTTTAGGCCAGCAAGGTATGGGTTTCGGCCAAGCATCTATTGTTCTTGGTTGGAAGCCCCCTTTGTACAAAATCTTTGCCAGTGCCTGTGAAATTAGTCCGCAGGTTCTGTCCAAGATGTAATCTATGTTAGTGCTTGTTAAATTTTTGTACTTTCTAGCTCAGTTTTCCTACTTGATTTTTTAACTGAAATTGTTGAGTTAACTGTTCACTGTTAAAAATTCAGCCAATGTGTTCACTTATAATTGGATATCTCCACTTTTTGGATGCAGCGTGTGATTCATCAATGGGAAAAAGAGTTGACACTTCTTTTTTTACACTGGAAGTGGAGCATGGTGGACTTATTTGTGGACCAAGCAGTGACATGGAGTACTATAACCCTTGTCAGGCCCGTCGATGAGGGGGCCAAATTGGCCGACCGCACAGGGCCCCAAAAATCGTGGAGCCCCCGATTGAAGAAAAATCGTGAAGGTCAACCGTCTGCGCGTCGCCCATCTGCAGCCCTAGGGTCGTGACCGCTTTCCCTCAGTCCTCCGCCTCCGCAGTCCGCACACGGGCGCCGCCCCTCGCGATCTGTCATGCTCCCAGTGAATCCGCAAGTGTTGGTATTCTGCACACCGTCGCCGGTGGCTGCTCTCCCCGGTCTAGCTCCGCTAGTAGTTGCTCCTGCTAGCACTAGCGTACTATGCCTGGAATTGATTCCCGTCCTCCGCCGGGCCGCTGAGCGCTAAATCGAAGATTAGCTGCCCCTCCAAAGCCGAGAAACACAGGTGCTTCTCGTCTCCTCGGCCAGTAGTCACTGGTAATTTATTTATTTCTTAGACCGAGAGAGGCAAACAACAATATATAGGAGATGCATTGAACTGACATGTTGTATGTGTTGATTTCTAAATTGATGCATTTGAACAATTTATTGGTTTTGAACTGAGAAAAGAAATGTGTGTATGTATGGATTAAATCCGAATTAGTTCATTATTATATCAATTTTATTTCCTGTTACAGAAAAATAAGATGAAGAAATATTATTTTTCATTGGCGAGCTGTGTCTAGTGTCTATACAGATAGGAGGAGCGGATGAAGCAAACTATTTGATCTGGCCACTGCAATATGAGGTATTCTTTGGTAACCTTTTTAGTTATATACGAATTTAAAAAACATTATGGACCCTATTTTGTGTTTCGTCCCGGGCCCCCAAAATCCTGGAGACGGCCCTGACCCTTGTGTCAGTGGCGGAGCTAGCGAATTGCCTAAGCCTGGGCACGCCATAAGTTGAAATTTGTTTTCCTCTACCCAAAAACACGACGTCATGCATAGTATACACACTACTAAATAACAGTTCTTGTTGGAGGATCGCTGCCTTAGCCATCGCCCTTGCACTTTCGATCAGGACAGTCACTCGCCAAAGTTGACGCCATGCGCACGCCATCTCTCCTGCCTGGCTTCGATGCTCTCCGACACTTTAAACTCCGCTGGCGGAGGACAGAGTACTAGTAACTAGGGCGCGCGAGCAAGCCAGCGAGTCGATCAATTTGTTTCTTTTCTGAGAAACGCGAGTCCATCAATTAAGCTTATGTCAACTTTCACGAGCTAGACTGATTTGCCTTCTGGAAAAGTTGACGGGCTACCTACGACTATGGCCCATGTTAGAAAGAGTAACTAAATAATAGGCCCAATAGGCAAGCACATGTCCAAAACCGGCCCCGCAAGGTTAGCTCGTTCATTTCCAGCGAATTCTTGCGATTTTACAGCATATTTAACCAATTTTCTCGAATCTGAAGGCTTCAGCAGCTCGCCTAAGTTCTGATAAGTGGTGCCGTCGAGCCCGGGCACGTGCCCAGGGTGCCCTGACGGTAAAATCGCCCCTGCCTTGTGTGGAGGTGCTTGACTATGTTGATGCTTTCACATTTTCATATGTAGTCCTAGAAGAGCACCTAATATGGCTGGGTTATCCTGTCAATGAGCACATCATTTATTGGTGCTTGCCTGGCATGCAAATTTCAGATGGCATGATGAGAATTAGAGGTGATGAGGAATTGCGGTAGTTGATCACAGCTAGTGCTCAGCACAAAGTGCTTGTAATCATGGTTGACCATTCAAACTTCATCAACAATTTCAGAGAAGATTTGATATTGAAGATGCCATTAGTTCAGAGTCCTGTCGGTATGGCCAACTCAATTGTTGGTGCAGTCAGTGCAACATCTACTCACAACCTCATTTATGTGAATGTTGTAGATCCTGTTTTAGAGGTTGCAGCAGATGGTACAGAAGCAGAGAATTTGCTCACCGATGGTGCAGACACTAATTTGCTTATTGATGGTGCAGTGTCAAATTTGGTGATTGGTGATGCAGAGCCTAATTTGCTTATTGATGGTGCAGAGCCAAATTTGCTGACTGGAGATGCAGTGCCAAATTTGCTGATTTGTGGTGCATAGCCAAATTTGCTGACTGAAGATGTAGTGCTTTCAGATTCTGAATTCGGTGACAGTGACTATGATATAGATGATGGAGATGGTGATTTATATGAAGATAACATTGATTTTGATGTTGATAAAGAAGCTGAGTCAGAGGTGGAAGAGGTGGAGCCTGACTATGTACTTGAAGATGAAGATTTCAACCTCTCCATTGAAGAACAAGAGCACCTTAAGTACAAGTTCAAAGCTTTCAATTCCAAGGTTGACATGAAATCCCCTGTACTTAGAGTAGGTATGGTTTTTGCTGATGTGGTTGAGCTGAGGAAAGCTCTTACTGCATATGTCATATTCACCTATGTTTACAATACTTTTATATGGTTTTGATGCACTTTATATGATTTAATTAGAACTAACCCGGACTGACGCTGTTTTCAGCAGAATTACCGTGGTGTTGTTTTTGTGCAGAAAATGAAAGTTCTCGGAATCGCCCGAAAAATTTTGATGATTTTTTTTGGAGGAAATAAGCAATATTGGAGCGAAGAACCACCAGAGGGGAGCCACCCGTGGGGCACAAGCCATCACGGCGCGGCCCTGGGGGGGTGCGCCCTGATAGCTTGTGGGGCCCACGTGGCTCCGTTGCGCGTGATTCCAACGCTGAAAAATCCTATAAATCCCAGAAACCCCAGAAATAAAGGGAGACTCTCCGTTCCGCCGCCGCAAATCTCTCTGTATCAACGAAAACCCATTCTGGAGACGTTCCAGTACCCTGTCGGAGAGGGGAAACCATCACCGGTGGCCATCTTCATCATCCCGGCGGAGGCCATGACGAGGAGGGAGTAGTTCACCCTCGGGGCTGAGGGTATGCACTAGTAGCTCTCTGTTCAATCTCTCTCTCTCTCTCTCTCTCTCTCTCTCTCTCTCTCTCTCTCTCTCTCTCTCTCTCTCTCGTGTTCTTGAGATGGCACGATCTTGATGTATCACGGGCTTTGTTAATATAGTTGGATCATATCATGTTTGTCCCTTGCTATCATGTTGTGATGAATTGAATCTTTCCCTTTGAGATCTCGTTATGTTGGATTGAATATTTTGGTTTGAGAACACTTGATGTACGTCTTGCATGGTGACATTGGGTATTCTATTGATTCACTTGATATATGTTGAGGCATCAACTTGCGGATTCCGGTGACCTTGGGGATCTATGCATAGGGGTTGATTGCACGTTTTCATACCACGTTCTCCGATAGAAATCTTGGGATGCTCCTTGAAGTTCTTTGTGTTGGATGGAATATGATAGACCTGAAATTGTTTGATGCATGTCGCACAATTTACCCACGGATACTTGAGGTGACATTGGAGTATCTAGGTGACATTAGGGTTGATTGATATGTATCATTGGTGTTGTTCTAGTACGAACTCTAGGGCTGTTTGTGACACTTATAGGAATAGCCTGAAAGATTGATCGGAAATAATAACTTTGAGGTAGTTCTACTACCTACACCAATTTCATCTTATGTTCTCCGCTAGGTAGGAACTTTGGATAGATTCTTTGTTGCACGTTGAGGGGTGATCATATGATTCAACTATGTTAGCATTGTTGGGAAATTGCACTAGTGAAAGTATGAACCCTAGGCCTTGTTTCCAAGCATTTATACAACGTTTTGCTCGATGTTTACTATTTGTTACATTGCTGTTTTTATATTTTCAGATTACAAAAACCTATATCTACTATCCATATTGTACTTGTATCACCATCTCTTCGTCGAACTAGTGCACCTATACAATTTGCTATTGTATTGGGTGTGTTGGGGACACAAGAGATTTCTTGTATTTGATTGCAGGGTTGTTTGAGAGAGACCATCTTTATCCTACACCTCCCACGGATTGATAAACCTTAGGTCATTCACTTGAGGGAAAATTGCTACTGTCCTACAAAACTCTGCGCTTGGAGGCTCAACAAAGTCTATAAGAATAAAGTTGTGTAGTAGACATCAAGCCATTTTCTGGCGCCGTTGCCGGGGAGGTGAGTGCTTGAAGGTATATCTTTAGATCTTGCAATTAAATCTTTTAGTTTTTTTGTTTTTCACTAGTTTGGTTTTATAAAAGAAAACTACAAAAAATGGAATTTAGGTTGCCTCAATTGTTTCGTCTTTTTAATGTCTTTCGTGAAAATGATGGTTCGGAAAATTGTGCTCAATTGGTAGAGGAAGAGTTTATGAAAATACTTAATGAGAATTCCTTGAATGATGAGCATGATTGCAATGTTGCTAGTATGAATTCTCTGAATATCCATGATGCTAATGATATGCAAAGCCACAAGCTTGGGGATGCTATGTTTGATGAAGATGATATTTTTAGTCTCCCAAGTTTTGATGAGCAAATTTATTATGATGATGGCATGCCTCCTATCTATGATGATTATGATGATGACATGTATGCTATAAACAATAATTATAACTATGAAACTTGTCATCATGGTTTTAATTTTCAATTTGGTTATGTCAATCATGTATCTCATGATAGTTATTTTGTTGAGTTTGATCCCACTACAATGAATGAGAAGAAAATTGCTTGGAGAGTAATAAATTTTCTATGTTTGGAGATCATGAAAAGGATGCTTTATGTGATAGTTATATTGTTGAATTCCTTCATGATGCTACTGAAATTTATTATGAGGGAGCAACATATGATTGTAGGAATCGCAATAATATTAAGTTTCCTCTCTATATGTTCAAAGTTTTGAAGTTATGCTTGTTTTGCCTTCCTATGCTAGTTGATTCTTGATCCCATAAATTGTTTGCTCACAAAATCCCTATGCATAGGAAGTGGGTTATTGTGCTTGTCATGTGATCCATGATGCTCTTTTGCATGTTTCAAATACTATTCCTATGTGAGCATCATTGAAATTATCATGCCTAGCTAAAAGGCTTTAAAGAAAAGCGCTTGTTGGGAGACAACCCAACACTTTTACTTTCTGTTTTTGAGTGTTCACATGATTAAGCTATTGTAGTAATCATGTTTTGTGTTTTTTATTTCAATAATGTGCCCAGTAAAGCCTTTGGGATAGTATGGATACTTGTTGGTATGATTCTGTGCAAAAACAGAAACTTTTGCCTCCAGTAAAGAATTTCTATGATTTTATTGGAGCGTCAAAAAATTCTGAAATTTTAACACAGTATTTATATGCAAATTCTTTAGGTTGTACTAAGTTTTGAATTTTTAAAGACAGGGAAGTCTGGTTATACTACAGATCTTCACAGACTGTTCTGTTTTTGACAGATTCTGTTTTGCATGCATAGTTTGCTTGTTTTAGTGTTCCCATAGCTTATATCTAGTGATATAAATTATGGGAATGATAGAATAAAGTATGTATTATGTGATAAAAATTATGAATCTTGTCTTGACAGTCCCTAAGTGAATGATCTTTATTTATTATACTAACCCATCTCACGAAGTTCCGTTAAGTTTTGTGTTATTTAAGTTTTCAAGTTTTGGGTGAGACACCGATATGAGGAGAATAAGGAGTGAAAGAACCTAAGCTTGGGTATGCCCAAGGCACCCCCAAAGCAATATCCAAGGAAGACTCAAGCGTCTAAGCTTGGGGATGTCCCGGAAGGCATCCCCTCTTTCGTCTTCAACACTATCGGTATATCTTACTTGGAGCTATATTTTTATTCGTCACATAATATGTGTTTTTCTTGGAGCGTCATTTTATTTTGTTAGTATTTCCTTGATGTTATTTATAATCTTATTTTTCAATAAAAAGTTTCAAGAATTGCATTTAGGATGCTTGAATTGCATGCTTGATGTGTACAGAAACCTTTGCTCTAGTGTTTGAATTTTCATATTTTACTGGAACATGGAAAGTTTCTGAAATTTTTACACAGTATTGTAATATAAATTATTTATCATATCCTAAATTTTCATAATTTTTAGAGATACAGAAGTGCACTTTGTAAATTAATTGCTACAGACTGTCCTGTTTAAACAGATTGCTGTCATAGTTTTGTTATCTACTTCTCCTATAGTTTTCATGACTTATATTGGTAAATATAAATTATGGAAATGATAGTATACAGTATATAATGTTTGAAAATTATTTTGCAACTTTTCTTGGCAGTACATAAAGTGTTGATTTATTCTTATGTGTACTAACCTATCTCACGAGCTCTTTCCAACTTTTGTGTGCATGAAGGTTTTGAGACCTAGGTGAAACCGGGATATGAGAGGATTGAACGAGATACAAAAGCTCAAGTTTGGGGATGCCCAAGGCTCCTCAAGTAAATATTTCAAGAAGTCTCAAGCATCTAAGCTTGGGGATGCTACGTATCCCACCTCTCTTCTTCAACTATCGGTTAGCCTATGTTGAGCCTAAATTTTTATTCGTGGCCATTTTATGAAGGTCCCCGAGGTCGAGCGATACGTCGAGGCGATCGCATGAGACTGCAGTCCACCGCGTGCAGAGCTACCTCTGGGGAGCAACAAAGACGATTGTCGCCTGGGCAATGAGATCGTCATCATCGGACGGTTCCCACTTCCCGGCGAGGAGGCTGATGTGGTCTCCAAGCTGTGCGGTGAACAAAACAGCAGCGCTCGACCAACGGTAACTGGTCCAACCCAAGTCCCTTGGTGGTTGCGAGCGTAGCCTCCACTATTTGACGCCTGTGGGCGTCAATTAAGGCTTGCCACTGGAAGTAGGCCAGCGTAGTAGCGTTCTCTACAAGCGTCGCTATTCGGTTTTCTTTAGAGAAAGTTGTTTTTCTGTCAAGTTTGGGTAGCAAACGTTCCACGTGGTTAGAGGGGAAGTTTTTGTTAGTTTTGTTCAGGTCGTTCTAGTGTTTTTTTCTATTTTGCGATTCTAATTTTACTGTTTTATAGTTTCTTTTTTTATTTTTATTATGGTTTACTCATGCACAGTTTTCTCCTGTTTTATTTCCGATTTTTTGTTTACTTTTTATATATTTCTCAAATTGTTATCATTTTTAATTTTGTGATTATTTTGAATTTATGAACTTTTTATTTTTTTAAAAAAATTCTTGAATATTTGATAATTATGAATATTACAAATTCTGTGAATATTTTTTTGAATCTGTGAAAGAAATCATATTTGTATTTATTTTGAGTTCTCTAACATTTTATAAATTTGAGTGAAAATATAATTGAGAATTTTTTTAAATTTCTAAATATTTTAAATTTTGCATAATAAAATCATGGAATTATTTAATTTTGCAATCATTTTTTGAGTTCACGAAAAAACTATATAATATTTTTAATTAAAATCAAACCAACAGGGTTCCAAGCGCTTCTGCGCTTTTAACATTTTGTTTTAGCAAATTCTGCGCTTTTAGCAGTGGCTCGCGGGGTGCTGGGCTCGGCCCAGTTAACTGGCGAACAGGCAACTGCAGCATACGAATCGCTATAAGCGATACCGAGCAGCTCCCGCGAAGAAACTTGTATGAGACTGAGCGTCCAGGCTTTCGTTTAGGCCCATGTCTACATTTGCCCAGCGAGAGAGAACTCCCAATTTTTCCCTGAAAAGAATAAACAAGATCCAACCAAACTTGTTCACAAAAAAAAAGATCCAATCAACCATGGCGCCCCTTGCCGACGAACATTTTTCTCCCGTCAACTTGCACCCATAGAGACAGCCAGCCAGCCCACGGTATTCCTACAGTAGTATAAGATTGCAGAAATATGGGGACGTTATGTCCGAGAATATGATTCCAAAACAGAAAGCATTTGACGGAAAGCAAGTACTACTATAACAGAGAGGATGAACCTGCCAAGATTTGGAGGTAGATATGCAACAAATCCATTGGAAATTGACTCCGCGCCGCGCTTTCTGTGGCGGATCGTTGTGACGCGCACACTGCATTTTGCTCTTGAACGTGTTTAATTTTTTAACTCCCCTAGGCTCCCGGGCACCTTCCTCTCTTTTCGCTCTTCCGGGTTTCAAATGTACAAATTGAACACGCGGGTACACTGTCATATGAAATTTGGGCATGTATTTGTCCATTATGAGTGGTGAGACGACAACTTTAAATTCGCTATACTCTCTAAGTTGGAGCTCTCGCATTCGATTGAGGTGTCTGTCTTTTGATTTGATCACGATTTTGATGGGATCAACACTTTTTTTCTTTTAAAATCCTCTTTGCTCCCTAAGCTTGCAGCTCTCTCAGTCGGTTGAGGTGTCATTTTTTTTATTTGGTTGCAATTTTGACTGAATCAATGGTTTCTCAAATCAACTACACAAACACACCGGTCCCCTACACCCTCGCACCACCTGGCAAAAAAAGAAGCGTCAACACAGTAGCACCAGCGCAGAAAAACTTTCCCAAAGACATGTGAGTTGATTAGTGGACAACGTAGAATACATCGCATTTATATTAAAAAAATACACTCCACCGTCTTCCCCACTTGTCAAACCAAATATATTTTTTGGTGAAATCCAAGTTTTTTAATTTAAAAACAAAACAATTTTGGACCTCAATGAAATATGGGAGTTTTTTTTTGCATATTTTGGAAATAATTTTGGGCTTCAAATTTCACTTTAATTTTAATGAATTTTAACCTAATTTAAAATTATTTTGAAATTAGTTTTAATATGGCTCCAAATTGCAGGGTTAAAAAATATCTTGAACCCGACCAAAATATGTGAGATTTCATTGAATTTTTAACCATGGTGAAATTCCGACAACATCAATGGTTCAGCGAAGCGCGCCCAACCCTTCTAGCGTGTGAGTTTTAGGGGATTCCATACAGTGGTCCTGAGAAGGACATCACTCGAGAGGACAATTGCATCTCCCGGCACTGTCGTTGGACTGATGAGGAGGAGGAGAATGCGCCAACCACCTCCACTGCTCACTGTGACCATGCTCCTCCGTTAGGAGGACGTGACAGCACCAGCGAGGAGGAGGAGTTAAACGACGAGGACGAGGACGATTGATCATGTGGGACGAATAGCATCGCTCTTTCCCTTTTTTGGCATCTTGATGCCAAAGGGGGAGTTCTATTAGGGTGTCACGGATTTGCATGGGTGTAGTCACAGGCTTGAGCTTATGTTTGTTGTATTTATACTTCTGAACTCACTTTAGTTGAACTATTTTCTTTGTGAACTTGGTTTGTTTGGAGACTTTATCCTAGCATGATGTAACACATGCTATCCCGGTCTTAAAATTCATGTCTTACCTTTCATGTTTATTGAGTTATATTTATTACCTGACCTTATATGTTACTCCACCACATGTTGTTGCAAATGCATGCTTATTGAGTATATTCGTTATCATTTGCAAGTTCGTGTTCTATAAAATTTAGTGGGATTGTTGATCCTAGTGTGTGTGCACTTTGCATTCTAAAAGCAGATTCTAAATACTGCATAAATCTAAGGGAAGCCTGTATATATTTCCTAGACCATTGATTTGCTTTATCATAATATCATTTTGCAAATTGTTGGGTTGTCATTAATCATTCCTCATGACAGCAGGGATGTCATCCAAGAGAACCCAAGATTCAGTAAGAGAGCCAAAAGCTTTGTCACATTCCGTTGCTTCCATCACCGAGATCACAATTTTGTTCCGAGGAAGAGTAAAGCCAGAACATGACGAGATCATATGCAAGTTGTCTTTAGAGGAAAAAACACACCAAATTCCATCTTTGAGATCGGTTGGACCTGCCAGTCCCACCCATCAAGGACCCAAGCCTGCAATTCCTCGGTCATCAACTACAGAGACACCACCTTGGATTTCACAGTAATCACTGCAATGTTTTGCACAGCGGGTGCAAGGACCACAGCATCTGAAGTGCCCTTTAGGCCAAAGAAGCCGCGTCCAAGGGTATCTATCCCAAAGTGTTTGATCACATGCGTGGGGGGCAATTCGCGCATTTCACTATGAGGTGTCCATCACGACGATAAATCAGACGGAAGGGGGGAATTGGCACTGTGATTGAATGTGGCCAAGACGGTGGCAGGCAAAGCAAGACAAGTTGGACGAGCCAGACGAAGAGAGGGTAGCACGGGCCGGTGGAACACCAGATCCATGCACCGGAGGTGGAGGGGGTGGGAGGATGCCATTAGAGGAGTTGGAGGGGAAGTCATGGCGAAACTTACAGTTTTTATTAGGAAACCCCGAAGAAGAGTTGTAGTTGTTGTCTTGTTGAAGAAACGATGACCGCCAAATCTGGACGGGCCGGCCAGATCCACCACCATCAGGGAGGGGAAGCCGTGAACTAGGTGTGGACAACCTCGCAACACGAGATCCACCGGTTTGAGAGCCTGCCGCTGCCACCTCCCAAGGATCAGGCGCACGAGAGGAGGGAGAAACCGCCTGAGAAGAAGAAGCGGATCCCTTTTGAATCTCCTCCTCCAGCCGCATCGCCTCCTCCTTCCGCCTTTGAGATTCCTAGAGCTAGACAGGTGATGCACCCCAAGCCTCATGATCATGCACTGCACGATCCCGTGTCGCCTGCTCCGCCTCAAGCTTGAAGTGCAGCTGGGCCTCGTAGGCATAGGGTTCGGCAACCACCTTGTTAACACCCTCTAAGAGGCACTTGCCATTTGAGTTCCATTTTGAGGGGGAGCCACGCGACCAATCCATGGCAACAATCTCGGCAAACGAACGGGAGAGAGGAGGTGGGGGAGGGGAGAGAGACGACGAGCGGTGGAAGCGGATCCGTGGATACTCGCGGCGGTAGCAGAAAACCTGATGCGGAGCATCCCACCATCATCCCCATGGAGTCTACACCACCACTACAAGCACCAAGTGGCCCTATGACTAGAGCTCGAGCGCGTGCCATCGAAACAAAGGTGAACTCCCTCCTCTTTGAGATACACATGGATATTAATGGAACTTGGATGCTACCTCGCAACGAAACCCTATCCATCATTAGGCACGGGGAAGACACCCAAGAAAGGACTAGGAAGGATGACCAAGTCCAAGAGGAGGAACGTCAAGAAGCACGGAAGACGGAGTCCCAGCTGCAGCCAATTAGCCCAGCTCCAGACTACCCTGTGCGCCTAGGCCATGCTGACCCCGTGCGCACGAGGGTACCCGAAGTCTCTGGATACCCCGTGCGCACGGGCAAAGAAGACCCCGTGCACACCGGCCCTTCGATGTAGTAGCTGGACACCCCGTGCGCACGGGCTGTACCGTGCCCACGGGACCCCCGTGCGCACGGGAGTGACTTAGGCCGTGCGCACGGGCCCTCCAGGCTGTTTCAGGAGAAAATGCCCTTTGTACCCCCACTTCGTCTCCCACCTCTAGCTACCTATATAAGGCACCCTTGGACCATTTGTTAGGGTTAGCTGATGTTTAGCACTTAGATTTGTTGAGCATAGCTCCATTCACTTCCCTCCTCTCCTTGAAGATGACCTCTCATTGAGAAGATCCAAGTGGATGCCAAGGCCCCTCTTAAGGGAAGATCCCTAGTGGATTTCAAGGCCCTCCTTTGGAGTGGAAAGCTACCGGTACTTGTATCATTTCGTTGAATTCGTTTCGAGACTCGTGGGTTCATGTGGATCTAGTGGATGTGTAATTGGAGATTGTGTCTTGAGTGTTTGTGTTCTATCTTGTGATTTCCCCTCGTTTTACTCCGTGTTCTTCGTGTTCATCCCCAAATCCACCTCCAATTCGTGAAAGATCGACACACACGGGTGTGCCCCGTATCATTTTGGTATCATGAGCCACATTGATCACGAATTTGGAGTTCCCCCTCTTCGTTTTCTAGCCTAATTTTGTTTGATTTCGTCCCAATTCAAAAATCCCCACAAAAATAGCCATACCAAAAAATTCTGCAATTGTTGATTCTAGTGAGTTTTTGTTGGTTTTGATCCATGGAATGTGTGCCTAGCAAGTGGATCTAGCGTTCTATCCAAAAGAATCCCCGAAATTTTTCTCATAGCCACCGATTTCAACAATTTTCGCGAAATTTTCCGCCACCCCGTGCCCACGGGCCCCCGCAAAACTCCCTGACTACCCCGTGCACACGGGCTAAAAAGACCTCGTGCGCACGGGCCCCTGCGAAACTCCCTGACTACCCCGTGCACACGGGCTCAAAAGACCCCGTGCGCACGGGCTATACAGAGCAGCCACACCTTTTGTTTTTCTCTGCCTTTTGCATCACCACCACACCACCCTTCCGCCATTTGTCCTATAATTTTGTTTTGAGATTTTGAATTGCGGTTTCCGTTTCCTAAGGTGTTTCGGCTAATTAGGGACGGTACTACTTCGACATCACCGCCACTCATCATCGCCCCCGCCTCGACATCGACATTGGCCACTCCGCCTTTGGGCACCCAAACGTAAGCAAGGACGGTAACTTCGATGATATATTTGTCCATACCTTGCCATTATATTGATAGCTTCGAGCCTATTGCGTACCTTACCCATTGAGACTAGCGAGTTGAGAATTGCCGGGGCACGTTACTTGTGCACCGTAGTGTGACTCTTTCTAGTACATCTTCATATGTACATTGTGCCATAAGTCTCTCCCGTGCATATCCATCATACTTGTCTCATATCTTGGTTCGAGCATCAAACTTAGCAAAAAAATCAAAAACTTTTAAGCAAAAGAGGAGATACAAAAGAGCTTGTGAGCAATAGAGATAGCATTGAGCCATTTTGCATAGTCATACATACATATCATATTTGGGATTGAAGACGGCACGTTTACTCTCATAGGTTGGTGCACAAGCGCGTATCTAGCCCATTTGAGCAATCGAGCTATCTGTCTCTCTTGTATCCGTGCAACACGAGCCTTTTCCTTGGCATCACATCTACTGCTCATTCCTTGGTTGCGCGGATCCCATTTATCTATCCGCGTGTGTGTTCCTAGTGCCACATAGCTATTGATCTATTTGCTTTGCATTGCCATTTTGTGAATCTTTCTCAACATTTTTGATATCTTGAATCTCATTTGCTTGAATTTTGAGCCACTTGTCCTAACCGAGCCACTCCATAAGCTTTACTTGTGTAGTGTGAGAAAACCAATCTCCGGTACCAATTCTACTTTTTCCACATTGGCACATTGAGTGCTTGATCCATTTTCAACTTACGGAACGGTATTTGGTATTGTCTTTTCACTCTTCCACTTATTTATACTTGAGTGATGTGGATAGGTCAAACATCCACAACCCGGCATTTGAGGAGCAAGAGGATGACGCAACTACCTACGTCACCAAGATACAATTCTTCGGCGCGCAAAAGGCAATGCGCCAATCGCACGACGTCTTGAACGTCCGCATCGAGCAACTCGCCACCGACGTCCACGAATCCGAAGTGCGAACAAGGGACTACCTCGACACCAAGCTCTCAAGCCAAATGGAGGAATTTCGCGCCTTGATGATCAATCACGCTTCTTCAACATCTACATCATCAAGAAGGCGTCACTCAAGTCGCCACTCTTCGGAGTACTCTTCTGGCGAGAGTCCACCTCGAGCATGTTCTCATCACCGAGATGACCGCTCCGGTCCAAGTTCACACCAAGATCGCCAACGTCAAGCTTCGGATAATCCCTTCCATGGCAATGGACTACAAGATCGTCTTCGCAAGCGTGCTCGACGTCACCAACAAGAACAAGAAGAATTGGAACAAGAACGCCAACAACAACGCCGTGAAGAAGAAGAACGTCACCGCGAAGAACAAGCGCTAGAAGCCCAACGTGCACTCCGTGATGCAACTCGTGCCTTGAGGAACGTAACCGTCAAGCACGTCAAGAACAAGAAGCACTTCGTCGTGAACGTCAAGAACAAGAAGCACTTTGACGTGAAAGACAAGAAGAAGCCAATCGCCAAGAGGAGCACCAGGAAATGTGGAACTGAGCGCGTGTACCAGGTCGCCGCCCTCCAACTCATCACGACGAATCTAATGGCGACGACGCACAAAGGCAAGAACATCGTCAACAAGCCCGCGACATTGAGGCTCCACCATCAAGACAAGGATTTTGGACTCACAACCACAACGATGAACAACGCTTCGGCAAGCTCAAGTTCACAATGCCAAAGTTCTCCGGAAGCAATGATCTCGAAGATTACCTCTCATGGGCACTCAAAGTTGACAAGATCTTCCGTCTCCACAGCTATGACGAAGAGAAGAAGATAGCCATGGCTTCACTCGAGTTCCAAGACTACGTTCTCATTTGGTGGGAACAAGTGATTGAGCGAAGAAGGGAGAAAGATGAACCGCCTATCACAACTTGGGCACAAATGAAGGACCTCATGAGGGCTCGCTTCGTGCTGACACACTACAACCGTGATCTCTTCAAGAAGCTACAACTACTCAAGCAAGGCACCAAGTCGGTAGAAGAGTACTATCAAGAGATGGAAATTGCAATGATCCGAGCAAATGTCAAGGAAGATGACGAGCAAACAATGGCACGTTTCTTGAATGGCCTCAACTACCAAATCAAGAAAATCGCAGACTTCCAACTATACTCCAACTTACTCGAGCTAGTGCATCAAGCGACCAAGGCGGAACGACAAGTGCAAGAGGACTACAAGGACTCCAAGTTCTCTTCCAAGACCTACGGAGCAAGTACTCAAGCTTCTCCAACTACGATGCCTTTGTCTACAAGAACTCCAACTACTACCGGCGACAAGTCAAGTTCCAAGGACAAGATGACTTCGTCAAGTCACCCTCCTGCAAACAACTACAAGCCGAGAGCTTCATCCTCTACACCGACACCGAATGCTACCACTAAATCAAGCTCCATCAAATGTTTCACGTGCCAAGGTCGAGGCCACAAGACATATGAGTGCCCAACAAGACGCACCATGATACTTCAAGACGATGGCACCTATGACTCTATGAGTGACGATGAGATGGAAGCATTGGAGCACATGGCCATGCATCGCCAAGTCAATGAAGATGAAGATTCGCAAATCTTTTACGACAACAATCCGAGCCCCGCTCTCGTTGTTTCCAAGGCAACAACAACACGATGAGGACCAACGTTGCCACATATTCCACACAAAGGCGGGCATCCAAGGAAAATCCGTCAAGGTCATCATCGACGGCGGAAGTTGCCATAATTTGGCAAGTGAGGACCTTTGTTCCAAGCTCCAATTGGTCAAGAAGAAGCACCCTCGCCCCTACAAGGTCCAATGGCTAAGTGATTCCGGCACCCTCCAAGTCGAACACACTGTGCAAGTTTCCTTCAAGATAGGCGCTTATGAAGACACCTTGGAGTGTGATGTGGTTCCTATGTCCGTTTGCCATCTTCTCCTTGGTATACCTTGGCAATTCGACTGCAGCGTCATCCACAATGGTCGGACCAATCACTATAGTTTCAAAATGAAGGGCAAGCAATATGTGCTTCGACCAATGACTCCAAGTCAAGTCACCGCTAACAAGCAAGCTTCATCCCATCGTGGAGATAAAAGTGAGAGAGTGATCCACCAAAAAGAGAGTGAGTGCCACAAGCCAAAAATGAGTGACTCCATGATGAGGGACAAGAGAGATCTAGTTCTTTTAGCCAACAAAAGAGATTTGAGGGATGTGAGTGAGAGCCCATCGAGTGTTCTTCACTTTGTACTTGTGTGCAAAGATGAAGTCGTACGGACTAATACTTCACAACATCTTTCTCTTGTATTGTCTCGTTTGTTGCAGGAATTCCAAGATGTTTTTCCCGATGAGCTACCTCCGGGACTACCACCAAAAAGAGGGATCGATCTCATACCCGGAGCACCACTTCCTAACAAGACACCGCATTCCATGAGATTAAAAACTTGCTTACTCATGCACCTTTGCTTGCTTTACCCAATTTTGACAAAACATTTGAAGTGCATTGTGACGCTAGTGGTAATGGCATAGGTGGTGTGCTAATGCAAGAGAAGCGCCCAATTGCGTATTTTAGCGAGAAACTTTCCGGCGCTCAACTTAACTATCCCATATATGATAAGGAATTGTATGCTTTGGTGAGAGTGTTATATGTTTGGGAGCATTATCTACGACCTCATGAGTTTGTCATTCATACCGATCATGAAACTCTCAAATATCTTAAAGGTCAAACTAAGTTGAACAAACGGCATGCCAAATGGAGTGAATTCATTGAGTCTTTTCCTTATGTCATAAAATACATTAAGGGTAAAGAAAATGTTGTGGCGGATGCGCTTTCCCAAGTGAAACCTTATTGGGAGAACTACTACATGAAAGATGGCTATCTTATGCGTGCTAACAAACTTTGTATACCTGAGTCTTCTCTTCATTTGTTGCTTTTGCAAGAGGCTCGTGGTGGAGGACTTATGGTCACTTTGGACGCGACAAGACATATGCCACCCTATCCAACAACTACTTTTGCCAAAGATGTTTCGTGATGTTGCACGCGTCACCAACCGATGCTCTACATGTCGCAAAGCTAAGTCTAAAGCTCAATCCCATGGTCTTTACATGCCTCTTCCTATACCTTTCCAACCTTGGGAAGACATTAGTATGGATTTTGTGCTTGGTTTGCCACGAACTAAAAATGGCCATGATTCCGTTTTTGTCGTTGTGGATCGTTTTTCCATGTCATAAGATCGAGGATGCTTCACATGTTGCAAATCTCTTTTGTAGGGACATCTTACGACTACATGGCGTCCCCAAGACAATTGTCTCGGACCGCGACGTCAAGTTCCTTAGTTACTTTTGGAAGACTCTATGCCCCAAGCTCAGAATCAAGCTTCTATTCTCTTCGGCATATCATCCACAAACCGATGGCCAAATGGAGGTGACGAACCGGACGCTATCTACTCTCCTACGCGTGTTGATCAAGAAGAACATCAAGGAATGGGAAGAATGCCTCCCCATCACCGAGTACGCCTACAATCGCGCGCGTCTCTTCACCACCGACAAGTCTCCTTTCGAAGTGGTCTACAGCTTCAACCCTTTGTTCCCATTGGACATCCTTCCTCTACCACTCCAAGAGCGCGTCAACATGGACGCAAGTGCAAGGGAAAGCTACATCAAGAAGATGCATGAAGATACAAGGCACATGATCGAACGCCAAGTGGAACTTGTCACCAATAAGCGCAACCTCAACAAGCACCCCATGGTGTTCAAGACCGATGATCTTGTGTGGCTACACCTACGCAAGGATCGCTTCCCCGTCGAGCGCAAGTCCAAGTTACTACCTCGCGCAGATGGACCATTCAAGGTGTTGGCACGCTACAACGACAATGCCTACAAGATCGACATCCCACGCGACAAGTACAATGTGAGTGACATCTTCAACGTTAAGGACCTTTCCCCTTTCCATGGTAATGAAGATCTTGATCCGAGGACGGATCTTACCCAAGGGGGGGAGATGATGCGGAGCATCCCACCATCATCCCCATGGAGTCTACACCACCACTACAAGCACCAAATGGCCCTATGACTAGAGCTCGAGCGCGTGCCATCGAAACAAAGGTGAACTCCCTCCTCTTTGAGATCCACATGGATATCAATGGAACTTGGATGCTACCTCACAACGAAACCCTATGCATCATTAGGCACGAGGAAGACACCCAAGAAAGGACTAGGAAGGATGAACAAGGCCAAGAGGAGGAATGTCAAGAAGCACGGAAGACGGAGTCCCAGCTGCAGCCAAGAAGCCCAGCTCCATACTACCCCGTGCGCACGGGCCATGCTAACCCCGTGCGCACGAGGGTACCCGAAGTCTCTGGATACCCCGTGCACACGGGCCAAGAAGACCTCGTGCACACGGGCCCTTCGTTGTAGCCGTTGGACACCCCGTGCACACGGGCGTGTACCGTGCCCACGGGACCCCCATGCGCATGGGGGTGACTTAGGCCGTGCGGACGGGCCCTCCAGGATGTTTCGGGAGAAAATGCCCTTTGTACCCCCCCCCCACCCACTTCGTCTCCCACCTCTTGCTACCTATATAAGGCACCCTTGGACCATTTGTTAGAGTTAGCTGATGTTTAGCACTTAGATTTGTTGAGCATAGCTCCATTCACTTCCCTCCTCTCCTTGGAGATGACATCTCCAAGGCCCCTCTTAAGGGAAGATCCCTAGTGGATTTCAAGGCCCTCCTTTGGAGTGGAAAGCTACCGGTACTTGTATCCGTTCGTTGAATTTGTTTCGAGACTCGTGGGTTCGTGTGGATCTAGTGGATGTGTAGTTGGAGATTGTGTCTTGAGTGTTTGTGTTCTCTCTTCTGATTTCCCCATGTTTTACTCCGTGTTCTTCGTGTTCATCCCCCAATCCACCTCCAATTCATGAAAGATCGACACACACGGGTGTGTCCCGTATCATTTTGGTATCATGAGCCACGTTGATCACAAATTTGGAGTTCCCCCTCTTCGTTTTCTAGCCTAATTTTGTTTGATTTCGTCACAATTCGAAAATCCCCACAAAATAGTCATATCATTTTTTTGCAATTGTTGATTCTAGTGAGTTTTTGTTAGTTTTGATCCATGAAATGTGTGCCTAGCAAGTGGATCTAGCGTTCTATCCAAAAGAATCCCCGAAAATTTTCTCATAACCACCAGTTTCAGCAGTTTTCGCGAAATTTTCTGCCACCCCGTGCCCACGGGCCCCCGCGAAACTCCCTGACTACCCCGTGCACACGGGCTCAAAAGACCTCGTGCGCACGGGCCCCCATGAAACTCCTTGACTACCCCGTGCACACGGGCTCAAAAGACCCCGTGCGCACGGGCTATACAGAGCAGCCACACCTTTTGTTTTTCTCTGCCTTTTGCATCACCACCACACACCCCCTTCCGCCATTTGTCCTATAATTTTGTTTTGAGATTTTGAGTTGCGGTTTCCGTTTCCTAAGGTGTTTCGGCTAATTAGGGACGGTACTACTTCGACATCACCGCCACTCATCATCACCCCGGTCTCGACATCGACATTGGCCACTCTGCCTTTGGGTAACCAAACGTAAGCAAGGACGGTAACTTCGATGACATCTTTGTCCATATCTTGCCATTATATTGATAGCTTCGAGCCTATTGCATACCTTACCCATTGAGACTAGCGAGTTGAGAATTGTCGGGCCACGTTACTTGTGCACAGTAGTGTGACTCTTTCTAGTTCATCTTCATATCTACATTGTGCTATAAGTCTCTCCCATGCATATCCATCATACTTGTCTCATATCTTGGTTCGAGCATCAAACTTAGCAAAAAAAATCAAAAGCTTTTAAGCAAAAGAGGAGATACAAAAGAGCTTGTAAGCAATAGAGATAGCATTGAGTCATTTTGCATAGTCATAGATACATAGCATTTTTGGGATTGAAGACGGCACATTTACTCTCATAGGTTGGTGCACAAGCGCATATCTAGCCCATTTGAGCAATCGAGCTATTTGTCTCTCTTGTATCCGTGCAACATGAGCCTTTTTCGTGGCATCACATCTAGTGCTCATTCCTTGGTTGCGCGGATCCCATAAAACGTTTTCTAAAATTCTCACAAGTGGCATAATCAAATAGGTTGGAAAATTACAAGATTTGTGGAGTTGGAATTATTGGATTTGGAGATTTATTTAATCCTGTGGAATTTTCGGAAATAATATCATAAAAGAAAAAGAAAAAGGGCACCGTGCCCTGGGCCAGAACTGGCCGCAGCTGGGTCGGCCCGTAGCCGTGCCAGCGCAGGCGAACCGGCGCGCGCACGCGCCCGCGTTCAAACCTGACGGATGGGGCCTGAAGGCCAGCGACAGAAAGAGGAGGGAGAGGGAGGTGAGGATGACAGGCGGGGCCCGCCTGTCATCTCCAACCTCGCGAAAGGGAGGCCGGAGAGCTCACCGGCGAGGTTCCCGGCAACGGCAAGAGGAGCTGAGGGCAGGAACGGAGTCAGCGTCGAGCCGCCATTCCTGTGGAGGTGGAGATGGCCACCGGGGTGGCTTGGGTCGCCGGCGACAAGGAGCCCACGGCGGAGGAGCTTCGGGAGAGGTTGTCGCTGATGGTTCCTGCAGCAATCCGCACGGGAGAAGAAGGGGAACGCGTCAGGGAGGTGAGAGAGGCCCAGAGGGGAAGGAAACGAGGCCGGAGAGGGGATGTACCCAGAGATCCCGGGTGAGCCGACGCGGCGGACTTCGAGCTTGATCTCGAGCTCGGGAGGCCCTGGAGAGGAATGGGTGGAGCGGGGGGTCGATTGGGAGGAAGAGAGAGCCAGCAAAGGGGAGAGAGAGCTCGGGGGAGGCCTTAAATAGGCGGGGCGCCGGTGCACCGTGGACAGGGGGCTCGGGCTCCGCGGCAACGGTGCTGGCGACCGTTAGAGGAGGAGGGAGCGAGCCTGGGGTGCTCGTGAGGGTGGTGTAGGAGGCCAGCGAGAGAGAGAAGAGGCGTGGGCTGTCTCTAGTGCTCGTGCGTGCGAGGCCATGCATTGGCCGAGCGGGACCGCATCGGGCACAAGTTGGGGAGGGTGAGAGACAGGGGGGGAGGCTGACGTGGCTTGAGACTGCGTCGGTATTTCCCCAAAGAGGAAGGGATGATGCAGCACAGCGACGGTAAGTATTTCCCTCAGTTATGAAACCAAGGTTATAGAACCAGTAGGAGGATCACCACCACCCAATAAGCAGCACCTGCACACAAATAACAAATACTTACAACCCGACGCGAAAGAGAGGTCGTCAATCTTTCTAAGGTAAAAAGATAGATTAGGTAGTGATAGATAGGAGAGATAGATCTCTCAAGAGCACAAAATAAAAAGAGCAAATAAAATATGCAGCAATATGTTTTTGGGTTTTTGGTTTTGTAGATCTGGAAACAAAGATGCAAAAAGATAGATCTGAAAGCAATATGTTGGAAAAGTAGACCCGGGGCCCTTAAGGTTCATTAGTGGCTTCTCTCATGAGTATAGCGCACGGTGGGTGAACAAATTACTGTTGGGCAATTGATAGAAAATCGAATAGTCATGACGATATCCAAGGCGATGATCATTATATAGGCATCACGTCCAAGATAGGTAGACCGACTCCTGCCTGCATCTGCCTCTATTACTCCACACATCGACCGCTATCCAGCATGCATCGAGTGTATTAAGTTCATGGAAAAACGGAGTAATGCAATAAGAACGATGACATGATGTAGACAAGATCTATTCATGTAGGAATAGACCCCATCTTGTTATCCTTAATAGCAACGATACATGTGTGTCTTGCTGCCCCTTCTGTCAATGGGAAAGAACACCGCAAGATCGAACCCATCACAAAGCACCTCTTCCCATGGCAAGGAAAATCGATCTAGTCGGCCCAACCAAACCAAAGATTTGAAGAAGAAATACGAGGTTATAAGTAATCATGCATCTAAGAGATCAAAGAAGACTCAAATAATATTCATGGATAGAAACTGATCATGAACTCAAAATTCATCGCATCCCAACAAACACACCGCAAAAGTTTACATCAAATAGATCTCCAAGAGACCATTGTATTGAGAATCATAAGAGAGAGAGATAGAGGAATCCATCTAGCTACTGCCTACGGACCCGTAGGTCTATGGTGGACTACTCACGCATCATCGGAGAGGCACCTATGAAGAAGATGAACCCTTCCGTGATGGTTTTTAGATTGGATCTCGAGGTTCTGGAACTTGCGGCGGCTGGAGTTGTGTTTTGTTGACTCCCCTAGGGTTTTTGGAATATTTGGGAATTTATAGGCATCAGAGGCGGTGGAGAGGGGCCCCGAGGAGGGCACAACCCATCAGGGCACGCTGGGGCCCCCCTGGCGCGCCCTGGTGGGTTGTGGTCCCCACGGCCCACCTCTCCGGCACTTCTTTGGCCCACTGGGTGTCTTCTGGTCCAGAAAAATCTCCAAAAAGTTTCGGCGCGATTGGACTCCGTTTGGTATTGATTTTCTGCGAAGTAAAAAACAAGTAAAAACAGCAACTGGCACTTTGGCACTATGTCAATATGTTAGTCCCAAAAAATGATATAAAGCTGCTATAAAATGATTGTAAAACATCCAAGAATGATAATATAACAGCATGGAACAAGCAAAAATTGTAGATATGTTGGAGACGTATCAGCATCCCCAAGCTTAATTCCTACTCGTCCTCGAGTAGGTAAATGATAAAAACAGAATTTTTGATGTGGAATGCTGCCTAACATGTTCATCATATTCTTTTCTTTTGTATAGCATGGACATTTGGACTTGTAAATGATTCAAAGCAATAGTCTAGTTTTAACATAATGACTTCAATAATCAAGCATGCTAACAAGCAACCATGTGTTTCAAAATATCAACACTAAAGAAAGTTATCCCTAGCCCATCATGCTCAATCATTGATACATTCATGAAACACACTCAAATATTAGCTATGCCCAATGCTCAAGTACGATCATGGTACTTTATAAGAGAAGATGGAGACTCAAAGTAAAAATAAAAATTGCATAAAGTAAATAGATAGGCCCTTCGCAGAGGGAAGTAGGGATTTGTAGAGGTGCCAGAGCTCAAGGTTTAAATTGAGAGAGAAAATATTTTGGGTGGCATGTTTTTCCTGTCAACGAAAACGACAAAGTAGCTCACAATACTTTCCATGCTATATATATCATAGGCGGTTCCCAAACAGAAAATAAAGTTTATTCCTTTTTCCACCAAACTTTCACTTTCCATGGCGGGTCGTATCCACGGTTGCCTTCCATACCAACACTTTCCAAGGAATTTATTATTTGACAACATAAAGTAAATATTTTTTTTTCTTTTTCATTTCGGGAATGACATCCCTATTACCTCCGCACTCTCGTGCAATGACAAGTGAAAAAACACTCATCTTGAGAATAACACATCTAGCATGGAAAAATATTGGACACTCCCCACCGTTTCATGAGCGGTACGAGCACACAAAAGAGAAAATTTATTTTGAAAATTTAGAGATGGCACATACAAATTTGCTTGGAATGGCATGTAAATACCGCATATAGGTAGGTATGGTGGACTCATAAGGCAAAACTTGGTTTAAGGATTTTGGATGCACAAGTAGTATTTCTACTTAGTACAAATGGAGGCTAGCAAATAGATTGGGAAGCAACCAAACCAAGAAACGAAAATTCACATAAGCGAGCATTGAGCATAACTAACACTGAATAATGCACCATAAGTAGGATGTAACTTCATTGCATAACTATTGACCTTCGTGCATGCATAGGGAATCACAAACCTTAACACCAATATTCCTACTAAAGCACAATTACTCACTAACATGACTCACATATTACTATCATCATGTTTCAAAACTATTACAAAGAATCAAGTTTAATTTGCCCAATGATCTTCATGAAAGTTTTTATTATATCCTGCTTGGATATCTATCACTTTGGGACTAGTTTCATATATTGCCATTGCTTTTTGGCAAGCTCAAACAAATTTAAGTGAAGCACATGAGCATAAAGATTTCATCTCTCAAAAAGGTATAAGTGAAGCATGAGAGGATTTCTTCAAAATTTACTAACTCTCAAATTAATCTAAGTGAAGCATGAGAGTATTTCTACAAAAATTTCCAAGCACACCGTGCTCAAAAAGATATAAGTGAAGCACTAGAGCAATTCTAACAAATCATAGCATAATTTTGGCTCTCTCAAATAGGTGTGTCCAGCAAGGATACAAGTGACGAACTAACAAACAAAGCAAGCAAAGATACAAGACGCTCCAAGCAAAACTCATGATATATGACGAATAAAAATATAGCTCCAAGTAAAATACCGATGGTCGTTAGAAGAAAGAGGGGATGCCACTCGGGGGCATCCCCAAGCTTAGTTGCTTGTTTCTCTTTGGATATATCTTGGGGGTGCTGTATCATCCCCAAGCTTAGGCTCTTTTCACTCCTTATTCCTTCATCCATCGTGATCTCACCCAAAACTTGAAAACTTCAATCACACAAAACTCAACAAAATCTTCGTGAGATCCGTTAGTATAATAAAGCAAATCACTACTTTAGGTGCTGTTGCAAACCCATTCATATTTTATTATTGCATTATACCTACTGTATTTTAACTTTACCATGGCTCATACCCTTCAATATAACCCATAGATTCATCAAAACAAGCACACAATGCAACGAAAACAGAATCTGTCTTAAACAGAACAGTCTGTAGTAATCTGTACTCTAACCATACTTTTGTAACTCTAAAAATTCTGAAATATTAGGACAACGTAAGGAATTTGTATAGCAACACTGTGTTAAAATTGCAGCTCAAGATCACATTCCAGAAAAAATGAAAATTCATATACTGGACGCAAAGTTTCTGTTTCAGATTCAGCATCGCTTCCACTCATCCTATGAATCATCCTAAAGGCTTTACTTGGCACAAACACTAAATAAACCATAAAAACACAATCATAAAAGAGGCATAATTGTGTCAACACTCAAAAACAGAAAGGAAAAAGCAAAAAAAATTATTTATTCATTGGGTTGCCTCCCAACAAGCGCTATCGTTTTACGCCCCTAGCTAGGCATAACGCATAGATTCAAGTATTGTCATCTTTGGTTTTGGATCCATAGGATGCCCTCATGATTGATTCATATGGTGGCTTAATTCTTGTTCTAGGAGTGTTCCACACCCTTTCTCAAGGGAAACTGAAAACGAATATTGCCTTCTTTCATATCAATCACGGCACCTATAGTGCGTAAAAACGGTCTACCAAGTATAATGGGACAAGATGGATTGCAATCAATATCAAGCACAATAAAATCTATGGGCACATAGTTCCTATTTGCAAGAATAAGAACATCATTAATTCTTCCCAAAGGCTTTTTAATAGTAGAATCCGCCAAGTGCAAATTAAGAGAACATTCTTCAATATTGGTAAGACCAAGCACATCACATAGAGATTTCGGAATCGTGGAAACACTAGCACCTAAATCACACAAAGCAAAGCACTCATAATTTTTAATCTTGACCTTAATGGTAGGTTCCCACTCATCATGCAATTTTCTAGGAATAGAAATCTCCAACTCCAACTTTTCTTCAAAGGATTTCATCATGGCATCAACGATATGTTTAGTAAAAGCTTTATTTTGCTCATAAGCATGGGGTGAATTCAACATGGATTGCAGCAAAGAAATGCATTCAATCAAAGAGCAACTATCATAATTAAAGTATTTGCAATCCAAAATAGTGGGCACATCACTAGTTAAAGTTTTGACCTCTTCAAACCCACTTTTATCAAAAATTTCATCAAGATTTTCACCCTCCAAATTATTGGGACGTCTTGTAACTAAAGTTGACTCTACTTCAGTCCCTTTATCATCAATTTTAACATTACTAAACAAGGAATCAATAGAATAAACACCAATCACTTTAGGATCTTCATCTTTTTTATGAAGCAATCACTAGAAAATGATTTTTCTAAGATTTCTCTTTTAGCTCTAAGCATAGCGGTTCTTTTCTTACTTTCATCCATAGAGACATATAAAGCTTTAATGGATTCATCAATCTTAGGCAGAAAATCTTTCAACTTGAGATTTTCAACATCATGAGAAATTCTATCAATGCTTCTAGACATATCATCAATCTTATTCAACTTTTCTTCTATCGTAGTATTGAAAGCCTTTTACACATTGATAAATTATTTAATATTACTCTCAAGATCAGAGGTGTTCCTATTATTATTGTAAGAAGAATTACCATAGGAATTACCATAATTATTAGAGGAATTTCCAGGAAAAGGCCTAGGATTAAAATTACCTCTATAAGCATTGTTATTGAAATTGTTTCGCGAGACAAAATTCACATCTACGGAATCATTATTTTGCTCATTCAAGGTAGACAAAGGCACATCATTAAGATAAATAGGAGCATTTTTACTAGCAACCAATTTCATCAAAGCATCAACCTTATCACTCAAAGTACTAATTTCCTCAACCGAATTAACTTTTTTACCAGTAGGTGCTCTTTCGGTGTGCCAATGTGAATAATTTGCCATGATATTATCTAGAAATTTAGTAGCTCCACCCAAAGTAATCTCCATAAAAGTACCACCCGCGGAGGAATCTTTGTGTCCTAAGGGAAATAATTTTCACGGGCGGAAAATACTTAGTGATAAAAGAATCCTTGCACTTATTCCAAGAATCGATACTATTGCGAGGCAAAGAGGAAAACCAAATTTTTGCACGATCCCGCAAGGAAAAAGGAAATAATTTCAACTTCACAATATCATTGTCCACATCTTTTTTATATTGCATATCACACAATTCTACGAACGTGTTTAGATGGGACGCGGCATCCTCATTAGGAGTACCGGCAAATTGATCTTTCATGACAAGATTCAACAAAGCGGCATTAATATCACAAGACTCCGCACTAGTGGCGGGAGGAGCAATCGGAGTACTAATAAAATCATTGTTATTAGTATTGGAAAAATCACACAGCTTGGTGTATTCTTGAGTCATCGTGACTACGCAAACAAGATTGCAAGCAAGGAAGAGATCCGGCGAGAAAAAGGCAAACGAAAAAGAGGGCGAATAAAACGGAAATTGGTGAAGTGGGGGAGAGGAAAACGAGAGGCAAATGGCAAATAATGTAATTGCAAGGAGATGAAATTTGTGATTAGGAACCTGGTAGATGATGATAGAGTCCCCTCGGCGCCTACGATAGGCACGTAGAAGAGACCGCTTCCTCCCCGGCAACGGCGCCAGAAATTCCTTTGAGGTGGCTTGAAACTGCGTCGGTATTTCCCCAAAGAGGAAGGGATGATGCAGCATAGCGACGGTAAGTATTTCCCTCAGTTATGAAACCAAGGTTATCGAACCAGTAGGAGGATCACCACCACCCAATAAGCAGCACCTGCACACAAATAACAAATACTTGCAACCCGACGCGAAAGAGAGGTTGTCAATCTCTCTACGGTAAAAAGATAGATTAGGTGGTGATAGATAGGAGAGATAGATCTCTCAAGAACACAAAATAAAAAGAGCAAATAAAATATGCAGCAATATGTTTTTGGGTTTTTGGTTTTGTAGATCTGAAAACAAAGATGCAAAAAGATAGATCTGAAAGCAATATGTTGGAAAAGTAGACCCGGGGGCCGTAGGGTTCACTAGTGGCTTCTCTCATGAGTATAGCGCACGGTGGGTGAACAAATTACTGTTGGGCAATTGATAGAAAATCGAATAGTCATGACGATATCCAAGGCGATGATCATTATATAGGCATCACGTCCAAGATAGGTAGACTGACTCCTGCCTGCATCTACCTCTATTACTCCACACATCGACCGCTATCTAGCATGCATCTAGTGTATTAAGTTCATGGAAAAATGGAGTAATGCAATAAGAACGATGACATGATGTAGACAAGATCTATTCATGTAGGAATAGACCCCATCTTGTTATCCTTAATAGCAACGATACATGCGTGTCTTGCTGCCCCTTCTGTCACTGGGAAAGAACACCGCAAGATCGAACCCATCACAAAGCACCTCTTCCCATGGCAAGGAAAATCGATCTAGTCGGCCCAACTAAACCAAAGATTCGAAGAAGAAGAGGCTATAAGTAATCATGCATATAAGAGATCAAAGAAGACTCAAATAATATTCATGGATAGAAACTGATCATGAACTCAAAATTCATCGCATCCCAACAAACACACCGCAAAAGTTTACATCAAATAGATCTCCAAGAGACCATTGTATTGAGAATCATAAGAGAGAGAGAGAGGAAGCCATCTAGCTACTGCCTACGGACCCGTAGGTCTATGGTGGACTACTCACGCATCATCGTAGAGGCACCTATGAAGAAGATGAACCCCTCTGTGATGGTGTTTAGATTGGATCTCGAGGTTCTGGAACTTGCGGCGGCTGGAATTGTGTTTCATCGACTCCCCTAGGGCTTTTGGAATATTTGGGAATTTATAGGCATCAGAGGCGGTTGAGACGGGCCCCGAGGAGGGCACAACCCATCAGGGCGCGCCGGGGCCCCCCTGGCGCGCCCTGGTGGGTTGTGGTCTCCACGGTCCACCTCTCCGGCACTTCTTTGGCCCACTGGGTGTCTTCTGGTCCAGAAAAAATCTCCAAAAAGTTTTGTCGCGATTGGACTCCGTTTGGTATTGATTTTCTGCGAAGTAAAAAACAAGCAAAAAACAGCAACTCGCACTTTGGCACTATGTCAATAGGTTAGTCCCAAAAAATGACATAAAGTTGCTATAAAATGATTGTAAGACATCCAAGAATGATAATATAATAGCATGGAACAAGCAAAAATTATAGATACGTTGGAGACGTATCAGAGGCTCCCGACACGGTGGTGTGTCGCGGACGTCAAGGCGCATCGACTGGCGCAATGGAGGGGCTCGAGGTGGCCGGGCATGGGCAGGAGAGGGAGGTCAACCCTTTGGAGCGCGATAGCGCGCTCCAGAGCGCGACTTTGGCCGGCATGCCAGTGCTTTTGACGCGCTCAGGCGTGTCCACTTGCGTCCACCAGCTGCAGGGGGGAATATAATACTGGAAAAGCACATTGGATGCTCTGGGATGGCTATGAGTGAGGAAGAGTAGAGAGAGAAGTGAGGAAAGGGGCTGTCCAGAGAGGAAAATGGGGGTTTTACCCCATGCAATCATGCTCTCTGGCGCCAGGAACTTTACTGGAGGTGTGGAGGGTCTGCATGGTGTTGTGGTAAAAATTGGGGCTCAAGGAGAACAGAGGAAGGGGCTCAATTATTGATCTTAGCATTCTAGCAGAAGGTGTTTGATCTTTGGTTGGGCTACCCCTGGTGCTCTACTGGAGATGAAACTTAACAGGATGAAACGGGGGAAATAATTAAGCTTGATCGCCAACTTTGAGCTTATTTGAGAAAAGTTGACAATGCAACCATTGTAAACCCTAGAAATGAGCAGAAACTGATTTTCTTAGATCCAATCATGCTAATATATTATCCTAAATGCACCACTTGGTGTGGTGGCATTATTTGGGAATTAGAGCATGCCCACAAAGTTTTAGATCAATTGGGGAAAGTTGGCAATGTAGAGTTGATCAAATTTGGTTCTGGACAGGAAGGGTTTTGGGGCACTTTTGTGAATCAAAACAATTGGGATTGAGGTGAAACTTTGCAAGATCATCACACATAGCATGTGTGACTTGCTAGAATTTTTCTGGACTTATTTGAGAATATTTCTTATAGAAATGTTTCAAATGCTTGAAATAGGCAGAAGGGTTTTGGAGGGTTTTGTCCAATATTTTGAACATGACCATGTGTTGAAACTCATATATATGGAAAATATATGTCCACTGAGTTTCCCTAAATTTTCTCAAATATTTTGAAAGCATAAAAATAAATTTTCCCTATGAAAGACCATTTCTGGACTTAAGAAAAAGCTTTTAATAAAATGTGAAAATAAACTTTAAAAATAATATTTTGTGGTTTTGGGATGTCTTATATATGGTAGGTTCAAAATAGAATCTTTGGGGAAAAACATTCCACCCAATTTGAGGACTTGTAGTACAAACCTCAATTCAGGGGTTTTGGGGAAAACCTAAATTGAATAAATGCTTTTTGGCCAAAATAATATTTTTGTAAAATAGTTTTTAGTCCTATACACATGGCATGATCATTGGGCAGAGAGTTTTGATCAAGTAGGTGAGCATAGAGAGGAGGGGAATTCTTGTGAATCAAAACACAGACAAACATTCAAGCAAATAGCACTTAAGCAAATCATCACAAGCACTCAAAAAGTTTTAATTGGGTCCAATTTTAATAAACTCATAGCATAGCAGAATGGTACAAACACGGGGTGTGACAGGAATTTTCTATCAAGTGACTTTACTTTGCTTGCTACTCTTGGAGGGTGTGTGCCTCATAGGCGGCTAGGTGTCACTTGAGAGCCTTCGTCTTCTACTTGTGAAGAACTTTAGAGTTTGTGAGGGCTCGAAGATTGCCAACTTGGTGAAGATTGATGAGTCCAATGTTTGTGATGATTTTGATAGTTATTTTTTGGCTACATGGTTGGCTTTGTGGGATTTTACCGCGTTCGGGCACCTCTTTTTATCGGCATTCCTCAGGTAACGCCTTTTGGAGTGAATAATATTTTATGGAAGGAATCCTGGAAAATGGTCATGAAATCACCTATTTAATGTGATAATCATCTACCATGAAAGAATGGAGCAAAGAAGCCAAAGCAGGAATCGATGTGGAGCCTCCAGAGAACAAGACGGCGCTCCATACGAGCGTGCCCGCTCGTATGGGTGGTTGATACGTCCATTTTGCATCATGCTTTTATATCGATATTTATTGCATTATGGGCTGTTATTACACATTATGGTACAATACTTATGCCTTTTCTCTCTTATTTTACAAGGTTTACATGAAGAGGGAGAATGCCGGCAACTGGAATTCTGGACTGGAAAAGGAGCAAATATGAGAGACCTATTCTGCACAACTCCAAAAGTCCTGAAAAGTTACGGAGAATTATTTTGGAATATATAAAAAATATTGGGCGAAAGAAATACCAGAGGGGACCCACCAGGAGGTCAGAAGCCAGGGGGCGCGCCCTACCCCCTGGGCGCGCCCCTGTGGCTTGTGGGCCCCCTGGCAGGCCTCCGGTGCCCATCTTCTGCTATATGGAGGGTTTTGACCTGGAAAAAATCACAAGAGAGCTTTTCGGGATGAATCGCCGCCGTCTCGAGGCAGAACTTGGGCAGAACCAATCTAGAGCTCCGGCGGAGCTGTTCTGCCGGGGAAACTTCCCTCCCGGAGGGGGGAAATCGAAGCCATCGTCATCACCAACGATCCTCTCATCGAGAGGGGGTCAATCTCCATCAACATCTTCACCAGCACCACCTCCTCTCCAAACCCTAGTTCATCTCTTGTATCCGATCTTTGTCTCAAAACCTCAGATTGGTACCTGTGGGTTGCTAGTAGTGTTGATTACTCCCTGTAGTTGATGCTAGTTGGTTTACTTGGTGGAAGATCATATGTTCATATCCTTAATGATAATTAATACTCCTCTGATTATGAACATGAATATGCTTTGTGAGTAGTTACGTTTGTTCCTGAGGACATGGGATAAGTCTTGTTATAAGTAATCATGTGAATTTGGTATTCGTTCGATATTTTGATGAGATGTATGTTGTCTTTCCTCTAGTGGTGTTATGTGAACGTCAACTACATGACACTTCACCATTATTTGGGCCTAGGGGAAGGCATTGGGAAGTAATAAGTAGATGATGGGTTGCTAGAGTGACAGAAGCTTAAACCCTAGTTTATGCGTTGCTTCGTAAGGGGCTGATTTGGATCCATATGTTTCATGCTATGGTTAGATTTATCTTAATTCTTGTTTCGTAGTTGCGCATGCTTGCGAGAGAGGTTAATCATAAGTGGGAGGCTTGTCCAAGTAAGTACAGCACCCAAGCACCGGTCCACCCACATATCAAATTATCAAAGTAACGAACGTGAATCATATGAGCATGATGAAAACTAGCTTGACAGAAATCCCCATGTGTCCTCGGGAGCGCTTTGCTTTATATAAGAGTTTGTCCAGGCTTGTCCTTTGCTACAAAAAGGATTGGGCCACCTTGCTGCACCTTTGTTACACTTGTTACTTGCTATCCGTTACGAATTATCTTATCACAAAACTATCTGTTACCGATAATTTCAGTGCTTGCAGAGAATACCTTACTGAAAACCGCTTGTCATTTCCTTCTGCTCCTCATTGGGTTCGACAATCTTACTTATCGAAAAGACTACGATAGATCCCCTATACTTGTGGGTCATCAGTGGTCGTATGATGCGCCAGCGTCGCCACCTTGTCCACTACTCCCACCTCGTGAAATCGGATCGGGGATCAGACGCAAGGAGAAACCAGAAACTCATCCAGAAGGAGACCCTAGCCTAAGGAGGTCATCATGAGGAGGGATTATCAAGGAGGAGATCGCCATCTTCACCACCAAGCACAAGGGGCTACATAATCATCATCATCATCATCTACATCCATCTTGTTGTAACATCAGGAACCTTAGTGGATTGCCTTGTGTGTTACTTTTGTGATTCATTCATGGTTACCATCACCACCCTTATGATGTTTGTTGCCTCCATGTGTGACTAGACTCCTAGTTCTCAGGGATAAGGATGAACTTTTGTATGTATAGGATCTGAACCGTTATATTGGATATGAGATCCTCTGTTGAATTCTTAGTTTAATAAACTTCGTGAATGTTGTGAAGGGGACCCACTCAGCATTATCGTTGAAAGACTGACGTGGCTTGAGACTGCGTCGGTATTTCCCCAAAGAGGAAGGGATGATGCAGCACAGCGACGGTAAGTATTTCCCTCAGTTATGAAACCAAGGTATCGAACCAGTAGGAGGATCACCACCACTACGTAAACAACACCTGCACACTGATACGTCTCCAACGTATCTATAATTTTTGATTGTTCCATGCTATTATATTATCTGTTTTGGATGTTTTATCTGCATTAATATGCTATTTTATATTATTTTTGGGACTAACCTATTAACCTAGAGCCCAGTGCCAGTTTCTGTTTTTTCCTTGTTTTTGAGTATTGCAGATAAGGAATATTAAACGGAGTCCAAATGGAACAAAATCTTCGATATGATTTTTCTTGGACTAGAAGAAACCTGCCAGACTTGGAGAGGGGGGTAGGAGACCTGCCGGGAGACGACAAGCCTGCAGGGCGTGCCCTAGGGGGGCGCCCTCCTGGCTTGTGCCCCCTGCAGGCCTCCTAACCCTAATCTTCGTCCTATAAATTCCCAAATATTCCCCCAATACCAGAGAGAGCCACGATAATACTTTTCCGCCGCCAGAAGCCTCTGTTCCCGTGAGATCCCATCTTGGAGCCTTTTTCGGTAATCTGCCGGATGGGGATTCGATCACGGAGGGCATCTACATCAACTCCATTGCCCCTCAGATGATGCATGAGTAGTTCACCTCAGACCTTCGGGTCCATAGCTAGTAGCTAGATGGCTTCTTCTCTCTCTATGTTCTTCAATACCATGTTCTTCATGATCTTCATGGAGATCTATCCGATGTAATACTCTTTTGCGGTGTGTTTGTCGAGATCCGATGAATTGTGGGTTTATGATCAGCTTATCTATGAATATTATTTGAATCTTCTTTGAATTCTTATATGCATGATTTCATATCTTTGCAAGTCTCTTCGAGTTATTGGTTTGGTTTGGCCAACTAGATTGGTAATTCTTGCAATGGGAGAAGTGCTTAGTTTTGGGTTCAATCTTGCGGTGTCCTCACCTAGTGACAAAGTAGGGGTAGCGAGGCACGTATTTGTATTGTTGCCATCAAGGGTAAAAAGATGGGGTTTTCATCATATTGCTTGAGTTTATCCCTCTACATCATGTCATCTTACATAATGCGCTAATCTGTTCTTCATGAACTTAATACTCTAGATGCAGGCAGCAGTCGGTCGATGTGGGGAGTAATAGTAGTAGATGCAGAATCGTTTCGGTCTACTTGACACGGACGTGATGCCTATATGCATAATCATTGCCTTGGATATCGTCATAACTATGTGCTTTTCTATCAATTGCTCGACAGTAATTTGTTCACCCACCGTATTATTTTCCTTCAAGAGAGAAGCCTCTAGTGAAACCTATGGCCCCCGGGTCTATTTTCCATATTATATTTTCAGATCTATAAACCAAAAATACCAAAAATACTTTGCTGCAATCTTTTTACTTTTATTTTACTTTTTGTTTTAGTAATCTTTTATATCTATCGCTATCAGATCTCATCCTTGCAAGTAACCGTGAAGGGATTGACAACCCCTTTATAGCGTTGGGTGCAAGTGTTTGATTGTTTATGTAGGTGCAAAGATTGGGGCCTTGCTTGTACCTCCTACTGGATTGATACCTTGGTTCTCAACAACTGAGGGAAATACTTATCTACTTTGCTGCATCACCCTTTCCTCTTCAAGGGAAAACCAATGCAAGCTCAAGAAGTAGCACACACAAAGAACAAATACTTGCAACCCGACGCGAAAGAGAGGTTGTCAATCTCTCTACGGTAAAAAGATAGATTAGGTAATGATAGATTGGAGAGATAGATCTCTCAAGAACACAAAATAAAAAGAGTAAATAAAAAGTGCAGCAAGGTATTTTGGGGTTTTTGGAATAATAGATCTAAAAACAAAAACGGCAAAAAGATAGATCGGAAAGCAATATGTTGGAAAAGTAGACCCGGGGGCCGTAGGTTTCACTAGTGGCTTCTCTCATGAGTATAGCACACGGTGGGTGAACAAATTACTGTTTGGCAATTGATAGAAGATCAAATAATCATGACGATATGCATGGCGATGATCATTATATAGGCATCACGTCCAAGATAAGTAGACCGACTCCTGCCTGCATCTACTACTATTACTCCACACATCGACAGTTATCCAGCATGCATCTAGTGTATTAAGTTCATGGAAAAATGGAGTAATGCAATAAGAACGATGACATGATGTAGACAAGATCTATTCATGTAGGAATAGACCCCATCTTGTTATCCTAAATAGCAACGATACATGCGTGCCTCGCTGCCCCTTCTGTCACTGGGAGAGGACACCGCAAGATCGAACCCATCACAAAGCACCTCTTCCCATGGCAAGAAAAATCGATCTAGTTGGCCTAACTAAACCAAAGATTCGAAGAAGAAATACGAGGCTATAAGTAATCATGCATATAAGAGACCAAAGAAGACTCAAATAATATTCATGGATAGAAACTGATCATGAACTCAAAATTCATCGGATCCCAACAAACACACCGCAGAAGTTACATCAATTAGATCTCCAAGAGACCATTGTATTGAGAATCAAAAGAGAGAGAGGAAGCCATCTAGCAACTGTCTACGGACCCGTAGGTCTATGGTGGACTACTCACGCATCATCGGAGAGGCACCAATGAGGATGATGAACCTCTCCGTGATGGTGTTAGATTGGATCTTGAGGGTCTTGAACTTGCGGCGGCTGGATGTGTTTTTCGTCGGGTTTCTGGAATATTTGGGAATTTATAGGCGTCAGAGGCGGTGGAGAGGGGTCCCGAGGAGGGCACAACCCATCAGGGCGCGCCCGGGGCCTCTGGCGCGCCCTGGTGAGTTGTGGTCTCCACGGCCCACCTCTCTGGCACTTCTTTGGCCCACTGGATGTCTTCTGGTCCAAAAAAATCTCCAAAAAGTTTCGTCGCGATTGGACTCCGTTTGGTACTGATATTCTGCGAAGTAAAAAACAAGCAAAAACAGCAACTGGCACTTTGGCACTATGTCAATAGGTTAGTCCCAAAAATGATATAAAGCTGATATAAAATGATTGTAAAACATCCAAGAATGATAATATAACAGCATGGAACAAGCAAAAATTATAGATACGTTGGAGACGTATCAGCATCCCCAAGCTTAATTCCTACTCGTCCTCGAGTAGGTAAATGATAAAAACAGAATTTTTGACGTGGAATGCTGCCTAACATGTTCATCACATAATCTTTTCTTTTGTAACATGGACATTTGGACTTGTAGATGATTCAAAGCAATAGTCTAGTTTTAAAATAATGACTTCAATACTCAAGCATGCCAACAAGCAACCATGTCTTTCAAAATATCAACACTAAAGAAAGTTATCCCTAGCCCATCATGCTCAACCATTGATCCATTCATGAAACACACTCAAATATTAGCTACACCCAATGCTCAAGTATGATCGTAGTGCCCCCTAGTTGGTGCTTTATAAGAGAAGATGGAGACTCAAAGTAAAAATAAAAATTGCATAAAGTAAATAGATAGGCCCTTCGCAGAGGGAAGTAGGGATTGTAGAGGTGCCAGAGCTCAAAGTTTAAATTGAGAGAAAAATATTTTGAGTGGCATGCTTTTCCTGTCAATGAAAACGACAAAAGTAGTTCACAATACTTTCCATGCTAGATATATCATAAGCGGTTCCCAAACATAAAATAAAGTTTATTCCTTTTTCCACCATTCTTTCACATTCCATGGCTGGCCGTATCCACGGTTGCCTTCCATACCAACACTTTCCAAGGAATTTATTATTTGACAACATAAAGTAATTTTTTTTCTTTTTCATTTCGGGAATGGGCATCCCTATTACCGCCGTACTCTCGTGTAATGACAAGTGAATAAACAGTCATCTTGAGAATAACATATCTAGCATGGAAAAATATTGGACACCCCCTATCGTTTCATGAGCGGTACGAGCACACAAAAAGAAAATTTATTTTGAAAAGTAGAGATGGCACATACAAATTTGCTTAGAACGGCATGGAAATACCGCATATAGGTAGGTATGGTGGACTCGTAAGACAAAACTGGGTTTAAGGATTTTGGATGCACAAGTAGTATTTCTACTTAGTACTAGTGGAGGCTAGCAAATAGATTGAGAAGCAACCAACCAAGAAATGAAAATTCACATAAGCGAGCATTGAGCACAACTAACACCGAATGATGCACCATTAGTAGGATGTAATTTCATTGCATAAGTATTGACTTTCGTGCATGCATAGGGAATCACAAACCTTAACACCAATATTCCTACTAAAGCATAATTACTCACTAACATGACTCACATATTACTATCATCATGTCTCAAAACTATTACAAGGAATCAAGTTTAATTTGTCCAATGATCTTCACGAACATTTTTATTATATCCTCCATGGATATCTATCACTTTGGGACTAGTTTCATATATTGCCATTGCTTTTGACAAGCTCAAACAAATTTAAGTGAAGCACATGAGCATAGAGATGTCATCTCTCAAAATAGTATAAGTGAAGCATGAGAGGATTTCTTCAAAAATTTATAACTCTCAAATTAATTTAAGTGAAGCATGAGAGTATTTCTTCAAAAGTTTCCAAGCACACCGTGCTCAAAAAGATAGAAGTGAAGCACTAGAGCAATTCTATAGCTCAAAAAGTTTAAGTGAAGCACTAGAGCAATTCTATAGCTCAAAAAGTTTAAGTGAAGCATATAGAGCAATTCTAACAAATCATAGCATAATTTTGGCTCTCTCAAATAGGTGTGTCCAGAAAGGATACAAGTGACAAACTAAAAAGCAAACCAAGCAAAGACTCAAATGATACAAGACGCTCCAAGCAAAACTCATGATATGTGACGAATCAAAATATAGCTCCAAGTAAAATACCGATGGTCGTTAGAAGAAAGAGGGGATGCCACCCGGGGCATCCCCAAGCTTAGTTGCTTGTTTCTCTTTGGATATATCTTGGGGGTGTTGTAGCATCCCCAAGCTTAGGCTCTTTTCACTCCTTATTCCTTCATCCATCGTGATCTCACCCAAAACTTGAAAACTTCAATCACACAAACCTCAACAAAATCTTCGGGAGATCCGTTAGTATAATAAAGCAAATCACTACTTTAAGTACTGTTGCAAACCCATTCATATTTTATATTGCATTATACCTACTGTATTTTAACTTTACCATGGCTCATACCCTTCAATGCAACCCATAGATTCATCAAAACAAGCACACAATGCAACGAAAACAGAATCTGTCTTAAACAGAACAGTCTATAGTAATATGTACTCTAACCATACTTCTGTAACTCTAAAAAATCTGAAAATTAGGACAATGTAATGAATTTGTATAGCAACACTGTGTTAAAATTTCAGCTCAATATCACGCTCCATAAAAAATGAAAATTCGAACACTGGAGGCAAAAATTCTGTTTCAGATTCAGCATTGTTTCTACTCATCTTATGAATCATCCCAAAGGCTCTACTTGGCACAAACACTAAATAAAACATAAAAACACAATCATAACAGAGGCATAATTGTGTCAACACTCAAAAACAGGAAGGAAAAGACAAAAATAAATTTATTCATTGGGTTGCCTCCCAACAAGCGCTATCGTTTTACGCCCCTAGCTAGGCATAACGCATAGATTCAAGTATTGTCATATTTTGTTTTCAAATCTTCAATCACACAACTAGATATCTTCAAGAATTTAGCATGCATATTCTCTATGAAAACACTTCTAGGAAAAAGACCAAAAAATCCATTCTTGTAAATAGGGTCTCTTACTATTTCAACAAAGTCGGGATGAATACAAATCATTTTAAGATCCCCCTTGTGGCCACTAGGTGTAGCAAGTTTGTTCTTAGTGACTTGCGTGGTTTTGCAAGTTTTCATGGGAGTTTTTTCAATAGCTTTGACAGAAGAAAAAGTCGAACCCAAGTTACTAAAAATTTCTTCTAATTTATCAATCCGGTAAGGGCTCTCTTCTATCCTTTCGTTAACTACGGTCTCTTTTTCCTTTAACAATTTAAAGGCATCTCCCGCTTTTGAAACAATTTTATTAGCAAGATTATGCATTTTATTATCCAAATTTTCAAGATGTTCTTTGGTAATCATCTTCTTTTCAATAGCATCTAGCCTCTCCATAACATGTTCAAGAGTTAAAGTTGTTTCATTGATTGTAAGAGATGTTGATCCCACTAAACTTCCCATAGCATTAAAAGCGTCCAAAGATGGACACATCAAGAAGTTCCTACCGGTAATCGTATCAAGGATGAATCTATACCAAGTGGTGATGCCCACATAAAAACTGCAAAGGAGAACAATGGTAGATTACTTATGGGTAGATCTATTATGAGCATTGCAAATCCTATACCAAGCATCTTTTAGGTTCTCTCCTCCCCTTTGCTTAAAATTAAGAACTTCATTCTCGGGGGTACACGCAATAGAGGAAGAACTAGCCATAATGACAAGGTAGGCAAACAAGAGATCTGGCGAGAAAAAGGCAAACAAAAAAGAGGGCGAATAAAACGGTAAATTGGTGAAGTGGGGGAGAGGAAAACGAGAGGCAAATGACAAATAATGTAATTGCAAGGAGTTGAGATTTGTGATTAGGAACCTGGTAGATGATGATGGTGTCTCCTCGGCACCCGAGATTGGTACGTAGAAGAGACCGCTTCCTCCCCGACAACGGCGCCAGAAATTCCTTTGACATGGCTTTAGACTGCGTTGGTATTTCCCCAAAGAGGAAGGGATGATGCAGCACAGCGACGATAAGTATTTCCCTCAGTTATGAAACCAAGGTATCGAACCGGTAGGAGGATCACCACCACTACGTAAACATCACCTGCACACAAAGAACAAATACTTGCAACCCGACGCGAAAGAGAGGTTGTCAATCTCACTACGGTAAAAAAGATAGATTAGGTAATGATAGATTGGAGAGATAGATCTCTCAAGAACACAAAAAAAAAGAGTAAATAAAAAGTGCAGCAAGGTATTTTTGGCTTTTTGGAGTAATAGATCTGAAAACAAAAGCGGCAAAAAGATAGATCGGAAAGTGACGTGGCTTGGGACTGCGTCGGTATTTCCCCAAAGAGGAAGGGATGATACAGCACATCGACGGTAAGTATTTCCCTCAGTTATGAAACCAAGGTTATCGAACCAGTAGGAGGATCACCACCACCCAATAAGAAGCACCTGCACACAAATAACAAATACTTGCAACCCGACGCGAAAGAGAGGTTGTCAATCTCTCTACGGTAAAAAGATAGATTAGGTAGTGATAGATAGGAGAGATAGATCTCTCAAGAACACAAAATCAAAAGAGCAAATAAAATGTGAAGTGATATATTTTTGGGTTTTTTGGTTTTGTAGATCTGAAAACAAAGAGGCAAAAAGATAGATCGGAAAGCAATATGTTGGAAAAGTAGATCCGGGGGCCGTAGGGTTGACTAGTGGCTTCTCTCATGAGTATAGCACACGGTGGGTGAACAAATTACTGTTGGGCAATTGATAGAAGATCAAATAATCATGACGATATCCAAGGCGATGATCATTATATAGGCATCACGTCCAAGATAAGTAGACCAACTCCTGCCTGCATCTACCACTATTACTCCACACATCGACCGCTATCCAGCATGCATCTAGTGTATTAAGTTCATGGAAAAACGGAGTAATGTAATAAGAACGATGACATGATGTAGACAAGATCTATTCATGTAGGAATAGACCCCATCTTGTTATCCTTAATGGCAATGATACATGTGTGCCTTGCTGCCCCTTCTGTCACTGGGAAAGGACATCGCACAATTGAACCCATCACAAAGTACCTCTTCCCATGGCAAGAAAAATCGATCTAGTTGGCCTAACTAAACCAAAGATTCAAAGAAGAAATACGAGGCTATAAGTAATCATGCATATAAGAGATCAAAGAAGACTCAAATAATATTCATGGATAGAAACTGATCATAAACTCAAAATTCATCGGATCCCAACAAACACACCGCAAAATTTTACATCCAATAGATCTCCAAGAGACCATTGTATTGAGAATCATAAGAGAGAGAGGAAGCCATCTAGCTACTGCCTACAGACTCGTAGGTCTATGGTGGACTACTCACGCATCATCGGAGAGGCACCTATGAAGAAGATGAACCCCTCCGTGATGGTGTTTAGATTGGATCTCGAGGTTCTGGAACTTGTGGCAGCTGGAATTGTGTTTTGTCGACTCCCCTACGGTTTTCTGAATATTTGAGAATTTATAGGCATCAAAGGCGGTGGAGGGGGCCCGTGGAGGGCTCAACCCATCAGGGCATGCCAGGGGCCCCCTGGAGCGCCCTGGTGGGTTGTGGCCTCCACAGCCCACCACTCTGGCACTTATTTGGCCCACTGGGTGTCTTCTAGTCCAGAAAAAATATCCAAAAAGTTTCGTCGCGATTGTACTCCGTTTGGTATTGATATTCTGCGAAGTAAAAAACAAGCAAAAACAGCAACTGGCACTTTGGCACTATGTCAATAGGTTAGTCCCAAAAAATGATATAAAGTTGTTATAAAATGATTGTAAAACGTCCAAGAATGATAATATAATAGCATGGAACAAGCAAAAATTATAGATACATTGGAGACGTATCTGAAAGCAATATGTTGGAAAAGTAGACCCGGGGGCCGTAGGTTTCACTAGTGGCTTCTCTCATGAGTATAGCCCATGGTGGGTGAACAAATTACTGTTGGGCAATTAATAGAAGATCAAATAATCATGACGATATCCAAGGCGATGATCATTATATAGGCATCATGTCCAAGATAAGTAGACCGACTCCTGCCTGCATCTACTACTATTACTCCACACATCGACCGCTATCCAGCATGCATCTAGTGTATTAAGTTCATGGAAAAACGGAGTAATGCAATAAGAACGATGACATGATGTAGACAAGATCAATTCATGTAGGAATAGACCCCATCTTATTATCCTTAATAGGAACGATACATGCGTGCCTCGCTGCCCCTTCTGTCACTGGGAGAGGACACTGCAAGATCGAACCCATCACAAAGCACCTCTTCCCATGGCAAGAAAAATCGATCTAGTTGGCCTAACTAAACCAAAGATTCAAAGAATAAATACGAGGCTATAAGTAATCATGCATATAAGAGACCAAAGAAGACTCAAATAATATTCATGGATAGAAACTGATCATGAACTCAAAATTCATCGGATCCCAACAAACACACCACAAAAGTTACATCAAATAGATCTCCAAGAGACCATTGTATTGAGAATCAAAAGAGAGAGAGAGGAAGCCATCTAGCTACTGCCTACGGACCCGTAGGTCTATGGTGGACTACTCACGCATCATTGGAGAGGCACCAATGAGGATGATGAACCCCTCCGTGATGGTGTTAGATTGGATCTCGAGGTTTTGGAACTTGCGGCGACTGGATGTGTTTTTCGTCGACTCCTTTAGGGTTTCTGGAATATTTGGGAATTTATAGGCGTCAGAGGCGATGGAGAGGGGTCCCGAGGAGGGCACAACCCATCAGGGCGCGCCCGGGGCCTCTGGCGCGCCCTGGTGGGTTGTGGTCTCCACGGCCCACCTCTCTGCCACTTCTTTGGCCCACTGGATGTCTTATGGTCCAAAAAAATCTCCAAAAAGTTTCGTCGCGATTGGACTCCGTTTGGTACTGATATTCTACGAAGTAAAAAACAAGCAAAAACAACAACTGGCACTTTGGCACTATGTCAATAGGTTAGTCCCAAAAAATGATATAAAGCTGCTATAAAATGATTGTAAAACATCCAAGAATGATAATATAAAAACATGGAACAAGCAAAAATTATAGATACGTTGGAGACGTATCAAAGGCCACGAAGTGTACCTTTGTCTTTTTAATGGTTGGGATGTGAGGGTAATTCGAGGTAACAGTAAACGCCTTTGCTCCTAGCCTTGGCAATTGATAGGGGATTTACGGAGAACCCGAGAGGTCATGTCCATGGGGTAACCCTTAATTACCTTAGGCATAACCTGTACGGGCAGACTATGCTAGAGGCGTGTTTGGCACGAAGTCTACCTAGAGCAGAACGTGTACTCTACCCGGCTCCACCCAACATAATTGTCAAGAGTGGCTCCAGTATCCAGACCATATTGTGCAGATGCATAAGTTGTGCTAGAAACATACCAATGGGGATTCCGGACTCCTTGAGAACGCCTTACTCCTCTCCCATTTCCATTTATTATTTGTGCCGCTATTTTCTATCTACTTTTATGCTATTTACTTTCAGTTCGCTCTACACCAAAATCATTAGTTACTTCTGCCCTCACTATGTGTGTGATCTACAATTACTTGCAGGTACAAATACATAATTCAGTACAAGAGGCAACACTCAATTCATGTGCTCCCTGTGAGATCGATACTCTTACTTTGGAAAGGCTACAAATAAACCCTATGCACTTGTAGACCATCAAGCTTTTTCTGGCGCCGTTGTCGGGGAGCTGAGCGCTTTAGGCTTTGCTTTGAGTTTTGAATTATCTTGTGTTCTAATAGTTTCTACGGGTTGCAGGCAACCATGGTCTTACAAGAGCAAATTTACCAAGTAGGTGTGGAGCTTATTGGGGGTCTAGCTTGAGGAGAAAATTATATATCCATGGGCCCCGACCTGACTGGTAAAACATTTGAGAAAAATCCTCGGTTGCTTGATATGCTAAAAAATAATCAATTCTGAGGTGATGGAACTGAAAATTCATATCTTTGTATTAAAGAGTTTGAAATTACATGTGGAACATTTCAGTTGCAGGATCTGACTCGTGAAGAAATTAAAGTAAAATTATTTACTAAAGTAAATTTGCTCTAGAAAGCCGCTAAATAGCTACTAGAAAAGCCTGCAGATACCTTGAATGATTGGGGCAAGTTATCATATGTTTTATTTGCTTGTTTTTATCCTCAAGGAAGATTATATAAAATAAGAAGAAGGATTGGTAGCTTTGGGCACTCCAGGTGAGCGTTTGGTTGATGCTTATAAAAGGTACCGGAATATACTCTCTGAGTGTCCTGAACATTATTACTCAGATTACTTGATCGTGAATTCCTTTTATGGGGGACTTGATTCACAAAGCAAGCATGTATTAGATATTGCTTCTCAAGGATCCTTTATGGGGACTAATATTTATCAAGCTTGGGGTTGCTTGACAAGATGCGCCAAAATACTGAAAGTTGGTTCCTATATGTTCAAAAGAGAAGAAGTTTGATCCTCATTTTGAGAGTATTAAATTCTTATCTAAATCATGAAAAAACTTCGTCATGAGCTTAATATTGGAACTGATCCTGCTTTACGAATCTTGAAAGACTTCTACGAGTTTTTGCAGATACCACGTAAAGGATTCGTGAGACACAACAGAGAATCTAAAGCAATCTGCATGGTGGAAGCAATAATCAAGAAAGCTACTCCGCCTCTTAACTAGAGAGAGGCTTATTTTCATAATAAGGCAAAGGAAAAAAGGAGAATCACTATCAACCAAGCATAAAAAAGATAGTATCAAGGTAGAACGGTACGGGATCCCACCATACGTTGATATTGTGAACGAATTTGTTGTACCTTTATCAGTGGTCAGCAAAGAAATCCAACTTCACCCTCGTTCATTCAGCTTTGTACTCATACTCAAACAAAAAAAGGTTCACTGATTCTTCTTCTTCATCTCAACGCCTCGCATGATGGGCATGGAAATTGGCACCCACACCTTCACCCTCATTTACTTCCCTATTGCTCTCTCATTTGCTCAAATATCCACCTCCAAAAACCTCCGACCAGATTCCCTCTATCTCCTCCCCCCGCGCCTTCATCCATCTTCCCCATTAGTAGTCCATAAACTATGATCAATGTTTAACACTTTCCTGAACTCATATTCTTCAAGTCTTACGTGGCACAAAATCCACCATGACCACCGTACCTCTTTCAAACATCCACGATCCCTCCTCTAGGGATTTCCTCTTGTTTGAATCATATTTGAATGTGAACCAAAAGAGATTATCACCCATATCCTTCTGATGTCTCTAAGTGGGCACCAAAATCTCCCAAGGAAATGTCAGGTCTCATCTAGATGGGTTGGCCTCTCGACATAATCTTCCTGATTGTCTGGATGTCCAAGTTCTCCCCCTTCCTCTTCTTCGACCATTAGATCTTCACTCCCTTCCTCTCCTTCTCACCTAGTGCTACTTGAGATGCGTTAAGATTTTCCCCGAAGAGGAAGGGTGATGTAGTAAAGTAGCAAAAAGTATTTTCCCTTGGTTAAGAACCAAGGTTAATCGAACCAGTAGGAGTACAACCAAACAATCGATTAGCAGCACCTACACACAAAAGAGCAAATACTTGCACCCAACGCGGGCAAGAGGGTTGTCAATCCCCTTGTACTTGTTGAAAGCAAAGATTAAATCTGATAATGGTAGATAGATAATTTGCAAAGGAAAATAAAAGTAAATAAAGTGCAGCAATATATTTTTGGTTTTTGTAATATGATTAAAGTAGACCCGGGGGCCATATTTTTCATAAGAGGCTTCTCCCGTAGACAAAGCATACGGTGGGTAGACAAAATACTGTTGGGCAATTGATAGAAAAGCGAATAATTATGACGTTATTCACGGCATGATCATATGCATAGGCATTACGCCCGTGACAAGTAGACCGACTCCTGCCTGCATCTACTACTATTACTCCACCAATCGATCGACTCCTGTCTGTTGGTATTAAGTTCATAACAAACAAAGTAACACTTTAAGCAAGATGGCATAATGTAGATAAAGGAAACAAGCAATATGTTCAGACCCCGTCCTTTTTCCTTAGTGGCAACAATACAAATATGTGTCTCGCTACCCCTTCTGTCTCGAGGTGAGGACACCGCAAGATTGAACCCACTACTATGCACCACTTCCACTAAAGATCGATAGATCAACTTGGCCAAAGAAAACACATAGATCAAAAAGCATTACATAGCTATATAAATCGCACATAATAAGGTTCAGATTTGACTCAGTTACTTTCAATGAATAATTTGATCATAAACCCATAATTCATCGGATCCCAACAAGCACACCGCACAAAAGGATTACATCGAATAGATCTCCGAAGAGAGATTGTTATTGAAGATCAAAGAGAGAGAAGAAGCCATCTAGATAATCACTATGGACCCATAGGTCTGTGGTAGACTACTCACACATCATCGGAGATGCAGCAAGGTTGATGTAGAAGTCTCTATTCCCCCTCCGGCAGGGTGCCGGAAAAGGCCTCCAGATGGGATCGCAGAAGAACGGAGACTTGCGGAGGCGAAAAAATTGCTCTGGGTTGCTCTCTAGGGGTTTTGGAATGTTTGGGAATTTATAGAAGTGGAATCAGGTCACACGGAGCCACGAGGGGCCCACAAGACAACATGGTGCCCTACCCCCCCTGGGCGCACCCTAATGCCTTGTTGTCTCCTTGTTTGTCGTTTGGACTCCCCCGAAGCTTCTAGGGTGTCTTCTGGTCCAGAAAAAATCTTTAAAAAGTTTCGCAGCATTTGGACTCCGTTTGGTATTGAGTTTCTGTAAAACCAAAAGCATGCAGAAAATAGCAATTGGAGCTAGGCACTAGGTTAATAGGTTAGTTCGCAAAAATGATATTAAATTGCATAAAATGTATCTAAGATTGATAATATAATAGCATGAAACAATCAAAAATTATAGATACGTTGGAGACGTATCACTAGCCACATTTTTTTCAAGTAAACCTTAACACTATTATTGACATCATCAAGACCAAGTGAAAGGACGTGGATGTCGCCTAGAGGGGGTGAATAGCTGTTTTAAAACAATTACGATTTAGGCTTGAATAAATGCGGAATAAAACTAACGTTTAATTTACCAGGCACAAAATCTGAATACACTAGGCTCAACAATGTGCACTAACAACTTATGCTAAGCAAGATAAACAACTAAGTGATAGCAAAATATATAACTTCATGTGTGAAGGCTATCAGAAAGTAAGTGCATAAGTAAAGGGCTCGTGTAAGAGATAACCGAGGCACGTAGAGACAACGATGTATCCCGAAGTTCACACCCTTGCGGATGGTAATCTCCATTGGAGCAGTGTGGAGGTTCTACTCCCGCGGGAGTTGTTGGATTTCCCCGGAGAGGAAGGATGTGTAGCACAACAGGAGAAAGTATTTCTCTCAGTTAAGAACCAAGGTTTAATCGAACCAGGAGGCACCGTACTAACAACATTAGAAGCATCTGCACACAACTACAATAGATACTTGCACCCAACAAAAGGCAAGAGGGTTGTCAATCCCCTTGTTTCTCGCTAGCTGCAAGATTAAAACTGATAGTGATAGGATAATAGTTTGCAATATAACAAATAGCAGAATAAATAAAAAAGGTAAATAGGATAGCAATTGTAGCAAGTTTTTATTAATTAGACGATAGACCGAGGTACCATAGGTTCACTATTGGCATCTCTCTCGAAAGCATAGCAATGGTGGGTACACAAATTACTACTGGGAAATTGATAGAAGAGTGAATAATTATGATGATTACCCATATCATAATCAAATATAGGCATTACATTCATGAAAAGTAGACCGTTAAACTTACTGACGCCTACTATTATTACTGACCGCTATCCAGCATGCATCTCAAAGTATTAAGTTCATAAAACAGAGTAACACAATAAGTATAATGACATAACGTAGACTTGAAGAGGTCAATCAATATGATCAAACCCCATTGTTTTCCCCTTAGTGACAACAATACAATACGCACCCATATCTCTTTTGTCAGTGGATAGAGTCACCGTAAGATTGAAGACACTACTATGCACCAGTCCCTCTGAAGATCTAATCATCTAACTGACGAAAGAAGAATCAATAGATCGGAAAGCATACATAGCTATGAAATTACATTTAAAATATTTCGGAGAAGATCTCATATAACTCAATGAATATGATCATAAAGTCACAATTCATCGGATCCCAACAAACGCACCGCAAAGAAGATTACATCGAATAGATCTCAAAGGAGATCATTGTATTGAAGATCGAGAGAGAGAGAGAGAGAGAGAGAGAGAGAGAGAGAGAGAGAGAGATCTAGCAGAAAACCAAAAGCACGCAGAAAACAAGAACTGACACTGGGCACTAAATTAATAGGTTAGTCCATAAAAATAATATTGAAGGGCATATAAAGTATAGAAAAGTGGTAATATGATAACATGAAACCATAAAAAAATATGGATATGTTGGAGACGTATCAGCATCCCCAAGCTTAATTCTTACTCGTCCTCGAGTAGGTAAATGATAAAAAAATAATTTTTGATGTTGAAAATGCTATCTAACATTCTCTTGATCTCTTGATGTAAATCTTGGGTATGAATATTGAGATACGAATGATTCAAGGCAATAGTTTTATTAATATAAAAACAATAATACGCAAACCCACAAGTAAAATTGTTATTGCCTTTTGATACGTCTCCAATGTATCTATAATTTTTTATTGTTCCATGCTATTATATTATCATTCTCGGATACTTTTTGAGTAATAATTTACCAATTTATATTATTTTTGAGCACTGACCTATTGACCCAGTGCCTAGTGCCAGTTCCTGTTTTCTGTGTGTTTTTTACTTTTCAGGTTTACAGTACCAAACGAAGTCCAATTGCTCCAAAACTTTTTTATGATTTTTTCTAGACCAAAAGAAGACCTGGAAGCTTCGGGGAAATACTGGAGACCGCACGAGGGAGGCACAAGCCATCTGGGCGAACCTAGGGGGGTCGGCGCGCCCTGATGGCATGTGCCCCCTGGTGGCCCTCCTTACCCCGTTCTCTGGCATATAAATTCACATATATTCCAAAAACCCTAGGGGGCATCCCAAAACACTTTTTCCGCCGTCGCAAGTCTCTGTTCCGCCGCGATCCCATCTGGAGCTCCGTTTTGGCACCTTGTCGGAGGGGGGATCGATCACGGAGGGCCTCTTCATCAACCTTGCCGCCCTCATGATGATGTGTGAGTAGTTCACCACAGACCTACAGGTCCGTAGTTAGTACCTAGATGGCTATCTCTCTCTCTTTTGATGATGAATACGGACTCCGTTTTCGATGAACTTGAGTTTGACAGGAAGACGCACACAAACTCTAAAACCTCACGTAGAGAAAAACCAAATAAGAACCAATAAAGATGATGCCAAGGATGCAAGATTTGACCTCTCTACAAACAATTCGATCAAGCTACTTACTCGAGAGCCCCCTTGATAGTACAATAACCAATCCTATAACCCGGTCCCCCAACAATACCACGAGACCGTAAAATAGAGAAACTATCAAGGTCAAACATTTGCCTTGTGCATAATACACTTGAGCTAGATGATGACGATCATGCCCGCCTCAAGTTGGAACACCTTCCTTGTTAGCGCACGCTTGGTGAAGACTCGTAATTTTCTCCCCCATACTCCACTATGGGAGATCCACTTTTAGGCACATCTTCACAAAACCATTATCACCAAATGGTCTGCAAGCTTCAAGCATGTGATCTCTTTGTGATGCTCCTCTTGAACTTGCACACCACAACCTTGATGACTATCATCACTTGATGCCATCCTCCATTGGGCTAAATGAAATCTTCCTTTTGACGTAAGCCCATAGAAAGACACCTAACCCCACATAGAAACACGAAACACATAGATCATGAGTTAGTTCATAGAGTGTAATGGACAATGCTTACCATACCGTGAGATCACATCCCACTTCGTGCATATTCTATGCTTTGTGTGTTGATCAACTTGAATCCAACTCTTAGCACTTAGTCTTGATCAACCTTGTATCATATCTTCTCTCTTCATAAAGATGATGTCCTGAAGGTAACATGAATGCTCACACAATCTTCTTCTTCAAGACATGCTTGCAATATGCTTAGTTCTCTCATGACTAATCTTTGGATAACTCCTTGAATAGCATCTTGGTCATCACATAATCTCCTTCTTATAACCTTGAAACCAACTTATGGTCTTCAATAAATGCCTATGGACAAACCTTAAAGTATAACTCAAAGCAACCATTAGTCTATAGGGATCGTCATCAATTACCAAAACCAAACATGGGACACCACGCTCTTTCACCAAGAAAGGAACACCAAACAACCCAACAACCACAATAGAAACACGTTCAAAAACCCACAGAGCCCCAACCCTACATACTTTGTGGGACACTCTCGCACAAATCGACTTTTATAGTTACTATAACGTATGTCTGCTCTTTAATAGTTTGTACTCTAACAAGAAAAGCATGCCTAGATTTCTCTCTTGGACAAAAAACGAAAATGCAATCTGACGAACGTTCGCCAAGCGGCCAATCTCGCCGGTCGGTTTTCGTTTTTTGTCCAAGAGAGAAATCTAGGCATGCCCCTCCACCAATGACAACTGGGATAGGATAAAGCCAACGAACGCGTTAGCATTCGAAACACTACAACCACCACACACGCTAGTGGCATGCCCCTCCACCAATGACAACTGGGATCGAATCCCAGTATCTCCTTTTTTCCTTTTTTCACCACATGGCCATTTTCTCGAAAAGATTAACACGACAATTGATAAATTTTGGAGCTATGTCACATGGCAATTTAAACATTTTTTTTGATTTGTTTCACAAGTCAAGTTTGTTTTTGTACATGGCATTTTATTATTAAGGTATGACATTCTTCTTATTATTAAGAGATGGCATTTTTATAATTAAAGAGATCACATTTTTTGTTGTTAAGATATGGATTTTTTATTAAGAGATGCCATTTTTTATTTATTAAGAGAAGGCATTTTTATTATTAAGATATGAGATTTTTTATCATGTCATTTTCTTCTTCTTTGTTGACATGACAACTCAAACTATATGACCACGGTAAGTTTAAATACATTTTAAATATACATGGTTAATTTCTGATATTAGATGATGACATTTTTCATGAATTGAGAGCAAGGCATTTCAAAATTTGGGGTTTCTCTGTTTTTATATAAGAAAATGTTTTTATTGGTGGCATTTTAAAATAATAAAAAATTAATAGGGCCTCTTGGGTCAATTGGGATCGCTCTGGCCTGCCCCCAGTGAACGATCGATCATGGAAGCTACTCCCTTTGGCGAACGAATCGTCTGATGAGAGCAACTCCCAGGCGAACGATTGCCGGCTACTAGGGTCCACAAAAAATGATTGAAACTCTGATTATGAGCGTTCAACTATGTTCAACGGTGAAACTTGATTTCGACCCAGTCCAAAAAGTGTAATTTAATTATCTTGCAAAGCTTGGTAGAACCCCTTGTCTTAAAGGTGCACTTCTTCTCGTGGGTTCGATAACTCATGTTCACCTCTAGGGAAAAGGCGAGAATTTTTTATGGTCCTAAACGGACTAATCACCAATCCTCGTGAACATTAGCCATGGGGCCAATCCTGGTGAACGCACTCTCTCCCATCGGATCTGTTTGCACAAATCATGACGCGTGATCGAAGTCACGTTAGAATTTTTAAACAAGTTTGCTATAAGATAAAGCTAGCGAACGCACCGCATTGGCTAGCGGTGCGCCCCTCCACCTATGAGCCCGTCAATCCCAGTTTATTCCTTTTTCCACCATATGACAATTTTCTAGAAAAAGTATCAAAATCATAGTTTATAAAATTTTCAGTTATTTCACATGGCAATTTAAACATTTTTCATTTTTTGTTTCACAAGTCAAGTTTGTTGCTGTACATGATTTTTTATTAAGATATGCTATTATTATTATTATTATTATTATTATTATTATTATTATTATTATTATTATTATTATTACTAAGAGATGCCATTTTTATTACTAAGATATGTCATTTTTTATTACCAAGATATGTCATTTTTTATTTATTAAGAGAAGGCATTGTTATTATTAAGAGACGGGATTTTTGATCATGGCATTTTCTTCTTCTTTGTTGACACAACAACTCAAACTATAGGAACACGACAAGTTGAAAAACATTTTTAAATATCCACGCATGGTTAATTTCTGCTATTAGACGGCATCATTTTCATAAATTGAGAGCATGAAGATGCAAAATGTTTAATTGATTCATTTTAACATTTTTAATTGAGGGCATGGCATTTCAACATTTGAGGTTTATCTGCTTTTTTATAAGAAAAAAAATGTTTAATTGATTCATGGCATTTTTGCAAAAAAAAAAAAAACAGTTAACCGAGCCTTTTGCAAATTCCCTAGAAGGAGCAGCGGTAAACCACAGTAAAAATGTGATTTCCGGAGAGGATCACGCTGGTAGTGATGACGTCACCGTGACCATCTACACACACAAAACCACATGAAACTCGGAATGCGTTGGAATTCATAGGAAAAGCACGCATGGATCGGCAGCGTTCGTCGCGCGGCGAAAGGCGGCGTTTCGAACGGGGCGGATCGGCGCCCCCCGCGGCCGGAGCGAGGCCGCGCCGTGCGCCATAGGAAGCACAGAGTGAAAGCACAGGCGGCACCATCGCTCCCAACAGCAGCGGCCCGGCCAATGGGTGCAGACCTCGCGGATCGGTGACGTGGCGCGGGGCATGCCGTCGTATCCGGCTGACGCGTCGGGCCCACCGCCCTAACCCGCGCTGCGCGTGGCACATGCAAAAATATCGGCGCGGCCCCAAATTTCCAAAATCCCGCCCAAGCCCCTGCGCGCGCGCCCTTACTCCCAGGTCCCCCACGTCCGCGATAATCACGTCCACGCCCCTCGCGACTTGCACTGCGCGGCGGCCCGCCCCTCTACCCCTCCCCCAGCTCTACATGACAGCCCGGCCCTACCGCTTCACGGGGCCCGCATGCCACCGCTGGGCAACGCAAATCCGGTGAGAAGAGTGCGCGATCGGTCCGAAAATTCGAATTGGGAGTTGTGGGCGGGCCCTCGGAGAATGGGTGGAATCGCGGATACGCCCTCGGGCGGGGCGAGCGCTTCTTATCCCCTCGTCGCAACGCAGCGTTAGCCTTGTCTCCGTCTCCTCCTCCTCCTCCTCCTCCTTTCCCCAAACCAAGACCAGGAGCGCCCTCCCCACCCAGGTGAGCCTCCCCCGCCCTCGCCGCCGCCCGCTCCGCCTCGATTCCGGCCCGCCCCGCGCGGATCCGGCCCGTGCCGTCGCTGATTTTGTGTTTTCGCCGCAGGAAACCAGCCATGAAGGGGGCCAAATCCAAGGGCGCCGCCAAGGCCGACACCAAGTAAGGGACCGATTCGATTCTGTACATCTGTTGGAGAGATCAGGTTTCTGACGATCCGTGTTATGGTTGTGTAGGTTGGCGGTGAAGAGCAAGGGGGCGGAGAAGCCGGCCGCCAAGGGGAAGAAGGGCAAGGCCGGCAAGGACCCCAACAAGCCCAAGAGGGCGCCCAGCGCCTTCTTCGTCTTCATGTACGTCCTCGCAGCAGAGATGGATCTCCTTCCTGTTACCCTGCTCAGATTCTGTTTTTCTGTTGCTGTTTACCCGTGATTTCTGGGCGGCCGGCCCTTGTTCTCAACCTGACCCTGCTTCTGTTGGTTGGTTGGTTGCCAGGGGCGAGTTCCGCGAGGAGTTCAAGCAGAAGAACCCCAAGAACAAGTCCGTCGCCGCCGTAAGTCCCTACCAAAATAATAAATCCCACTCCTGATTTGCTTTGTATACAAGCATGTACAAATTAATCTGCTTAGGTGCTGTAGATTGGATCATGATCCGCGACCTAACTAGTTCCATGTTGGGTGACTGCTTCTTTTATTCAGGTCGGTAAGGCAGCCGGTGAGAGGTGGAAGAGCTTGAGCGAATCGGTAAGCATTCGTTTGTTCTGTAGGAAACGTCTGATTAACACTAGCTTGTTGGGTTTTGGTCAATATGTTGCCGATTTGTGGATGTGATGTGCTGACATGCGAGTCATGTGGATTTGCTTTGCAGGAAAAGGCCCCCTTTGTGGCCAAGGCCAACAAGCTCAAGGGCGAGTACAACAAGGCCATCGCCGCCTACAACAAGGGCGAGGTAGCGATGCGATGCTGGCCCCTCTGCTGTGATTCAAACTTGCTGCTTTGTCTGATTGATGTTCATGGTGCTCATCTTTGCTCCGTGATTCGTTTGTTTCTTCAGAACGCTGCTGCTGCTGCCCCAAAGAAGGCTGCCGCCAAGGAGGTAGAGGAGGAAGACGAGGAGGAATCCGACAAGTCCAAGTCGGAGATCAACGACGACGATGACGATGAGGGTAGCGACGAGGTATAATACACCACACCACATCCTGCATACTGTCTCCTGAATTGAACTTGCCAGACATGCTTATTGCTTCGCCAGAATGCTGCATTAGTCCTTAGCTGTAGATTGTAAGTGTAGACGGTATCGAGTTCAGGCTTGACTGTTTTCTGTTGAGGTCTATCATGTAGCGATAGTCAAATTGGATCGATAAAAGAAGTATAATAATTAGGAAGCCTTGAATCTAAGATTGAAAATTCAGTCATAACAATCACCTGTTGTAACAACTGTTGTAGTGCATGTTCTGAACATAAGCTTGTGCTGCTGCCCATTGCAGGACGAGGACGATGACGAGTGAAGAAGAAGCATCTTTGCTCCGGCGGACGAGGCGGGAGCTGCTGTGCGAGGCCCCTGAGCTGTGGGTGGTGGTTGTCATAAGGAGCCTATCCATCTCCACTAGAATTATCCCAAGTTTCACTTCACATCGTGATGTTGTTTTACCTTTTTCCTGTCGTCCGTCCTGCAGCTATAACGGATAGCGCTCCCTGCCGGCGGGGCGCCCCTCGCGGTGTAGGGTGTATGTCCTCCGCCCGCGGGTGTGCCCCCGCTTGTACCTAGATGGTTACTCTTTCCGTCCATTGTCACCGGCTAACATTGTGATAATATCAGTTTGGGTAATGTTAGATTAAGCTGTTGTCCCATGCTTATGTGCCCGTATGATTTGTTCCTTGTGCTCGCTTGGTTCGTTCTGTGATTGCTGTTTTTTTTTTGCTGTTGTGTTCGATGAACTTGGTTTGGCATAGCTGTTGTGCGATGCCTGGTTGAAAAGGCTTGCTACTCTGTCAACTTGCTGTTCAGATTTGTTGCTGTGCATTCACCTCTAGTGCCATGCTGCTGCCCGAGTGGTATCTCTGTTTTGGAATGGCTGAATACACCATATGTTGGAGTGAGTACTACACTACACATGACGATCATTAGTTTGGTTCCCAGGGAGTGAGCCGTAGACTAGCTTGGTGGAGTGATGGTTGGTCGTGGACATATTGTTCACCTTGCTTTTCAAAATTACAGGCTTGTTTTCCCAGTTGTCTTCTGCCAAACTAATGATACCAACATGTTGGCTGGTAGTTGTACCAATTATAGCGAAATCTTTCTCTTTGATTGACGGCGGTACTACATGGAACAGTCCAATATATCTCCCCTTTGCAGTTGTATAAGTTGTGTCCAACCAATATCCGCTACTAGACTCGGTCCACGGATTCTTTCAACTCGAAAGAAGTTCCCTTGTGATTCTGTATTCCAAGGTCAAAACTCTCAAAAGACGTCGGGGTAGCGATTAGCGTGCGCTCATATCAGGAGATTGCTGTTTGCGCTGCATGTTGCTCAAACCTGCCGCCACTCTTGGCATTCCTTCCCTTTTGTAGCCAGCCAATCATTGGCATCCAGTGGGTTGGAATCGGCCACATTTTCCTCAGCTCGCAAAAGTTTTCCAACGCTGGCCTTGTTGCGTCGCCAAAGGGCAGATGCCATCCATCCATCCATCCATCATGGGCGCCAAGCTCTCGCGGGGAAAACAATGGCGGTGGAGATATTTGTATGCATGCTTGGATTCGAATGAATGAATGGAGGAGCGGGGCGGGGGGCGGGGGTACGAGCCGTTGCCGCTGCCCGTATGTCTGCCTGCTGCTGCTGCTGCTGCTGCTCCAGGCATCCATGAATGTGACGCAGACGCTCTCTTGGTCTCTGAATCTGGGCCCGGGCCGACATGTCTGCCCGGCCGCATTTACGAGCCTGCCAGCGGGAAGGACGCTCCATCCAAGGCTTGCGTTTTGATTTTTGTTGTCGATCGCTGACTAGTACTGCTGCTTGGGGCGGGGCCGTGGGTGGATCCGTCCCCGTCGTTTCAAATTCGAAATCGATCCAGCCATTACGTGGATGTGGTGGTTAACCGTTCTGGTAGTGGGCGGGTTAATAATCGGAGTATTTAATTAAGTGCGTGTCAGAGGAGTGTAGAGCACCGCGAGCCTCCGTAGCATAGTGGTAGTGCGTTCCCTTCGTAAGGGAAAGGTCGTGAGTTCGATCCTCACCGGGGGCTTCCCATTCTTTTTGTTTTTTTTTCAGTTTCGTGACGCTCAACTTTTAGGTCGTCGATTTTTTGAAACGTGTTTTTTTTTTTCAGTTTCGTGACGCTCAACTTTTAGGTCGTCGATTTTTTGAAACGAATGGATTGCTGCATACGCGCCATGTATCGCTACGGAAGCACGTCGTCGAGGCGAGCGGTGCTGGCTGCCTCACCTACAAGGACGCGCTCGAGACGGCAGACCATCTCATCTTTGGATGCTCCTTTGCCCGTTCCTTCTCAAGGACGGTGGGGATTGATGTCGCCGACCGGTGCCGCGTGGGGGCGTTGAAGGACCTGGATGTTAGTGCGGCGGTTGGGCCCTCTTCGGCTGCCGCCTTCACGCTCCTGTGCTGCTGGCAACTGTGGAAACACCAGAATGCCGTGGTGTTCCGTGGGGGTTGCGCCGTCCCTCGCCTGGGTGCTCCGCTGTTGCAGGGAAGATTCGGTCCTCTGGCGTGGTCGTCTCAAAGAGGCGGCGCGGTCTGACACGAATGTTTGGCTTCGGTCGTTTTCCCCCGTGTTAGGCGGGGGGATTCCCCTGCCTAGGTGTCCCCCCTTTTCTCTCTCTCCCTCTAGCTAACATGGTTGTACGAGATATCTCCCCCCTGAGCTGTAACCGAATACCGATATAGAAAAATAAATGGAAAAGATGCAGGTGGAGGGCTTTGCCCTCCCCCCGGTGACCTTCAATTTTTTTCTTCTGGGATTGCTAATCATGATTGCGGGAGTACTTAATTTTGCAGCTTAGAGCGATACCATATGATGATGGTCTTATGCAAGATCGTCACGACCTATGCTTCTTTCTCCGGACCTGCATGTCAAAAGCTTGGTAGGTGTGCTATGGCTCTCTGTCAACTGCTATCACTTCTCGCGAGATCTGCTAGTGGAGCGGCAACGATCTCGTCGCCCTAAGAGCATCTCTAGCAGACCCCTTAAACCGCGTGTTTTCAGTTCATGGAAAACACGTTTTAAGTGTCGGTTTGAGCTGCGGCCGAACAAACCCCTCAAACTTAAACTGTAAAACCGAATATTCGCTTATATTCATCCCCACGTCTTCTTCTTCCTCTCGCCTGTGTTCATGGTCGCTTTTACAAAGCCGGCGGACATCACACGAAGCGGCCAAATACGGAGCCGCCGGCGTCCAAGACGGCTCATATGAAGTGTCCGTCGCCGTAGTTGAGCTAGCTAGCTAGCTTTCGTCACCGTAGTCGCCGAATCGATTCAGGAGTTAGCTAGCTCGTCCGTGGCCGGATGGATCCAGGAGCTAGCTATCTAGCTCGTCCGTGGCCGGATCGATCTAGGAGCTTGCTAGCTAGCTAGCTCGTCCGTGACCGGAAGCTAGCTAGCTCCTCCTTCGTCGCCGTAGCGAGATCCTTCGTAGCTGCTCGAGTTTCCAGCGAGATTCCGTGGTAGAAGGTCACCGGAGATCATGTGCACACGACGGAATTCCCTTGTTGCGTAGCGTTGACCGGTTTACAGGGCACCCTCAGTTTTGCCTCCAAATCTGTAAATAAAAGTGGCGTGGGGGTGGATTCTCAGGAGCCCGTAAATTTTTTACGGGTTTGGACCACTTTTACGGGCTCTATTCGGGGTGTTTTTCGACACCGCGGAACAGAAAACATCATTTTTTACGGATTTGACCACTTTTAAGGGGTCTGCTGGAGATGCTCTAAGTGATACAGATCTCGACGTCAGCAAGGCTGGTTCAGAGTTGGAGCTCAGTATTGCAAGGATAACTCAATTGCAATCTATGTTTTACTTGTGGGGTTCTTCTTGTAAACATGTTGGACCGAGTTGAAATTTTACTCTTGAATTGGGTCCTCGTGTGAGTTGTATGTCCTTTTGTTTAATATATCGAGCAACTCCCGGTCCTTCTAAACATTTCACATGTTACAAACAAAAAAACCTTAATTTGGCCACAACAATGTATGTTTATATGAGTAAGAATCATGAGCTTCGGTTGAAGGTAGCCATGAAATCCAAGCGTAAATGTCCGCAGACGACGACGACTCTTTTTGAGCGCCACTTCCCATCATGGGGTATCGTCATGGGGTCGTGCCTCAATCACCCGGACATTGGGCGTGAAGAGCGCCACTTCCTTCCATGAAGGCATCGTCATGGGGTCGTGCGTTGGTCACCCGGGTTTTGGGCGTGAAGAGCGCCACTTCCTTCCATGAAGGCCTCTTCATGGGGTCATGCCTCGATCACTCGAGTTTCGGGCATGAAGAGTGTCACTTCCTTCCATGGAGGCATTGTGATTGGGTCATGCCTCTACCACTCGGGTTTCGGGCATGAAGAGTGCCACTTCCTTCCATGGAGGCATTGTCATTGGGTTGTGCCTCTACCACTCAGGCTTCGGGCGTGAAAAGCCATGGCCTGGTTGCTGAAGTGGGTGTTTCGGCGCCTCTACTTTGTTCCCTCCTCCGAGGTTTATGCTCACACCCTTGGGTCTGTATCAGTTGACCATCATGTGGTTTGCTCGTGGACCACAACAATATCTTTCTCTTTGTGAGCTACGTTTGTGTCAGATGTATGCCCTGGGCCACTTATGGTGTCCATTCGACCTCTCAAGTGAGCTTCTTTGTCATCTGATGGGTTAGCGCCCTTCAAGCCAGGGCGAGGGCACCGAGATTTCTCCTCGGTGATAGATGGTGGTGCATCATCACTCCTGGAAGTAGGTGAGTACTTCTTTTGATATAGTTGGTTGACGTCCATTTTTTGGTACTACGTCTGCTCCACCCTTTGTTAATGAGCATTTCATCCCATTTACGGTGCATGTGATAGACTTTATTTTGTTGTTTAGTTGTTTTGTTCTTGTTGTTCCCTGAAACACCTTGTATTCTATTGGGTACTTTTTTTTACTAATAATTTAGAGTCGGGATGATGTTTTTTTCTTAGTTTTTGTTGATTTGCGCTGTGGTAACCGAAATGATACACCAGTATCTTTGTTTTGCACTAATCAAGTTTTCCTTTGCTGCATATTTGCCATGGCAAAAGTAGTAATTAATATGGCTTTTCCAAATGCAGGGTGGCTTCAATTTTTTCCTAGCTGATTTTCGAGAAGTGGACGTAATCACGATGAGAAAGAATAAAGGTTTAATACTCTCTCGGTCCCGATTTACTTGTCGCAGAAATGGATGTATCTAGCTAGACAGTAATTCCGGACGGAGTGAGATTGGAAGATTATCTTCGCAAAAAGAGTAAACAATAAGGCTTGTTGATTTGCATTTTTTTCTTTTTCTTTTTCTCATGCCCAAGTCGTAGTCTGAGCCATCCGGCATCCAAGCATTGAGATTCGTGCAAAGTCTGGGGGATTAGGATTCGATCAAATGACTTTGACTTGGACACAAGAAATCCAAGTCGATGCTGATGCAGGCGGGCACACTCTAATTGATGCCTGTAGGGCTTTTATAAGCACGAAGGAAATGCAAACCGATGGACGTGCCAGGATCAAACTGTCGTCGTGAACGTCCAGCCGGCTGCCTCGCGGAGAAACCACAATGCGTCTCTAAGTTTTGCTGCCGCCCCACTAATCTAAAATGTTTGATCGTGCGCGGGACGACTCCACCCTCCCAGAAATCCATTTGGTGCCATTGTTGACACAGCAGGCGATCAACCTCCTCCTGGATCATTGGCCAGCACGATCGCGACGCCCGCGGTTCCAAGAATCGGATCGATGCTCGGCCAGCCGAGCGTCGTCGCCCGCCTCATGGGCATGGAGGACCACCGCCACGCGCCGGTGCCGGCGACGGCGACGACGATCGTCCGAGCCTCGGAGGGAACCACGACCATCATCAGCCTGCTGAAACCGTCGTCCCAGGCCGAGCAGCCCAGGTGCGGCCCGCTCGGCTCCCACCACGGCCGCCGCATCGGCGGGGAGTACTACCGGTACTGCCTCAACAAGATGAAGCCGCGGCGGAGGCGAGCTCGGCGCGATGGTCGCCGCCGCGAGCATCCGCAGGAGGAGCTGCTGGATAAGATCAAGGAGGACTTCCTGGCGTCCTGGCAGCTCGCCTCCACGGCGTCGCCGCCGCTGGGGACGGAGGAGGAGGAGGTAGTGACGTCGGGGAGGAGGAGCGGCGGTCAGGTGGCCGGGTTGGTTGACGGGCGGTGCATCCAGAGGATCGCGCAGGAGAACCTGCGCCGGGAGAAGATGGCGAGGTACGGCTATGGCGGCCGTCGGAGCAGCGCGGACGAGGAAGAAGAAGACGTCAAGGCGCTGGTGGTTAGCCTGGAGAAGAATGATGAAGAAGCAGAGCAGCTCCATGGTGGTTCAGAAGCTGCGGTGTCTGAAGAATTCTCGGGTGACCATGACCAAATGAGCACCATGTCGTCCCAGAAGTCGCGCGGCATGCCGGCGACACGGATAGCGATCCTCAAGCCGACCACTGGTACTACTCTCGGTGCCTCCGGCGATCATGGGAACGCGCTGCCGTCATGGAAGGCGGTGCGGGATGGTGGCATGGACATGGAGGACTTCCTCCGGGAGGTGAAGGAGAGGGCCGAGAGGCTCAAGGCCGAAATGGAAGCCAAGACCGACGGCCCAGGCGACGTCGTTCCGAAGGCGAGGAGAGGCTGGGGAACCGTCGGCGACGACCCGGAGCGAGCAGCTCAACACACGGCGAGGCAGATCAGGGAGGCCGTCGGCAAGAGGCTGAGCCGGCTGGAGTCCTTCCGGGTCTTCCGAGGCGACCGCAGCCGGCGCGACGGCGCCGCGGCGTCGCCGTCCCCGGAGCACAGGATGCTGAAGAGCCTCATGGCGAGGACCGAGGCCATGTCGCCGACGAAGATCACGGGCAGAGCACCGAGGGGCAGCAGGTGGTCACCACTGCGGGCAGGCGCTGGCGTGACAGACCGGCAGAGCCCTGACCGTGACCCGCGTCGCAGTCCGGCGAAGCCGCACGACGACGGCGTCGACTTCGTCGCCGCGTCGCCGCGGGCGCTGCTCCGGTCGTTCTCTGCCCCGGCGGCGGGGTGTTCGGACGCGTCCTCTGTAGGCGCGGAGAAGACGGTGGGCCGGAGCAGAAGCTTCAGTATTTTCAGAGGGACGGTGGCCAGCCTGAGGCAGAGCCTCTGCCTGGGCGGAGGAGCAGGGAAGCTGCTGCTGATGCATCTGTCCAGGAAGAAGCCTTCCTCTCCGGCGTCTCCTCGTCAAAATTTCCTGGCCGGAGCGGCGCCTCCTAGCCCGGTGTCCCCGTTGGAGGTCCACGGCGGGGGCCATTTCTCCGGCGATCTCAGCTGCACGTTCCTCCCAGGTACCGTGCTACAAAATTCGGAAGAAATCTACCAAAAACTTTTGCTGCATTCCATATGATTTCTCTGCTGCAGCGAAGCGCTTTGCTGATTCTCTTCTTTTGCAGAGTCGAGTCCGAGATGGAGTCCCAGGTGTTCGTCGGAATTCGAGGCGTCGGTGGGCGGCGGCGAGTCGCCGTGGGAACGGAAGGCCGACGCCACGGCAGAGAGCGACGACCCTGACACGGCGTATGTCCGGGAAGTGCTCATCGCCGCGGGGCTGTTCGACGACGACGACGACCCGGTGGATGCGAGGACGGACTCGATCGTTGTCTCCGAGGAAGTCTTCGAGGAGGTCGAGGACGGGTACTACTACCGCCACCTCCGGCGCCGCGACGACGGCGGAGGGGAGGAGGAGGAACTCGGAGCGGCGGACCGCCGCAGGCTGCTCTTTGACCTGGCCAACGAGGCGCTGCTGGCGGGTGCGAGACCGGCCGTCTCTTCTTCTTCTCCGTCGTATCTGCGTCGGTGGGTCGTCGAATGCAACAACGGCGCGCCGTCGTCGTCGCGGCTGCGAGGGAGGGAGCTGGAAGACGAGGTGTGGCGTCACGTGGCAAGGGCGACGGTGGACTGCACGGCGGAGCGCGAGGTCGGGAGGTCGCCGTGGGTGCCGGAGGCGCTGTGCGAGGACGCCTGCGCCGTCGGGAGGAAGATCGAGCGCGCCATCTTCGACGAGCTGGTCGGCGACGTCGTGCGTCAGCTGTTTGTCTGACTGCACCTGATCGAGCAGGTTCTGTAGAGACAAAAAAACTCGTAAGTGGGCTGCAGCCTGCGTAAGTTGCAAGCAGAGCCCAGCAATGTCCGTATGCATAGAGAGAAGCCCAATGCTGCAGTCCAAAGTCAGGGTGTGCAAAACCGAACCGGAACCGAAAACAAAACCGGAAAGAATTCAAACCGAACCAAAATTTCGGTTTTTTCAGGTTCCGGTTTCAGTTTCAGTTTTCAATTTTGAATACCATTTAGTCTTCGGTTTTTTCGGTTATAAACCGATGGTTTTCGGTTTAACCGAAATAACCGACTTAGCTTTCACTCAGCAAAGATATGAGTCGTATCCAACTGCCATACATCCTTTTATAGACTCCCGTCCAGCGCAGTGTGGCTCGGTAGGCGATGTGGTACTAAACTGCTGGAACTCAAACTAACCTGGGCACAGCACGCGGTGCTTTTTCCGTTTGGGCCTCAAATAACCCAGCCCATATGGTCACTATCGTGAGTTGGCCCATCTGCACGTGCGGTGCGTACCCTCAGCGGCTCATCTAAACGCTTTTATCCCGATCATCCTGGAGAGGGCCCCACCAGGTGGGTCGTTTTGGCGTTCACACTCTTTCCTTTTTCTTCTTAACTGATGCCTCACATATTACCAATCACACACACCTAGATCCTTTCAAACATACACACACACATAGATTTTTTGTAGACTGGCACAAGCCATAGATACATATATGCCTAGGACCTAATCATGTATTCCATCTAATGATCTGATCTGGGCACACAATTCTCAAAAGAAAATCTAACCTACATACATGGAGCAAATAATGTAGCAAAAAAAATATTTGTTGTTCAAAAGTTCGCGTCAACTTTGGTTATTTTGGTTATTACCGAAACCGAACCAAAATTAAATGGTTATTACCGAAACCGAACCGTATCTATGTACAAAACCGTATAAACCAACGTATAAAAACCGTATAAACCAAAAACCGTATAAACCGAACCGAATTAAACCGAAAAAACCGAATGCACACCCTGAGTCCAAAGTGTCTGAGCAAATTGATGTACATTGTTAATTCGAAAAAATATCTGACGTACATTGTGCTTATGATTTGCAATGTACAACAGCTGAATCCTTTTAAATATTCTTTTACCCTAAACTCGAAAAGGATATTTGGGCAATGGGATCGATATCGAGAAATATTTATTTTTTAGACAACTTTTTTTTTGAGACATTGCACGGAGTTGGGCCTTGGCCCGGCCAGTGATGGAGGAAGGGGGGAGGGGGTGGCCAGGTGGGACGTGGCCCACCTTGGTTGCAGGGCTTAAAAACAGGAAAAATAGTACTCCCCCCGTTCCTAAATATAAGTCTTTTTAGAGATTTTATTACATATTACCTACAAAGCAAAATGAGTGAATCTATACTTTAAAGTATGTCTATATACATCCTATGTGAAGTAGTTTCTAGTGGAATCTCTAAAAAAACTTATATTTAGGAATGTAGGGAGTAATATTTATATGAATAGTTTTCATTGATGGCCCACCCTGGCCTAGTGGGCTAGCTCCTCTAGACCGATATCTACCACAACACATTAAAGTAGTTCCTTCAACACTAGTGTCATACACTCTGTAACAACAAGGTGGAGTTGTTCCTCCACAACCTTGTGCTACTTAATGTGGTACCTGAGCTACGTCGGCCCGTTCTAGTTCGTGTCCTCTTTTAGACTGAGCTGCAACAAGCACTCGAGCAATTGGAGAAGAGGATGGATGCAATGAAACAACATATCAAGCTCTACATGAGGTGTTAAAAAAAACTCTACATGAAGATATTAACTAAAGATTCAGTCAATTTGTTGAGATGATAAGAAAGAGTGCTCCCTTGCTACCAATAAAGAAGTTTCACGATGAAGAAGGTGTTCAACTGCAAAGAAGGGGAGGTAATCTTTAAGCAAGACTAGCACAATGATATAGTTCAACGTATTTCAAGAAGGCCAAATATTTTGAAGTTTTTGATGGTGAATAATATAATGATGCCCATGATGAACCCGATCTCTATGCATATCAGAAAGGACCCAAGATTGGTTATATGAAGTGGAGACTTTCTTTGAGGTCATGAATACTCCATAAGATCATAGAGTTTCTTTGGTCATGTACAAGATGAAAGGTGGATCTGGTGCATGGTGGCACCGCCTTCAAGAGAGGAACACATGTTGAGACGAGAACCTTGTGTGAGGTCTTGGATAGAACATCAACCTCAATGGCATGTTGCATATTGCCTGTTTTCGTGACTCTCTGCAAGTTCTACATAGGAATAGAGGCGCACTTTGAATTGTGGAAACAACTTATTTCATTTTAAAACCACATGCCAACAAAGCCAAGCCATCTGTAGTAGGGGGTGCCAGGTTCTAGTTGCGGTTTCACCGCTGTCACCGGCAGTGGTGGCTCCCAACAATCAAGTGAGCATGGTATATCTAGTATGCAATTAGCGATACAAATGTCAAAATCACTAATTAAGGAGTAGTCCTTTCAAAGGTCACTCCAACCTCCTCAGGTTACGACAAGTGGCGTGCGTCACTTGTCGTAACCTGGGAGTTTTCCTTTTTTTCGTAGATCCGTTATTTCAAAACATTTTATCTCTTAAACCATGCGTCAAAATCGTTGATACCCAACCCACCACCTTTTTAGATCGACAAATCCTGGCCTACTTGACCATATGATAGGCACATTTTTTTCTTACCCTTCCTCCAAAAGAATTGTCTATGATGAGTGTTCATTTTTTCAATAAAGGTCTTATTGAAAAGGAACATAGGCATAAAGTATGAAGGAATTCCATCCAGGCTAGAATCCAGCAAAGTAACCCTAGCACCAGAAGATGCCGCATAGGCAATCCAGACATCAAGCCTCTTAATCAACTTAGCATCCAGAAAGGCCCACTCAACGTTTTTAAGCATTGCGTAAGTTACTGATACTCCCAGATATTTCATGGGTAGGGTACCAACTTGATAGGAAAACATATGTGCATAAAGCTCATTAGTATCATTATCCACCCTCAATGGTAAAAACCTCACTTTTCTTAAAATTAATCTTCAAGCCTGACATAAGCTCAAAGAGATAGAGCAGTAACTTGACATTAAGGGTCTTGTCAACACAATGGGAAAAACAAAACACCGTGTCATCTGCATACTGCAAAATACCCATCCCTCTCTCAATAAGATCAGGGGTTAGCCCTTGAAAGATGTTTTTTTTTCCTGAGCAGCGAGCACCATCTTAGTAAGACACTCCGCAGCTAGGTTAAACAAAAGGGGAGAGAATGGGTTGCCTTGACGAACCTCTTTGGCACTATGTATGTAAGGCCCGATTTCATCATTGATCTTAACACTAGCAGTGCCATTACGCTGGATTTGCGACATCCAACCACACCACTTGGCAATGAAACCACGCTTAGCAAGGCAATCAAGCAAAAAGTCCCAATTAACCTTATTGATCGTAAGCTTTCTCGAAGTCAAGCTTAAGAACGACGCCCACACGTTTTTTAAACATTAGTATAATGCATAATCTCATGCAAGTATAAGATGCCATCCATAATGAGCCTCCCCTTAATAAAAGCATTTTGTTGGATACTAAACAACTTAGGAGCATACTTACTAACCCTAATATCCATGACTTTGATGATCAGGTAAGGGCAACGCCACAGACAAATAGGCCTATATTGTTGGATCCTACAAGCATCGGAGGATTTCGGTAACAATGTAATAATACCATAATTCAACCTCTGCACCTCCAACTTGGCCTCATAAAACCACTGAAACAATCTGAAGAGATCCGAGCGTACCACCTCCCAACGGTGTTTGGTAAAATTTTGCAGGGATATTGTCCGGGCCTGGAGCACGGTTAGATTTTCCATACCAAAGAGCATAGACATAGATATAAATATACAAGTTAAAAAATGGTATAGATATGGCAGGAGACGAAAACGCAAGATTGTATTCGCCTTTTTTTTAGAGGTATGTAGGAGGTGGCGCCCGGAAAGTAAAAGAGAGAGTAGAAAAGGCCACGTCGCGTCCGGGTTTCGTCCATGACTCGGACGGTACTCTTGTTTACTCGTCAGATGCTGCAAGTGCAGCTCCCAATCGGGGGAGGCAGCACCTGCATGGCGCTCTCTGGATCACCAGCTGTTCACCGGTCGGACAGCGCATACCACAATCTGCTGCCAACGTCTCCACTCTATGCCCTCTCTCTCGATCGGAGCACGGAAGCAATTGACAAAACCTACAATGGTGTCTCGCTATATATATACGTGCAGACGGCGGAGTAGATATATATACCAACCTCCTCAGCTCAGCGCCTCAGCTCAGCTCCAATGGACGAGGAGGGCAGGGCGTACATAAGCCTCCCCGACAGACGCGAGGGCGCCGCGTCGCGCCGGAAGTTGTCGGTGGTCCCTCTCATCTTCATCATCTTCTACGAGGTCTCCGGCGGGCCGTTCGGCATCGAGGACAATGTGCGCGCGGCGGGGCCCCTCCTCGCCATCGCCGGCTTCCTGGTCCTCCCCCTCGTCTGGAGCGTCCCGGAGGCGCTCATCACGGCGGAGCTGGGCACCATGTTCCCGGAGAACAGCGGGTTCGTCGTCTGGGTGGCCACGGCGCTCGGCCCCTACTGGGGGTTCCAGCAGGGCTGGATCAAGTGGCTCAGCGGCGTCACCGACAACGCCCTCTACCCCGTCCTCTTCCTCAACTACCTCAAGTCCGCCGTCCCCGCGCTGGCCGGAGGCGCGCCCAGGGCCTCCGCCGTCATCGCCCTCACGTTGCTCATGACGCTCCTCAACTACCGAGGGCTCACCGTCGTCGGCTGGGTGGCCATCGTCCTCGGCGTGTTCTCGGCTTCTCGCTCCTCCCTTTCTTCGTCATGGGGCTCATCGCGCTCCCCGAGGTCCGGCCGGCGAGGTGGCTCGTCGTCGACCTCCACGACGTCAACTGGAGCTTGTACCTCAACACCCTCTTCTGGAACCTCAACTACTGGGACTCCGTCAGCACGCTCTCCGGCGAGGTCAGGAACCCCGGCAAGACGACGCCCAGGGCGCTCTTCTACGAGGTCATCTTCGTGGTCGTCTGCTACCTCTACGCCCTCCTCGCCGGGACCGGGGCCGTGCCGCTGGACAGGGCGCGGTGGACGGACGGCTACTTCGCGGACGTGGCGAGGCTGGTCGGCGGCGCGTGGCTGATGTGGTGGATGCAGGCGGCGTCGGCGCTGTCCAACATGGGCATGTTCGTGGCGGAGATGAGCAGCGACTCGTACCAGCTCCTGGGCATGGCGGAGCGGGGCATGCTGCCGGCCGTCCTGGCCAGCCGGTCGCGGTACGGGACCCCGCCGGCGTGCTGCTGCTGTCGACGATGAGCTTCCAGGACATCGTGGCGGCCGAGAACGTGCTCTACTGCTTCGGCATGCTCCTCGAGTTCCTCTCGTTCGTGCTGCTGCGGGTACGGCGGCCCGACGCCCCGCGGCCATACATGGTGCCGCTGGGCACCGCCGGGTGTGTGGCGATGCTGGTGCCGGCGACGGCGTTGATAGCTACGGTGCTTGCGCTGTCGACGCTCAAGGTGGCGTGCGTGAGCCTCGCCGCAGTGGCCATCGGCCTCGTGCTGCAGCCTGCGCTGAGGCTCGTCGAGAAGAAGCGGTGGCTGAGGTTCTCTGTCAACCCCGACCTCCCGGGCATCGACTGATCGAGACACAAAAGCCGACTCAATGGCCGTTAGATTAGGGACGGTGTTAAGATTCGTGTTCGGTCGCTGGGAGCTAGCGTTGCTGGGCCACAGTGTTCATTTAAATACCATGCACGGGCGTATAACAAAACAATGGCAAAAGGAGCATAAATGAGCAAGCAGAATGGCTAATTACCTTTTATGCTTACCATAAAGATTCTAGCGCTAATTGTGCACTTTAAAACAATAATTTTGCTAAGTCTCAGTGGATTGAGACTTCGTTATGTTTCAATCGGGGCTAATAGCTCTTGTGCGACATATTTCATGGGCAATGGAAGTAGTGCGACGTTGTTTGAGTGAATGGCTGTTGTGCGACACATTTGAGCGTGTAAATAGCCCAGGGCCACACGGGTGTTAAATTGGTCGTCAATCAAGCCCGTTTATGTTAAGACATGTGGGTCCAACTTAGTTAACACTGCATCGGGTCAAAACAGCTGACCGTGCCTGGCCGCCCGACCGTGCCCCCACTCCCACTCTGTCCCCCTCCTTCTTCTCCGGCGGCGGCGGATCTTGCGTTCTCGGTGGCGGTGGCGGCAGAGCCCTCGTTCTCAGAAAATGGTGAGTGAATTCGAACCCTAGACTCATTCCCCTCTCTGACCCATAGATCTCAGCTCATTTCCTCTGTTTTCTCTGGTTGAATCGATAGATTGTGAGGGGGGGGGGGGGGACAGAGTGGGCATATTGAGATGGAGCCGCCAGATTCAACTTCGAATAGGTAATGCGCCTCTCTCTCCGATCCAATTTTGAATGGGCCTCGTCTGCTCTTTCTCACACCGGCCGCCACTGACAGAGGGGATGCTGCCGCTCGGACCTTCGAATTGACGATCAATTTCTTTCCATCGAAGGCAAAATTAGTTGATGGTAGCATACAGAACATTGAGAGAGACACAATTGTGAAATGGGAGGTTGAGTTTACAGAGATTGATCCACAAGTTCTACAGAACATGGGAGAGGAGGCGGTGAAGAAATGGGTGGAGAAAATTGTGGAGAGTATTGTTTGGGGTCCAGAGCAAGAAGTATCACTGTTGCGGTTTGATGATTGAAAAGGAGAGTATGTCAGAATAGAAGATGGTGAACATATTGTTGAACAAATTGATCGGCAAAACGGTTGGACAAGCAAACGGGCTATTTTTTTTGCTGAGCTCGTTGATCTAGATATTTTTTTGAAGGTTGGATATGTGCCATCGCACTTGGCTGCGCATATGCTAGATGATGATTGGGCTTCACAGAGGCCATTGATTCCCATGTTTACTGAACTCACAGTAATAGCCGAAGAGGGACAGGTGGCTGGAACTGAAACTCCAGCTATTGTTGATTTGAATGCAGTTGAATTAGATGAGCCTACTGATTTGGTCATTGCACCAATGCCTGCCATTGAGATGGCCAAACTTTTTGGCATTCCAGTCGATGACAGAGATAAGGAGGGGGGTGAATCTAGTTTGCCTGCTAATGCTGATGAAGATCTAGATGGACAGTTGATGGAAGAAGCTGCAGATGATGTAGATGATGCACATGATGATGAGCCGGTGCATGTGTATGACAAGGAAAACCCTGTCATTGAAGTGGGGAAGTTGTGGCCAAGCATGGATGAATTTATGATGTGTTTCAAGACTTATGCAGTGAAACATGAGTTTGATGCCAAGACTGTTTGGACTGATAAAAAGAAGTTTTATGCGAGGTGCAGAGGATTTGATGGTAGTGTCAAGCCTTGCAAGTGGTACATATCTGCTAGACTTCAACCTGATGGAAGTACTGTCAGGGTTAACCAAATCCCCAATCAACATACTTGTATTACAAGTTCACAGAGAGTATCAACCATGACATCACAACTTTGGGTTGCAGAAAAGATCACCCCAATTTTAGCCAAAACACCAAACACTACTGCCAAGAAACTCAAAGTAGACTTGGAAAGGCTTACCCCATTAAACTGAAATATACCACAGTGTGGAAGGCAAAACAAAGGGCAATGAAAAAATTATATGGTGATTGGGCAAATACATTTAGGATGCTTTACAACTTCAAAGCAGAGGTGGAGAAGAGGTCACCTGGCAGTGTTGTGGAGATAGATACTGAGGTATCAGTCCAAGGTGAAGTCAGGTTCTCCAAGTTTTTTATGTCTTTGAAGCCTTGCATCGATGGCTTCAAAGCAGGGTGCCGTCCATATTTGAGCATAGACTCATCTTTTTTGACAGGCAAGTGGAATGGTCAGTTGGCAGCATGCAATGCTCTAGATGGACACAACTGGATGTTCCCTGTTGCTGTTGGCTTGTTTCAGTCAGAAACAGAGGCTTCATGGACATGGTTCATGATGCAATTGAAAAGATGCTTAGGGCCAGTGTCACCTTTGGCTATACACACAGATGCATGTAAGGGGCTGGAAAATGCAGTGAAAACTGTTTTCCCACATGCTGAGCAGAGGGAGTGCTTCGGCCATTTGTGGATGACTTTGATCAAAAAATTTAGAGGAGAAGAATTTGGGCGCATGTGGCCAGCAGCAAGATCTTACACTAGACAGACACACACATATCATCTTAATAGATAATGGCAGCATGCAATGAGTTTGGTCCATGGCTGAACACCTATCATTCTTTGTTATGGTACAGGTCAGGATTCAACACTGCCATCAAGTGTGATCACATCAACAACAATTTGGCAGAAAGTTTCAACAACAAGGTGAAGCAGTTAAAAGATTTGCCTGTGCATGACATGGTTGACCAAATCAGGATCATGCTCATGCGGTTGTGGGAATTAAGAAGAAGGATAGGTGATTGTCTGCAAGGTGATAAGCTTCCAGCAGTGGTACAACACGTGGTCAACAGGAGCAGAAGTCTTTCACATTTGTCTGTTGAAAAATCTTCACTTTGGGGTGCTGAAGTTAGAGATAACAAAACTGGAAGGAGGCATGTTGTTAACACTGAATTGCATGATTGCACTTGCCTCGAGTGGCAACACACTGGTAAACCATCTGAGCATGCCATTCTTTTCTTAGCCTCCCAACCGAAGATAAACATGCACCCATATTTGCATGAATATTATTCGGTAGCAAAATTTAAAGCTGCATATGCTACTCCAATTCCAGCACTTACAGATCAGTCTCAGTGGCCTGAAGTGGAGATTGAATTTTCCATGTGTCCTCCGTTGACGAAAAGAAAGGCTGGCAGGCCTAAACAGAGTAGATTCAAGGCATGGTTTGAGAAAGGTGGGAGTAGTAAGAAGGGAAAGAAAGATGGAAAGCCAAAAAGGACCCAAAAAGGTAACAAAAATAGATGCAAGTTGTGCCAGGAACTTGGGCACAGAGTGGGATCTGTCAAATGCCGTTACACTCCTGAAAAGCCAAAGTATGTTCTTGTTTATTTGTGTTTGTTTTGATTTGGTGCTTTGTTCCAATTACTATATCTATGACATTTTTTCCAATCGTCAGGAGGAAGCGTGCAAGTCAACCCCTTGTTGTTGAAGAGTGCTGGCCAACAAAAAAAGCAAGAGGCAATGGCTGCAGAAAGAAGAGAAGTGTGCCTGAGCCTGAGCGTGTCGATGTGCAGACTGAAGAAAATCTTGCTGCAGTTAACATTGAGACTGAAGAAACTGCTCTCGAGGTTGAAACTGAACCTGAGCGTGTTGAGGTTCAGACTGAAGAAACTCATGTCGAGGTGCACACTGAAGAATCTCATGTCCAGGTGCACACCGAAGAAACTGAAACTGCTGTTGACATTCAGACTGGAGAAACTGCTCTTGAGGGCGAAACTGAAAAAATTGAATCACTTGTGTGTGTTAACGAGGTGTTGAAACCAGTGAAGAAAACCAAGATGATCAGTGAACTTGTGTGTGTAGTAGAACCAAAAACAAGAAGTGCTAAGGCGAAGAAGGGCACACGGCGTGGTAGGAAGAGGTAGAACAGAGAACTGTTTGAAAATTTGAGTCATGTAATAATATTTGCAACTTGGTATGCACTATGTATCCCCGTATTTCTATTCGAACTTGTTTGGTTATTGTTTTAAATTCAAATTTGGGCTCATATTTGAATTAGGGCTGGGGTATTGATGTTTGAATGCTATCTCAAGTCCCTCAACTCAAATATGTTTGTTAGCTGATCAATCCGAGCCATTTTGCTAAGTTAAACTCATAGTCATGAAAAGTGTGTTGGAAATATGCCCTAGAGGCAATAATAAAATGGTTATTATTATATTTCCTTGTTCATGATAATCGTTTATTATCCATGCTATCATTGTATTGATTGGAAACTCAAATACATGTGTGGGTACATAGACAACACTGTGTCCCTAGTATGCCTCTAATAGACTAGCTCGTTGATCAAAGATGGTCAAGGTTTCCTAGCCATAGACATGACATGTCATTTGATAATGGGATCACATCATTAGGAGAATGATGTGATGGACAAGACCCAAACTATAAACATAGCATATGATCGTGTCAGTTTATTGCTATAGTTTTCTGCATGTCAAGTATCTGTTCCTATGACCATGAGATCATGCAACTCACTGACACCGGAGGAATACCTTGTGTGTATCAAACGTCACAACGTAACTGGGTGAATATAAAGGTGCTCTACAGGTATCCCCGAGGGTGTCTGTTGAGTGGGCATGGATCAAGACTGGGATTTGTTACTCCGTGTGACGGAGAGGTATCTCAGGGCCCACTCGGTAATACAACATCACAATAAGCCTTGCAAGCAAAGTGACTAAAGAGTTAGCCACAGGATCTTGTATTACAGAACGAGTAAAGAGACTTGCCGGTAACGAGATTGAACTAGGTATAGAGATACCGACGATCGAATCTCGGGCAAGTAACATACCGAAGAACAAAGGGAACTGCATACGGGATTAACTGAATCCTTGACATAGAGGTTCAACCGATAAAGATCTTCGTAGAATATGTAGGAACCAATATGGGCATCCAGGTCCCGCTATTGGTTATTGACCGTAGAGGTGTCTCGGTCATGTCTACATAGTTCTCGAACCCGCAGGGTCTGCACACTTAAGGTTCGGTGACGTTTCGGTAGTATAGAGTTATGTATGGTGGTGACCGAAGGTTGTTCGGAGTCCCGGATGAGATCCCAGACGTCACGAGGAGCTCCGGAATGGTCCGGAGGTAAAGATTGATATATAGGAAGTCCCGTTTTGGTCACCGGAAAAGTTTCGGGCATTTCGGTAGTGTACCGGGAGTGCCGGGAGGGTACCGGGGGACCATCGGGAGGGGCCTTTCGCCCCAAAGGGTCTCATGGGCTGTGGGAGGAGTCAAACCAGCCCTTGGTGGGTTGGCCGAACCCCCCACTAAGGCCCATGTGGCTAGGGGTGGGATAACCCAAAGGTGGAAAGAGTTTCCAAGTGGGGGAGGAGGAATCCTACTCCTAGTAGGATTGGAGTTGGACTCCTCCACCTCCCCACTTCGGCCGCACCAAGGGGCAGCCCTAGGGGCGCCGGCCTCCCTCCCCTTCCTCCTATATATACTAGAGGTAGAGAGGGCAAAAGGACTTCAACCAAAAAGGCCATAGTGCAGCCCTCTCTCCCGATAGATTGATTCCTCTAGTTTTTCAGCAACGCTTATGCGAAGCCCTGCTGGAGTAGTTCCACCACCACCACCGTTGCGCCGTCGCGCTGCCGGAGAACTCATCTACCTCTCCGCTCCCTCTTGCTGGATCAAGAAGGCAGAGATCGTCATCGAGCTGTACGTGTGCTGAACGCGGAGGTGCCGTCCGTTTGGCGCTAGATCGGAAGAACCGTGATTAGATCGCGGAACGGTTCGTGATTGGATCGCGGAACGGATCGTGATGGGATCGCGGGACGGTTAGCGATTTGGATCGCGAAGACGTTCGACTACATCAACCACGTTTCTTAACGCTTCCCGCTTAGCAATCTACATGGGTACGTAGCTCCACTCTCCCTCTCGTAGATGGTCATCACCATGGATAGATCTTGCGTGTGCGTAGGAAATTTTTTGTTTCCCATGCAACGTTCCCCAACAGTGGCATCATGAGCTAGGTCTATGTGTAGCTGAGATCACGAGTAGAACACAAATGAGTTTGTGGGCGTTAATGTTCGGATTGCTTCCTCCCTTGGTCTTTTCTTGTTTCGGCTGTATTGTGGGATGAAGCGGCCCGGACCAACATTACTCGTACGCTTACGAGAGACCGGTTCCATCTACTGACATGTAACTTCGTTGCATAAAGATGGCTGGCGGGTGTCTGTTTCTCCCACTTTAGTCGGATCGGATTTGACAAAGGCGGTCCTTGAGAAGGTTGAATAGCAATTTTTGTATCACCGTTGTGGTTTTTGCGTAGGTAAGAATTGTTCTTGCTAGATACCCATAGCAGCCACGTAAAACTTGCAACAATAATTAGAGGACGTCTAACTTGTTTTTGCAGGGTATGTTGTGATGTGATATGGCCAATTACATGATGAGATATATGTGATGTATGAGATGATCATGTATTGTATAGAATATCACGACTTGCATGTCGATGAGTACGACAACCGGTAGGAGCCATAGGGTTGTCTTTAATTATTTTCACCGTTTTGCTTTACTTTATCGCTATGAGTTAGCAATAGTCGTGGAAGCAACAGTCGGCGCGACAACCTCATGGCGACACGTTGATGGAGATCAAGATGATGGAGATCATGGTGTCATGCCGGTGACGATGGAGATCATGCCGGTGCTTTGGAGATGGAGATCAAAAGCACAAGTTCATGGCCATATCATGTCACTTATGATTTGCATGTGATGTTAATCCTTTTATGATTCTTATTTTGCTTAGGGAAACTTCATGGATGGCAAGCCAGTTGCTGCTCCAGTGAAGAAACCCAAGGTTGAACACAAACCCGAGACTAAGTGCTTCTATTATGAGGAGAATGGTCGCTGAAGCGGAACAACCCTAGATACTTGGTAGATAAGAAGGTTGGCAACGTCGACATAAGTATATTTGATATACGTGTTATTGATGTGTACCTTACTAGTACTCTTAGTAGCACCTGGGTATTGGATACCGGTTCGGTTGCTAAATGTTAGTAACTCGAAATAAAAGCTACGGAATAAACGGAGGCTAGCTAAGGGTGAGGTGACGATGAGTGTTGGAAGTGTTTCCAAGGTTGATGTGATCACCATCGCACACTCTCTCTACCTTCGGGATTAGTGATGAACCTAAATAAATGTTATTTGGTGTTTGCGTTGAGCATGAACATGATTAGATCATGTTTATTGCAATACGGTTATTCATTTAAGTTAGAGAATAATGGTTATTCTGTTTACATGAATAATACCTTCAATGGTCATGCACCCAATGAGAATGGTTTATTGAATCTTGATCGTAGTGATACACATGTTCATAATATTGATGCCAAAAGATACGTAGTTAATAATGATAGTACCACATACTTGTGGCACTGCCGCTAAATGTCATATTGGTGTAAAACGCATGAAGAAACTCCATGCTGATGGATCTTTGGACTCATTCGATTTCGAATCGGTTGAGACATGCAGACCATGCCTCATGGGCAAGATGACTAAAACCCCGTTTTCCGGTATGATGGAGCGGGCAAGTAACTTATTGGAAATGATACATGTTGATGTATTCGGTCCAATGAGTGTTGTAGCGTGCGGTGGATATCGTTATTTTCCTACCTTCACTGATGATTTGAGTAGATATGGGGATATTTACTTAATGAAACACAAGTCTCAAACGTTTGAAAAGTTCAAACAAAATCAAAGTGAAGTTTGAGATCATCATGACAAGAAGATAAAATGTCTACGATATGATCGTGGAGGTAAATATCTGAGTTACGAGTTTGGTATACAACTTAAGACAATGTGGAAGTTGTTTCACAACTCACGCCACCTGGAACACCATAGTGTGATGGTGTGTCCGAACGTCGTAGTCGTGCTCTATTGGATATGGTGCGAACTATGATGTCTCTTATCGATTTGCCACTATCGTTTTGGGGTTATGCATTAGAGACAACTACATTCACTTTAAAAGGGGCACCATCTAAGTCCGTTGAGATGACACCGTATGAATTTTGGTTTGGCGGAAACCTAAGCTGTCATTTCTTAATGTTTGGGGCTGCGACGCTTATGTGAAAAAGGGTTTTCACCTAATGAGCTCGAACCCAAAGCGGACAAATGCATCTTCATAGAATACCCTAACATAACAGTTGGGTAAACCTTCTATCTTAGATCCAAGCACAAAGTGTTTGTTGCTAAAACGGGTCCTTTCTTGAGAAAGAGTTTCCCTCGAAAGAATTGAGTAGGAGGAAGATAGAACTTGATGAGGTTGTTGAACCTTTGTTTCAACCAGAGAGTAGCGCAGCGCAGAAAGTTGTTTCTGTGGAGCCTACGTTAGTTGAAGAGGAAGTTAATGATGATGATCATGAAGCTTCGGATCAAGTTACTATCGAACCTTGTAGGTCGACAAGGACGTGTACTGCTCCTGAGTGGTACGGCAACCCTGTCTTAGGGGTCATGTTGTTGGACAACAATGAACCTACGAGCTATGGAGAAGCGATGATGGGCTCGGATTTCGAGAAATGGTTAGAGGCCATGAAATCCGAGATGGGATCCATGTATGAAAACAAAGTATGGGCTTTGGAAGTATTACCTGAAGGGCGAAAGGCCATTCAGAACAAATGGATCTTTAAAAGGAAGACGGACGCGGACGGTAATGTCACCGTCTATAAAGCTCGACTTGTGGCAAAGAGTTTTTCACAAGTTCAAGGAGTTGACTACGATGAGACTTTCTCACCCGTAGCGATGCTAAAGTCTGTTGGAATTATGTTAGCAGTTGCTGCATTTTTCGATTATGAAATCTGGCAGATGGATGTCAAAACAGAGTTTCCTTAACGGTTTCCGTGAGGAAAGGTTGTATGTGATACAACCAGAAAGTTTTGTCAGTCCTAAGGATGCTAAAATGTATGCAAACTCCAACGATCCTTCTATGGACTGGAGCAAGCATCTCGGAGTTGGAATATACGCTTTGATGAGGTGATCAAAGTTTTTGGGTCTATACAAAGTTTATGAGAAACTTGTATCTACAATAAAGTGAGTGGGAGCACTATAGAATTTCTGATAAGTATATGTGGATGACATATTGTTGATCGGAAATGATGTAGAAATTTCTGGAAAGCATAAAAGGTTGTTTGAAAGGTGTTTTTCAAAGGAAGACCTGGATAAAAAGCTACTTAAATATTGGGCATCAAGATCTATAGAGATAGATCAAGACGTCTGATAAGATTTTCAATGAGTACATACCTTGACAAGATTTTGAAGGAGCTCAAAATGGATCAGTCAAAGAAAGAGTTCTTGCCTGATTTGTAAGGTGTGGAGTTGAGTGAGACTCAAAGCTCGACCACGGCAGAAGAAAGAGAAAGGACGAAGGTCATCCCCTATGCCTTATCCATAGGCTCTGTATAGTATGCCATGCTGTGTACCGCACCTAGTGTGTGCCTTGCCATGAGTCTGTCAAGGGGTACAAGAGTGGTCCAGGTGTGGATCACTGGACAACGGTCAAGATTATCCTTAGTAACTAGAGGACTAAGGAAATATTTCTCGATTATGGAGGTGATAAAGAGTTCGTCGTAAAGGGTTACGTCGATGCAAGCTTTGACACCTATCCGGACGACTCTGAGTAGCAGTCCGGATACGTATAGTGGAGCAGTCATTTGGAATAGCTCCAAGTGGAGCGTGGTAGCATCTGCAGTATGCCATATAGATTTGCAAAGTACACACGGATTTGAATGTTGTAGACCGTTGACTAAAGACCTCTCTCACATGCAAAGCATGATCGAACCCCAGAACTCATTGGGTGTTAAATTCATAACAATGTAAATCACATGGTGATGTGAACTAGATTATTGACTCTAGTGCAAGTGCGAGACTGTTGGAAATATGCCCGAGAGGCAATAATAAAATGGTTATTATTATATTTCCTTGTTCATGATAATCGTTTATTATCCATGCTATAATTGTATTGATTGGAAACTCAAATACATGTGTGGGTACATAGACAACACTATGTCTCTAGTATGCCTCTAATAGACTAGCTCGTTGATCAAAGATGGTCAAGGTTTCCTAGCCATAGACATGAGATGTCATTTGATAACGGGATCACATCATTAGGAGAATGATGTGATGGACAAGACCCAAACTATAAACATAGCATATGATCGTGTCAGTTTATTGCTATAGTTTTCTGCATGTCAAGTATCTGTTCCTATGACCATGAGATCATGCAACTCACTGACACCGGAGGAGTACCTTGTGTGTATCAAACGTCACAACATCACAATAAGCCTTGCAAGCAAAGTGACTAAAGAGTTAGCCACATGATCTTGTATTACGGAACGAGTAAAGAGACTTGCCGGTAACGAGATTGAACTAGGTATAGAGATACCGACGATCGAATCTCGGGCAAGTAACATACCGAAGAACAAAGGGAACTGCATACGGGACTAACTGAATCCTTGACATAGAGGTTCAACCGATAAAGATCTTCGTAGAATATGTAGGAACCAATATGGGCATCCAAGTCCCGCTATTGGTTATTGACCGTAGAGGTGTCTCGGTCATGTCTACATAGTTCTCGAACCCGCAGGGTCTGCACACTTAAGGTTCGGTGACGTTTCGGTAGTATAGAGTTATGTATGGTGGTGACCGAAGGTTGTTCGGAGTCCCGGATGAGATCCCGGACGTCACGAGGAGCTCCGGAATGGTCCGGAGGTAAAGATTGATATATAGGAAGTCCTGTTTTGGTCACTGGAAAAGTTTTGGGCATTTCAGTAGTGTACCGGGAGTGCCGGGAGGGTACCGGGGGACCATCGGGAGGGGCCTTTCGCCCCAAAGGGTCTCATGGGCTGTGGGAGGAGTCAAACCAGCCCTTGGTGGGTTGGCCGAACCCCCCACTAAGGCCCATGCGGCTAGGGGTGGGATAACCCAAAGGTGGAAAGAGTTTCCAAGTGGGGGAGGAGGAATCCTACTCCTAGTAGGATTGGAGTTGGACTCCTCCACCTCCCCACTTCGGCCGCACCAAGGGGCAGCCCTAGGGGCGCCGGCCTCCCTCCCCTTCCTCCTATATATACTAGAGGTAGAGAGGGCAAAAGGACTTCAACCAAAAAGGCCATAGTGCAGCCCTCTCTCCCGATAGATTGATTCCTCTAGTTTTTCAGCAACGCTTATGCGAAGCCCTGCTGGAATAGTTCCACCACCGTCGCCGCCGCGCCATCGCGCTGTCGGAGAACTCATCTACCTCTCCGCTCCCTCTTGCTAGATCAAGAAGGCGGAGATCGTCATCGAGCTGTACGTGTGCTGAACGCGGAGGTGCCGTCCGTTCGGCGCTAGATCGGAAGGACCGTGATTGGATTGCGGAACGGTTCGTGATTGGATCGCGGGACGGATCGTGATGGGATCGCGGGACGGCTAGCGATTTGGATCGCGAAGATGTTCGACTACATCAACCGCGTTTCTTAACGCTTCCCGCTTAGCGATCTACAAGGGTACGTAGATCCACTCTCCCTCTCGTAGATGCTCATCACCATGGATAGATCTTGCGTGTGCGTAGGAAATTTTTTGTTTCCCATGCAACATTCCCCAACAAAGTGTGTTTCAAATGACCTCCAACGGTAGGGTAAACGACCTCATTTCTAAGCAAGTTTTTTTGCACCTTGTCTAAATCAGCCAAATAAATTTTCAACACATCTATTCTACATATGTAGTGTAAATCTAAAGTCTCAATATTTATTGAATTAATATTCTATTATTTTATTTTCTTTTGAAAAAAACATGGTTTAATAGAAAATCATATATAAAAAAAGTTTAAAACATGAAAATGAGAAAGTAAGTTCTGATCTTTCTTAGTCACTCCAAAATGAAGCTTTGGTGAGGTTTTGACACTTATCATTTTCAAAAACCCACGTACTCTCGGGCGCCCCCTACTTTCTCCCTTGAAATCCATACTACATTGTTCGAGGAATGACAATTGAGTGAAGGATTTTTCGTAAAAATATATGTAAACCATATTTATATTTTTCTCTTGTTACTATACGGCATAAGAAGACTATGTGCGCAAGTTTTATATATTTTTGATTTTTTTTGAATTAGTTATGCTCAACCCTAATCACATAAACCCTCTCAAAACCCCTCAAAACCCCGCACACTCCCGGGTCGTCGATTGTTGTGCGTCTACGGTTGAGATCAGACGCTAGGGTTAGCTACAGTGTGGATCGATCCGCATGAGACGCGCTGATTGGCTGAATCAGTGGGGTTTGGATCGACCTCTCTCGTTGGGGCATCAGGACCGTTCATTTAAATCCAACGACGGGAGTTGACGCGGTGCATGGACCAAGCTTACACAACCCCCTTTCCATCGTTGCATGCATGCCCACTCGCGGCGCCCGTGCCCGCCTTGCATGCATGCCCCCCACGCGCACCGCCCCGCTCCGCCGCGTCCTCGACGTAGCCCTGCTCCGCCGCCCCCTCGACGCAGTAAAGTGTCGCATGCGTACCATTAACACCGAAAACCAGCGGGCAACCCCCTCTTCGCATCGATGCATTAAGTCGTGCATGGCGTGCTCCTTTTTCGACGACACAATACTGGTACCGATGCAGCTCAAAGGATGGTCAAACGGCGTGCTGCGCGTTACACGAAGGGTAAATTAACGCGTCCATTATTGTCACGTTTCCCCGGCCCTTTCCCACCACGATGAGGGCGGGCAACACGTTTCACACCGGGCACTTTTCCACCACGATGAAGGGTACTATTTAACCCCACCTCTTCTACCTCTAACCATCGCACCTCTCTCCCCTCTCAATCCCAAAACTCCACACTCGCATCCCCTCGCATCACAGATCCAAGCCACACCCCCACCGGCACCATGCAGTACGTCGGGCCAACCTTCCTCGTGCCGAACATCGTGCCGGAGAGGGAGTACCCCGCCGGGGTCATGGTCGAGAACGAGTTCCGTGTGTGGGCAATCTCGAGGTGGAGGGGTCCAATGGAGTTTGCGACCGTGTTCATTAGGGCCGGTTACCGTCACTTACCTCCCGGCTCTCCGCTCATGTTCAACATTAGGGAGGCTCGCATTGGAGGAAGTGGCCTCATCGTCCACTTCACCAATCCCTTTGATGCCTACCATCTCATCGGCCGGTCCTTCTTCTGTGGGTGCGAGTTCATCGCGTTCTCAACATACAACATCTTCAGCCAGCTCGACTACATCTTCCTCACCCCGGGCCACATGCACTCTCTTGTCCGCCCCGCCCTCCCCAACCTGCCGGAAGATGAGGAGTGAAGACGTCTCCATGTCGCCCCCCCTCCATGGTTGAGTGCAAGCTATGGCTATGTTCTAAGAGTGTGTTATCGTGAGCTATCATGTATCCATGTAGTGAGAGAGCCCAAGTTATATTGTAGGGGGGGGCTACTATATATCTATGGGGGGCCATATCTATGTTATCTATGTTATGTTCGTGCTAATATATGTATGTTTCGTTCAAGTAATAGTGTGCTTTTTCTCCTTGCATTTTTTTGATATGTTTCATATGTTGTTAAGATCTAATTTTTATTTATGAGTCATGCAAGTAACACCACATGGAATAACACTTAACAGAAGTATTATTTTCATGAACCATTCAACACTTATTTGTTTACCCCAGCCCTAATTCAAAGTTGAACCATTCATGAAAATCAATACCCCAGCCCATGTTTGGGTATTGATGTTCCTAGCCCATGAGTCATGCGGGCAAGTCCCATTTTGGTAGGAGTAACAAATATTTTCAAAGGTTAAAAGAAGAAAAGTTTCTGTTTGAGTTAAGACAAGTGAAACAAGTATTTTGAGAAAAGTTTCTGTTTGATGTTCCTAGCCCATGTGTGCTAACTCTTTGCATTTTGCCGCACTTTTATTTACATTTTTTAGAGAAATCTCGCTCATTTTATTGATTCAAAAGAATGTTCAGAGGTACAACGCCAAGTAAACCGGCCAGGCCAAGTAAACGGGCCCAAGTAAACCGGCCAACATGGGTGCCTCTATGGCTGCTGCCCCTAGGCGGGTGGGCTGGTTTCTCTTTCGGCCTGGTTATTTGGGCTTTTCTCACGGCCCAACATCTATTCGGCAGCCCACATTTCTTTTTTACTAGAAACTGAATTTGGGTGTGCACTCTGTTAACTGAAGAACAAAAACAGGGGCATGAACACGGGCTTCGATTCAGTTACATGAACTTGGCATGGCGCACAGATCGCGTCCTCTGCCCTAACATGCCTAAATGCCCATTCTAATGACGGATGAATAACAAGTAAAAGAAAAACAACACAATGATACAACAATAGAACCCCCCTGCCATGATATTTGCTTGCTTCTGCAAATCGATCATCTGCATTAGCTGTTTCTTGATCTTCTTCAGTTCGTCGTTTAGTCCGGACTCCGCGTGCAGTTCAGCATACCTCGCCATCGGCAGGACTCTGCCCGCCCCTCTCTCCGAGCTCCCCAAATTCTCCACAGTAATCGGCTGCACCCCGCCCAAATTGAGCTCCCAGGTTGCGGCCCCTCTCAAATCAATATAGCCCTCAAACTGAATCCTCTCAATATAATCATCCATCCACTCGAAATGGGTACATTTCTTCAGGATCTGAAAACAAGAACATGAACCCTAAATCACAAATTCGACGAGAAAAAACGAAATATGGAGAAATCAGAGCAAACGGCGGCGAAAGAACGGGCTAAGAACTGAGATCTAACCTTGCCATCCCTTCCTGCCATTGTTTTTCTCAAGCATTTGACAAATTCGCGCCCAAGATTGCCATTGTCATCAGTCTTACTGACCAACCGTTTAAGGGGCTCTGGGCGTGGGCAGTCAGGGCACCTTGTGAGCGGCACTAGACCATACTGTCACCATTTTGAGTGCGTGGCGGAGGAGGTAGACATCTGCGCTAGGTTGCCGGAGAAGAGAAAGATTGGGGAAAGGGGAAGCAATGGGCGGCGGCGGGCGGACGGGCACGGGCGCTCGTCTCTTCTAGCTGCGAACAGGTGGGTCCTGCGCTTACGTGGACAAGTGGTGGGTCCCGCGCTTACCTGGATAAGTGGTGGGTCCAACACCTAACAGCTAACGAGGGCATCAGTCGAGTTTAAGGACCATGTCGTGTCTGGGCTATTTACACGCTCAAATGTGTCGCACGACAGCAATTCTCCCGAACAACGTCGCGCTCCGTCCAATTCCAATGAAATACGTCGCATAGGAGCTATTAGCCCGTTTCAATCGATGTTATATGCCTTTGATCTTGCATGGAGATCCGTATAAAAGAATTCTTTTTGATTTTTTTGTTCTTATATTCTACATCACTTGACTGAGACTTGGTTAAATCTCAGTCGACTGAGACCTAGCCACACCCTTAAAACAATTTGATTGCTTGTCGCAACGCAGATTGAAAATTTGACTGCATGTGGTGTGTTGACCCACAAGTAAAAAAACAATGATGCTTTAAATTTCTGAACCAGGGTGGCAACTATGTATGGTTTAGATAGACTGGTCTGATGTTTCACTATTGGCACTTCTTGTTTCTGAATCACTTCAGTGTTGGATTGGATCAAGTGCGAAAAGACTGTCTAATTTCTTTGCAAACTTACAGTACTAAGCTTCAGACCTCCGGTCTGATAAAATCTTTTTTTTTGTGAAGCCGGTCTGATAAAATCTGTGCATGTGCTTCAGACCTTGGTTCTGATAAAGTTCAAACAAAAACGGGAATTCCTTTGTTACGGGGAATTACTTTGGAAAAATGACGTTATGGTTCGGGTTTAGTCGATGATGGATCCTGGTTCTTGTCGACGCCAAGTTCTGCAAAGTATTACTCCCTCAACGTTCTTATATTAGTTTACGGAGGGAGTACATTTTAACTAACGATGTTAGCTGAGAATACTACCTGAAGCTATGATTATATTTTAGATTATAGGGGGGATTAATTAGCGTTAAGGATTGTGAGATGTGAACCGATCGCTGCCCTCCTGAACGATTTCTTGGCTGCACGGATCACACAGTGAATTTTTTAGAAAACACAAAGAACGATTTAAAATATGAGAGTATTATTTTAATATAAGGAAAAATCATTTTTTAAATACACGATTAACCTTTTCAAAATATATGATGAACAATCCTTAATAGGATGAAGCTTTTTTAATACGTGGCGTACAATTTTTTCATACATAACGAATATTGTTTCAACACACACGATGAGTTTTTTGGAAACACAAAGGAAACATTTCTACTACCTGATTAAGAACATATAATATGGGATGAACATTATTTAATACATAACGGACCCTTTTTATTAAAATGTTTACACATTTAAAAATATTCATATAATTTTAAAATATTAACACATTTTCAACGAACTACTCAGGTATTTTAAATATATATATTGAATATACTCATGCACTTTAAATATTAACACATTTAGTGAGTGTTCATCGAACAAAACATGAAAAAGGTGAAGAAAGAAACACAACAAATACGGAAAAATAAACCAGCAAAAAGATGAAAAAATAAACAAAGAGAGAAAAAAGAGAGGGAAAAGCGGCAATTAGTCTGGTCCAGACCTGTGCGCAAGAAAACCAACATATTCTGCCCTAGAAGGCTTGACAAGCTCCCAATAAGCGTACAATGTGGGACCTTTTCTATGTGACGCTTGTTGCGTCCAACAGGGCGCCTCTATACCTCGTTTACAGCGAGATAGACCATCTTGTCGCCTGAAGCGGCCTGGTCATTGGCACAGTAACGCTGTTGGTTCGATTCATTTTGCGTTCGTTGCCTCCTTTTTTTTAATATTTTTTTTCATGTTTTCAAGAAATTCTAAAGCACATATATTTCACAGAGAATTAGTACTTCATTTTTGAAAAGAAAAGTTTTTGCAGTGTTAAACAAATATTGGTACAACATAAAAACATATCTCGAGAGCTTTTAAATAATGTTTCAACACGTAGTTGCATAGTTTCAACACATATTCGAATTTAATTTCCAAAAATATGAAGCTCAACTTTTTTAATCATGTATTTGGAAATTTTCAAACATATATCAAATAAATGTTTCAGATGTATACTAAAAATTTACAATGTTTATGAAAACAAATAGACACTAAAACATGTATTTGAAAAATAAATTAATCACTGTATTTACAAAATGTTAAACCATGTATTAAAAAACTGGTAAATCATTTATCTAGAACTTTTTAATTATGTACTTTAAAAATGTTAAACTAGTATAAGTAAAATGTTCCTACTATATAAAAAATAGATAAAATCTGTATGAAAAAAGCATAGACCTCAAATTATTTTTAAAAATGTTAATAATTTATTTAAAAAATGATCACCGTGTATAAAAAGTATTCCTGTTGTATACGAAAATTCTACAATGTGTATTAAAAAGGTAAAAGACAAATAAAACATGAAAGAAATACGCTCAAAGAAAACCAAGAAAGAAACAAATAAAACCAAAGAAAGTGATGCAAAACAGTAGAACAATGTGAAAACAATGAAAAGCAAAAAAGAAAAGGAGAAAACAAAATATGGTTCAGAGAAAAAGATGCAAAAGTGTAAACATCGTAAAATATTAGTGCTACAGTAATACATCCGCGCACGAGCTCACGAGCAACTTTATTTGCTTCTTTATTACATTGCTCAAATCTAGAGATAAGAAAATCACAAGCTAAATGGAAACAATCATAAAAAACTGCTTCCGCTGCCACCGACAATCGTCCTTCTGCCTTCATGGTATCAATCATCTTCATGTTATCCAAGTTAATAATAATGCGATTACAATCCCATCTTTTGCGACAGCAATAGACTGAATTTCAGGGCCATAGTTTCCGCCATCAATACATCCACGCACCATTCAATCTACCATTTTCCCTGCAATAAATCTACCTTTGTCGTTTCTTAAGACCATCCCTATTGTCCCCGTAAGCAAGTCGTGGTCAAAAGAAACATCAAACATTAAGTTTTACAAAACCCACCGAAGGGCAAGACCCTTTTTTCATGGAAGCCTTTGGCGAGGAAGCCATGACAAAATTGGCCGTAAGAGCCCGGATCCTCATGAAGATCTCGTGTGCATTTTGAGTAGTCTCCTTATGAACCAATTTACACATTTCCCATAACAAGTACCAGGAAGATATGGCAATCATTTCACATACGTTCTGGTTGCCCATAATACGCAGATCCTGATCTGGCATTGAAAGTAGATATTCCAACATCATCTTAATGTTTGCGACCGTGTTCATTAGGGCCGGTTACCGTCACTTACCTCCCGGCTCTCCGCTCATGTTCAACATTAGGGAGGCTCGCATTGGAGGAAGTGGCCTCATCGTCCACTTCACCAATCCCTTTGATGCCTACCATCTCATCGGCCGGTCCTTCTTCTGTGGGTGTTAGTTCATCGCGTTCTCAACATACAACATCTTCAGCCAGCTCGACTACATCTTCCTCACCCCGGGCCACATGCACTCTCTCGTCCGCCCCGCCCTCCCCAACCCGCCGGAAGATGAGGAGTGAAGACGTCTCCATGTCGCCCCCCCTCCATGGTTGAGTGCAAGCTATGGCTATGTTCTAAGAGTGTGTTATCGTGAGCTATCATGTATCCATGTAGTGAGAGAGCCCAAGTTATATTGTAGGGGGGGGGGGGGGGGGCTACTATATATCTATGGGGGGCCATATCTATGTTATCTATGTTATGTTCGTGCTAATATATGTATGTTTCGTTCAAGTAATAGTGTGCTTTTTCTCCTTGCATTTTTTTGATATGTTTCATATGTTGTTAAGATCTAATTTTTATTTATGAGTCATGCAAGTAACACCACATGTAACAACACTTAACAAAAGTATTATTTTCATGAACCATTCAACACTTATTTGTTTACCCCAGCCCTAATTCAAAGTTGAACCATTCATGAAAATCAATACCCCAGCCCATGTTTGGGTATTGATGTTCCTAGCCCATGAGTCATGCGGGCAAGTCCCATTTTGGTAGGAGTAACAAATATTTTCAAAGGTTAAAAGAAGAAAAGTTTCTGTTTGAGTTAAGACAAGTGAAACAAGTATTTTGAGAAAAGTTTCTGTTTGATGTTCCTAGCCCATGTGTGCTAACTCTTTGCATTTTGCCGCACTTTTATTTACATTTTTTTTGAGAAATCTCGCTCATTTTATTGATTCAAAAGAATGTTCAGAGGTACAACGCCAAGTAAACCGGCCAGGCCAAGTAAACGGGCCCAAGTAAACCGGCCAACATGGGTGCCTCTATGGCTGCTGCCCCTAGGCGGGTGGGCTGGTTTCTCTTTCGGCCTGGTTATTTGGGCTTTTCTCACGGCCCAACATCTATTCGGCAGCCCACATTTCTTTTTTACTAGAAACTGAATTTGGGTGTGCACTCTGTTAACTGAAGAACAAAAATAGGGGCATGAACACGGGCTTCGATTCAGTTACATGAACTTGGCATGGCGCACAGATCGCGTCCTCTGCCCTAACATGCCTAAATGCCCATTCTAATGATGGATGAATAACAAGTAAAAGAAAAACAACACAATGATACAACAATAGAACCCCCCTGCCATGATATTTGCTTGCTTCTGCAAATCGATCATCTGCATTAGCTGTTTCTTGATCTTCTTCACTTCGTCGTTTAGTCCGGACTCCGCGTGCAGTTCAGCATACCTCGCCATCGGCAGGACTCTGCCCGCCCCTCTCTCCGAGCTCCCCAAATTCTCCACAGTAATCGGCTGCACCCCGCCCAAATTGAGCTCCCAGGTTGCGGCCCCTCTCGAATCAATATAGCCCTCAAACTGAATCCTCTCAATATAATCATCCATCCACTCGAAATGGGTACATTTCTTCAGGATCTGAAAACAAGAACATGAACCCTAAATCACAAATTCGACGAGAAAAAACGAAATATGGAGAAATCAGAGCAAACGGCGGCGAAAGAACGGGCTAAGAACTGAGATCTAACCTTGCCATCCCTTCCTGCCATTGTTTTTCTCAAGCATTTGACAAATTCGCGCCCAAGATTGCCATTGTCATCAGTCTTACTGACCAACCGTTTAAGGGGCTCTGGGCGTGGGCAGTCAGGGCACCTTGTGAGCGGCACTAGACCATACTGTCACCATTTTGAGTGCGTGGCGGAGGAGGTAGACATCTGCGCTAGGTTGCCGGAGAAGAGAAAGATTGGGGAAAGGGGAAGCAATGGGCGGCGGCGGGCGGACGGGCACGGGCGCTCGTCTCTTCTAGCTGCGAACAGGTGGGTCCTGCGCTTACGTGGACAAGTGGTGGGTCCCGCGCTTACCTGGATAAGTGGTGGGTCCAACACCTAACAGCTAACGAGGGCATCAGTCGAGTTTAAGGACCATGTCGTGTCTGGGCTATTTACACGCTCAAATGGGTCGCACGACAGCAATTCTCCCGAACAACGTCGCGCTCCGTCCAATTCCAATGAAATACGTCGCATAGGAGCTATTAGCCCGTTTCAATCGATGTTATATGCCTTTGATCTTGCATGGAGATCCGTATAAAAGAATTCTTTTTGATTTTTTTGTTCTTATATTCTACATCACTTGACTGAGACTTGGTTAAATCTCAGTCGACTGAGACCTAGCCACACCCTTAAAACAATTTGATTGCTTGTCGCAACGCAGATTGAAAATTTGACTGCATGTGGTGTGTTGACCCACAAGTAAAAAAACAATGATGCTTTAAATTTCTGAACCAGGGTGGCAACTATGTATGGTTTAGATAGACTGGTCTGATGTTTCACTATTGGCACTTCTTGTTTCTGAATCACTTCAGTGTTGGATTGGATCAAGTGCGAAAAGACTGTCTAATTTCTTTGCAAACTTACAGTACTAAGCTTCAGACCTCCGGTCTGATAAAATCTTTTTTTTTTGTGAAGCCGGTCTGATAAAATCTGTGCATGTGCTTCAGACCTTGGTTCTGATAAAGTTCAAACAAAAACGGGAATTCCTTTGTTACGGGGAATTACTTTGGAAAAATGACGTTATGGTTCGGGTTTAGTCGATGATGGATCCTGGTTCTTGTCGACGCCAAGTTCTGCAAAGTATTACTCCCTCAACGTTCTTATATTAGTTTACGGAGGGAGTTCATTTTAACTAACGATGTTAGGTGAGAATACTACCTGAAGCTATGATTATATTTTAGATTATAGGGGGGATTAATTAGCGTTAAGGATTGTGAGATGTGAACCGATCGCTGCCCTCCTGAACGATTTCTTGGCTGCACGGATCACACAGTGAATTTTTTAGAAAACACAAAGAACGATTTAAAATATGAGAGTATTATTTTAATATAAGGAAAAATCATTTTTTAAATACACGATTAACCTTTTCAAAATATATGATGAACAATCCTTAATAGGATGAAGCTTTTTTAATACGTGGCGTACAATTTTTTCATACATAACGAATATTGTTTCAACACACACGATGATTTTTTTGGAAACACAAAGGAAACATTTCTACTACCTGATTAAGAACATATAATATGGGATGAACATTATTTAATACATAACGGACCCTTTTTATTAAAATGTTTACACATTTAAAAATATTCATATAATTTTAAAATATTAACACATTTTCAACGAACTACTCAGGTATTTTAAATATATATATTGAATATACTCATGCACTTTAAATATTAACACATTTAGTGAGTGTTCATCGAACAAAACATGAAAAAGGTGAAGAAAGAAACACAACAAATACGGAAAAATAAACCAGCAAAAAGATGAAAAAATAAACAAAGAGAGAAAAAAGAGAGGGAAAAGCGGCAATTAGTCTGGTCCAGACCTGTGCGCAAGAAAACCAACATATTCTGCCCTAGAAGGCTTGACAAGCTCGCAATAAGCGTACAATGTGGGACCTTTTCTATGTGACGCTTGTTGCGTCCAACAGGGCGCCTCTATAGCTCGTTTACAGCGAGATAGACCATCTTGTCGCCTGAAGCGGCCTGGTCATTGGCACAGTAACGCTGTTGGTTTGATTCATTTTGCGTTCGTTGCCTCCTTTTTTTTAATATTTTTTTTCATGTTTTCAAGAAATTCTAAAGCACATATATTTCACAGAGAATTAGTACTTCATTTTTGAAAAGAAAAGTTTTTGCAGTGTTAAACAAATATTGGTACAACATAAAAACATATCTCGAGAGCATTTAAATAATGTTTCAACACGTAGTTGCATAGTTTCAGCACATATTAGAATTTAATTTCCAAAAATATGAACCTCAAATTTTTTAATCATGTATTTGGAAATTTTCAAACATATATCAAATAAATGTTTCAGATGTATACTAAAAATTTACAATGTTTATGAAAACAAATAGACACTAAAACATGTATTTGAAAAATAAATTAATCACTGTATTTACAAAATGTTAAACCATGTATTAAAAAACTGGTAAATCATTTATCTAGAACTTTTTAATTATGTACTTTAAAAATGTTAAACTAGTATAAGTAAAATGTTCCTACTATATAAAAAATAGATAAAATCTGTATGAAAAAAGCATAGACCTCAAATTATTTTTAAAAATGTTAATAATTTATTTAAAAAATGATCACCGTGTATAAAAAGTATTCCTGTTGTATACGAAAATTCTACAATGTGTATTAAAAAGGTAAAAGACAAATAAAACATGAAAGAAATACCCTCAAAGAAAACCAAGAAAGAAACAAATAAAACCAAAGAAAGTGATGCAAAACAGTAGAACAATGTGAAAACAATGAAAAGCAAAAAAGAAAAGGAGAAAACAAAATATGGTTCAGAGAAAAAGATGCAAAAGTGTAAACATCGTAAAATATTAGTGCTACAGTAATACATCCGCGCACGAGCTCACGAGCAACTTTATTTGCTTCTTTATTACATTGCTCAAATCTAGAGATAAGAAAATCACAAGCTAAATGGAAACAATCATAAAAAACTGCTTCCGCTGCCACCGACAATCGTCCTTCTGCCTTCATGGTATCAATCATCTTCATGTTATCCAAGTTAATAATAATGCGATTACAATCCCATCTTTTGCGACAGCAATAGACTGAATTTCAGGGCCATAGTTTCCGCCATCAATACATCCACGCACCATTCAATCTACCATTTTCCCTGCAATAAATCTACCTTTGTCGTTTCTTAAGACCATCCCTATTGTCCCCGTAAGCAAGTCGTGGTCAAAAGAAACATCAAACATTAAGTTTTACAAAACCCACCGAAGGGCAAGACCCTTTTTTCATGGAAGCCTTTGGCGAGGAAGCCATGACAAAATTGGCCGTAAGAGCCCGGATCCTCATGAAGATCTCGTGTGCATTTTGAGTAGTCTCCTTATGAACCAATTTACACATTTCCCATAACAAGTACCAGGCAGATATGGCAATCATTTCACATACGTTCTGGTTGCACATAATACGCAGATCCTGATCTGGCATTGAAAGTAGATATTCCAACATCATCTTAATGTTTGCGACCGTGTTCATTAGGGCCGGTTACCGTCACTTACCTCCCGGCTCTCCGCTCATGTTCAACATTAGGGAGGCTCGCATTGGAGGAAGTGGCCTCATCGTCCACTTCACCAATCCCTTTGATGCCTACCATCTCATCGGCCGATCCTTCTTCTGTGGGTGTTAGTTCACCGCGTTCTCAACATACAACATCTTCAGCCAGCTCGACTACATCTTCCTCACCCCGGGCCACATGCACTCTCTCGTCCGCCCCGCCCTCCCCAACCCGCCGGAAGATGAGGAGTGAAGACGTCTCCATGTCGCCCCCCCTCCATGGTTGAGTGCAAGCTATGGCTATGTTCTAAGAGTGTGTTATCGTGAGCTATCATGTATCCATGTAGTGAGAGAGCCCAAGTTATATTGTAGGGGGGGGGGGGGCTACTATATATCTATGGGGGGCCATATCTATGTTATCTATGTTATGTTCGTGCTAATATATGTATGTTTCGTTCAAGTAATAGTGTGCTTTTTCTCCTTGCATTTTTTTTATATGTTTCATATGTTGTTAAGATCTAATTTTTATTTATGAGTCATGCAAGTAACACCACATGGAACAACACTTAACAAAAGTATTATTTTCATGAACCATTCAACACTTATTTGTTTACCCCAGCCCTAATTCAAAGTTGAACCATTCATGAAAATCAATACCCCGGCCCATGTTTGGGTATTGATGTTCCTAGCCCATGAGTCATGCGGGCAAGTCCCATTTTGGTAGGAGTAACAAATATTTTCAAAGGTTAAAAGAAGAAAAGTTTCTGTTTGAGTTAAGACAAGTGAAACAAGTATTTTGAGAAAAGTTTCTGTTTGATGTTCCTAGCCCATGTGTGCTAACTCTTTGCATTTTGCCGCACTTTTATTTACATTTTTTTGAGAAATCTCGCTCATTTTATTGATTCAAAAGAATGTTCAGAGGTACAACGCCAAGTAAACCGGCCAGGCCAAGTAAACGGGCCCAAGTAAACCGGCCAACATGGGTGCCTCTATGGCTGCTGCCCCTAGGCGGGTGGGCTGGTTTCTCTTTCGGCCTGGTTATTTGGGCTTTTCTCACGGCCCAACATCTATTCGGCAGCCCACATTTCTTTTTTACTAGAAACTGAATTTGGGTGTGCACTCTGTTAACTGAAGAACAAAAATAGGGGCATGAACACGGGCTTCGATTCAGTTACATGAACTTGGCATGGCGCACAGATCGCGTCCTCTGCCCTAACATGCCTAAATGCCCATTCTAATGATGGATGAATAACAAGTAAAAGAAAAACAACACAATGATACAACAATAGAACCCCCCTGCCATGATATTTGCTTGCTTCTGCAAATCGATCATCTGCATTAGCTGTTTCTTGATCTTCTTCACTTCGTCGTTTAGTCCGGACTCCGCGTGCAGTTCAGCATACCTCGCCATCGGCAGGACTCTGCCCGCCCCTCTCTCCGAGCTCCCCAAATTCTCCACAGTAATCGGCTGCACCCCGCATAAATTGAGCTCCCAGGTTGCGGCCCCTCTCGAATCAATATAGCCCTCAAACTGAATCCTCTCAATATAATCATCCATCCACTCGAAATGGGTACATTTCTTCAGGATCTGAAAACAAGAACATGAACCCTAAATCACAAATTCGACGAGAAAAAACGAAATATGGAGAAATCAGAGCAAACGGCGGCGAAAGAACGGGCTAAGAACTGAGATCTAACCTTGCCATCCCTTCCTGCCATTGTTTTTCTCAAGCATTTGACAAATTCGCGCCCAAGATTGCCATTGTCATCAGTCTTACTGACCAACCGTTTAAGGGGCTCTGGGCGTGGGCAGTCAGGGCACCTTGTGAGCGGCACTAGACCATACTGTCACCATTTTGAGTGCGTGGCGGAGGAGGTAGACATCTGCGCTAGGTTGCCGGAGAAGAGAAAGATTGGGGAAAGGGGAAGCAATGGGCGGCGGCGGGCGGACGGGCACGGGCGCTCGTCTCTTCTAGCTGCGAACAGGTGGGTCCTGCGCTTACGTGGACAAGTGGTGGGTCCCGCGCTTACCTGGATAAGTGGTGGGTCCAACACCTAACAGCTAACGAGGGCATCAGTCGAGTTTAAGGACCATGTCGTGTTTGGGCTATTTACACGCTCAAATGTGTCGCACGACAGCAATTCTCCCGAACAACGTCGCGCTCCGTCCAATTCCAAAGAAATACGTCGCATAGGAGTTATTAGCCCGTTTCAATCGATGTTATATGCCTTTGATCTTGCATGGAGATCCGTATAAAAGAATTCTTTTTGATTTTTTTGTTCTTATATTCTACATCACTTGACTGAGACTTGGTTAAATCTCAGTCGACTGAGACCTAGCCACACCCTTAAAACAATTTGATTGCTTGTCGCAACGCAGATTGAAAATTTGACTGCATGTGGTGTGTTGACCCACAAGTAAAAAAACAATGATGCTTTAAATTTCTGAACCAGGGTGGCAACTATGTATGGTTTAGATAGACTGGTCTGATGTTTCACTATTGGCACTTCTTGTTTCTGAATCACTTCAGTGTTGGATTGGATCAAGTGCGAAAAGACTGTCTAATTTCTTTGCAAACTTACAGTACTAAGCTTCAGACCTCCGGTCTGATAAAATCTTTTTTTTTTGTGAAGCCGGTCTGATAAAATCTGTGCATGTGCTTCAGACCTTGGTTCTGATAAAGTTCAAACAAAAACGGGAATTCCTTTGTTACGGGGAATTACTTTGGAAAAATGACGTTATGGTTCGGGTTTAGTCGATGATGGATCCTGGCTCTTGTCGACGCCAAGTTCTGCAAAGTATTACTCCCTCAACGTTCTTATATTAGTTTACGGAGGGAGTACATTTTAACTAACGATGTTAGGTGAGAATACTACCTGAAGCTATGATTATATTTTAGATTATAGGGGGGATTAATTAGCGTTAAGGATTGTGAGATGTGAACCGATCGCTGCCCTCCTGAACGATTTCTTGGCTGCACGGATCACACAGTGAATTTTTTAGAAAACACAAAGAACGATTTAAAATATGAGAGTATTATTTTAATATAAGGAAAAATCATTTTTTAAATACACGATTAACCTTTTCAAAATATATGATGAACAATCCTTAATAGGATGAAGCTTTTTTAATACGTGGCGTACAATTTTTTCATACATAACGAATATTGTTTCAACACACACGATGATTTTTTTGGAAACACAAAGGAAACATTTCTACTACCTGATTAAGAACATATAATATGGGATGAACATTATTTAATACATAACGGACCCTTTTTATTAAAATGTTTACACATTTAAAAATATTCATATAATTTTAAAATATTAACACATTTTCAACGAACTACTCAGGTATTTTAAATATATATATTGAATATACTCATGCACTTTAAATATTAACACATTTAGTGAGTGTTCATCGAACAAAACATGAAAAAGGTGAAGAAAGAAACACAACAAATACGGAAAAATAAACCAGCAAAAAGATGAAAAAATAAACAAAGAGAGAAAAAAGAGAGGGAAAAGCGGCAATTAGTCTGGTCCAGACCTGTGCGCAAGAAAACCAACATATTCTGCCCTAGAAGGCTTGACAAGCTCGCAATAAGCGTACAATGTGGGACCTTTTCTATGTGACGCTTGTTGCGTCCAACAGGGCGCCTCTATAGCTCGTTTACAGCGAGATAGACCATCTTGTCGCCTGAAGCGGCCTGGTCATTGGCACAGTAACGCTGTTGGTTTGATTCATTTTGCGTTCGTTGCCTCCTTTTTTTTAATATTTTTTTTCATGTTTTCAAGAAATTCTAAAGCACATATATTTCACAGAGAATTAGTACTTCATTTTTGAAAAGAAAAGTTTTTGCAGTGTTAAACAAATATTGGTACAACATAAAAACATATCTCGAGAGCATTTAAATAATGTTTCAACACGTAGTTGCATAGTTTCAGCACATATTCGAATTTAATTTCCAAAAATATGAACCTCAAATTTTTTAATCATGTATTTGGAAATTTTCAAACATATATCAAATAAATGTTTCAGATGTATACTAAAAATTTACAATGTTTATGAAAACAAATAGACACTAAAACATGTATTTGAAAAATAAATTAATCACTGTATTTACAAAATGTTAAACCATGTATTAAAAAACTGGTAAATCATTTATCTAGAACTTTTTAATTATGTACGTTAAAAATGTTAAACTAGTATAAGTAAAATGTTCCTACTATATAAAAAATAGATAAAATCTGTATGAAAAAAGCATAGACCTCAAATTATTTTTAAAAATGTTAATAATTTATTTAAAAAATGATCACCGTGTATAAAAAGTATTCCTGTTGTATACGAAAATTCTACAATGTGTATTAAAAAGGTAAAAGACAAATAAAACATGAAAGAAATACCCTCAAAGAAAACCAAGAAAGAAACAAATAAAACCAAAGAAAGTGATGCAAAACAGTAGAACAATGTGAAAACAATGAAAAGCAAAAAAGAAAAGGAGAAAACAAAATATGGTTCAAAGAAAAAGATGCAAAAGTGTAAACATCGTAAAATATTAGTGCTACAGTAATACATCCGCGCACGAGCTCACGAGCAACTTTATTTGCTTCTTTATTACATTGCTCAAATCTAGAGATAAGAAAATCACAAGCTAAATGGAAACAATCATAAAAAACTGCTTCCGCTGCCACCGACAATCGTCCTTCTGCCTTCATGGTATCAATCATCTTCATGTTATCCAAGTTAATAATAATGCGATTACAATCCCATCTTTTGCGACAGCAATAGACTGAATTTCAGGGCCATAGTTTCCGCCATCAATACATCCACGCACCATTCAATCTACCATTTTCCCTGCAATAAATCTACCTTTGTCGTTTCTTAAGACCATCCCTATTGTCCCCGTAAGCAAGTCGTGGTCAAAAGAAACATCAAACATTAAGTTTTACAAAACCCACCGAAGGGCAAGACCCTTTTTTCATGGAAGCCTTAGGAAGCCATGACAAAATTGGCCGTAAGAGCCCGGATCCTCATGAAGATCTCGTGTGCATTTTGAGTAGTTTCCTTATGAACCAATTTACACATTTCCCATAGCAAGTACCAGGCAGATATGGCAATCATTTCACATACGTTCTGGTTGCCCATAATACGCAGATCCTGATCTGGCATTGAAAGTAGATATTCCAACATCATCTTAATGTTTGCGACCGTGTTCATTAGGGCCGGTTACCGTCACTTACCTCCCGGCTCTCCGCTCATGTTCAACATTAGGGAGGCTCGCATTGGAGGAAGTGGCCTCATCGTCCACTTCACCAATCCCTTTGATGCCTACCATCTCATCGGCCGGTCCTTCTTCTGTGGGTGTTAGTTCATCGCGTTCTCAACATACAACATCTTCAGCCAGCTCGACTACATCTTCCTCACCCCGGGCCACATGCACTCTCTCGTCCGCCCCGCCCTCCCCAACCCGCCGGAAGATGAGGAGTGAAGACGTCTCCATGTCGCCCCCCCTCCATGGTTGAGTGCAAGCTATGGCTATGTTCTAAGAGTGTGTTATCGTGAGCTATCATGTATCCATGTAGTGAGAGAGCCCAAGTTATATTATAGGGGGGGGGGGGCTACTATATATCTATGGGGGGGCATATCTATGTTATCTATGTTATGTTCGTGCTAATATATGTATGTTTCGTTCAAGTAATAGTGTGCTTTTTCTCCTTGCATTTTTTTGATATGTTTCATATGTTGTTAAGATCTAATTTTTATTTATGAGTCATGCAAGTAACACCACATGGAACAACACTTAACAAAAGTATTATTTTCATGAACCATTCAACACTTATTTGTTTACCCCAGCCCTAATTCAAAGTTGAACCATTCATGAAAATCAATACCCCAGCCCATGTTTGGGTATTGATGTTCCTAGCCCATGAGTCATGCGGGCAAGTCCCATTTTGGTAGGAGTAACAAATATTTTCAAAGGTTAAAAGAAGAAAAGTTTCTGTTTGAGTTAAGACAAGTGAAACAAGTATTTTGAGAAAAGTTTCTGTTTGATGTTCCTAGCCCATGTGTGCTAACTCTTTGCATTTTGCCGCACTTTTATTTACATTTTTTTGAGAAATCTCGCTCATTTTATTGATTCAAAAGAATGTTCAGAGGTACAACGCCAAGTAAACCGGCCAGGCCAAGTAAACGGGCCCAAGTAAACCGGCCAACATGGGTGCCTCTATGGCTGCTGCCCCTAGGCGGGTAGGCTGGTTTCTCTTTCGGCCTGGTTATTTGGGCTTTTCTCACGGCCCAACATCTATTCGGCAGCCCACATTTCTTTTTTACTAGAAACTGAATTTGGGTGTGCACTCTGTTAACTGAAGAACAAAAATAGGGGCATGAACACGGGCTTCGATTCAGTTACATGAACTTGGCATGGCGCACAGATCGCGTCCTCTGCCCTAACATGCCTAAATGCCCATTCTAATGATGGATGAATAACAAGTAAAAGAAAAACAACACAATGATACAACAATAGAACCCCCCTGCCATGATATTTGCTTGCTTCTGCAAATCGATCATCTGCATTAGCTGTTTCTTGATCTTCTTCACTTCGTCGTTTAGTCTGGACTCCGCGTGCAGTTCAGCATACCTCGCCATCGGCAGGACTCTGCCCGCCCCTCTCTCCGAGCTCCCCAAATTCTCCACAGTAATCGGCTGCACCCCGCCCAAATTGAGCTCCCAGGTTGCGGCCCCTCTCGAATCAATATAGCCCTCAAACTGAATCCTCTCAGTATAATCATCCATCCACTCGAAATGGGTACATTTCTTCAGGATCTGAAAACAAGAACATGAACCCTAAATCACAAATTCGACGAGAAAAAACGAAATATGGAGAAATCAGAGCAAACGGCGGCGAAAGAACGGGCTAAGAACTGAGATCTAACCTTGCCATCCCTTCCTGCCATTGTTTTTCTCAAGCATTTGACAAATTCGCGCCCAAGATTGCCATTGTCATCAGTCTTACTGACCAACCGTTTAAGGGGCTCTGGGCGTGGGCAGTCAGGGCACCTTGTGAGCGGCACTAGACCATACTGTCACCATTTTGAGTGCGTGGCGGAGGAGGTAGACATCTGCGCTAGGTTGCCGGAGAAGAGAAAGATTGGGGAAAGGGGAAGCAATGGGCGGCGGCGGGCGGACGGGCACGGGCGCTCGTCTCTTCTAGCTGCGAACAGGTGGGTCCTGCGCTTACGTGGACAAGTGGTGGGTCCCGCGCTTACCTGGATAAGTGGTGGGTCCAACACCTAACAGCTAACGAGGGCATCAGTCGAGTTTAAGGACCATGTCGTGTCTGGGCTATTTACACGCTCAAATGTGTCGCACGACAGCAATTCTCCCGAACAACGTCGCGCTCCGTCCAATTCCAATGAAATACGTCGCATAGGAGCTATTAGCCCGTTTCAATCGATGTTATATGCCTTTGATCTTGCATGGAGATCCGTATAAAAGAATTCTTTTTGATTTTTTTGTTCTTATATTCTACATCACTTGACTGAGACTTGGTTAAATCTCAGTCGACTGAGACCTAGCCACACCCTTAAAACAATTTGATTGCTTGTCGCAACGCAGATTGAAAATTTGACTGCATGTGGTGTGTTGACCCACAAGTAAAAAAACAATGATGCTTTAAATTTCTGAACCAGGGTGGCAACTATGTATGGTTTAGATAGACTGGTCTGATGTTTCACTATTGGCACTTCTTGTTTCTGAATCACTTCAGTGTTGGATTGGATCAAGTGCGAAAAGACTGTCTAATTTCTTTGCAAACTTACAGTACTAAGCTTCAGACCTCCGGTCTGATAAAATCTTTTTTTTTTGTGAAGCCGGTCTGATAAAATCTGTGCATGTGCTTCAGACCTTGGTTCTGATAAAGTTCAAACAAAAACGGGAATTCCTTTGTTACGGGGAATTACTTTGGAAAAATGACGTTATGGTTCGGGTTTAGTCGATGATGGATCCTGGTTCTTGTCGACGCCAAGTTCTGCAAAGTATTACTCCCTCAACGTTCTTATATTAGTTTACGGAGGGAGTACATTTTAACTAACGATGTTAGGTGAGAATACTACCTGAAGCTATGATTATATTTTAGATTATAGGGGGGATTAATTAGCGTTAAGGATTGTGAGATGTGAACCGATCGCTGCCCTCCTGAACGATTTCTTGGCTGCACGGATCACACAGTGAATTTTTTAGAAAACACAAAGAACGATTTAAAATATGAGAGTATTATTTTAATATAAGGAAAAATCATTTTTTAAATACACGATTAACCTTTTCAAAATATATGATGAACAATCCTTAATAGGATGAAGCTTTTTTAATACGTGGCGTACAATTTTTTCATACATAACGAATATTGTTTCAACACACACGATGATTTTTTTGGAAACACAAAGGAAACATTTCTACTACCTGATTAAGAACATATAATATGGGATGAACATTATTTAATACATAACGGACCCTTTTTATTAAAATGTTTACACATTTAAAAATATTCATATAATTTTAAAATATTAACACATTTTCAACGAACTACTCAGGTATTTTAAATATATATATTGAATATACTCATGCACTTTAAATATTAACACATTTAGTGAGTGTTCATCGAACAAAACATGAAAAAGGTGAAGAAAGAAACACAACAAATACGGAAAAATAAACCAGCAAAAAGATGAAAAAATAAACAAAGAGAGAAAAAAGAGAGGGAAAAGCGGCAATTAGTCTGGTCCAGACCTGTGCGCAAGAAAACCAACATATTCTGCCCTAGAAGGCTTGACAAGCTCGCAATAAGCGTACAATGTGGGACCTTTTCTATGTGACGCTTGTTGCGTCCAACAGGGCGCCTCTATAGCTCGTTTACAGCGAGATAGACCATCTTGTCGCCTGAAGCGGCCTGGTCATTGGCACAGTAACGCTGTTGGTTTGATTCATTTTGCGTTCGTTGCCTCCTTTTTTATAATATTTTTTTTCATGTTTTCAAGAAATTCTAAAGCACATATATTTCACAGAGAATTAGTACTTCATTTTTGAAAAGAAAAGTTTTTGCAGTGTTAAACAAATATTGGTACAACATAAAAACATATCTCGAGAGCATTTAAATAATGTTTCAACACGTAGTTGCATAGTTTGTGCACATATTCGAATTTAATTTCCAAAAATATGAACCTCAACTTTTTTAATCATGTATTTGGAAATTTTCAAACATATATCAAATAAATGTTTCAGATGTATACTAAAAATTTACAATGTTTATGAAAACAAATAGACACTAAAACATGTATTTGAAAAATAAATTAATCACTGTATTTACAAAATGTTAAACCATGTATTAAAAAACTGGTAAATCATTTATCTAGAACTTTTTAATTATGTACTTTAAAAATGTTAAACTAGTATAAGTAAAATGTTCCTACTATATAAAAAATAGATAAAATCTGTATGAAAAAAGCATAGACCTCAAATTATTTTTAAAAATGTCAATAATTTATTTAAAAAATGATCACTATGTATAAAAAGTATTCCTGTTGTATACGAAAATTCTACAATGTGTATTAAAAAGGTAAAAGACAAATAAAACATGAAAGAAATACCCTCAAAGAAAACCAAGAAAGAAACAAATAAAACCAAAGAAAGTGATGCAAAACAGTAGAACAATGTGAAAACAATGAAAAGCAAAAAAGAAAAGGAGAAAACAAAATATGGTTCAGAGAAAAAGATGCAAAAGTGTAAACATCGTAAAATATTAGTGCTACAGTAATACATCCGCGCACGAGCTCACGAGCAACTTTATTTGCTTCTTTATTACATTGCTCAAATCTAGAGATAAGAAAATCACAAGCTAAATGGAAACAATCATAAAAAACTGCTTCCGCTGCCACCGACAATCGTCCTTCTGCCTTCATGGTATCAATCATCTTCATGTTATCCAAGTTAATAATAATGCGATTACAATCCCATCTTTTGCGACAGCAATAGACTGAATTTCAGGGCCATAGTTTCCGCCATCAATACATCCACGCACCATTCAATCTACCATTTTCCCTGCAATAAATCTACCTTTGTCGTTTCTTAAGACCATCCCTATTGTCCCCGTAAGCAAGTCGTGGTCAAAAGAAACATCAAACATTAAGTTTTACAAAACCCACCGAAGGGCAAGACCCTTTTTTCATGGAAGCCTTTGGCGAGGAAGCCATGACAAAATTGGCCGTAAGAGCCCGGATCCTCATGAAGATCTCGTGTGCATTTTGAGTAGTCTCCTTATGAACCAATTTACACATTTCCCATAACAAGTACCAGGCAGATATGGCAATCATTTCACATACGTTCTGGTTGCCCATAATACGCAGATCCTGATCTGGCATTGAAAGTAGATATTCCAACATCATCTTAATGTTTGCGACCGTGTTCATTAGGGCCGGTTACCGTCACTTACCTCCCGGCTCTCCGCTCATGTTCAACATTAGGGAGGCTCGCATTGGAGGAAGTGGCCTCATCGTCCACTTCACCAATCCCTTTGATGCCTACCATCTCATCGGCCGGTCCTTCTTCTGTGGGTGTTAGTTCATCGCGTTCTCAACATACAACATCTTCAGCCAGCTCGACTACATCTTCCTCACCCCGGGCCACATGCACTCTCTCGTCCGCCCCACCCTCCCCAACCCGCCGGAAGATGAGGAGTGAAGACGTCTCCATGTCGCCCCCCCTCCATGGTTGAGTGCAAGCTATGGCTATGTTCTAAGAGTGTGTTATCGTGAGCTATCATGTATCCATGTAGTGAGAGAGCCCAAGTTATATTGTAGGGGGGGGGGGGCTACTATATATCTATGGGGGGCCATATCTATGTTATCTATATTATGTTCGTGCTAATATATGTATGTTTCGTTCAAGTAATAGTGTGCTTTTTCTCCTTGCATTTTTTTGATATGTTTCATATGTTGTTAAGATCTAATTTTTATTTATGAGTCATGCAAGTAACACCACATGGAACAACACTTAACAAAAGTATTATTTTCATGAACCATTCATCACTTATTTGTTTACCCCAGCCCTAATTCAAAGTTGAACCATTCATGAAAATCAATACCCCAGCCCATGTTTGGGTATTGATGTTCCTAGCCCATGAGTCATGCGGGCAAGTCCCATTTTGGTAGGAGTAACAAATATTTTCAAAGGTTAAAAGAAGAAAAGTTTCTGTTTGAGTTAAGACAAGTGAAACAAGTATTTTGAGAAAAGTTTCTGTTTGATGTTCCTAGCCCATGTGTGCTAACTCTTTGCATTTTGCCGCACTTTTATTTACATTTTTTGAGAAATCTCGCTCATTTTATTGATTCAAAAGAATGTTCAGAGGTACAACGCCAAGTAAACCGGCCAGGCCAAGTAAACGGGCCCAAGTAAACCGGCCAACATGGGTGCCTCTATGGCTGCTGCCCCTAGGCGGGTGGGCTGGTTTCTCTTTCGGCCTGGTTATTTGGGCTTTTCTCACGGCCCAACATCTATTCGGCAGCCCACATTTCTTTTTTACTAGAAACTGAATTTGGGTGTGCACTCTGTTAACTGAAGAACAAAAATAGGGGCATGAACACGGGCTTCGATTCAGTTACATGAACTTGGCATGGCGCACAGATCGCGTCCTCTGCCCTAACATGCCTAAATGCCCATTCTAATGATGGATGAATAACAAGTAAAAGAAAAACAACACAATGATACAACAATAGAACCCCCCTGCCATGATATTTGCTTGCTTCTGCAAATCGATCATCTGCATTAGCTGTTTCTTGATCTTCTTCACTTCGTCGTTTAGTCCGGACTCCGCGTGCAGTTCAGCATACCTCGCCATCGGCAGGACTCTGCCCGCCCCTCTCTCCGAGCTCCCCAAATTCTCCACAGTAATCGGCTGCACCCCGCCCAAATTGAGCTCCCAGGTTGCGGCCCCTCTCAAATCAATATAGCCCTCAAACTGAATCCTCTCAATATAATCATCCATCCACTCGAAATGGGTACATTTCTTCAGGATCTGAAAACAAGAACATGAACCCTAAATCACAAATTCGACGAGAAAAAACGAAATATGGAGAAATCAGAGCAAACGGCGGCGAAAGAACGGGCTAAGAACTGAGATCTAACCTTGCCATCCCTTCCTGCCATTGTTTTTCTCAAGCATTTGACAAATTCGCGCCCAAGATTGCCATTGTCATCAGTCTTACTGACCAACCGTTTAAGGGGCTCTGGGCGTGGGCAGTCAGGGCACCTTGTGAGCGGCACTAGACCATACTGTCACCATTTTGAGTGCGTGGCGGAGGAGGTAGACATCTGCGCTAGGTTGCCGGAGAAGAGAAAGATTGGGGAAAGGGGAAGCAATGGGCGGCGGCGGGCGGACGGGCACGGGCGCTCGTCTCTTCTAGCTGCGAACAGGTGGGTCCTGCGCTTACGTGGACAAGTGGTGGGTCCCGCGCTTACCTGGATAAGTGGTGGGTCCAACACCTAACAGCTAACGAGGGCATCAGTCGAGTTTAAGGACCATGTCGTGTCTGGGCTATTTACACGCTCAAATGTGTCGCACGACAGCAATTCTCCCGAACAACGTCGCGCTCCGTCCAATTCCAATGAAATACGTCGCATAGGAGCTATTAGCCCGTTTCAATCGATGTTATATGCCTTTGATCTTGCATGGAGATCCGTATAAAAGAATTCTTTTTGATTTTTTTGTTCTTATATTCTACATCACTTGACTGAGACTTGGTTAAATCTCTGTCGACTGAGACCTAGCCACACCCTTAAAACAATTTGATTGCTTGTCGCAACGCAGATTGAAAATTTGACTGCATGTGGTGTGTTGACCCACAAGTAAAAAAACAATGATGCTTTAAATTTCTGAACCAGGGTGGCAACTATGTATGGTTTAGATAGACTGGTCTGATGTTTCACTATTGACACTTCTTGTTTCTGAATCACTTCAGTGTTGGATTGGATCAAGTGCGAAAAGACTGTCTAATTTCTTTGCAAACTTACAGTACTATGCTTCAGACCTCCGGTCTGATAAAATCTTTTTTTTTTGTGAAGCCGGTCTGATAAAATCTGTGCATGTGCTTCAGACCTTGGTTCTGATAAAGTTCAAACAAAAACGGGAATTCCTTTGTTACGGGGAATTACTTTGGAAAAATGACGTTATGGTTCGGGTTTAGTCGATGATGGATCCTGGTTCTTGTCGACGCCAAGTTCTGCAAAGTATTACTCCCTCAACGTTCTTATATTAGTTTACGGAGGGAGTACATTTTAACTAACGATGTTAGGTGAGAATACTACCTGAAGCTATGATTATATATTAGATTATAGGGGGGATTAATTAGCGTTAAGGATTGTGAGATGTGAACCGATCGCTGCCCTCCTGAACGATTTCTTGGCTGCACGGATCACACAGTGAATTTTTTAGAAAACACAAAGAACGATTTAAAATATGAGAGTATTATTTTAATATAAGGAATTTTTTTTAAATACACGATTAACCTTTTCAAAATATATGATGAACAATCCTTAATAGGATGAGGCTTTTTTAATACGTGGCGTACAATTTTTTCATACATAACGAATATTGTTTCAACACACACGATGATTTTTTTGGAAACACAAAGGAAACATTTCTACTACCTGATTAAGAACATATAATATGGGATGAACATTATTTAATACATAACGGACCCTTTTTATTAAAATGTTTACACATTTAAAAATATTCATATAATTTTAAAATATTAACACATTTTCAACGAACTACTCAGGTATTTTAAATATATATATTGAATATACTCAGGCACTTTAAATATTAACACATTTACTGAGTGTTCATCGAACAAAACATGAAAAAGGTGAAGAAAGAAACACAACAAATACGGAAAAGTAAACCAGGAAAAAGATGAAAAAATAAACAAAGAGAGAAAAAAGAGAGGGAAAAGCGGCAATTAGTCTGGTCCAGACCTGTGCGCAAGAAAACCAGCATATTCTGCCCTAGAAGGCTTGACAAGCTCGCAATAAGCGTACAATGTTCGATTCATTTTGCGTTCGTTGCCTCCTTTTTTTTAATATTTTTTTTCATGTTTTCAAGAAATTCTAAAGCACATATATTTCACAGAGAATTAGTACTTCATTTTTGAAAAGAAAAGTTTTTGCAGTGTTAAACAAATATTGGTACAACATAAAAACATATCTCGAGAGCATTTAAATAATGTTTCAACACGTAGTTGCATAGTTTCAGCACATATTCGAATTTAATTTCCAAAAATATGAACCTCAACTTTTTTAATCATGTATTTGGAAATTTTCAAACATATATCAAATAAATGTTTCAGATGTATACTAAAAATTTACAATGTTTATGAAAACAAATAGACACTAAAACATGTATTTGAAAAATAAATTAATCACTGTATTTACAAAATGTTAAACCATGTATTAAAAAACTGGTAAATCATTTATCTAGAACTTTTTAATTATGTACTTTAAAAATGTTAAACTAGTATAAGTAAAATGTTCCTACTATATAAAAAATAGATAAAATCTGTATGAAAAAAGCATAGACCTCAAATTATTTTTAAAAATGTTAATAATTTATTTAAAAAATGATCACCGTGTATAAAAAGTATTCCTGTTGTATACGAAAATTCTACAATGTGTATTAAAAAGGTAAAAGACAAATAAAACATGAAAGAAATACCCTCAAAGAAAACCAAGAAAGAAACAAATAAAACCAAAGAAAGGATGCAAAACAGTAGAACAATGTGAAAACAATGAAAAGCAAAAAAGAAAAGGAGAAAACAAAATATGGTTCAGAGAAAAAGATGCAAAAGTGTAAACATCGTAAAATATTAGTGCTACAGTAATACATCCGCGCACGAGCTCACGAGCAACTTTATTTGCTTCTTTATTACATTGCTCAAATCTAGAGATAAGAAAATCACAAGCTAAATGGAAACAATCATAAAAAACTGCTTCCGCTGCCACCGACAATCGTCCTTCTGCCTTCATGGTATCAATCATCTTCATGTTATCCAAGTTAATAATAATGCGATTACAATCCCATCTTTTGCGACAGCAATAGACTGAATTTCAGGGCCATAGTTTCCGCCATCAATACATCCACGCACCATTCAATCTACCATTTTCCCTGCAATAAATCTACCTTTGTCGTTTCTTAAGACCATCCCTATTGTCCCCGTAAGCAAGTCGTGGTCAAAAGAAACATCAAACATTAAGTTTTACAAAACCCACCGAAGGGCAAGACCCTTTTTTCATGGAAGCCTTTGGCGAGGAAGCCATGACAAAATTGGCCGTAAGAGCCCGGATCCTCATGAAGATCTCGTGTGCATTTTGAGTAGTCTCCTTATGAACCAATTTACACATTTCCCATAACAAGTACCAGGCAGATATTGTAGGGTAACGCAGTAGAAAACAAAAATTTTCCGACCTACGCACCAGCCCAGGACCACTATGGAGACTGCATACAAGGTTTGATCTTATTCGTTACCGACTCGTAGCGCAGCGGAAGTAGAGTCGATGACGAACGGCGGTGCAGATCCCCGCAGCTAGGATTTTACAACCTCCCAACCGCGAGGATGTATACCCTCATCTGCCCCGCAGACAGCCCTCCGGGAGGCGGTCGCACAGTCCCCCGAACGGTGTCACGGACAGCCCTTCGGGAGGACCTCCGAAACTCGGACTGTCACTCGGACAGCCCTTCGGGAGGACCTCCAAAACTCGGACGGTCACACGGACAGCCCTTCGGGAGGCACTCTCGAACTAAGACCGAAACTACGATCTCTCTACAGAGTTGCACACATACGGTGTCATCTATTCGGCAGGGCTTCGCCGTCCAGAACTAGTTCCCACCGGAACCCAGACAGCCTTTCGGCTCTACGAAACTATTTCGCTGGGAGGGAGAGAGAAGCCAGAAATGTCATGGCACTTGTATGTGAGAAGGAAGTGAGTGTGGAGGCAGCCCCTCCACCTCTATTTATAGGAAATCCAAGGGGTAGGGTTTCTTGGCCCCCAAGCCTTCTAGAAACCTTTTTGGGAAAATATCCCAAAAGGTGACTTTTCCATAAATATCCCAAAAAGCACTTTCACTATTCACGACGACATTTTTCAGCGTCTGATCGAACTGAAAATATTCATGTGGGCTTAGAACATTTCCAGTACCCACCAAAATAATTTTCAACGCGAGCCGGAACAATTCCGGTTTAGTGATTTTCATCTGCGAAAAGCATCTGAAGCGGTTTCGGCAGCTCCGGAACATTTCCGGTTTTCATTCCGGAAAATTCCAGAAAGTTTCCAGAATGATTCTGGCACCCTCCAAGAATTATCAGGCATGTGCCGAAACCAATTTGACTTTATGGTGTACTCCGAAACAACTTTTCGGTTTAGTGATTTTCATCTGTGAAAAGCATCTGAAGCGGTTTCGGCAGCTCCGGAACATTTCCGGTTTTCATTCCGGAAAATTCCAGAAAGTTTCCAGAATGATTCTGGCACCCTCCAAGAATTATCAGGCAAGTGCAGAAACCAATTTGACTTTATGGTGTACTCCGAAACAACTTTTCGGTTTAGTGATTTTCATCTGTGAAAAGCAACTAAAGCGGTTCCGGCAGTCCGGAACATTTCCGGTTTTTGTCTCTGAAAAATCTCAGAAGTTACCGGAACAATTCTGGTACCTTCCAATAATTTCCAGGCATGTGCCGAAACCAATTTGACTTTATGGAATACCCTGAAACAACTTTTCAGTTTCACCGGAACTATTCCGATATCCTCTGCGGAACGTTTCCGTTTCGTCCGAAACTTTTTCGGTGATTTTCTCTCAGACTCCCCGTCTAGTATTCAGCAGATAGATGACCCTTAAGCGTGTGACCCTATAGGTTCGGTGAAGTATAGACATGACCCGGAACCCCTTCCGATCAATGATCAACATCGGAGCCGTGGACACCCATATTGACCCCTATACCCACACGAATGAATATTCGAGTGAACCTCCAGTTGCCGTGTGCTATTCCTGTTGCTTCGCGATATGTTACAAATACCCGAGGTGAGACATGTTGGCATCCCCGCGGATCAACAACTTGTCCACTATGCCAGTTACCTCGTTACCGGTATTGTTCTCTTTTCTCGTTCCCGTGTTCCGGCATCCCCGTGATCAAATCACAAAGTGTCTGGCCAGACGATGATGGATACCGTAACACCGAGAGGGCCCAGAGATATCTCTCCATCGTCGGAGGAGCAAATCCCAATCTTGAGCTATCAAGTTACTTGACATACTTTTCCATGAACCCGTAAGCCGCCGTAATAGCCACCCATTTACGGATGACGTTTAACAAACCCCAAAGTTCATGAAGCAAGCATGAAGAAACTCGATACTCTCATGGTCTAAGGAATTATGCAAACGTTAACCATCTCTGTGTTATTAACCATTAACTAGTGACAAATGTATCTCATAGCATAACATCAATTCGGGTCGATTCAACACAAATGTTCTACTAACATTGTGCCCTCAAAATTGCCGGCATAGCCATGCCCATGATCAGGAAAACAGGATCATCATGCAATACTTGAGCCAGTCTTAGAGGCCAGACTAGGAATACATTTTACCGTTTATTATTCCACACGTGCATATGAGTCTTCCTCCGAGCCTCGTGGTTATTGTAGACTCGAGAACCATAGCAGTTATAGCATGGAACATAAACCTAATTATGAACAGGGAGATAATCAATAACATATATTATTGCCTCTAGGGCATATCTCCTATAGACTCCCACTTGCACTAGAGTCAATAATCTAGTCAATGCTAATGCATTTTACACCTGTGGCATACCGGTGTAAAATATGCTTCGCATGTGGTATAGCCTGATGTCCAACGGATCTGACGACTTCAGCTCCGTGTGTAACTTTGCATATCCTCGCGTTTTCATGCTTTCACAAAATTCATATTTTGTGTGGACTTGGCTTTGCATATGTGTGAATCATTGGTCGAAACCTGATTCCTCAGACTGAGTTATGGAGCAACTATCTGCAATAGTGTCCCATAGACCAAAGCCATCTTGTAACCATACTAAGTTCATGAATGAACTATATGATTCAACAACTTCTTTGTCGCTTCTTAAGCGTCAACATACTTAGCCATTGTTATAGAATTCGCCACAGTATCTTGTTTGGAACAATTTCCAACTACCGTGTCACCATATTGTGTATTACACAAAACCCTTAACTTAAAACGAAAATCGCATGGAGCATTGATGAAGACTGTATCGATGTAATTACTTACAACGAGCACTTCATAATCTCTGCTTGCGAGAAAGCATGTCATCAGTACTGCTCTAGTACTCAATGACATCTTTCACTGTTGTCCCATGATCAGTACTTTGATCACTTTGGTATCTATACTCGCAACAACTTTGGAGTATTGGACATATCTGGTTGTTTTACATACCATGGAATACATGATTAATCCAAACACAAGAGTGTGTGGAATCACCATCATGTATTTTGCTCATCCGTGTTTTGGGACACCAAGTCTTGCAAAAACTCTTTCCATGTGACTTCGGCAAGAATCACTCCTTGACGGTTTTTCAATGCTAAAAGGTTTTAGCATCTTGTCAATATATATTCATAGCTTAGCCCCATTAGGTAAATCTATCTCCATAGATCATCATGCCTAATATTGAGGCTATTTAGCCTAAGCACTTCATCGAAAAACTATTTTCAAATGAAGTCCTAATTCGTGTCAAGAAATTTATTTCCAATTAACAATGTGTCAAGTACACAAGGTTTTTAGAAATATTATTATGCTCCCACTTACTTTCTTGAATCACAAGCATCTTCGATACCCATTTGATGAAGTCAAACCCCTTTGACCATTCCATCAAAAACGAAGATTCCAACTCCACTTTGCTCTCTTCTGTTCATCGCTGGAACTCTGAAGTTTGCATACTTACTAGCATCCTCTGGATCGACAAATTACTTTGGACTGTATCACATACAAGTCCTAGGTTTCATTTCCATCAGATGGAAATCCTTTTGTCATCCATGTTTCATATCTCATGATTGAAATATGTATTAATTGCTAGTTCAACCCGAACCGACTTTAAGCATCGCTATGGTGAGACAATCTCATCGTAGTCAACTCCTTGAACTTGTTATTGCAACAAGTCGAGCTTTATGGATAAAACATTTTATCCGTATCAGTTTTTAGTTCCATAAATATTCGTTAGACTCTAAGTCTTCCGAAAGGCGTTCAAGATCTTAATCTTGAATCACTTATATGGAAACTATCTCGGATTGTATTGGCATTTAGCCAATTCCGGAGTCAGGGCCCATCAACGCTTCCTTGTGAATCGTAGGTATACTGTTTTCTAACAACAATAACTCGTTTGCGCACCTGATAGGTTTGCACGAGCTTTGCCTACGTGGTTCAGCTGCAAGTTTGATCGAAGTCCATACATTTAATTGTAGAGACTTCCGTATCAGTCGCAGTAGGAAACTCCGGAATTACTTCCAAGGTCTCTTTCCTTTGATCTGATGACGATGATACTGTTTATCTCGCCGAGTTGCACTGTTCTCCCACTCACCTTTTTGAAAGAACCATTTTCTTCAAAAAAGCATACCATTCTTTGTGGCAAACCTATTTGCCTCGGTATTGTGGTGGGGAAATACCCAATGACTTGGGATAACCTACAAAGTAGCACTTGTCTGATTTGGAATAGGTTTGTAACCTTTTACACAAGCCCCATATTCCAAATGTTAAGAAAAGATATAACATGGTTGGGCGTACCATACCATGGCGTCATTTCAACAGACCCGATGGAGCTCTTTTCAGTGTAAAAGCCGCAGTCTCTAAAGCATCACTTTAAAAGGGATAATGGCAAATTTATTTATGTCATCTTTGATCTTACCATGTCATGAATGGTTCGATTACATCTACACGGACTCTCCACTTGCAGTGGTGCTCCGGGAGGTGCAAGTTATGAAACCCCTTTCACAACTGATCAGACATTCGCTAAACTTGTAACTCAAATATTCCTTTCTGCAATCGAATTGTAGAAAACATAATTTTCTTGTTACAACAACTTCTACTTCATTTTTGAAAACCTTATGAATGAATTCCAAAGATCCAGACTTACGTCTCATCAAGTAAATATCAATATATCTACTTGAGTCATTTCTGAAGATAGATAAATCCACTACTTGCAACAACATTTATTGAACTACACACATCAAAATGTATGATCACCAATAAGTTTGTTGCTCGTTCCTTATGGCCTGTGAACAGTATTTCAGTCACTTCACTTTTCGGAGGAAAGTTGCAAGTGTCAGATGATTCAAAATCAAATGACTTTAAAATCCATCATAATGGAATTTTCCATGCGGGTTTCTCCAATGTGACCAAATGCAGTGCCACACATATGTGGTATTCTTTTAGTCTTGCAACATTTAGCGTCAGTGTTATGGATGTATCATATTTCCATCAATATTCATAACATACATCCCATCTAGGATGGAAGCATGTCCCTTCATGTTATTCATAATACTGAACAACAATTGTTGTTTTTATGAACAACTCTTTTGCAACAAACATTGTGCAATGGGCTAGAGTGTATGAAACTCTAAAATGAATTGTGAAAGTAAACCCAGAGGTAATGTATTATTATCAATATTCATAACATACGTCTCATTCATAATGAAAGTATGGCCCTTATGTTATTCATAACACCGAACATCGAAAGTTCTCTTATGAACAACCTTCTTGCAAGATACCTTATGCAAAGGGCTAGAGTGTGAAACTCTAAAATGAATTATGAAAGTAAATACATAGGGAATACACCTATGGATGGCATAGTAACATTTACTATGTTCCCTGCGTGTATCTAACCTCATTCCTGGCTAGTCTTTCAGGCCATAGTAGTTCTTACATTGAGTTGCAACAGAATGCAATCGAGTGGGTATCTTTGTGATTAACTCACAATACCCAAGAATTAGTGATTAACATGTTTAACCATAATTCCCAAGAACTATATCTTTGACCAGCCTTCTATACATCAAAAACTTGTATGACATTCATACATGAGCTGGATATTCCAGTCTTCTTTCCTTTTGCCTTTATACTTCTAACAGTTTAACTTTCAGTATTTCTCCTACTCTCAGAAGAAGCACCCAACTTAAGAGTGGCGATAGCCCCGGACTTCCTAGGCGTGAAAGTTTCACTAACACCCTTCGGATACTTCCTTTCTCTTTAAGTTGTTGTTTTATTCACCATCATCATATGACAGGCGTTCTTCTGGATCCCTCTCTTATCAGTCTAATGCATAGTAAACTCCTTTACTAATAGTTTGCAAACAAACATTGCTTTGGATATCTCATATCTTTTAGCCTTTGTCTGTCTCTGAAAATGATTTTCAGATTCCATGAATATCACATAACTATCCAAACTTTCGAAGTTTGGGTCTCATGGAAGCAAACGTATTGCACTAGACTGAAACAGAATTCTAGCTTTTGGATCGAAGGACGAGAGTCACATGATCCATAGCATTAGCGGGAGAATACCGAAAGTATGCGATAGGACAAAGTCCTTCTCGGCACTATTGAGGACAATCCTCACATTACGTTACCAACCGTAAAGTTTTAACCAGATATTTAACAGCTATTCAATTTTAATAGGGAAGGTGGAAACACGAGCCATTATTCTACAACTATTATGCAAATCACACTTAGACAGTGTTCAAAATTAATTGCACTGAGAATTAAAAGAATTAATTCTACAGGGCGCTCCCACTCAAATCAATATCTCTCATAATTGATTGTGAGTGATACAAGATCCACATTTCAATTCAACGCCATTGATGTGGACATCACTGATGACGAGAATTTCAATTGGTGGGCAAACATGCCGATCACATCTCTATGTGACTCCTGTTCATCTTTTGATGGGCGTGTTCCGAGCTCAGGACGATCAAGCCAGAACGTCAAGACAACCAAGTGATCTCGCTGCGAGGTCTGACCTCACCCGCCTCACACTTCTCTAATCGTTCGTACCCATGTGGACATGGCGCACCCCGAAAAGTTAGGTGCCGTGACGGTGCTACACTTGGGAGAACACTAACTACTTGATATTTTTTGTGAGAGATCACCCTAATAAAAGCGACTACCGCGCAATCAAGAAGGGTGCATCATAAGGGATAAACATCTCAGGCAATTCATAATAGCATGATATGGTATAGCCCTTTCTGACGGAGAAGTCTTTCATTTCTTCGTCTTCGGCATTCGCGTCGGTGTTCACCTTCGCGAAGATTGCCACCACCTTGTCGATGCACCAAATAATATTGCTATCTCTATAGCTAATAAAATAAGTGCATTACATAAGGTTGATACGCAGGTCATTAAAGTGCAATCATATGGCTCCAGCCATCATGCCGAATCATGACACGCAGGTCATGTTAATCAATTTACATCATATAGTCATCTCATACATAATCAAATTATTATGAACACTGCTATACCACATCACATGCACATGCAAACCATCCTGCAAAACCAAGTTAGACGCCTCTAATCGGTTTATGCAAATTTTCATTTTACGTGGCTTCTAAGGTTTCGAACAAACCGCAGCTACCAACGTTTTATCATCAAGTATGATAATTCAAGTCGCTAGATTAACATCGCGGGGTGTATGAAACACGAGATAATTAAATCTCGAGCCCCATACTAAACTTCGTCATACGCATGACCCCCGTGCAGATCATATCTGCATTGCCCTTTTGTCTGCGAAATTTCATCTTTCTTTTTAACTACGGTGGAATTCAAAGAACTGTTAGCACTTCGTTGATCAATCAGGATCGCGGATTGCCAGAACTTTGAAACTCCACCATACCGTTATCAAGATCAGAAATATGCAAATTCTAGGGAAGCAACAAGAACATCGGGTAACAGATTTCATCTGCTACCCGCACAAATAATTTTCAACAATAGAACTCATCTACTACCTAATTATATTGTGCAACACCCATACATCTCATGTATTCTAGATCGCAACCTGCATCTACGCATAACCTGGCTCTGATACCACTGTAGGGTAACGCAGTAGAAAACAAAAATTTTCCGACCTACGCACCAGCCCAGGACCACTATGGAGACTGCATACAAGGTTTGATCTTATTCGTTACCGACTCGTAGCGCAGCGGAAGTAGAGTCGATGACGAACGGCGGTGCAGATCCCCGCAGCTAGGATTTTACAACCTCCCAACCGCGAGGATGTATACCCTCATCTGCCCCGCAGACAGCCCTCCGGGAGGCGGTCGCATAGTCCCCCGGACGGTGTCACGGACAGCCCTTCGGGAGGACCTCCGAAACTCGGACTGTCACTCGGACAGCCCTTCGGGAGGACCTCCAAAACTCGGACGGTCACACGGACAGCCCTTCGGGAGGCACTCTCGAACTAAGACCGAAACTACGATCTCTCTACAGAGTTGCACACATACGGTGTCATCTATTCGGCAGGGCTTCGCCGTCCAGAACTAGTTCCCACCGGAACCCAGACAGCCTTTCGGCTCTACGAAACTATTTCGCTGGGAGGGAGAGAGAAGCCAGAAATGTCATGGCACTTGTATGTGAGAAGGAAGTGAGTGTGGAGGCAGCCCCTCCACCTCTATTTATAGGAAATCCAAGGGGTAGGGTTTCTTGGCCCCCAAGCCTTCTAGAAACCTTTTTGGGAAAATATCCCAAAAGGTGACTTTTCCATAAATATCCCAAAAAACACTTTCACTATTCACGACGACATTTTTCAGCGTCTGATCGAACTGAAAATATTCATGTGGGCTTAGAACATTTCCAGTACCCACCAAAATAATTTTCAACGCGAGCCGGAACAATTCCGGTTTAGTGATTTTCATCTGCGAAAAGCATCTGAAGCGGTTTCGGCAGCTCCGGAACATTTCCGGTTTTCATTCCGGAAAATTCCAGAAAGTTTCCAGAATGATTCTGGCACCCTCCAAGAATTATCAGGCATGTGCCGAAACCAATTTGACTTTATGGTGTACTCCGAAACAACTTTTCGGTTTAGTGATTTTCATCTGTGAAAAGCATCTGAAGCGGTTTCGGCAGCTCCGGAACATTTCCGGTTTTCATTCCGGAAAATTCCAGAAAGTTTCCAGAATGATTCTGGCACCCTCCAAGAATTATCAGGCAAGTGCAGAAACCAATTTGACTTTATGGTGTACTCCGAAACAACTTTTCGGTTTAGTGATTTTCATCTGTGAAAAGCAACTAAAGCGGTTCCGGCAGTCCGGAACATTTCCGGTTTTTGTCTCTGAAAAATCTCAGAAGTTACCGGAACAATTCTGGTACCTTCCAATAATTTCCAGGCATGTGCCGAAATCAATTTGACTTTATGGAATACCCTGAAACAACTTTTCAGTTTCACCGGAACTATTCCGATATCCTCTCCGGAACGTTTCCGTTTCGTCCGAAACTTTTTCGGTGATTTTCTCTCAGACTCCCCGTCTAGTATTCAGCAGATAGATGACCCTTAAGCGTGTGACCCTATAGGTTCGGTGAAGTATAGACATGACCCGGAACCCCTTCCGATCAATGATCAACATCGGAGCCGTGGACACCCATATTGACCCCTATACCCACACGAATGAATATTCGAGTGAACCTCCAGTTGCCGTGTGCTATTCCTGTTGCTTCGCGATATGTTACAAATACCCGAGGTGAGACATGTTGGCATCCCCGCGGATCAACAACTTGTCCACTATGCCAGTTACCTCGTTACCGGTATTGTTCTCTTTTCTCGTTCCCGTGTTCCGGCATCCCCGTGATCAAATCACAAAGTGTCTGGCCAGACGATGATGGATACCGTAACACCGAGAGGGCCCAGAGATATCTCTCCATCGTCGGAGGAGCAAATCCCAATCTTGAGCTATCAAGTTACTTGACATACTTTTCCATGAACCCGTAAGCCGCCGTAATAGCCACCCATTTACGGATGACGTTTAACAAACCCCAAAGTTCATGAAGCAAGCATGAAGAAACTCGATACTCTCATGGTCTAAGGAATTATGCAAACGTTAACCATCTCTGTGTTATTAACCATTAACTAGTGACAAATGTATCTCATAGCATAACATCAATTCGGGTCGATTCAACACAAATGTTCTACTAACATTGTGCCCTCAAAATTGCCGGCATAGCCATGCCCATGATCAGGAAAACAGGATCATCATGCAATACTTGAGCCAGTCTTAGAGGCCAGACTAGGAATACATTTTACCGTTTATTATTCCACACGTGCATATGAGTCTTCCTCCGAGCCTCGTGGTTATTGTAGACTCGAGAACCATAGCAGTTATAGCACGGAACATAAACCTAATTATGAACAGGGAGATAATCAATAACATATATTATTGCCTCTAGGGCATATCTCCTACAGATATGGCAATCATTTCACATACGTTCTGGTTGCCCATAATACGCAGATCCTGATCTGGCATTGAAAGTAGATATTCCAACATCATCTTAATGTTTGCGACCGTGTTCATTAGGGCCGGTTACCGTCACTTACCTCCCGGCTCTCCGCTCATGTTCAACATTAGGGAGGCTCACATTGGAGGAAGTGGCCTCATCGTCCACTTCACCAATCCCTTTGATGCCTACCATCTCATCGGCCGGTCCTTCTTCTGTGGGTGCGAGTTCATCGCGTTCTCAACATACAACATCTTCAGCCAGCTCGACTACATCTTCCTCACCCCGGGCCACATGCACTCTCTCGTCCGCCCCGCCCTCCCCAACCCGCCGAAAGATGAGGAGTGAAGACATCTCCATGTCGCCCCCCCTCCATGGTTGAGTGCAAGCTATGGCTATGTTCTAAGAGTGTGTTATCGTGAGCTATCATGTATCCATGTAGTGAGAGAGCCCAAGTTATATTGTAGGGGGGGGGCTACTATATATCTATGGGGGGCCATATCTATGTTATCTATGTTATGTTCGTGCTAATATATGTATGTTTCGTTCAAGTAATAGTGTGCTTTTTCTCCTTGCATTTTTTTGATATGTTTCATATGTTGTTAAGATCTAATTTTTATTTATGAGTCATGCAAGTAACACCACATGGAACAACACTTAACAGAAGTATTATTTTCATGAACCATTCAACACTTATTTGTTTACCCCAGCCCTAATTCAAAGTTGAACCATTCATGAAAATCAATACGCCAGCCCATGTTTGGGTATTGATGTTCCTAGCCCATGAGTCATGCGGGCAAGTCCCATTTTGGTAGGAGTAACAAATATTTTCAAAGGTTAAAAGAAGAAAAGTTTCTGTTTGAGTTAAGACAAGTGAAACAAGTATTTTGAGAAAAGTTTCTGTTTGATGTTCCTAGCCCATGTGTGCTAACTCTTTGCATTTTGCCGCACTTTTATTTACATTTTTTTGAGAAATCTCGCTCATTTTATTGATTCAAAAGAATGTTCAGAGGTACAACGCCAAGTAAACCGGCCAGGCCAAGTAAACGGGCCCAAGTAAACCGGCCAACATGGGTGCCTCTATGGCTGCTGCCCCTAGGCGGGTGGGCTGGTTTCTCTTTCGGCCTGGTTATTTGGGCTTTTCTCACGACCCAACATCTATTCGGCAGCCCACATTTCTTTTTTACTAGAAACTGAATTTGGGTGTGCACTCTGTTAACTGAAGAACAAAAATAGGGGCATGAACACGGGCTTCGATTCAGTTACATGAACTTGGCATGGCGCACAGATCGCGTCCTCTGCCCTAACATGCCTAAATGCCCATTCTAATGATGGATGAATAACAAGTAAAAGAAAAACAACACAATGATACAACAATAGAACCCCCCTGCCATGATATTTGCTTGCTTCTGCAAATCGATCATCTGCATTAGCTGTTTCTTGATCTTCTTCACTTCGTCGTTTAGTCCGGACTCCGCGTGCAGTTCAGCATACCTCGCCATCGGCAGGACTCTGCCCGCCCCTCTCTCCGAGCTCCCCAAATTCTCCACAGTAATCGGCTGCACCCCGCCCAAATTGAGCTCCCAGGTTGCGGCCCCTCTCGAATCAATATAGCCCTCAAACTGAATCCTCTCAATATAATCATCCATCCACTCGAAATGGGTACATTTCTTCAGGATCTGAAAACAAGAACATGAACCCTAAATCACAAATTCGACGAGAAAAAACGAAATATGGAGAAATCAGAGCAAACGGCGACGAAAGAACGGGCTAAGAACTGAGATCTAACCTTGCCATCCCTTCCTGCCATTGTTTTGCTCAAGCATTTGACAAATTCGCGCCCAAGATTGCCATTGTCATCAGTCTTACTGACCAACCGTTTAAGGGGCTCTGGGCGTGGGCAGTCAGGGCACCTTGTGAGCGGCACTGGACCATACTGTCACCATTTTGAGTGCGTGGCGGAGGAGGTAGACATCTGCGCTAGGTCGCCGGAGAAGAGAAAGATTGGGGAAAGGGGAAGCAATGGGCGGCGGCGGGCGGACGGGCACGGGCGCTCGTCTCTTCTAGCTGCGAACAGGTGGGTCCTGCGCTTACGTGGACAAGTGGTGGGTCCCGCGCTTACGTGGATAAGTGGTGGGTCCAACACCTAACAGCTAACGAGGGCATCAGTCGAGTTTAAGGACCATGTCGTGTCTGGGCTATTTACACGCTCAAATGTGTCGCACGACAGCAATTCTCCCAAACAACGTCGCGCTCCGTCCAATTCCAATGAAATACGTCGCACAGGAGCTATTAGCCCGTTTCAATCGATGTTATATGCCTTTGATCTTGCATGGAGATCCGTATAAAAGAATTCTTTTTGATTTTTTTGTTCTTATATTCTACATCACTTGACTGAGACTTGGTTAAATCTCAGTCGACTGAGACCTAGCCACACCCTTAAAACAATTTGATTGCTTGTCGCAACGCAGATTGAAAATTTGACTGCATGTGGTGTGTTGACCCACAAGTAAAAAAACAATGATGCTTTAAATTTCTGAACCAGGGTGGCAACTATGTATGGTTTAGATAGACTGGTCTGATGTTTCACTATTGACACTTCTTGTTTCTGAATCACTTCAGTGTTGGATTGGATCAAGTGCGAAAAGACTGTCTAATTTCTTTGCAAACTTACAGTACTATGCTTCAGACCTCCGGTCTGATAAAATCTTTTTTTTTTTGTGAAGCCGGTCTGATAAAATCTGTGCATGTGCTTCAGACCTTGGTTCTGATAAAGTTCAAACAAAAACGGGAATTCCTTTGTTACGGGGAATTACTTTGGAAAAATGACGTTATGGTTCGGGTTTAGTCGATGATGGATCCTGGTTCTTGTCGACGCCAAGTTCTGCAAAGTATTACTCCCTCAACGTTCTTATATTAGTTTACGGAGGGAGTACATTTTAACTAACGATGTTAGGTGAGAATACTACCTGAAGCTATGATTATATTTTAGATTATAGGGGGGATTAATTAGCGTTAAGGATTGTGAGATGTGAACCGATCGCTGCCCTCCTGAACGATTTCTTGGCTGCACGGATCACACAGTGAATTTTTTAGAAAACACAAAGAACGATTTAAAATATGAGAGTATTATTTTAATATAAGGATTTTTTTTTAAAATACACGATTAACCTTTTCAAAATATATGATGAACAATCCTTAATAGGATGAAGCTTTTTTAATACGTGGCGTACAATTTTTTCATACATAACGAATATTGTTTCAACACACACGATGATTTTTTTGGAAACACAAAGGAAACATTTCTACTACCTGATTAAGAACATATAATATGGGATGAACATTATTTAATACATAACGGACCCTTTTTATTAAAATGTTTACACATTTAAAAATATTCATATAATTTTAAAATATTAACGCATTTTCAACGAACTACTCAGGTATTTTAAATATATATATTGAATATACTCAGGCACTTTAAATATTAACACATTTAGTGAGTGTTCATCGAACAAAACATGAAAAAGGTGAAGAAAGAAACACAACAAATACGGAAAAATAAACCAGCAAAAAGATGAAAAAATAAACAAAGAGAGAAAAAAGAGAGGGAAAAGCGGCAATTAGTCTGGTCCAGACCTGTGCGCAAGAAAACCAACATATTCTGCCCTAGAAGGCTTGACAAGCTCGCAATAAGCGTACAATGTGGGACCTTTTCTATGTGACGCTTGTTGCGTCCAACATGGCGCCTCTATAGCTCGTTTACAGCGAGATAGACCATCTTGTCGCCTGAAGCGGCCTGGTCATTGGCACAGTAACGCTGTTGGTTCGATTCATTTTGCGTTCGTTGCCTCCTTTTTTTTAATATTTTTTTTCATGTTTTCAAGAAATTCTAAAGCACATATATTTCACAGAGAATTAGTACTTCATTTTTGAAAAGAAAAGTTTTTGCAGTGTTAAACAAATATTGGTACAACATAAAAACATATCTCGAGAGCATTTAAATAATGTTTCAACACGTAGTTGCATAGTTTCAACACATATTCGAATTTAATTTCCAAAAATATGAACCTCAACTTTTTTAATCATGTATTTGGAAATTTTCAAACATATATCAAATAAATGTTTCAGATGTATACTAAAAATTTACAATGTTTATGAAAACAAATAGACACTAAAACATGTATTTGAAAAATAAATTAATCACTGTATTTACAAAATGTTAAACCATGTATTAAAAAACTAGTAAATCATTTATCTAGAACTTTTTAATTATGTACTTTAAAAATGTTAAACTAGTATAAGTAAAATGTTCCTACTATATAAAAAATAGATAAAATCTGTATGAAAAAAGCATAGACCTCAAATTATTTTTAAAAATGTTAATAATTTATTTAAAAAATGATCACCGTGTATAAAAAGTATTCCTGTTGTATACGAAAATTCTACAATGTGTATTAAAAAGGTAAAAGACAAATAAAACATGAAAGAAATACCCTCAAAGAAAACCAAGAAAGAAACAAATAAAACCAAAGAAAGTGATGCAAAACAGTAGAACAATGTGAAAACAATGAAAAGCAAAAAAGAAAAGGAGAAAACAAAATATGGTTCAGAGAAAAAGATGCAAAAGTGTAAACATCGTAAAATATTAGTGCTACAGTAATACATCCGCGCACGAGCTCACGAGCAACTTTATTTGCTTCTTTATTACATTGCTCAAATCTAGAGATAAGAAAATCACAAGCTAAATGGAAACAATCATAAAAAACTGCTTCCGCTGCCACCGACAATCGTCCTTCTGCCTTCATGGTATCAATCATCTTCATGTTATCCAAGTTAATAATAATGCGATTACAATCCCATCTTTTGCGACAGCAATAGACTGAATTTCAGGGCCATAGTTTCCGCCATCAATACATCCACGCACCATTCAATCTACCATTTTCCCTGCAATAAATCTACCTTTGTCGTTTCTTAAGACCATCCCTATTGTCCCCGTAAGCAAGTCGTGGTCAAAAGAAACATCAAACATTAAGTTTTACAAAACCCACCGAAGGGCAAGACCCTTTTTTCATGGAAGCCTTTGGCGAGGAAGCCATGACAAAATTGGCCGTAAGAGCCCGGATCCTCATGAAGATCTCGTGTGCATTTTGAGTAGTCTCCTTATGAACCAATTTACACATTTCCCATAACAAGTACCAGGCAGATATGGCAATCATTTCACATACGTTCTGGTTGCCCATAATACGCAGATCCTGATCTGGCATTGAAAGTAGATATTCCAACATCATCTTACCCGCATGATCTACAACACAAGCTCTGTCGATAATATTATCCATCCCTGCCTTCTTCACACTTCCTTTGTTCCGTTGCATATAGAAATAGTAAATGTTTTGTGTCTTCTGGTTCGAGAGCAGATATGACATTTGGACTTGACTTTCAGGCTAGCGCAACACGGCCGATCTTACAAAAGATCTGCCTCCGAAACCTTTCCTGACACGTCGTTAAAACGTGCGGGACAATTTTCTCAAAAAAAAAAAAAAGGAGAGCAAGAGGACGATTTTCACGTGGCGGAGGGCGGCGGTCGGCGGGTCGCCGGATTTGGGGTTTGGCGGCGGCACCTGGCGTTTTGTTGGCCGTGGAAGAGAAAGAGGAAAAGAGCGCCGAATTTCGGGGAGGGATGGCACCAAAAAGATGTCCACCCTGCCGAGCGGCGCCAGCGCGGTCCAAAAAACAGAGCTTTCCCCCTCCGTCCCCGTCTCCATCCGTCGCCCCCCGGCCCGCCGCCGCCTCCCCCGACGCCGAGGCGCACCAGCTCCGAGCGGCGCCGATGGCGGGAGCCCTTGGCGCGGCCGCCCACCCGCCGCCCCACGCGCGACGGCGACCCGAACCCGGCCTTGGGGGCGGCGTCCCCTGCCCCGCCGTCGCAGCTAATCTCCACCGCCGGCGCGGCTTCCTCCAGGCGTCGCCGCGGCCCGCCACACCCAAGGTAAGGCAGCACACACCCTCCCCCCCTCCCCCGCACGCAGCATAGCCATAGCTCACGCCACGCCATGTGTTGGTTCCTCGTCTCGTCTCGCCAGTCGCCACCGAACATAGGCAAAAAGGCAGCAACACTAGGAATTTCCCTGCGCAGACGGATCATCCACGCGCATTCCTTTTTGCATTCCGCTCCGAAACAGCAGAATCCGCTCCGAAACTGAGGCAGATTTGTTACCGGCTCAAGAAAAAGGATCTGGCTGCCTTCCCGGACTGGCATCTTGGCGTGATGGGGCGGGGAATCTCGCGCTCGCACCACCCGTTTCGCAAAGCCGGCGCTCACAAAGCCAAGCTTTTTGTCCACTACCAGAGGCCTTTGCCGCGCAGGAATCATTCCCTTCTCCCACTTTTCCTTTTGTTCTATCTACCTATGTATGTATCCTTCTATATATGCATCACACTGCACGGCACACATTCATCTCCCTCCGAATAACCCCGCGCCGTTCTTGTTCGTTCCGTTAGCTGCCACGGTGCCACCCCTTGTGCCTTGTTTGCTTTTTCATCATCATCGTTATCGTTATCAACAACTCATCATCGTCCTTAATGCTCGTCGGCGGGAGGGATTAATTGGAGGAGTGGCGTTCATTGAGGATTGAGGAACGTGCATTGCCGCAGCCAGCATGCAGCTGCTCTTGCCGCCGGCGTGGGTGCCATCGGGCTACGGCCACGGACCGTGGCCGCGTGCTTCCATCGTCAAAGGTGCTCGATCGATGTCGCTTTCTACCGTTCTTTCCACGCGAGGCGCGGGTATCCGTGTCGTACGATGTTTCGTGTGTGCCGCGATTACTTATGTGGATGCACCGTGTGTCACTTGCGATTCTTCGTGTGCCGGCCACGTCTGCGGGTGCGGCCACAAGAGGTCTTGTCTGCCATTCGCACACGAATTGTGATGCCTGCAGCTCGAGGCCGTTTCGCCCTGTCCACCGCACACAAATGTCGGCATGCTGTGTTGAATTTTAAACGAAACCGACACAGGCACTTGTCGTGAGGTTGATTCTGATCGCTTTCTCTTTGAACAATCAGGTCCATGCCGTTTCCGCGGCAAAGGAGATGCTGCCCTTGTGGAAACCGCCGGCTCGCGCATCGCTCTCCAGGTTGCGCAGGCCACCAGCGTATCCAGTGCTAATGGTAATGTTGCCTTGACTTGGGCTGGGACCCGGTGATCCTATGTTTGTTTTATGCTTATGTTCTCTCCATCGCTCGCTTTTAGTGTCAATATCTACTGTTAGCTAGCACTGGGCAAGTATCGTATACGTTGCTATTTTACTAATTAATCTCAGCCGGCCATCTCCCGTTTCCAACGTCTGTTGTTTTGCTATCTGCCATTATGCCAGCCTATGTATTTCAAGCTGTACGCAGTTAATGAGTACACATATTGTTTTAGTCCTTTTTATTATGTTCCTCTTTAGCGACTACACGGCACATAATTAACCTATTTGGATCTCAGTTACACATGCTGCTACTAGTTTACCGGAGGACCGAAGGGCCTCCGGTGAGTTGGTACGTGCTATACCAATTATAGCACACGTAATTAGCAGGTGGGACATGAACAAATGATCAGTGAACGAATCAGGAGGGGGTAGGATCCGGATTATTGGAGCACAGGACACGTTAATTATTAGGTGAGACAAGAACAAATGATCCGTCAACGTCTCTAGGTTCTTTTTTACAAAACGACATGGCATGCCATTTGTCGCTAAGAGGAGTCGCAAAGATACTGATAGAGTGCACAGAAACACGAGAAAAGGGTATACTAGAGAGAAGGGTAGGATTCAGATTTGTTGGAGCATACAACACGTTAACTAGTAGGCGAAACAAGAATAAACGGTTCGTCAACGACTCTATTTTTTTGGCCTCACGAAGAGAAGGAACCCAAACCTATATGAAGTCCACTTTAGAACAATGATGTAGCTTTCTTACCAGATCCCAAAGCATCAACTATACAAAAGAATGCTTGTGCAGTTTAAAGTCAAGTCCGTTGATAAAAAGATTTTCGACCAACTATATTGTTCTTGTTACCGTCAGTTCTATAATACTATCACTGCCATCGTTCTTTCATCAGCTAATAAAATCCTAGGTGAACTTAACCCAATTTCAGTCTGTATAGCTTGAATTTAATTTTACGATCACATAAACTGGACCTGGAGCTGAAATTTGGTATCATGTTAATGCACATCGAGGCATTATTATTCTAGTTAATTCAAAATGAATGTGATGTCTTACGCTGGATACATTTAATCATTAGTGTGTTTCGATGTACCTGCAGGGTTGCAAATGAACCTTGTCAGAAACGATATTCAGATTCTAGAACAGACTGAGGAACCATGTGAACTCGACGACTACTGTGTGATTCCCGGAACAGGGTACGAGCAGCCACTGGTCGACCAAGTGAGGATGATGCTGGGGTCGATGAGTGATGGTGAGATCAACGTCTCGGCATACGACACCGCCTGGGTCGCTCTGGTGCCGAGTCTTGATGACGCTGACAGCCCCCAGTTTCCCACCACCCTCCGGTGGATTCTTGACAACCAGCTCCCAGACGGCTCCTGGGGAGACGGTGCCCTGTTCTCCGCCTATGACCGGGTCATTAACACCCTTGCCTGTGTCGTGGCTCTCACAAAGTGGTCTCTTGGCCCTGATAAATGCAATAGAGGTATTGCAAATCTACAAACCGATACACACAACTGTTCTGCTAAAGTACCAAATGAAACAAGGTCTTTCAACTAAATGTATGCATGATGCATCCTGTTTTTCTTTTCAGGGCTCTCTTTTCTGGAGGAAACCATGTGGAGGCTAGCGGAGGAAGACCTGGAGTCGATGCCCATTGGCTTCGAGATTGCGTTCCCTTCTCTTCTGGAGGTGGCCAAGAGCTTGGGCATTGGGTTCCCGTATGACCACCATGCTCTGCAGCGCATATATGCCAACAGAGAAGTGAAGCTCAAGAGGTACCCCATGTATCCTCTTTCCTGCAAGGGATGCAGATTACTTCACAGTTTTCCTAGTTAATTATTAATTACTTCCGTAGGATTCCGATGGAGATGATGCATAGGATTCCAACGTCAATCCTGCATTCCCTTGAAGGGATGCCTGGGGTGGACTGGCAGAAAATCCTCAGGCTCCAGTCTAGTGATGGGTCCTTCCTCTATTCTCCTTCGGCTACAGCCTGCGCTCTCATGCAAACCGGTGATGCGAAATGCTTCGAATACATCGACAGAATCGTCAAGAAATTCAACGGAGGAGGTAAGAGATCCATGACCATTAACTGCACTGATATTGGATGGGATTGAGTTCTTTTTTGGGGTAATTCCTGATCCCATGTGCATTGTTCATGTTGATTGGCGCATTTCAGTTCCCAATGTTTACCCGGTCGATCTCTTTGAGCGCATCTGGGCCGTCGATCGGTTGGAACGTCTTGGAATCTCGCGCTATTTCAAGCAAGAAATCAAACAGTGCTTGGACTATGTTCACAGGTTTAATTTCTCCTTCATAACTGTGTGTTGTTAACAATAGCATGGTAATCTTGAACTTTTGGTCGCTTCATGACGAAAGTTTCTTCTAACCTCTTTACTCACGCTTTAGGCACTGGAGTGATGAGGGGATTTGCTGGGCGAGGAACTCCACTGTAATAGACGTGGATGACACATCCATGGCGTTCCGGCTGCTGCGGCTACATGGATACGATGTCTCCCCGAGTATGACCTCCTTTTCCCTGCAAATCCAAATATTGTATCGTGCTGTACATACTCTGCAGAGTAATAATAATTATTTCATGTCAAGAAAACTGATATTTTGATTCATTCACAGGTGTATTTGGGAAGTTTGAGAAGGATGGGGAGTTCTTCTGTTTCGTGGGGCAATCAACGCAAGCAGTCACTGGGATGTACAACCTGAACAGGGCCTCTCAGGTAAGGTTCCCCGGAGAGGACTTGTTGCAGCGTGCAGGCAGATTCTCGTATGAGTTCCTTAGAGAAAGGGAAGCCCATGGCATGATTCGAGACAAATGGATCATTGCTAAGGATCTACCAGGCGAGGTAAACACGTCCATCCTGCCAATCAATCCGCTTAAATGGACTAGGAAGTAAATATAACTCTCACAATCTTTGGCCTGATTGCTCACGACACTTGAGAGTTAATTTTTTTTGAAACCCCTAAAGAGTTATAATTGATATTTCCATATACAATATGACTATTTTAAACACTGGTTAGCATATTAAAAAAAACTTATTATCCTATTTTTGTGAATCAAAATAACCTTATCTGGATACGAACAAGAATATAAATACCTTTATGTATGATTATAGGTAAAATATACACTGGACTTCCCATGGTATGCAAGCTTACCGCGTGTAGAAGCAAGAGTCTACCTAGATCAATATGGTGGTGATAATGATGTCTGGATTGGGAAGACACTCTACAGGTAAAAAATAGTCAAATTCCAACAACTGGTTCATAACCTACTTGTAGTTGATATGCTGAATGGTTTTGGCAGGATGCTACTTGTGAACAATAACACCTATCTTGAGTTGGCAAAGCGTGATTTCAATCGCTGCCAAGTCCAACATCAGCTTGAGTGGCATGGCCTACAAAAGTACTCATTAATCTCACATAACATCTTGTTAATTACTTCTTATTTTTCCTGCATAACATGTCTTTCTATGTACTTAGGTGGTTTATTGAGAATGGCCTCGAGACTTTTGGGGTGACTTCAAGAGATGTTTTGAGAGTTTATTTTCTAGCCGCCGCTTGCATTTTCGAGCCAAGCCGTGCCACCGAGAGACTTGCATGGGCCAAGGTGTCAGTGCTGGCCAACACTATTACTAAATACCTTCATAGCGATTTGTCGGGTAATGAAATGATGGAACAGTTTATGCATGGCGGTATCTATGAAGGAAATAGTAATATATCATGGTGAGAACACTAACTGAGCATCGCTACTCAATCTAAACCATCCACCAAATGATAAATATTTACATGCTTAATTGGATCCATTCGACCAATTGTTCTTTTGATAAGAAAAATAGGAAACTGATACTAGTAATTTGGTAGATGATTTCCACAGGTGGACAATTGTGATGCAAACATAAAATCCACTGTCTTAGAAATTAAGACCTTCAAACTTGCATGTATATCTTTATTTTTTGCGTACGAGGGATGATGTAACCTTTAAACACTACTATTTAATTCATTGCTGTGCCATTATGAACACATGTACTTCCATTTATAATGTGTTTTCATTTTTAAATTTGGTTCACATGACACAATTTGTCCATCCAGGCGTAAAGGAGATGCAAAAGAGGACATTCTTGTGGGGGCACTTGAGCAGCTTATTGATTTATTGGCACAAGAGGCACTACTTGTTGGTGAAGAACCAATGTACATTAACAATTTATTACGCTGCGCTGTAAGTTGAACGATCAATTGCACCTTTTTTTAGAGTTATTAATTGTTAGAATATTCTCTTTCAACATTCTAATATATTTCTTTGAACCTCTAGTGGGTCGAATGGATGATGCAACAGATAAATAGAGAGGATGACACATCCGATACAAGTGTTATTCAAGCAGGGTCGTGCATGGTTCACGATAAACAAACATATTTGCTTCTAGTCAAAATTATTGAGATTTGTGGTGGACGATATGGTGAAGCATCATCGATGATAAACAACATGGATGGTGCTTGGTTTATTCAGCTCACGTCCTCTATTTGTGACAATCTTCACCGCAAGATGTTACTTTCTCAGGTAGCTCTCTTATGGTCAAATTTTTTTTTGCCATATTTTCTAGTGAACTATTTATGTGATACATGGTTGATAGAGTTTTTTTTTTTTCCATTTCAAGAATCAAACACAATGACAAATTAGCAAACTATTCTCACTCTTTCTTGGTTACTCATATGCGATGAATGACCCACATGAGTAAACTCAAGCAGGCTGTCAAGCAAGCTCCGAAACTTTAGGGATCTCATGCTAGTTTTGTCTTGTAAACAACTTATAATAACTTCCAGTATTAATTTGGCGCTAGAATTCATCGTTTTTTATCTGCCCCATGCAAGCAATGTTCCCATGTACATACTAAGTACAAATCAACACTTTCTCATTAGAAACAGAGCCACACCACACATCTGACACCTATCAAACTAAATATGCAATATATATATAGGACACAGAAAAGAACGAGGCGGCGGTGCGGCACATGGACGAGAAAATCGAGGCGGGCATGCAGGAACTCGCCCGGAACATCCTTCAGGCGCACGACGATGGGGCGAGCAGCGAGACAAAGCAGACCTTGTTGAGCGTTGTCAGAAGCTGTTACTACGCCGCCAACTGCCCTCTCCATGTATTGGATGGACATGTCTCGAAGGTCATTTTCGAACATGTGTTTTGAAAGAAAGAAAGAAAGGAAGAAGAAATTGTCCTGCAATGGTAGGGATGGATGGGATATGTATGTACATGGAAAAGAATGCTGTAAAGAGTAATAGTGGAAGGATTGTCAAGTTGATTTGGATTGATAGACGATGGATTTCTGTTGCGAGTTGAAGAGAACATTGACGGCTACATGATCAGTGGCGGGCCCAAGAAGCAGTCTTGGAAAAATGGTTTATGGAGCCTTCTGCCCGGTTTTGGCTGGTTTGAAGAAGGTTTTATGTGTTTCTTCTTTTCTTTTGTGTGTTTTTCTATATTATTTTTTCATTATTTTACCTTTCCCACTTTTTTTCAAATACATGCCAACCTTTTCTGAACATACATTGAACATTTTTCATATAAAAACAAAACATTTTTAGGTACACATTAAACATTTTTAAATACATGTTGAACATTTATCCGAATGCGGGTTGAACATTTGTAAAATACACATAGAACATATTTTTAAACACACAATAAACTTTTTTAAACACACGTTTGAAATTTTATAAAAAAATGTTGAACCTTTTTTAAAAGGTGCAAGCATCAGAACGTTTTTGTAACACACATTGAAAATTAAGTATCAGAACATATTTAAAACACTTGCAAAATTTAGTATCAGAACATTTTTAAAACACGCATAAAAAATTTAGTATCAGATTTTTTTTATAAATGCAATGAACTATATATTACATGATTTTACATTTCATGAACATTTTTGTAAGAAAACGCCACAAAACATAACTCCCAAACACTTGAACATCTTTTTAATGTTGTGACCAATTTTTTTTAATAGTGCAAACATTTTTACAAATTACATGATTTTATTTTAGATAGCATGAACTTATTAACAAATGTCATGAACAAATTATTAAACATATGAATATTTTTTAAGTGGTATGAACATTTTTAAAAAAACTGCGTGAACAATTTGTCTACCCTACATTAAATATATGAATTTTTTAAGTGATATTTCAAAATATAGACAAAAATAATAAGGAATAAATAAAAGAATGACCATAACAAACTAAAGATCGAAGGAACGAAGGAGCATGCTTTTTTTGAGGGATAATATTGCCGCTTTATTTAAACCACGTAGTTCGGAATGTCTTCCGAAATTACATCGAGAACGAAATCCGGGGGAACCCCCAACCAAACCTTACAAAGTTCATCTCCAACACCTACTCTAGCATAATTTATGCGCGACAATATGAGCGGAGCGACGAACCCAAGCAACTTTGAACCCAACAAAAGATTGCAACATCATCTTTATCTCTTCCACCCAAGGGTCAGCAACACCCAAGCTCTTCATGGGCTGGTTGAGCATCTGCACAACACTCTGGTTATTGAACTCGACATGTACCCGTTCCCCGTTGATCTCCCGAGCCAGCTCCAACGCCCTCTTGCATGCCAAAACTTCGACAGCTTCCAGGTCTAGAATGCTTGGGAAGTGGCGACACATACCTGCATTGGTCTCTCAACACAGCGCCCCCACCTCCTTTTCCTCCGTGCCTCGAGACTGCCTCATCCAAATTGAGCTTTAGCCAACCATCATCAGGTGGCTGCCACTTTTGACGAAGTTTTGGCACTGGTGGTTGTTGCTGCACCGAGTGCACAACCCTCCACTCCTGCATATGCGCAACAACAATAGCTATAATTTCATGTGGTGCTGCGATTCGCTTCCCATCTCTCGCCTCATTCCAAGCTAGCCACAAACCATATGTAGCTTGTATCATCGCCTCTCTCTCCTCGACGGATGCACCAGAGAACCAGTCCAGAAGCCAGCTAGCTAGGGCACTCTGGGAGTCGACCTGACACGGTGGGATCACCACCGAAACTCCCTTCTCTGAGTGTAGAAGCTGCCAGAATTGTACCGAATGCTGACACGCCCAAAACCCGTGGAAAATAGTTTCCTCTCTTCCGCATGCAACACAAAAAACTCCAGGTTTAATCCGACGACGATGAAGTTCAGCTCGGACTGCCAAGCCATTCCTAATGAGACGCCACATATGAATCTTGGCCTTGACCGGCGCTTGTGTGTCCCATAACGCCATGAACCCACGATGTTTGGTGACTAAGCTAGAGGCCTCCGGCTGTCCGGACCTTGCTCTTGACATTGCCATTCTCATGTGATATGCTGATTTCACCGTGAAGCATCCATTCTTCGTGAAGTTCCACGCAAGGTAACCCTCCCTACCTGGCCCGCCCACCGCAATTTGCTTAATGTCTTGGACATCATCCGCAGTGAACATAGCCTCGAGCCTCCCTGCGTCCCAGCTCTTGCCATCCGGGGCAAGAAGACCGGCCACCCTCGTGACCCCCGGCATGTATACTTGCCCGAACGGTTTCATACTGCTGCTCCGTGGGATCCAATTGGCATGATGTACATGCACTTGAGAGTTGAGACCCATCTCCAATGCTCCAGATTAGACCATCCCGGAGCAGGTCTCTTCCATGCAGAATACTCCGAAACGTGTACGACGCCATGGAAGGACAGGTTGCTGTCAAGATCGTGTCCCTACTGAAGTACCGGGCCTTGAGGACCCTAGCGCACAAAGAAGAGGGGACCTGCAGAATCCACCAGGCCTGCTTCGCTAGTAGTGCTTGATTCAAAGCTTCGGGGTCTAACGAAGGAGCACGCCAATGAGCCGGCCACTAGCGTAAAAGAATGTAGGGCGCTGAGCGGGAACAATTTTTTTTTAGACAATGCTGAGCGTGAACATGGCATATCCTGTAGTTGGGGTTGCATCCTCCGATCAAGAGATAACCAAACACAACAATTTGAATACACCCTTCCTTCCACTAGCACCCTTTACAACATTCTTTTCTATGTACATACAGATCGCACCTTCACCCATCTCTACCATTGCACGATAATATATTCTTCCTTTATTTCAAAACACATGTTCAAAAATGACCTTCGAGACATGTCTATCGAATACGCGGGGAGGGCAGTTAGCGGCGAAGTAACAACTTCTCACGACGCTCAACAAGGTCCGCTTTGTCTCGCTGCTCGTCCCATCGTCGTGCGTCTGAAGAAAGTTCTGGGTGAGTTCCTGCATACCCGCCTCGATTTTCTCATCCATGTGGCTCATCGCCGCCTCGTGCTTTTCGGTGTCCTGTAAATAAATTGCATAGTTAGTTTAATAGATGCTCCATATGTGGCTCTGTTTCTAATGAATGACATGATGGGTTCTAGCACCAAATTAATAGAAGTTATTATGAGTTAATTTGCAAGCCAAAGCTACATGAGATCCCTGAACTTTTGAAGCTTGCTTGAGAGCCCACTTGAGTATACACATGTGGGTCATTCATTGCACGGAGTAACCAAGAAAGAGTGAGAATAGTTCAATAATGTGTCATTGTGTTCAGTTCTTGAAATTGCAAAAACACCATCAACCATGTATCACATAGTTGAATAGAAAATATGGCGAGAACATTATTTCAGCGGAAAAGCGCTACCTGAGAAAGTAGCATCTTGTGGTGAAGGTTGTCGCAAATAGAGGATGCAAGTTGAATAAAGCAAGCACCATCCATGTTGTTTATCATCGATGATGCTTGACCGGTTCGTCCACCACAAATCTCAATAATTTTGACTAGAAGCAAACATGTTTGTTTATCGTGAACCATGCACGACCCTGGTTGAATAACACTTGAATCATACATGTTATCCTCTCTATTTATCAGTTGCATCATCCATTCGATCCACTACAGAGGTTCAAAGAAATATATTAGAATTTTTACCAAAGAGAACATTCTAGTAATTAATAACTCTAAAAAACAGGTGCAATTGCTTGTTCAACTTACAGCGCAGCGTAACAAATTGTTGATGTACATTGGTCCTTCACCAACAGGTAGTGCCTCTTGTGCCAATAAATCAATAAGCTGCTCAAGTGCCCCCACAAGAATGTCCTCTTTTGCGTCTCCTTTACGCCTAGATGGACAAATAGTGTCATGTAAACCATATTAAAAAAAATGAAAAGACATTGTAACGAAGTCCATGTTTTTCTAATGGCATAGTGATAGGTTAAATAGTAGCGTGTAAAGATTTATGTCATCCCTAGTAAGCAAAAAAATACTAAATGACATCACACCAAGTAAAATAAAGCTATATATGCAAGTTTGAAGGTCTTAATTTCTAAGATAGTGGATTGTATGTTTGCATCATAATGGTCCACTGGTGGAAATCATCTACCAAATTACTAGTATTAGTTTGCTATTTTCCTTATCACAAGAACAATTAGTCAAAGGGATCCAATCAAGCATGTAAATATTTATCATTTGGCATGATGGTTTAGATTGAGTAGCGATGCTCAGTTAATGTGCTCACCATGGTATATTACCATTTCCTTCATATAGACCGCCGTGCATAAACCGTTCCATCATTTCATTACCCGACAAATCGCTATGAAGGTATTTAGTAATAATGTTGGCCACCACTGACACCTTGGCCCATGCAAGTCGCTCTGTGGCACGACTTGGTTCGAAAATGCAAGCGGCGGCTAGAAAATAAGCTCTCAAAACATCTCTTAAAGCCACCCCAAAAGTCTCGAGGCCATTCTCAATAAACCACCTAAATACATAGAAAGACATGTTATGCATGAAAAAAAATAGACGTAATTAACAAAATGTTATGTGAGATTAATGCGTACTTTTGTAGGCCATGCCACTCAAGCTGATGCTGGACTTGACAGCGATTGAAATCACGCTTTGCCAACTCAAGATAGGTGTTGTTGTTCACAAGTGGCATCCTGTGAAAGAAATTTAACATATCAACTCTGGGATCTTTCCTCGAGAAGTTTGGAACGAACCAAATGTCGGAATTTGACGATTTTTTTAACCTGTAGAGTGTCTTTCCAATCCAGACATCGTTGTCACCACCATATTGATCTAGGTAGACTCTTGCTTCTACACGCGGTAAGCTTGCATACCATGGGAAGTCCAATGTATATTTTACCTATGATCATACATACAGATATTTATATTATTGTTAGTATCCAGATAAGGTTATTTTGTTTCACAAAGATAAGATAATAACCTTTTTTTTAAATATGCTCACAACAGATTGTTTAAAATAGTCAGGTTATATATGGAAATATCAACTATAATTATTTAGGGATTTCGAAGAAAATTAACTCTTAGGCATCGTGAGCAATCAAGCCAAAGATTGTGAGAGTTATGTTTACTTCTTAATCCATCTAAACTGATTGATTGGCAGGATGATTGGATGAACATGTTTACCTCGCCTGGTAGATCCTTAGCAATGATCCATTTGTCTCGAATCGTGCCCTGGGCTTCCCTTTCTCTAAGGAACTCATACGAGAATCTCCCTGCACGCTGCAACACGGCCTCTCCGGGGAATCTTAGCTGAGAGGCCCTGTTCAGGTTGTACATCCCAGTGACTGCTTGAGTTGATTGCCCCACGAAACAGAAGAACTCCCCGTCCTTCTCAAAGTTCTCAAATACACCTGCGGATGAATTATTATTAGACTCTGAAGAGTATGTACAGCACGATACACTCATCGGATTCACAGGGAAAAGGCGGTCGTACTCGGTGAGATGTTGTATCCATGCAGCCGCAGCAGCCGGAAGGCCATGGCTGTGTCATCCACGTCTCTTACAGTGGAGTTCCTTGCCCAGCAAATCCCCTCTTCAGTCCAGTGCCTACAGCCAGCATCAGTAAAGAAGTTAGAAGGAACTTTTTTCATGAAGCGACCAATAGACACAGTTATGGATGAGAAGGTAAACCTGTGGACATAGTCCAAGCACTGTTTAATTTCTTGCTTGAAGTAGCGTGAGATTCCAAGACGCTCCAGCCGATCGATGACCCAGATGTGTTCAAAGAGATCGACCGGGTAAACATTGGGAACTGAGATGCGCCAATCAAGATGAACAATGCAAACGGGATCAGGAATTACCCCCAAAAAGAACTCAATCCCATCCAATATCAGTACAGTGAATTAACAGTCATAGATCTCTTACCTCCTCCGTTGAATTTCTTGACGATTTTGTCGATGTACTCGAAGCATTTTGCGTCGCCGGTTTGCTTGAGCGCATAGGCTGTAGCTGAAGGAGAATAGAGGAAGGACCCATCACTAGACTGGAGCCTGAGGATCTTGTGCCAGTCCACCCCGGGCATTCCTTCAAGGGAATGCAGGATCGTCGTTGGAATTCTGTGCATCATCTCCATCGGAATCCTACGCAAGGAATTAATAATTAATCAGGAAACATGTTAAGTAATCTGTATCTCTAGGAGGACTGGAGGATAATATGGGGTACCTACCTCTTGAGCTTCACTTCTCTGTTGGCATATATGCGTTGCAGAGCATGGTGATCATACGGGAACCCAATGCCCAAGCTCTTGGCCACCTCCAGGAGAGAAGGGAACGCAATCTCGAAGCCGATGGGCATCGACTCCGGGTCTTCCTCCGCTAGCCTCCACATGTTCTCCTCTAGAAAAGAGAGCCCTGAAAAGAAAAACAGAATGTATCACATATTTAGTTGAAAGACCCCGCTTCGTTTGGTACTTTAGCAGAACAGCTGTGTGTATCAGTTTGTAGATTTGCATTACCTCTCCTGCATTTATCAGGGCCAAGAGACCACTTTGTGAGAGCCACGACACAGGCAAGGGTGTTGGTGATCCGGTCATAGGCGGAGAACAGGGCAGCGTCTCCCCAGGAGCTGTCTGGGAGCTGGTTGTCGAGAATCCACCGCAGGGTGGTGGGGAACTGGGGGCTGTCGCCGTCATCGAGCCTCGGCACCAGGGCGACCCAGGCTGTGTCGTATGCCGACACACTGATATCGCCGTCACTCATCGACCCCAGCATCATCCTCACTTGGTCGACCAATGGCTGCTCGAACTCTGTTCCGGGAATCACACAGTAGTCGTCGAGCTCACATGGTTCTTCAGTCCGTTCTAGAATCTGAATATCATTTCTGACAAGGTTTGTTTTTAACCCTGCAGGTACGTTGAAACACACGAATGATTAAATGTATCCAGCGTAAGACATCATATTCATTTTGAAGTAACAAGAATAATAATTCCTCGATGTAGATCAACATGCTATCAAATTTCAGTTCCAGGTCTAAAACTAAATTCAAGCTCCACTTTATACAGATTGAGGTTGGGTTAAGTTCATCTAGGATTTTATTAGCTGATGAAAGAACTGACAGTATTATAGTATGTCGAAAATATTTCTATCATCAGACTTGACTTTAAACTGCAGAAGCATTCTTTTCTATAGTTGATGCTTTGGGATCGGATAAGAAAGCTACATCCTTGATCTAAAGTAGATTTCATATAGGTTTGGGTTCCTTCTCTCCGTGAGACCAAAAACCATAGTCATTGACGGACCATTTATTCTTGTCTCACCTACTAATCAACGTGTTGTGTGCTTCAAAAATCTGAATCCTACCCCTCACTTGTATACCTTTTACTCGTGTTTCTGTGCACTCTGTCAGTATCTATGCGACTCGTCTTGGCGACAAATGGCATACCATGTCGTTTTATGGAAAAGAACCTAAGACATTGACGGATCATTTGTTCTTTTATTCGAACCATGCAAGAGAACTACATGTGATACATTGTAGGAGAAGAAAAACATCGGGGGAAAGAACTCGAGAGTACAGCGGAAAAAACACGACAGATATATATGGCTAAAACAACATATGTACTCATTATAGCCATTATAGGCTGGCAGATAGCAAAACAACAGACGGTAGAAATTAACGGGAGATGGGCTGCTGAGATTACTTAGTAAATTACTCCCTCCATCCCATAATATAAGAGCGTTTTTGACACTAGTGTAGTGTTAAAAACGCTCTTATACTCTGGGACGCTTGCCCGGTGCTAGCTAGATGTAGATAGTAACACTAAAAGCGAGTGATGGAGAGAACAACATGATAAAGCAAACACAAGAAAACCGGGTCCCATCCCAAGTCAAGGCAACAATACCTTTAGCATTGGATACGCTGGTGGCCTGCACAATCTGGAGAGCCACGCGAGCGCCGGTGGCTTCCACAAGGGCAGCATCTCCTTTGCCGCCGAAACGGCATGGACCTGATTGTTCAAAGAGAAAGCGATCAGAGCCAATCCCACGACAAGCGCCTATGTCGGTTTCGTTTCAAATTCAACACGGCATGACAGAACATTTGACTGAAACGGCAGGCAGCTCCTGCAGCCGTCGTGATCGGCGCACGAATAATTGCACGATACACATGGTGCATGGATTAATCATGGTACACGCCCACATGAAACATCGTATAAACAGATAAACCAGAGCCACACACAAAGAGGGTAACAGAAAGCGACATCGATCGAGCACCTTTGACGACGAGAGCACGCCCGTGGCGGTAGCCCGATGGCACCAACGCCGGCGGCAAGAGGCGGAGCTGCATGCTGGGCTCGGCAATGCACGTGCCTAAGTCCGCAATGAACACCACTCCTCTGATCCCTCTCAACTGTGAGGAGTCAAGGATAATAATGAGGCGACGATGATGATGTCGATGTTGATGATGAAGCAAAGGAAAGGGTGGCCGGTAACGAATGAGCGAAACCGAGAGCGGTGCGGGGTTATTCGGAGGAACGTGTGTGTGTGTGCATATTATATAGAAGTGTATGCGTATGTAGGGATGTGGGAGAAGGATGCAATGGAATGATTCCTGCGCGGCAAAGGCCTCTGGTAGTGGACAGAAGGCTTTGGAAACGTTGGCTTTGTGAACGGGTGGTGTGTGCGTGTGAGGGCGATGGTGAGATGCTCCGCCCCATCACGCCAAGATGCCACCCCACAACCGGTCCGGGGAGGGAGGCAGCCAGATCCCTTTTGTTCAGCCGGTCACTGATCTGCTCCGGTTGCGGTAGATTCCTCGTGTTGTTCCGGAGCGGAGTAGAAAAAGGGACCGCGTCTCGACGATCTACACGACGACTATGCATGCATAGCGCGCTATACAAAATAGCGGCGCCCTTAAAAATATGCTATTAACGTGCTATAGCGCGCTATAGCATGCTATTAGCGAGAGATTATACATATATTAATTTAGCGAGATGATTCTTAATATGCTATAGCGTGCTATTAGCGTCGCTGTAGCGCGCTATTTTTTTCACTGATATGCATATGCATATGCATGCCGGGTAGGGTAGGGTAGGGTAATCCCTCGTGTTGCTTCCTCGTTGTTTATGTTCGGCGGGCGAGACGAGACGGAACGAGGAACACATGACGTGAGCTATGGGCTAGGCTATGCTGCGTGCGTGGATGGGTTGTGTGATGCTACCTTGGGTGTGGCGAGCCGCGCCGACTCCCGCCGGTGGAGATTAGCCGCGGCCGCCCGGGGTGTCGGCGGCGGGGACGGGCTCGGGATCGCCGTCGCGCGTGGGGCGGCGGCCGAGAGGCCGGGCCACGGGGTCCCGGCATCACTGCCGCTCGGAGGGGGTGTGGAGCTGGAGATCCTCGGTGGTTCCGGGAGGCGGCTGGCGGGGGTCGATGGAGACGGGGACGGAGCGGAGGCGATTGCTCTGTTTCTCCGACCAGAGTCGTGCCTGCGGGTGGACCCCATCTTTAGAGCATCAAGGCCCTAGACTAGTTTAGATTTAGTTGTAACTCTAAAGATGGACGGTCGCGGGGATAAAACTAAATCTAAAAACATCCAAACACACAAACCTAAAAACATACTCCTTCCGTCCCAAAATAAGTGTCGATGACCTAGTATAAAATTTGTACTAGTTTAGTACTAAATCCGTCACACTTATTTTGGGACGGAGGGAGTAGTACATAAAACTAAATCTAAACTAGTCTAGGGCTTGATGTTGAGGTAGAACTCGGTCGCGGAACGGTAGGTGTACGCGAGCTCGTAACCCTCCTTGGCAGCCTTGAGTCGCACGACGACGCCTTCTTCTCTGGCCTCGAACGCCCCCTTCGCCTTGTGGAGCTCGATCCTCGCCTCTCGGAGACCCTTGGTGGCCAAAGGGCCTCCCCGATCTCGTCGAACTTGCTCCATGCCCTCAGGCCGCCGCTGCGGGAGAGGGCGCCGCGCTCCCTGGCCAACTTTGAGCGCCATGTCTCGACCGGGGACGTCTGGAGCTGCCTACCTGGGCATCGTGGCAGACTCGCTTGTGCGGTGGTGAGCCGCCACGACCCACGGCCACCATGCTCGCGATATCCGCTTAACATGGATCTGCTCGAAACGAGTGTGTGCGCGTGAGAAACGGTCGCCGGAGTGGGGGATTTGGTGCCGGAGTGGGCGATTTGTGGCAAAGGCGGGTGGGGGAAATGCTGGGTAGGAACCCTAAATCGATCTCTAACTGGTAAATAGAGTGGCGGAGCTGGGATTTTACGGGCCGCTGATACGTGTCCAATGTATTTATAATATTTGATTGTTAAATATCAAGTTATCATTTTTATATGCTTTATATGCCATTTCATATTTTTTATGGACTAACATATTAATTTAGTGGCTAGTGTCAGTTTCTGTTTTTACATGTTTTTTGTTTCACAGAAAAACCATGCCTACAAATGTCCAAACACGATAAAACTTTACAGGGATTTTTTCTGGAACATAAGAGACCCTAGAAACTTCAGAGGGAGTCAAGAATATCCATAGGGGCCCCACAAGCCAAGAGGGTGCGGCCTGGGGGCGTGCCCGTGCCGACCTGACTTGTGCCCCCCTTTGCTCCGTTTGCCCTAGTCTATGGCCTATAAATTCACATATATTCTGAAACCCTCGAAGTAAGATCTGAAATAATTTTAGCGCCGCCGCGATCTCATCAGGAGCCCTTTTTAGGTACTCTCCCGGAGGAGAAAATCATTGGGGAGGTTATCTTCATCAACCTTGTTGCCTCCATAATTATGTGTGAGTAGTTCCTTGAGGACATATGGTTAATAGCTAGATGACTTTCTCTTTCTCTTTCAATCTTCAATACAATGATCTGCTCTAAGACAAATCCGATGTAATCTTTTACGATGTGTTTTTTGGGATCCGATAAATTGTGGGTTTATGATTAGATTATTCATTGATCTATTATGAGGTGCTTGAGCCTTATTTGCTGCGTAATTTTAAAAGCCTTATAATTCTCTCCGATCTATCGGTCTACTTGGCCAAGTTTGATATATTTATCATCAGCGGGAGAGGTGCTCTCTGGTTCAATCTTGCGGTGATCGTGTCCAATGACAAAAACGATAAGGGAATGTATTTGTATTGTGTTACTAAGGATAAAACGATGTATTTTTGTTATATTGATTGATCTTATTCTGTCTACATTATGTCATCTTGCTTATTGCGTTACTCTGTTTGTTATGAACTTAATACTTTGAGATGCATGCTAGATAACGGTCTTTGGATGGAGTAATAGTAGTGACGTCAATAATTTTAACGATCTACTTATCACAGACATAATGCATATGTAATGCTTATGCCATGAATGATCACAATTATAACTATGCGCAATTATGTCAATTGCCCAACAATAGTTTGTTTACCCTTCACTATTCTGCTTTCGAGAGAGATGTCAGTGGTGAACCTATGGTCTCCGGACCCATTCTCAATTAATTTGCAAGTTCCTACAATTGCTATCATTAACACTATCTGCTTTTAATCTTGTAACTGACAAGAACAAGGCGAGTGACGACCCCTTGCTTTTGTTGGGTGCAAGCACTTGTTTTGTTTGTGTGCAGGTGCTGCTAACGTTGTCAGTGTGGTGCCTTCTACTGGTTCGATAAACCTTGATTCTTAACTGTGGGAAATACTTTATACTCCCTCACCACCGCTAGAGGACGTGGCCGGACAAAGTCTGGCCGGTGTCCGCGGCAGGGGGCATTCCGCTTTCTCGCCCAAGGCCTCCGCCACAGGGCGGCGCGGCCTGGGATGGGACACCGGGATGGCGAGGGTCGCGGTGGTGTGGGGCGGCGCACAACGGGCTTCGAGATGGCAGATCGTGCAGGCGAGGGGGTGGTGGAGTATAGGGATCCGCCCCAATATGGCGTCCGGCTTCAGCCGGCGGAGCAGGCTGGTGTCCTCTGCCGTGGCGACGATGGCGTCGACATTGTGGAGGCAACGGTGTGGTGGCGGTCCTAGTGCTCCTATCGCATCACGCCAACAATCTGCATGATCGGTCCTCCTCGATCTGGCCATCAACGTGTCCAGAACTGTTGCGAAAGATCTTGCCCAAGGATATCTGAATCGGATAGAATCCGGTCGTGCACGTCCATATGAGTCTACATGGCTCCATGAGGGTGTTCCGCGAAGCTTTGTTGTTTGTTGACACCATGGGACATGTAAGTATCTCAATTTTCGTGGCGTAGACAGCTGAGGGAGTCCGGGATTAAGGGGTCCTCGGGCTGTTGGCTTATATCTTATGTGGACCAGCCTGGTGGGCCGCCTTGGGACATCTTCGGGAAGGCCGGACTACAGGATGACCCCATGCTTAGGGGGGAAGGTTCCGAAGACTTGGTGTGTCATCCAAGTAAGAATGGGTGTATCTATGCCCGGATGGAAACTGGCCATTTGTAACCCTAGGGACCCCTGGTGTCTATATAAACCGGGGGGCTTAGTTCGTAGAAGGACAAGTCAACTCATTAGGGTTTAGCTCATTTGATCTCGAGGTAGATCTACTCTGTAACCCTCATACTCAGCAATACAATCAAGCAGGACGTAGGGTTTTGCCTCCTCACGAGGGCCCGAACCTAGGTAAACACCGTCTCCTTCGTCCCCTGTTACCATTGTTCCTAGATTCACAGTTCAGGACCCCCTACCCGAGATCCGCCGGTTTCGACACCGACATTGGTGCTTTCATTGAGAGTTCCACTGTGAGATCACTTGTGGATTGATGGCTCGCCTAATCATCAGCGAACAGACCCGGAACGAGGACATCTTCGTCCGCGGACATGTCTTCTTGTTCGGCAGCGTCGTGCTGCATGCTAACTCGACCGGTCACCTAGGCCGGATCGAAAATTTCGCCCACGGTCAGGAGATCAGGTTCGGGAACCTAGAGTTCACCGCCGACTCCCGTGGCGATCTGTTCCTCGCTGAACCCTCGGTTTCGTCCGACGGGCCCGGAGATCCCGGAGCTTCAACTCCGGGCCCACTATCTGGCTCGGCCCTTAGATCCATCTCCACCGGAGGTCCGGCCTCGAGCCCGGACTCGGTGATGGTACCTGAATATCAAAGTTCGACCTTCGCCGAACACGTCCATCCCGAAGACGCCTTGGAGCTCAACTCCAAGGGCCCTCAGGAAACCGATCTGGTCGTCCTCTCGTGGTCAAACGAGGCCCTAGAACAGATCCAGTCGATGGCAATCGAGGACAATCTTACCTTGACCCACGTTCCGGTTGACCTAGAGGCCGGTTACGGGGAATTTTACGGCCCACCCGCCGCCCATTTGGTAGCCACTGTTGAAGACTTAACCGACATGTTGGACTATGCCTCCGAAGAGGCAGAACACATGGATGAAGAGATCGGCGACCCCGGCCCTGTGATCACTGGGCGGTGGACAACCACCTCGACCTATGATGTTTATATGGTGGACACCCCTAATGGCAGGGAGAACCACACCCCTAGGAAGAATGGCAAAAAATCCGGCGAAGCATCAAAACACCGGAAACAACGCAAGCGATCCAAGACCAACAAGGGAAGGGAAGCCGCTGCAGGCACCGGGGAAATGGATACCCCGGAGGACCTTGGCGACCCTGAAGCCCCCGCGGAGCCGTTGGAGGACCCGGAAAGGCCGACGGATCAGCAAGACGCCGAGGACCTCAATGATTTCGAGGATGATAACTACCTCCCACATGCCAGGGAGGAAGAAAACCTCAAAGCTGAAGACTTCAACGTCCCCGAAAACCCCGAGGACCAAGAACGATTCAGGCAACGGCTCATAGCCACTGCTCGGAGCTTAAAGGCAAAGCAGCGGCAACTCAAAGCCGAACAAGACACCATCAACAACAGATGGACAAAAGTTCTGGTGGCCCAAGAAGGGTTCGGCACTGAGCGGCCAGACCAAAAGAGGAGTTACCCTCGCTGGCGCCTGCTGCCACAATTCGATGACGAGGCCCTTGAGCCCGAATCTCCCAGGCGCACTCAGTATGACCAGCCAGACCGCCCCCCTCGAGGACAGGACAGGGTGGCTCAAGACATCGAGTACTGACCCACGTCACCCCGTAGGAGAGGAAAGGGGCCAACACATCCGGAAGATCAATACGATCTTCGGCAGGACCTGTACTACAGGTCAGGCCACACCAGATCCATTTACGGATCTAGGGGACGCTCCCCCGTTATACGGGAGGGTGTTGACACACGAACACGTCACCATGTACCCTCGACGCCGGGGGTGATGCACCGCAGCTCACGTCGAAGGAGGACCGTCCGGCAGCGCGATACGCAAGACAGCCGGCGGACGCTTTTGCAGACTCGAAACCCCGCACGCCCGGGAGGGACCCCGTCAGGGAGTGCGGCGGCTATGGGCTGCTCTAGGTCGATTTTCTCGCCCCTAGAGCCTCGGGATTCGCAGCTCTCAAACTCGAGGAACGGCGAAGAACGAGAGAGAAAACCGATGGAGAGATAAAACGTAGATGAAAAAGTGGTATAGATTAATTTCTTCGATTGTGTGTTTTTTCAATCGCCCGTCACCTCCAATATATATAAGAGGCGGATGGACTTCCCGTACAAGCAAAGGATTCATCTAGATTTTCCTCACAAGAAAATTACACCGAATCACGTCCTAGAGTCCTAGTTCTAGCTAAACTCGGATTCAGCCCGAATCTGGCCCAAACTTCCGTCTTGCTTCTTGCGCGGGCCGCAGAATCTGCATATGACCTCCGATTGAGACGATATTTATATCAAAATCAATCGTTTTGACGAGACGAACAATTCTTCTGTTGATCACTTCTCCAAACAAGGCCATCTTGAATACTTCACGAGGCCATCTTTAACTTCCAGTCGGATTCAGTCCTGCGGCTGACTAAGGTGTCCGAGTTTTGTAGAAATTCTGCAGGCCATACATTACCTCAAATGATGATGACTCCAAAAGCAAAATTGACCGTATCGACGAGGCAAAACTTTTTCGCGTTGTAAGTTTTTCCATTCGATGTCTTCTTGATGGCCTAATAGATTACGCAACCCATCAGACATCACCTCGGCGAGTGTCTGATCCCTCGCGTCAGGCTATGCCGATGGCCTTACTATGCCTACGGCTGGGCGGTCGGCATACCTCCTTCTATGCCGATGGTGACCGTCAGCGTAGTTAAATCCTGACACTTCAAGTGTAATTTTGGCCCTTAAGATGAGGTTGAAAAGTGATGACCAAAACATCGAAGTTGTTCAATTTGACGATGCAGAACTTTTTCATGTTGAACACCTTTTCATTTAAAGACATCTCAACTGCATTTTGTACCGTGTCAAAATCTGGTGTCAACACATGCCCCCCTGTTTTTCGGCAAAATTTGTATGCCGAAAAATATGTTGCATCTTTGTTTGTTCTAAGGACGATGTAAACACTCCATCGGCCATTCGTATTTCTCAGGGCGATAATTATATATCGGCCATGTTTATGCTAAGGGCGATAATGTATATCGGCCATTGCCTACTTAGGCTTCTTGCCACACACTCGGGTGGTACCTTTTCAAATATTTGCCATTGAGAGCCCGAGGTAGCATTGTCCCTTGAATTGATTCCACCAAATATGAGTTTCCAGGAACTACTCTCGCAATCTTAAAAGGACCTTCCCAGTTTGGAGACCACTTCCCGAATTTTCTATCTCTTGAACCAATCGGCAGGATCACCTTCCATACGAGATCGCCAACTTGAAAATTCTTCAACTTGACCTTTTTGTTATAAGCTCTTGCTACTCTCAACCTGTCTCTTTCTATGGCCTTTAAAGCAGCCAAACGTTTATCGGCAACTTCATCAATATTGTCCATCATTAAGTTATAAAAGTCCACAGCCGATAAATCATTTTGTTTGGCTATTCTCAAAGCACTCAAATTCACTTCCACTGGTAAAACGGCCTCCTGGCCATATACTAGCTCATAAGGGGTTACCTTTGTAGCACCGTGCTTTGAGATTCTATGTGCCCACAAAGCTTCAGACAACAACTCATGCCATTTCCTTGGATTATCCTCAATCTTCTTCTTGATGAGCTTGAGTAATATTTTATTGCTAGACTCAGCTTGTCCATTAGCTCGGGCATAATACGGAGAGGAATTGAGCAACTTTATCTTATAAGATTCGGCAAATTCTCTAACTTGATGTGACATGAAAGATGAACCTTGATCTGTAGTTAATGTTTGAGGAATACCGAATCTATGAATAATGTGCTCGGTTATGAATTGAATTACCTCCGTATGTATCATGTTCTTGAGAGGTACTGCTTCAGACCATTTAGTGAAATAATCTGTTGCCACCAACACGAACCGATGCCCCTTTGAGGAAGATGGATGAATTTCTCCAATGAAGTCTAAACCCCACCCCCTAAAAGGCCATGGTTTGATAATAGGATGTAACATGGCAGCAGGAGCCAATTGAATATCACCAAACTTTTGACAAGCTTCACATCCTTTATAATATCTGAAGCAATCATTAATCATCGTCGGCCAATAAAACCCAGCACGTCGCAACAACCACTTCATCTTGGGAGCCGACTGATGAGTTCCACAAATACCTTCATGTACCTCTCCCATGGCAACTCTAGCTTGGTCTTCATCTAGGCACTTTAAAAGAATATCATCAACCGTTCGGCGATATAGGGCATCATCCCTCATCTTATATTTGAAAGCCATACGCCGAACAGCCCTGTCCACCCTTTTACTCGGATCATGCAAGTAATCAATAATGGGCTTCCTCCAGTCTAGATTTTCACCTGCACTAGATTCTTTGTTAGTGGCCGAAGTGGTGTATTCTGGTTCGGCCTCTTCCATACTGGCAAAGCTAGACATCGGCTTTTGAGAAATATGAAACATGCTATGATCCACATGGTAGCCGGATGCTTGTTGTGCCAAATCATTTGCTCTCCAATTGTCATGTCTAGATATATGAGCAATGCTAAAAGAATCCAAAGTACAAATTATATCTAGACATTTATCAAGAGAAACATTAAGTGATTCGTCGAAACATTGAAAAACTCTGGATACTTGTTGTACCACTAATAACGAATCACCAAAAGCCTCAATATGTGTAGCACCTATAGACATCATCATCTCTAGGCCGAATAACAATGCTTCATATTCGGCCTGATTATTTGTGCAAAAATATTCTAAGCGACATGAGGCTTCAAAAACAGCACCATGAGGAGATATATAAACAACACCAACACCTTGGCCATTGCTACAAACTGAACCATCAAAATACAATCTCGATGGTACTAACGAGACAATATTTATATCAACACTATGCTTGTCATTAATCCGATGCTCAACAATAAAATTAGCAACTATTTGGCCTTTCATAGATTTCAGAGATTCATAGGCCAAATCATATTCAATTAAAGCATAAGCCCATTTACCAATTCTACCACTAAGAATTGGTCTATGCAACATGTACTTAATAACATCGGTTTGACAGGCTACTACGCAAGTACTCGGCACTAAGTAATGTCTCAGTTTTGTGCAAGCATAATATAAACACATGCATAATTTCTCAATAAATGTATACCTTGTCTCGGCGTCCAATAAACGTCGGCTCAGATATGTAATGACATGCTCTTTTCCTTCGATCTCTTGAGTTAAAACAGCACCAATAACACCTTCCTCTGCTGCAACGTAAAGCTTAAATGGCTCCCTATGCTTGGGGGCTTTCATCACCAGAGGAGTGCACAAATAATTCTTGATTGTATCAAATGCTTCTTGCTGTTTTGCCCCCCAAGTAAAATTGGCATCGTTCTTTAACCGAAGGATGTGAGTGAATGCATCAACTTTCCCTGACAAGTTGGCTATGAATCTCCTCAAATAATTGACTTTGCCAAGGAATTTTTGCATATCTTTTTTGCATGTTGGAGCCTCCACTTTGCGTATAGCTTCTATCTTTTTGGGATCAATCTCTACGCCATTTTCATGAATAATGAAACCCAGAAACTTGCCAGCTGACACGCCGAATGCACATTTCAAAGGATTCATTTTCAGACCATACTTTTTCATTCTTCCAAAGGCTAAACGCAAATCGGCCAGATGAGATTCAAACGCATCCGATTTGACAACAATATCATCAATATAAACCTCAAGTATAACACCGAGTAAATCATGGAAAATTAAATTCATAGCCCTTTGATATGTGGCACCAGCATTTTTTAATCCAAAGGTCATTACTATCCACTCAAATAAACAAAGGAAACCAGGGCATCGAAAAGCCGTTTTGGAAATGTCTTCTTCGGCCATAAAAATCTGGTTATACCCCGCATTACCATCAAGAAAGATAATGACCTTATATCCAGAAGCATCATTAATAAGCATATCAGCTATGGGCATGGGATACTCATCTTTGGGTGTAGCTCTATTCAAATCTCTGAAATCAATGCACACCCTCAACTTGCCGGAGCCTTTCTTCTCTACTGGTACAATGTTGGCAATCCACTCGGCATACCTGCAAGGTCTAATAAAATTAGCTTTAAGCAAACGACCGATCTCTTCCTTGATCCGGTCATATGTTCTTGGATTAAACTTTCTGGCCGATTGCTTGTAAGGCCTAAAACCGACCTTTATAGGCAATCGATGCTCCACTTGCTCTCGGCTTAAACCTGGCATCTCATGATATTCCCATGCAAAGCAGCAAACATATTCTTTTAACAGCTCGATCAACTTAACCTTATGATCGGCTCTTAAATTTTTGTTTACAAATGTCGGCCTAGGAATTGAACCATCTCCTATATCTATTTCTTCTAATGGATCAGCCGACGTGAAACCCTGTCCAAGTTTATCCATATCATCTAATTCCTCTATAGACTCATACACATCATTCTCATTGGACCGATATTCCGTAAGTCTCTTTTGTAACCACTCAGAATTAGGATCCATTTAAATACATTATGCTTTGGAGTCGATTGCCACCAACCGGCTTTAAAGAAATGGGCACAAAACCATTCTTTGTAGTGCTGAGAAAATCAAACTCTGATAGGTCGCACCCCGTTAAGCAAGTAGCATTAGGATGTTGCCAATCCATCGATGCATCGGCCAAAGCAACACAAGCCGAATTATCCGCATGAATGACTTCCACTTCGTCATCAACCCACTGAATTAAAAACTGGTGCATAGTAGATGGCACGCACTGGTTTGCATGAACCCAATCGCGGCCTAAAATCACATTGTAGTTACCTTGCACCTCGGCGACAAAGAATGCAGTAGCCAAAGTTTTGCTTCCGACTGTAAGCTCCACATACATCACACCTTTGGCTTCAGTTTTCTCTTTGCCTTCAAATCCATTAAGCACCATATTGGTCTTTATCAACTCTTCGTCGGGTAAGCCCAGCTTCTTGAAGACCGAATAGGGCATAAGATTCACCACAGCACCACCATCAACAAGCATCCGAGCAAGTGGTGAGTCGTTAATATGACCTCTGAGGTACAATGGTTTTAAGTGCGTCACCGACTCTTTCGGCTTTTCGAATATTGCATTTTTAGGGCCAAAATCTAGCTGAGCCACTTCTCCTTCTTCATCTACAGCACGAAACTCAGCGGGTAAATAATACACCATATTGATATCCATACCTTCATGAACTGGTGTTGACCCATAGTCCAACATATCATCTTGTTCCTCGGGTGCGTCCACGGAATCTGAAATCTGTTTGAGTGTAGAGGAAGTGATAGGTGGCGGAGATGATGTCATAGCTGCATCGTCCTCTGTTGGTGGTGTAGGTGTTGCTGTGATACATGTAGAAGCCGCTGCATCTTGTCTTTGTTTAGGCTTCCACACTTGTTTTGTTGGTATCATGGGCCGAGTGTCATTGAATAATTTATCTCTTTGTTTCTCGGCCTCCTGTTCTGCCATCTCTTGATTCCTCAACCTCTGTAGTTTCCTCTTTTGTGTCTTTGTTAGCCCTGGAGGACACCACTTCGGCTGAGTGTATTTAGGGTCTTGTGGCTTTGCTTGGCTAGTGCTTGCCTCATGGTCATTAGCCGAGTGCTTTGGCGCGATAGCAAGTATCGGCTCCGTCGGGTTGCTATGCACAGTCGGCTGCGGTATGGTAAATGTTTTGGTGCCCAAGATGAGTGAGTCGGCATTGATTTTTTCCTTGCTTTTGCTTGACTCGACTGCTGCAGTATTAGGTGACTTAGCACGCCACACTTGATTGCTGACCCCCTTTTGATTATCTTGCCTTGGCCGATTGACACCATTGTTCAAACGGCCTCGTACGGGGTAAGAAAGCCTCTCACGAACAGGCCTTCTTGGTTCTGCCCACCCTGGATGAAATGCATAAGGGGCCATAGGGGGCTGCCCCCATCCTCCATTGAAGCTTCGCACGTGGCATGGCGCATAAGGGGGTGGTGCCATCCATGGTCCTGGTGCCCACGACCCATATGGTCTTGCGTGATGCTGAAATTCTTGCCTTGGAGGTGATCTTGAACGTTTCAAATTTGATGACCGGTTAAAACTAGAACCGGTCGCTTGATTGGCATATTTGGACAGCAACATATCAAAAGTTGGCTTGATTCTCTTGCGATGCACTTTAGCTTCATTTTTCTTCCACCTGCCAACCTCTGGACTCTTGGGCTTAACAAATTTGACATGAGTGTTCTCTTGTGCTTGCGGTTGCCCCCCAAGTGTAGGATTATTGACGATGATCTTAATTATCTCCTTGCCACCGGGCTGTTTGTCAAGCACAACTTGTCTCCCCAAGACCTTGTCACCCTCCTTGCTTTTCCTGGGCTCACCTACGACAACATTGGACTTATTAGCAGATTCGGCTACCTCTGGCCGAATGAGCAGCTTCTTCCCCTCCATATCCATGGTGTTCATAGGAAAGGGCTGTTTATCAACTTGCATCTCAGAAAAGTTCAATCGTCTGTCATTAATGGCCGATTGTATCTGTCGTCGAAAAACATTGCAATCATTAGTAGCATGAGAAAAAGAATTATGATACTTGCAATAAGCATGCCGTTTCAGCTCTTCAAACGGCGGTAAAGTATGCGATATTCTGATAATCTTAGCTTGCAACAAAGCATCAAATATTCTATCACACTTAGCAATGTTAAAAGTAAACTTCATCTCCTCATCACGATTCTTATGAATCGGTTTCAGATCATTGCAAGTAAATGGTTTGGCCTTTGATGGCCACACAAATTTAGTAGCATAAATATCGCCCTCATCGTCCGAGCGATCACTATCATATTCAACCATATTCATCTTTGGATGATCAGTTTTATATATATGCACTTCTTTAAGATCTTTGCTTCGGCTTTCCTGAGCCAAAGCTTTTTGCAAGACTTGGTTGATACTTAAAAACTCATAGCCTTCTAGATTTTCTCTTATGTGAGTTCTCAAACCATTAAGCACAAGATCTGCCAAGTCTCTCTCGGTTATCACCAAACTATAACATCGGTTTTTTGTATCTCTAAATCTCTTGACGTAATCGGAAACTGATTCATCATGCTTCTGCTTAACCGATGTAAGATGTGACAACTTAAGTTCATTGTCGCCGCTATAGAAGTGATCATGAAATTTCTGTTCTAGCTGCGACCACACACGAATAGAACCATGTGGTAAAGAAGAAAACCATGGAAATGCTGTACCAGTTAAGGACAAAGGAAATAAACGCACTTTCAATTCATTTAACGAGCCCGCTTCACCTAACTGAGCTAAGTATTGACTAACATGCTCCCATGTGGTTTTTGTGCCCTCTCCATTGAATTTAACAAAATCTGGAATTTTATATCCCGGAGGGCACTGGATTGCATCAAAGTACTCAGGATACGGTTTTTGGTAAATCCGATTCCTAGGTAATTCAACACCAAAATTTTCCCTAAGCATCTTAGCCATCTCCTCTCTAAAATTAACTAGAGCATCGTCCGTAGTAGACGATGAAGTTTGCTGCAGTGGCATAGGATGAGTAGGATTACTAGCTGCAGATAGAAACTGTGGCATGTATGCCGAACCATAGTTCAGCAGTGGTCTAGCAGCGTTTGCACCTACATGTAATGTTTGGTTCGGCGTTGCCACTGAACTTGGCATGCTCATAACAGGATTAATGGGTGCAGCCACAATCTGATTTGTTTGAGTAGGATAATAATTCATCGGCATGGGAGGCGCCGATGAAATAGGTAAAGACAGATTAGGGCTTTCTACGCTAGTAGGCACACCAATATTACGAGTAGATGATTGAGGCATATTTTTCGAGCATTAGAATTCTCTAAAAAGGATTGATATACCAGATTGTTACCATCAGCAATACGACCCTCAATCTCGGTCCACTGCTCAGGAGAAAAGGTAGTACTCACAGGGGGTTTAACCTGCTCGGCTTGAAGAGGAGGGAACTTGATTTCTCCAATCGGAGTGATGTTGCCTTGGCGATCCTTCTTGAAGTTTCCAAGGAACTCCTGCAACTCCTTCTCTTCGCGCGCCTTCTTGTAATCCTCATAAGCTTGGCGATGATCAGCCAATAGTTCATCAAGCTTGGGCTTAATGATGTTATCGGCGTCTACCTCGGATGGCTTGGGAAGATCAGACATGATGGTTGATGATGATGATTGATCTTTTTTCCCCAGCGGAGTCGCCAAAAAGTGTGTTGACACACGAACACGTCACCGTGTACCCTCGACGCGGGGGTGATGCACCACAGCTCACGTCGAAGGAGGACCGTCCGGCAGCGCGATACGCAAGAAAGCCGGCGGACGCTTTTGCAGACCCGAAACCCCGCACGCCCGGGAGGGACCCGTCAGGGAGTGCGGCGGCTATGGGCTGCTCTAGGTCGATTCGCTCGATCCTAGAGCCTCGGGATTTGCAGCTCTCAAACTCGAGGAACAGCGAAGAACGAGAGAGAAAAACGATGGAGAGATAAAACGTAGATGAAAAAGTGGTATAGATTGATTTGTTCGATTGTGTTTTTTTTCAATCGGCCGTCACCTCCAATATATATAAGAGGCGGCTGGACTTCCCGTACAAGCAAAGGATTCATCTAGATTTTCCTCACAAGAAAATTACACCGAATCACGTCCTAGAGTCCTAGTTCTAGCTAAACTCGGATTCAGCCCGAATCTGGCCCAAACTTCCGTCTTGCTTCTTGCGCGGGCCGCAGAATCTGCATATGACCTCCGATTGAGACGATATTTATATCAAAATCAATCGTTTCGATGAGACGAACAATTCTTATGTTGATCACTTCTCCAAACAAGGCCATCTTGAATACTCCACGAGGCCATCTTTAACTTCCAGTCGGATTCAGTCCTGCGGCTGACTAGGGTGTCCGAGTTTTGTAGAAATTCTGCAGGCCATACATTACCTCAAATAATGATGACTCCAAAAGAAAAATTGACCGTATCGACGAGGCAAAACTTTTTTACGTTGTAAGTTTTTCCATTCGAGGTCTTCTTGATGGCCTAATAGCTTACGCAACCCATCAGACATCACCTCGGCGAGTGTCTGATCCCTCGCGTCAGGCTATGCCGATGGCCTTACTATGCCTACGGCTGGGCGGTCGGCATACCTCCTTCTATGCCGATGGTGACCGTCAGCGTAGTTAAATCCTGACACTTCAAGTGTAATTTTGGCCCTTAAGATGAGGTTGAAAAGTGATGACCTAAACATCAAAGTTGTTCAATTTGACGATGCAGAACTTTTTCATGTTGAACACCTTTTCATTTAAAGACATCTCAACTGCATTTTGTACCGTGTCAAAATCTGGTGTCAACAGAGGGCTACCGATCGTGGATCGACCGCAACCACAGAAACCGGGAACAATACCGGGCTAAACCAACAGCCGACTTTCGGCGCGACGTAGCCCGGATTAGAGGCGCCGCACACCCACTGTGTTTCACAGACGAGGTCATGCAACACCAGTTCCCCGAAGGGTTTAAACTCGTTAACATAGAATAATTCGACGGAACGACGAACCCGGCCGTATAGATCGAGGACTTCCTTCTCCACATCCATATGGCCAGAGGAGACGATCTCCATGCCATCAAATACCTACCACTCAAACTGAAGGGACCACCTCGGCACTGGCTAAACAATCTCCCCGAGAACTCCATTGGGAGTTGGGAGGATCTCAAAGACGCCTTCCGCTCTAACTTCCAAGGCACTTATGTCCGGCCCCCGGACTCTTCCGACCTAAGCAACGTCGTCCAGAAGACTAGCGAATCGGCCAGGCAGTTCTGGAATCGGTTCTTGACTAAGAAGAACCAGATCGTCGACTGTCCGGACGCCGAGGCAATAGCCTTGTTAAGACACAACATCCGGGATGAATGGTTAGCTCGCCAGCTCGGCCAGGATAAGCCGAGAACGATGTCTGCCCTCACCTCCCTTATGACCCGCTTTTGCGCGGGCGAAGACAATTGGCTAGCTCGTCGAAGCCATAACCCCGAAGACCCCGGCACCTCTGAAGTGCGGGACGGTAATGGAAAGCCAAGGCGGAACAAAAATAAACGCCGCCATAGCAATGGTGGCTCAGAAGACACGGCTGTAAACGCCGGTTTCCGTAACTCAAAACCCGGACAGCGGAAGAAGCCCTCTAAAGGGAACAGGGATGGACCTACCGCTTTGGACAAAATCATGGATAGGCCCTGCCAAATCCACGGCACGCAAGACAAGCCAACCACCCACACCAACAGAAACTGTTGGGTGTTCAAACAAGCCGGCAAACTCACAGCCGAGGAACAGAGCTAGAGCACACGCAGCGAGGACGATGAAGAACCTCGCGGGCCGAACAATGGCGTACAGAAGCAATTTCCTCCCGAGGTCAAAACTGTGAACATGATATATGTCACACACATACCCAAAAAGGAGAGGAAACACGCACTTCGGGAGGTCTACGCCGTAGAACCCATAGCTCTGAAGTTTAACCCGTGGTCGGCTTGCCTGATCACCTTCGATCACAGGGATCATCCGACCAGCATCCGTCATGGAGTCTCGGCCGCCCTCGTCCTGGACCCCATCATCGATGGGTTCCACCTCACTAGAGTCCTTATGGACGGAGGAAGCAGCCTTAATCTGATTTACTCAGACACGGCAAAAAAGATGGGTATCGACCCATCAAGAATTAGACCCAGCAACACTACCTTCAAGGGAGTCATCCCTGGTGTCGAAGCACGCTGCTCGGGTACTGTGACGCTGGAAGTAGTGTTCGGTTCGCCCGATAACTTCCGTAGCGAAGACTTGATCTTCGATATAGTGCCCTTCCGCAGTGGCTATCACGCATTGCTCGGCCGTACAACGTTCGCTCGCTTTAACGCCGTTCCCCACTACACATACATGAAGCTCATGATGCCTGGGCCAAAGGGTGTCATCACAGTCAATGGCAATACAGAACGCTCACTCCGGACTGAGGAACACACAACGGCCCTAGCGGTCGAATTCCAGTCTGGCATCGAGGCACCAGGACCCCAACCAGGCGACAAGCTGCGACAGGCGAGCAAGCGGGTTCGAGCACGGCCCGATCTCCCGGAGAAATCTCCCGTTCATCACAAAAGGGATGCACCCCCCACAGCACAGCTGTGCTACCCATCAGGTACGTACCGAGAAGGCACAATTTCGCGCTTAAAATACCATGGGCAGCTGCGGGGGGACACCTCATCACAACAGAGTGGTCGGTTCGACCGAACTACTCTCAACACAACATGCGTCAAACTCATGCATGTCTCGGCGATTTAAACATGTACCTCCCTCAAAGGCCTGTTTGCCGACTATAACCGCCTTTAAAGGAGCATGCTACTCATCAAGAGCAAAGGAATGGAGACGCACAGGGATACGCCAAGGACATCAAGCCGCAGATCAAGAGCCCCGATCGAACCTCCCCTTTGTATACATTTGTTTCTAAAAATACCTGTAACAGTTATGCCCGTAGCATGAATTGTAAAAATTCATAATATATAAAGATCATCTTTTACGGTCTGATTATGGCATTCTATAAAGTGTTTTCCAACTCCCCGCCTCTGGAAGCAAAACTGTTCGGTGCATATTTGATGCAACCGGCTAATAGACCGGGGGGCTTAGCTATAAATCTCGCGCCAAGCATCGTCCCGGCATTGTCCTCTATATGTCCGGCGTGTCGGATTTCTGCGTTATATGCATCGGTTCCGAATTATGTTTTAGGTCAAAGGTTGGGTTGCCCGGCTCCTATGCTTACCCTCTTACGTTCCTCTCGTTCTGCTAAAAGGGTAAAGGGAGAACCACTGCGATTGTATTTCCAGCTCGCCTGGTGAAGTACCTCAGTGGAGAAAGCCAAAAATCGACAGTCATAATAAGCGCAAACCGGTCTGCAATCCGAACACAAGTGTCAAACTAAAAAATCGATAGAGATTATTCCGTGTCATACGAGGGGTTTGCATTCTCGCAAGCCACATGGTAATGGTTTTTACCTCGGTTCACCCGAATACCACACAACACTGGGGGCTAGTAACCAGCACCCGCAGCCAAGCTCCTCCGGCTAAGTGAAATCATTAAAGCCGCATAGTCTGATTGCCTCGTTCCCATCTCTCGCACCACCGCCTCTGGGTTCTGATAATTCAGCTAAGGATAATACTGCGGATGACGGAACACCTCTTGTAATAATTACATGGGGGCTAAAGCCGACGACAGGCAAACTTTCAGTTCCAAAAACGGCCACATAGGAGTCAAAATAATCGAAACACCAAAGCATGATAAACCATGCTATGCATTATCAAGTAAAATAGTCCTCGGACATACAATAACATGTTCATTCGAAAATTACATCCTTAGGGCACTGGGTCTCTACCGACCGAGCACCCTCCATTGCAGCGGCGAAATACAGTTTGGGGCGCCTATGCTCCTTCCCGCGCGGCGGGGGCGCTGTAGCCATCTCGAGTGGCTTCATCCCTGGCCAGTGCATCATAGTCCTCGCAAAGGCCATCCACGCTCCCTCAATACATACATAGCGCTTTAGGACCTCAATGCGGGAGGAGGTGTCGCAAAGCTTCTGCACCAGGCCGAAATAACTGCCTTGTAGTGGCTCCTAAGGCCACAACCGAATGCAGAGGTCCTTCAAGGCCGGCTCCGCCATCCGATGAAGCTCCATCAGCTTCTTCATCTGATAACTAAGAATGGGATGGGGCTCAGGGGTCTGAAATTGCGCCCAGAACAACCTCTGTTCTGCACCCCTGTCCCTAGCCACGAAGTGCTTGGCCGCATCCGCCGCACTCTTCGGAAGATCCGCAAAGGCACCTGAGGAACACCACAGCCGTGTAAGACGAGCAAACCTGTTACCACCAAAGGCACATTAAAGTAAGTACGGCTTACCATCCGCGATCATCCTGACTTGGCGGAGTTCTTCCTCAAAAGACCGCCTATCTACACGCTCCGATTTAAGATCGGTGGACAACGTGGATAGCTCGGCCGCCTGGTCCTTGGTCTTCTGCTCAAGAGCCTCACACTTAGTGCTAGCATCTTGGAGCTCTTGCTGCACCTCGGCCACCCGAGCTTCGTGCTTTTTACTGACATCCTTAAGGGAGCTCAGTTCGGCCGCCACCTGGTCGACCGCCATCTTATGATCGGCAGCCTCTCGCTTGGCCTTCTCCATCTCAGCCTTGAGGTTCTCGACCTCGGAAGAAACGGCTGCAAATACAATGGAAGACCAAAATTCAGGATTTGAAAACAAAAAGAACCTCAATCAACGAGGATTATACAGGGTCTCCGAGACACAATTCCAACTCACTTTGCATTTCATCAAACCGCTTGTTCAGACGGTCAAGCTCCTCGTCGGAGCTCTTGAGCTTCCGGTTGAGCTCGGCCAGCTCCACGTCATGGAGAGCCGCCGCCGATGACGAGGCCTGCAAAGCAAAAAATACGTGAGACATACATCGGAACTGTTGGTCTTAGACCCTGCTACTTCTCGAGCATGCGTTGGTTTTCCCTTGAAGAGTAAAGGGTGATGCAGCAAAGTAGATAAGTATTTTCCTCAGTTGTTGAGAACCAAGGTATCAATCCAGTAGGAGATACAAGCAAGTCCCCAATAGGTGTACCTACACAAATAATCAAACACTTGCACCCAACGCTATAAAGGGGTTGTCAATCCCTTCACGGTTACTTGCAAGGATGAGATCTGATAGAGATAGATAGAATAGATTACTTGAACGGAAAGTAAAACAAAAGTAATAATAAGGCAGCAAGGTATTTTTGGCATTTTTGGTTTTAGATCTGAAAATATAATATGGAAAATAGACCCGGGGGCCATAGGTTTCCCTAGAGGCTTCTCTCATGAAGGAAAATAATACGGTGGGTGAACAAATTACTGTCGAGCAATTGATAGAAAAGCGAATAATTATGAAGATATCCAAGGCAATGATTAAGCATATAGGCATCACGTCCGTGTCAAGTAGACCGAAACGATTCTGCATCTACTACTATTAGTCCACACATCGACCGACTCCTGCCTGCATCTAGAGTATTAAGTTCATGAAGAACAGAGTAACGCATTAGGTAAGATGACATGATGTAGAGGGATAAACTCAAGCAATATGATGAAAACCCCATCTTTTTATCCTCGATGGCAACAATACAATACGTGCCTCGCTACCCCTACTTTGTCACTGGGTGAGGACACCGCAAGATTGAACCCAAAACTAAGCACTTCTCCCATTGCAAGAATTACCAATCTAGTTGGCCAAACCAAACCAATAACTCGAAGAGACTTGCAAAGATATGAAATCATGCATATAAGAATTCAGAGAAGATTCAAATAATATTCATAGATAATCTGAACATAAACCCACAATTCAACGGATCTCGACAAACACACCGCAAAAGAGTATTACATCGGATAAATCTCCATGAAGATCATGAAGAACATGGTATTGAAGAACAAAGAGAGAGAAGAAGCCATCTAGCTACTAGCTATGGACCCGAAGGTCTGAGGTGAACTACTCACGCATCATCGGAGGGGCAATGGAGTTGATGTAGATGCCCTCCGTGATCGATTCTCCCTCCGGTAGATTACCGAAAAAGGCTCCAAGATTGGATCTCACGGGAACAGAGGCTTCCGGCGGCGGAAAAGTATTTTTGTGGCTCTCTTTTGTATCCAGGGAATATTTGGGAATTTATAGGCCGAAGAATAGGGTTAGGAGGGCTGCCGTGGGGCCACAAGCCAGGGGGGCGCCCCCCCTAGGGCGCACCCCCGTGGCTTGTCGCCACACGGCGGCTCTCCTGCCTTCATCTCCAAGTCTGTTGGCTTTCTTATGGTCCAAGAAAAATCATTCCGAAGATTTTGTTCCGTTTGGACTCCGTTTAATATTCCTTATCTGCAATACTCAAAAACAAGGAAAAAACAGAAACTGGCACTAGGCTCTAGATTAATAGGTTAGTCCCAAAAATAATATAAAATAGCATATTAATGCATATAAAACATTCAAAACAGATAATATAATAGCATGGAACAATCAAAAATTATAGATACGTTGGAGACGTATCAGTCCCTCCTTTTCAGACCATCTCCGGAAATAGTCAAGATATCGATTTTACTCGGAACCTTAGGTCCTCTGATCCCCGGATAAGTTTCTTAAACTCACCCAGGGCTCGGGGGCTACTATACCTGTGCAGAATATATATACCTCACAAACAAAGTCCGCATGGAGAAAGGAGCATTACGTGACTCACCTTGAAGCCCGCCAAAAGACCGCTAAAGGACTCCTTCAGTCCGCTATCAACGGACTGAATGCCTTGCAGAACCGCACCCATAAGGATGCGGTGGTCTTCGGCGATAGCGGAGCTACGCAAGGCCTCCTCCATCGCGGCTGGCCACCCGATTATGGCCTGCCCCGTCACGGGCGGCACCAGTGGTGGCACCGCGGCTCCTCCCTATTAAGAAGGTAGAGTCGCCGATATCGGAGACTTGGTGGTCTCCGGAGCCGTTTTCGGAGGGAGCTCCGATGACTCGCGGCCTCCCTCTTTGTCTACCAGGAGGGGCTCGGACTCCTGGTCTTCGGCCACTGAGGTCTGGGGCTCGGTCATAACCTCCTCACCCTCAGTATTCGGCCGAGGAGGGGCCTGCCGGGATATCGCCTCCATGGCCTCTCCAGCGGCCTGGGGAGGGGAAGTGCGGGATGCGGTTCCGCTTTCCGCTAGCTCGGCTGGTGGGGGATCTCCCTCTGAGACCTGTTCGGTCGGGAGATCACGGGTCGAGATGCAACATGGAAGGCATTAGTCCGATAACAAAAATCTTGCATAAGCAATGTATTCAGAATCAGTACCTCTGGGCCGCGGGCTTGGCCCTGGGGACCCTCCACGGGATCCTTTGGAACGCCTCGGATTCCCTGTCGGAATCCGGGCTGACATCAGGCAAGGTCACCTTGGCCCTGCAAGGCCTCTTCGGAGAAGGGCGAGCTGAGTCCTCCACAACATCCACAGATGCCGCCCTTTTCCTTGGCTGGGGGGAATCGATTTCCCCCCTTCCTCCGTCTGCTCCTCCTCGTAAGCAGAGGAGGCCTGGGTCTCCCCGGACTTAGCATCCGGAGGACCTCTAGGGCGGAGACTAGCTCGGGTCTCCTTCTTCTCGCCTTCTTCTGCTTGTCCTTCTTCTCTGGCGCCGAATATGGTGCCTCGACCAACATCGCCATCAAGAGGGTCGACCTGGGGGCTTCGGGCAGGGGGCGGGGCCATTGATCTGCATGGCCTTAGCTAGCCAGCCCTATGGTAACCAAGAAAGGGGGAGTTAAAGATCCTTGCTAAAGGACTGAACCTGAAGATAAAAATTGAAACTCTACCTTAAGTGGAGGGTGTTCGGCGTCGAGGCCGGTGTCCTCCTCCTTGACCGGCCACTCCTCCTGAGACTTGAACAACGCCTTCCACAGCTTCTCCCGAGTAGTGCGGTAGAGCTTGCGCACGGTGGGAGGATCCTCGGACTGGTAGGCCCACATCGGTGTGGACCGGAGCTGGCAAGGGAGGAGGCGGCGACGAAGGATGACCTGGACCACATTGGTCAGGCCGATGTTTGCCTCCAGCATCTTTCCGATGCGATCCTGGAGCGCCTTTACCTTAGTGGCCGACCACCAGTCCAGCCCTTTCCTGATCCACGAGGTTAGCGTCGCAGGAGGTCTAGATCTGAATTCGGGAGGGGCCGCCTGACGTGGCTTGAGACTGCGTCGGTATTTCCCCAAAGAGGAAGGGGTGATGCAGCACAACGACGGTAAGTATTTCCCTCAGTTATGAAACCAAGGTTATCGAACCAGTAGGAGGATCACCACCACCCAATAAGCAGCACCTGCACACAAACAACAAATACTTGCAACCCGACACGAAAGAGAGGTTGCCAATCTCTCTACGGTAAAAAGATAGATTAGGTAATGATAGATAGGAGAGATAGATCTCTCAAGAACACAAAATAGAAAAGGCAAATAAAATATGCAGCAATATGTTTTGGGGTTTTTGGTTTTCTAGATCTGAAAACAAAGATGCAAAAAGATAGATCTGAAAGCAATATGTTGGAAAAGTAGACTCGGGGGCCGTAGGATTCACTAGTGGCTTCTCTCATGAGTATACCGCACGGTGGGTGAACAAATTACTGTTGGGCAATTGATAGAAAATCGAATAGTCCTGACGATATCCAAGACGATGATCATTATATAGGCATCACGTCCAAGATAGGTAGACCGACTCCTGCCTGCATCTACCTCTATTACTCCACACATCGACCGCTATTCAGCATGCATCTAGTGTATTAAGTTCATGAAAAAACGGAGTAATGCAATAAGAACGATGACATGATGTAGACAAGATCTATTCATGTAGGAATAGACCCCATCTTGTTATCCTTAATAGCAACGATACATGCGTGTCTTGCTGCCCCTTCTGTCACTGGGAAAGAACACCGCAAGATTGAACCCATCACAAAGCACCTCTTCCCATGGCAAGAAAAATTGATCTAGTTGGCCTAACTAAACCAAAGATTCGAAGAAGAAATACGAGGCTATAAGCAATCATGCATATAAGAGATCAAAGAAGACTCAAATAATATTCATGGATAGAAACTGATCATGAACTCAAAATTCATCGGATCCCAACAAACACACCGCAAAAGTTTACATCAAATATATCTTAAGAGACCATTGTATTGAGAATCATAAGAGAGAGAGAGGAAGCCATCTAGCTACTGCCTACGGACCCACAGGTCTATGGTGGACTACTCACACATCATCGGAGAGGCACCTATGAAGAAGGTGAACTCCTCCGTGATGGTGTTTAGATTGGATCTCGCGGTTCTGGAACTTGCGGTGGCTGGAATTGTGTTTCGTCGACTCCCCTAGGGTTTTTGGAATATTTGGGAATTTATAGGCATCGGAGGCCGTGGATAGGGGTCCCGAGGAGGGCACAACCCATCAGGGCACGCCGGGGCCCCCTTGGCGTGCCCTGGTGGGTTGTGGTCTCCTCGGCCTAGTTCTCCGGTACTTCTTTGGCCCATTGGGTGTCTTCTGGTCCAGAAAAAATCTCCAAAAAGTTTCGTCGCGATTGGACTCCGTTTGGTATTGATTTTCTGCGAAGTAAAGAAACAAGCAAAAACAACAACTGCCCCTTTGGTACTATGTCAATAGGTTAGTCCCAAAAAATGATATAAAGTTGTTATAAAATGATTGTAAAACATCCAAGAATGATAATATAATAGCATGGAACAGGCAAAAATTATAGGTACGTTGGAGACGTATCAGCATCCCCAAGCGTAATTCCTACTCGTCCTCGAGTAGGTAAATGATAAAAACAGAATTTTTGATGTGGAATGCTGCCTAACATGTTTATCATATTCTTTTCTTTTGTATAGCATGGACATTTGGACTTGTAAATGATTCAAAGCAAGATTCTAGTTTTAACATAATGACTTCAATACTCGAGCATGTCAACAAGCAACCATGTCTTTCAAAATATCAACACTAAAGAAAGTTATCCCTATCCCATCATGCTCAATCATTGATCCATTCATGAAACACACTCAAATATTAGCTATACCCAATGCTCAAGTACGATCATAGTGCCCCCTAGTTGGTGCTTATAAGAGAAGATGGAGACTGAAAGTAAAATAAAAATTGCATAAAGTAAATAGATAGGCCCTTCGCAGAGGGAAGTAGGGATTTGTAGAGGTGCCAGAGCTCAAAGTTTTAAATTGAGAGAGAAAAATATTTTGGGTGGCATGCTTTTCCTGTCAACGAAAACGACAAAGTAGCTCACAATACTTTCCATGCTAGATATATCATAGGCGGTTCCCAAACAGAAAATAAAGTTTATTCCTTTTTCCACCAAACCTTAACTTTCCATGGCGGGCCATATCCACGGGTGCCTTCCATACCAACACTTTCCAAGGAATTTATTATTTGACAACATAAAGTAAATATTTTTTATTTTTCATTTCGGGAATGGGCATCCCTATTACCGCCGCACTCTTGTGCAATGACAAGTGAATAAACACTCATCTTGAGAATAGCACATCTAGCATGGAAAAATATTGGACACTCCCCACCGTTTCATGAGCGGTACGAGCACACAAAAGAGAAAATTTATTTTGAAAGTTTAGAGATGGCACATACAAATTTGCTTGGAACGGCATGGAAATACCGCATATAGGTAGGTATGGTGGACTCATAAGGCAAAACTTGGTTTAAGGATTTTGGATGCACAAGTAGTATTTCTACTTAGTACAAATGGAGGCTAGCAAATAGATTGGGAAGCAACCAAACCAAGAAATGAAAATTCACATAAGTGAGCATTAAGCATAACTAACACCGAATAATGCACCACAAGTAGGATGTAATTTCATTGCATAACTATTGACTTTCGTACTTGCATAGGGAATCACAAACCTTAACACCAATATTCCTACTCAAGCATAATTACTCACTAACATGACTCACATATTACTATCATCATGTTTCAAAACTATTACAAGGAATAAAGTTTAATTTGCCCAATGATCTTCATGAAAGTTTTTATTATATCCTCCTTGGACATCTATCACTTTGGGACTAGTTTCATATATTGCCATTGCTTTTTGACAAGCTCAAACAAATCTAAGTGAAGCATATGAGCATAAAGATTTCATCTCTCAAAATAGTATAAGTGAAGCATGAGAGGAGTTCTTCAAAAATTACTAACTCTCAAATTAATCTAAGTGAAGCATGAGAGTATTTCTACAAAAATTTCCAAGCACACCGTGCTCAAAAAGATATAAGTGAAGCACTAGAGCAATCCTCTAGCTCAAAAAGTTTAAGTGAAGCATAGAGAGCAACAACAACAACAACAACAACAAAGCCTTTAGTCCCAAACAAGTTGGGGTAGGCTAGAGGTGAAACCCATAAGATCTCGCGACCAACTCATGGTTCCGGCACATGGATAGCAAGCTTCCACACACCCCTGTCCATGGCTAGTTCTTTGGTGATGCTCCAATCCTTCAGATCTCTCTTTACAGACACTTCCCATGTCAAGTTCGGTCTACCCCAACCTCTTTTGACATTATCAGCATGCTTTAGCCGTCCGCAATGCAGTGGGGCTTCTGGAGGCCTGCGCTGAATATGCCCAAACCATCTCAGACGATGTTGGACAACTTCTCTTCAATTGGCGCTACCCCAACTCTATCTCGTATATCATCATTCCGGATTCGGTCCTTCCTTGTGTGGCCACACATCCATCTCAACATGCGCATCTCCGCCACACCTAATTGTTGCACATGTCGCCTTTTAGTCGGCCAACACTCAGCGCCATACAACATTGCGGGTCGAACCGCCGTCCTATAGAACTTGCCTTTTAGCTTTTGTGGCACCCTCTTGTCACAGAGAATGCCAGAAGCTTGGCACCACTTCATCCATCTGGCTTTAATTCGATGGTTCACATCTTCATCGATATCCCCATCCTTCTGCAACATTGACCCCAAATATCGAAAGGTGTCCTTCTGAGGCACCACCTGCCCATCAAGGCTAACATCCTCCTCCTCCTCGTGCCTAGTAGTACTGAAAGCGCACCTCATGTACTCGGTTTTAGTCCTACTAAGCCTAAAACCTTTCGATTCCAAGGTTTGCCTCCATAACTCCAACTTCCTGTTGACCCCCGTCCGACTCTCATCGACTAGCATCACATCGTCCACAAAGAGCATACACCATGGGATATCTCCTTGTATATCCCTTGTGACCTCATCCATCACCAAGGCAAAAAGATAAGGTCTCAAAGCTGACCCTTGATGCAGTCCTATCTTAATCGGGAAGTCATCAGTGTCGCCATCACTTGTTCGAACACTTGTCACAACATTATCGTACATGTCTTTTGGCTCTCCCAAATAGGTGTGTACAGAAAGGATACAAAGGAAAAAACAAACAAGCAAAGCAAGCAAAGATACAAGACGCTCCAAGCAAAACTCATGAAATGTGACGAATAAAAATATAGCTCCAAGTAAAATACCGATGGTTTTTTGAAGAAAGAGGGGATGCCACTCGGGGGCATCCCCAAGCTTAGTTGCTTGTTACTCTTTGGATATATCTTGGGGGTGCGGTAGCATCCCCAAGCTTAGGCTCTTGTCACTCCTTATTCCTTCATCCATCGTGATCTCACCCAAAACTTGAAAACTTCAATCACACAAAACTCAACAAAATCTTCGTGAGATCCGTTAGTATAATAAAGCAAATCACTACTTTAGGTACTGTTGCAAACCCATTCATATTTTGTTATTGCATTATACCTACTGTATTTTAACTTTACCATGGCTTATACCCCCCGATACAAACCATAGATTCATCAAAACAAGCACACAATGCAACGAAAACAGAATCTGTCTTAAACAGAATAGTCTGTAGTAATCTGTACTCTAACCATACTTCTGTAACTCTAAAAATTCTGAAAAATTAGGACAACTTAAGGAATTTGTATAGAAAAACTGTGTTAAAATTTCAGCTCAAGATCACGTTCCAGAAAAAAAATGAAAATTCATATACTGGACGCAAAGTTTCTGTTTCAGATTCAGCATCGCTTCTACTCATCTTATGAATCATCCTAAAGGCTCTACTTGGAACAAACACTAAATAAACCATAAAAACACAATCATAACAGAGGCATAAATTTGTCAACACTCAAAAACAGAAAGGAAAAGACGAAAATAAATTTATTCATTGGGTTGCCTCCCAACAAGCGCTATCGTTTTACGCCCCTAGCTAGGCATGATGATTTCAATGATGCTCACATAAAAAGTAGTAATTGAAATATGCAAAACAGCATCATGAATCTCATGAAAAACACATTTAAGTCTAACCCACTTCCTATGCATAGGGATTTTGTGAGCAAACAATTTATGGGAACAAGAATCAACTAGCATAGGAAGGCAAAACAAGCATAACTTCAAAACTTTGAACACATAGAGAGGAAACTTGATATTATTGCAATTCCTACAAGCATATGTTCGTCCCTCATAATAAATTTCAGTAGCATCATGAAGGAATTCAACAATATAACTATCACATAAATCATTCTTTTCATGATGCACAAACATAGAATTTTCATTACTCTCCACATAAGCAAATTCCTTTTTGTCCATGGTAGTGGGAGCAAACTCAACAAAATGGCTAACATGAGATACTTGATTGACATAACCACATTGCAAATTAAAACCATGATGATTAGTTTCATGGTTATCATTACTCATTATAGCATACGTGTCATCACCATCATCATAAATAGGAGGCATGCAATCATCATAATAAATTTGCTCATCAAAACTTGGGGGACTAGAAATATCATCTTCATCAAACATAGCATCCCCAAGCTTGTGGCTTTGCATATCATTAGCATCATGGATATTTAGAGAATTCATACTAGCAACATTGCAATCATGCTCATCATTCAAGGAACTATCATGAATCACCTTATAAATTTCTTCTTTCAACACTTCATCAAAATTTTCAGATCCATGATTTTCAAACAAAACTTCATAGAGATAATCAAGTGCACTCAACTTACTAGCAATTGGTTCATCATAATTTGGCCTTTTGAAAAGATTACCAACTGGATGAGGATCCATATCAATAGATTTTTAGCAAGCAAAGATGCAAGTAAATAGAAGGCACATGGCAACACAAGCAAAGATAGCAAACAAGCAAAAAGGCAAACGGAAAAGAGGGCGAATAAAAGGGCAAATTGGGTGAAGTGGGGGAGAGGAAAACGAGAGGCAAATGGAAAATAATGTAATTGCAAGGAGATGGGATTTGTGATTAGGAACCTGGTAGATGATGATGGAGTCCCCTCGGCGCCCACGATAGGCACGTAGAAGAGACCGCTTCCTCCCCGGCAACAGCACCAGAAATACCTTTGATGTGGCTTGAGACTGCGTCGGTATTTCCCCAAAGAGGAAGGGATGATGCAGCACAACGACGGTAAGTATTTCCCTCAGTTATGAAACCAAGGTTATCAAACCAGTAGGACGATCACCACCACCCAATAAGCAGAACCTGCACACAAACAACAAATACTTGCAACCCGGCGCGAAAGAGAGGTTGTCAATCTCTCTACGGTAAAAAGATAGATTAGGTAATGATAGATAGGAGAGATAGATCTATCAAGAACACAAAATAGAAAAAGCAAATAAAATATGCAGCAATATGTTTTTGGGTTTTTGGTTTAGTAGATCTGAAAACAAAGATGCAAAAAGATAGATCTCAAAGCAATATGTTGGAAAAGTAGACCCGAGGGCCATAGGATTCCCTAGTGGCTTCTCTCATGAGTATAGCGCACGGTGGGTGAACACATTACTGTTGGGCAATTGATAGAAAATCGAATAGTCATGACGATATCCAAGGCGATGATCATTATATAGGCATCACGTCCAAGATAGGTAGACCGACTCCTGCCTGCATCTACCTCTATTACTCCACACATCAACCGCTGTCCAGCATGCATCTAGTGTATTAAGTTCATGGAAAAACGGAGTAATGCAATAAGAACGATGACATGATGTAGACAAGATCTATTCATGTAGGAATAGACCCCATCTTGTTATCCTTAATAGCAACGATACATGCGTGTCTTGCTGCCCCTTCTGTCACTGGGAAAGAACACCGCAAGATCGAACCCATCACAAAGCACCTCTTCCCATGGCAAGAAAAATCGATCTAGTCGGCCTAACTAAACTAAAGATTCGAAGAAGAAATACGATGCTATAAGCAATCGTGCATATAAGAGATCAAAGAAGACTCAAATAATATTCATGGATAGAAAGTGACCACGAACTCAAAATTCATCGGATCCCAACAAACACACCGCAAAAGTTTACATCAACTAGATCTCCAAGAGACCATTGTATTGAGAATCATAAGAAAGAGAGAAGAAGCCATCTAGCTACTGCCTACGGACCTGTAGGTCTATGGTGGACTACTCACGCATCATCGGAGAGGCACCTATGAAGAAGATGAACCCCTCCGTGATGGTGTTTAGATTGGATCTCGCGGTTCTGGAATTTGCGGCGGCTGGAATTGTGTTTCGTCGACTCCCCTAGGGTTTTCCGAATATTTGGGAATTTATAGGCATCAGAGGCGGTGCAGAGGGGCTCCGTGGAGGGCACAACCCATCAGGGCGCGCCGGGGGCCCCCTGGCGTGCCCTGGTGGGTTGTGCTCTCCACAGCCCACCTTCCTGGCTCTTTTTTGGCCCATTGGGTGTCTTCTGGTCCAGAAAAAATCTCCAAAAAGTTTCGTTGCGATTGGACTCCGTTTGGTACTGATATTCTGCGAAGTAAAAACAAGCAAAAACAGCAACTGGCACTTTGGCACTATGTCAATAGGTTAGTCCCAAAAAATGATATAAAGTTGTTATAAAATGATTGTAAAACATCCAAGATAGATAATATAACAGCATGGAACAAGCAAAAATTATAGATACGTTGGAGACGTATCAGCATCCCCAAGCTTAATTCCTACTCGTCCTCGAGTAGGTAAATGATAAAAACTGAATTTTTGATGTGGAATGCTGCCTAACATGTTCATCATATTCTTTTCTTTTGCATAGCATGGACATTTGGACTTGTAATGATTCAAAGCAATAGTCTATTTTTAACATAATGACTTCAATACTCAAGCATGTCAACAAGCAACCATGTCTTTCAAAATATCAACACTAAAGAAAGTTATCCCTAGCCCATCATGCTCAATCATTGATCCATTCATGAAAATATTAGCTATGCCCAATGCTCAAGTACGATCATAGTGCCCCCTAGTTGGTGCTTATAAGAGAAGATGGAGATTCAAAGCAAAAAAAATTGCATAAAGTAAAAGATAGGCCCTTCGCAGAGGGAAGTAGGGATTTGTAGAGGTGCCAGAGCTCAAAGTTTTAAATTGAGAGAGAAAAAATATTTTGGGTGGCATGCTTTTCCTGTCAACGAAAACGACAAAGTAGTTCACAATACTTTCCTTGCTAGATATATCATAGGCGGTTCCCAAACAGAAAATAAAGTTTATTCCTTTTTCCACCAAACTTTCACTTTCCATGGCGGGCCGTATCCACGATTGCCTTCCATACCAACACTTTCCAAGGAATTTATTTTTTGACAACATAAAGTAAATATTTTTTATTTTTCATTTCGGGAATGGGCATCCCTATTACCGCCTCACTCTCGTGCAATGACAAGTGAATAAACACTCATCTTGAGAATAACACATCTAGCATGGAAAAATATTGGACACTCCCCACCGTTTCATGAGCGGTACGGGCACCCAAAAGAGAAAATTTATTTTGAAAGTTTAGAGATGGCACATACAAATTTGCTTGGAACGGCATGGAAATACCGCATATAGGTAGGTGTGGTGGACTCATAAGGCAAAACTTGGTTTAAGGATTTTGGATGCACAAGTAGTATTTCTACTTAGTACAAATGGAGGCTAGCAAATAGATTGGGAAGCAACCAAACCAAGAAACGAAAATTCACATAAGTGAGCATTGAACATAACTAACACCGAATAATGCACCACAAGTAGGATGTAACTTCATTGCATAACTATTGACTTTCGTGCATGCATAGGGAATCACAAACCTTAACACCAATATTCCTACTAAGCAAAATAACTCACTAACATGACTCACATATTACTATCATCATGTTTCAAAACTATTACAAGGAATCAAGTTTAATTTGTCCAATGATCTTCATCAAAGTTTTTATTATATCCTCCTTGGATATCTATCACTTTGGGACTAGTTTCATATATTGCCATTGCTTTTTGGCAAGCTCAAACAAATTTAAGTGAAGCACATGAGCATAAAGATTTCATCTCTCAAAAAGGTATAAGTGAAGCATGAGAGGATTTCTTCAAAATTTACTACTCTCAAATTAATCTAAGTGAAGCATGAGAGTTTTTCTACAAAAATTTCCAAGCACACCGTGCTCAAAAAGATATAAGTGAAGCACTAGAGCAATTCTATAGCTCAAAAAGTTTAAGTGAAGCACATAGAGCAATTCTAACAAATCATAGCATGATTGTGGCTCTCTCAAGTAGGTGTGTCCAGCAAGGATACAAGGGAAAAACTAAAAAACAAAGCAAGTAAATATACAAGACGCTCCACGCAAAACTCATGATATGTGACGAATAAAAATATAGCTCCAAGTAAAATACCGATGGTTTTTGGAAGAAAGAGGGGATGCCACTCGGGGGCATCCCCAAGCTTAGTTGCTTGTTACTCTTTGGATATATCTTGGGGGTGCGATGGAATCCCCAAGCTTAGGCTTTTAGCACTCCTTATTCCTTCATCCATCGTGATCTCACCCAAAACTTGAAAACTTCAATCACACAAAACTCAACAAAATCTCCGTGAGATCCGTTAGTATAATAAAACAAATCACTACTTTAGGTACTGTTGAAAACCCATTCATATTTTGTTATTGCATTATACCTACTGTATTTTAACTTTACCATGGCTTATACCCCCCAATACAAACCATAGATTCATCAAAACAAGCACACAATGCAACGAAAACAGAATCTATCTTAAGCAGAACAGTCTGTAGTAATCTATACTCTAACCATACTTATGTAACTCTAAAAATTCTGAAAAATTAGGAAAACGTAAGGAATTTGTATATAAACACTGTGTTAAAATTTCAGCTCTAGATCACGTTCCATAAAAAAATGTAAATTCATATACTGGACGCAAAGTTTCTGTTTCAGATTCAGCATCGCTTCTACTCATCCTATGAATCATCCTAAAGGCTTTACTTGGCACAAACACTAAATAAACCATAAAAAAACAATCATAACAGAGGCATAATTGTGTCAACACTCAAAAACAGAAAGGAAAAAGCAAAAAATTATTTATTCATTGGGTTGCCTCCCAACAAGCGCTGTCATTTTACGCCCCTAGCTAGGCATAATGGATAGATTCAAGTATTGTCATCCTTGGTTTTCGATACATAGGATGCCCTCATGATTGATTCATATGGTGGCTTAATTATTGTTCTAAGGAAGTGTTCTATACCCTTTCTCAAGGGAAATTGAAAACGAATATTGCCTTCTTTCATATCAATCACAGCACCTATAGTGCGTAAAACGGTCTACCAAGTATAATGGGACAAAACGGATTGCAATCAATATCTAGCTCAATAAAATCAATAGGCACATAGTTCCTATTTGCAAGAATAATAACATCATTAATTATTCCCAAAGGTTTTTTAATAGTAGAATCCGCCAAGTGCAAATTAAGAGAACATTCTTCAATATTGGTAAGACCAAGTACATCACATAGAGATTTCGGAATCGTGGAAACACTAGCACCCAAATCACACAAAGCAAAGCATTCATAATTTTTAATCTTGACCTTAATGGTAGGTTCCCACTCATCATGTAATTTTCTAGGATTAGAAATCTCCAACTCCAACTTTTCTTCATAAGATTTCATCATGGCATCAACGATATGTTTAGTAAAAGATTTATTTTGCTCATAAGCATGGGGTGAATTCAACATAGATTACAGCAAAGAAATGCATTCAATCAAGGAGCAACTATCATAATTAAAGTCTTTGCGATCCAAGATAGTGGGCATATCACTAGTTAAAGTTTTGACCTCTTCAAACCCACTTTTAGCAAAATTTTCATCAAGATTTTCACCCTCCAAATTATTGGGACGCCTTCTAGCTAAAGTTGACTCTACTTCAGTCCCTTCATTATCAATTTTAATATTACTAAACAAGGAATCAATAGAAGACACACCAATCACTTTAAGATCTTCATCTTTTTTATGAAGGCAATCACTAGAAAACCATTTTTCTAAGATTTCTCTTTTAGCTCTAAGCATAGCGGTTATTTTCTTACTTTCATCCATAGAGACATATAAAGCTTTAATAGATTCATCAATCTTAGGCACAAAAGCTTTCAACTTGAGATTTTCAACATCATGAGAAATTCTATCAATGCTTCTAGACATATCATCAATCTTATTCAAGTTTTCTTCTATCGTAGTATTGAAATCCTTTTGCGCATTGATAAATTCTTTAATATTACTCTCAATATCAGAGGTGTTCCTATTATTATTGTATGAAGAATTACCATAGGAATTACCATAATTATTAGAGGAATTTCGAGGAAAAGGCCTAGGATTAAAATTACCTCTATAAGCATTGTTATTGAAGTTGTTTCGCGAGACAAAGTTCACATCTACGGAATCACTATTTTTCTCAATCAAGGTAGACAAAGGGACATCATTAAGATCAATAGGAGCATTTTTACTAGCAACCAATTTCATCAAAGCATCAACTTTATCACTCAAAGTACTAATTTCCTCTATCGAATTCACTTTTTTACTAGTAGGTGCTCTTTCGGTATGCCATTGAGAATAATTAGCCATGATATTATCTAGCAATTTAGTGGCTTCACCCAAAGTAATCTCCATAAAAGTACCACCCGCGGCGGAATCTAAAAGATTTCTAGAGACAAAATTCAATCCCGCATAATTTTTTTGTATGATCATCCAAATATTTAAACCATGAGTAGGACAATTTCTTAGCATCAACTTCATTCTTTCCCAAGATTGTGCAACATGTTCATGCTCAAGTTGCTTAAAATTCATGATTTGCGTCCTAAGGGAAATAATTTTCGCGGGTGGAAAATACTTAGTGATAAAAGCATCTTTGCACTTATTCCAAGAATCAATACTATTGCGAGGCAAAGAAGAAAATCAAATTTTTGCACAATCCCGCAAGGAAAAGGGAAATAGTTTCAACTTCACAATATCATTGTCCACATCGCATATCACACAATTCTATGAACGTGTTTAGATGGGACGCGGCATCCTCATTAGGAGTACCGGCAAATTGATCTTTCATGACAAGATTCAACAAAGCGGCATTAATATCACAAGACTCCGCACTAGTGGCGGGAGGAGCAATCGGAGTACTAATAAAATCATTGTTATTAGTATTGGAAAAATCACACAACTTGGTGTTCTCTTAAGTCATCGTGACTACGCAAACAAGATTGCAAGCAAGGAAGAGATTCGGCAAGAAAAAGGCAAACGAAAAAGAGGGCGAATAAAACGGCAAATTGGTGAAGTGGGGGAGAGGAAAACGAGAGGCAAATGGCAAATAATGTAATTGCAAGGAGATGAGATTTGTGATTAGGAACCTTGTAGATGATGATGGAGTCCAATCGGCGCCTACGATAGGCACGTAGAAGAGACCGTTTCCTCCCCGGCAACGGTGCCAGAAATTCCTTTGACGTGCTTGAGACTGCGTCGGTATTTCCCCAAATAGGAAGGGATGATGCAGCACAGCGACGGTAAGTATTTCCCTCAGTTATGAAACCAAGGTTATCGAACCAGTAGGAGGATCACCACCACCCAATAAGCAGAACCTGCACACAAACAAAAAAATACTTGCAACCCGACGCGAAAGAGCGGTTGTCAATCTCTCTACGGTAATAAGATAGATTAGGTAGTGATAGATAGGACAGATAGATCTCTCAAGAACACAAAATAAAAAGGGCAAATAAAATATGCAGCAATATGTTTTTGGGTTTTTGGTTTTGTAGATCCGAAAACAAAGATTGCAAAAACGTAGATCGGAAAGCAATATGATGGAAAAGTAGACCCGGGGGCCATAGGGTTCACTAGTGGCTTCTCTCATGAGTATAGCGCACGGTGGGTGAATGCTACTTCTTGAGCTTGCGTTGGTTTTCCCTTGAAGAGGAAAGGGTGATGCAGCAAAGTAGATAAGTATTTCCCTTAGTTGTTGAGAACCAAGGTATCAATCCAGTAGGAGGTACAAGCAAGGCCCCAATCTTTGCACCTACACAAACAATCAAACACTTGCACCCAACGCTATAAAGGGGTTGTCAATCCCTTCACGGTTACTTGCAAGGATGAGATCTGATAGAGATAGATATAAAAGATTGCTAAAAGTAAAACTAAAATAAAAATAAATAGATTGCAGCAAAGTATTTTTGGTATTTTTGGTTTATAGATCTGAAAATATAATATGGAAAATAGACCCGGGGGCCATAGGTTTCACTAGAGGCTTCTCTCTTGAAGGAAAATAATACGGTGGGTGAACAAATTACTGTCGAGCAATTGATAGAAAAGCGCATAGTTATGACGATATCCAAGGCAATGATTATGCATATAGGCATCACGTCCGTATCAAGTAGACCGAAATGATTCTGCATCTACTACTATTACTCCACACATCGACCGACTCTTGCCTGCATCTAGAGTATTAAGTTCATGAAGAACAGAGTAATGCATTAAGTAAGATGACATGATGTAGAGGGATAAACTCAAGCAATATGATGAAAACCCCATCTTTTTATCCTCGATGGCAACAATACAATACGTGCCTCGCTACCCCTACTTTGTCACTGGGTGAGGACACCGCAAGATTGAACCCAAAACTAAGCACTTCTCCCATTGCAAGAATTACCAATCTAGTTGGCCAAACCAAACCAATAACTCGAAGAGACTTGCAAAGATATGAAATCATGCATATAAGAATTCAGAGAAGATTCAAATAATATTCATAGATAATCTGATCATAAACCCACAATTCATCGGATCTCGACAAACACACCGCAAAAGAGTATTACATCGGATAGATCTCCATGAAGATCTTGGAGAACATGGTATTGAAGAACATAGAGAGAGAAGAAGCCATCTAGCTACTAGCTATGGACCCGAAGGTCTGAGGTGAACTACTCACGCATCATCGGAGGGGCAATGGAGTTGATGTAGATGCCCTCCGTGATCGAATCCCCCTTCGGCAGATTACCGGAAAAGGCCCCAAGATGGGATCTCACGGGAACAGTGGCTTCCGGCGGCGGAAAAGTATTATCGTGGCTCTTTTTGGTATTGGGGGAATATTTCTGAATTTATAGGCGAAGAATTAGGGTTGGAGGAGCCACGGGGGGCCCACAAGCCAGGGGGCGCGCCCAGGTGGCTTGTGGCCCACCCGTGGGTCTTCTGGCCTCTTCTCCAAGTCTCCTGGGTTCCTTCTGGTCCAAGAAAAATCATCGTAGAATTTTCTTCCATTTGAACTCCGTTTGATATTCCTTATCTGCAATACTCAAAAACAAGGAAAAACAGAAACTGGCACTAGGCACTAGGTTAATAGGTTAGTCCCAAAAATAATATAAAATAGCATATTAATGCATATAAAACATCCAAAACAGATAATATAATAGCATGGAACAATAAAAAATTATAGATACGTTGGAGACGTATCAAGCATCCCCAAGCTTAATTCCTGCCCATCCTCGAGTAGGTAAATGATAAAAACAGAATTTTTGATGTGGAATGCTACCTAACATATTTATCCATGTAATTTTCTTTATTGTGGCATGAATGTTCAGATCCATAAGATTCAAAACAAAAGCTTAATATTGACATAAAAACAACAATACTTCAAGCATACTAACAAGGCAATTGTGTCCTTTTCAAAATAACATGGCCAAAGAAAGTTATCCCTACAAAATCATATGGTCTGGCTATGCTCCATCTTCCCCACACAAAGTATTTAAATCATGCACAACCCCGATGACAAGTCAAGCAATTGTTTCACACCTTTTATGTTCTCAAACCTTTTCAACTTTCACGCAATACATGAGCGTGAGCCATGGATATAGCACTATAGGTGGAATAGAATATGGTGGAGGTTGTGAGGAAAAGGAGAAGATAGTCTCACATCAACTAGGCGTATCAACGGACTATGGAGATGCCCATCAATAGATATCAATGTGAGTGAGTAAGGATTGCCATGCAACGGATGCACTAGAGCTATAAGTGTATGAAAGCTCAAAAAGAAACTAAGTGGGTGTGCATTATAATGAAAAATTCCCACTAGTATATGAAAGTGACAAAATAGGAGACTCTCTATCATGAAGATCATGGTGCTACTTTGAAGCACAAGTGTGGAAAAAAGATAGTAGCATTGTCCCTTCTCTCTTTTCTCTCATTTTTTTATTTTGGTGGGCATCTTTGGCCTCTTTTTTTTATTTGGGCTTCATTGGCCTCTTTTATTATTTGTAAAGTCCGGAGACTCATCCCAACTTGTGAGGGAATCATAGCTTCCATCATCCTTTTCTCTCATGGGACAATGCTCTAATAATGATGATCATCACACTTTTATTTACTTACAACTCAAGAATTACAACTCGATACCTAGAACAAAATATGACTCTATATGAATGCTTCCGGTGGTGTACCGGGATGTGCAATGATCTAGCATAGCAAATGACATCAAAAAACGGACAAGCCATGAAAACACCATGCTAGCTATCTTACGATCATGCAAAGCAATATGAAAATGATGGTGCGTGTCATAATAAACGGAACGGTGGAAGTTGCATGGCAATATATCTCGGAATGGCTATGGAAATGCCATAATAGGTAGGTATGGTGGCTGTTTTGGGGAAGGGTATATGGTGGGTTTAATGCACCGGCGAAAGTTGCGCGGTACTAGAGAGGCTAGCAATGGTGGAAGGGTGAGAGTGCGTATAATCCATGGACTCACATTAGTCATAAATAACTCACATACTTATTGCAAAAGTCTATTAGTTATCGAAGCAAAGTATTACACGCATGCTCCTAGGGGAGAGGTTGATAGGAGTTAACCATCGCGCGCTCCCGACCCTCACACAAAGGATGACAATCATTAAACAAATCATGCTCCGACTTCGTTACATAACGGTTCACCATACGTGCATGCTACGGGAATCACAAACTTTTAACACAAGTATTTCTACCAATCCACAATTACTCACTAGCATGACTCTAATATCACCATCTTTATATCTCAAAACTATATGCAAGGAATCAAACTTCTCATAGTATTCAATGCACTTTATATGAAAGTTTTTATTATATCCCTCTTGGATGCCCATTATATTAGGACTAAATTCACTACCTAAAACAATTACCATGCTATTTAAAGACTCTCAAAATAATATAAGTGAGGTACGAGAGTTCATTTATTTCTATAAAATGAAAAACACCACCGTGCTCTAAAAAGATATAAGTGAAGCACTAGAGCAAAATTGCCTAGCTCAACAGATATAAGTGAAGCACATAGAGTATTCTAATAAATTCACGATTCATGCGTGTCCCTATCAAAAGATGTGTGCAGCAAGGATGATTATGGCAAACTAAAAAGCAAAGACTCATATCATACAAGACGCTCCAAGCAAAACACATATCATGTGGTGAATAAAAATATAGCCTCAAGTAAATTTACCGATGGATTGAAGACGAAAGAGGGGATGCCTTCCGGGGCATCCCCAAGCTTAGGCTCTTTGGTATCCTTGAATATTCCTTGGGGTTCCTTGGGCATCCCCAAGCTTAGGCTCTTGCCACTCCTTATTCCATAGTCCATCAAATCTTTACCCAAAACTTGAAAACTTCACAACACAAAACTCAACAGAAAACTCGTGAGATCCGTTAGTATAAGAAAAATAAATCACCACTTTAGGTACTGTTGTGAACTCATTCTTTATTTATATTGGTGTAATATCTACTGTATTCCAACTTCTCCATGGTTCATACCCCCCGATACAACCCATAGATACATCAAAATAAGCAAACAACACAAAGAAAACAGAATCTGTCAAAAACAGAACAGTCTGTAGCAATCTGTAAACTTCGAATACTTCTGTAACCCTAAAAATTCTGAAAAATTAGAAAAATATGGGAAATTTGTATATCAATCTTGTGTAAAAATTTCAGACTTATTCTACGCTCTGGTGAATTTATAAAATTCCTGGACTGAGCGCAAAAGTTTCTGTTTTTCAGCAGAATCAAATCAACAATCACCGTAGACCATCCCAAAGGTCTTACTTGGCTCAAACACTAATTAAAATGCTAAAACACAATTACTACAGAGGTAATAATGTGTAAAGCACTCAAAAACAGAAACAAAAAACAGAAATAAAATTGGGTTGCCTCCCAACAAGCGCTATTGTTTAACGCCCCTAGCTAGGCATAACGCAATAGATCTAGGTATTGTCATCTTTGGTATGCAATCCATAAGTAGCTCTCACAATAGATTCATAAGGTAATTTAATTTTCTTTCTAGAAAATTGTTCCATGCCTTTCCTTAACGGAAATTGGAATCTAATGTTTCCTTCTTTCATATCAATAATTGCACCAATCGTTCTAAGGAAAGGTCTACCAAGAATAATAGGACATGTAGGATTGCAATCTATATCAAGAACAATGAAATCTACGGGTACATAATTCCTATTTGCAACAATAAGAACATCATTAATCCTTCCCATAGGTTTCTTAATAGTGGAATCCGCTAGATGCAAATTTAAAGAGCAATCATCAAGTTCATGGAAACCTAGCACATCACATAAAGTTTTCGGAATCGTGGAAACGCTAGCACCCAAATCACACAAAGCATGGCACTCATAATCTTTAATTTTAATCTTAATAGTAGGTTCCCACTCATCATAAAGCTTTCTAGGTATAGAAACTTCGAACTCAAGTTTTTCTTCAAAAGATTTCATCATAGCATCCACAATATGTTTAGTAAAAGCTTTATTTTGATCATAAGCATGCGGAGAATTCAACATGGATTGCAACAAGGAAATACAATTAATCAAAGAACAACTATCATAATTAAAGTCCTTGAAATCCAAAAGAGTTGGTTCATTGCTATTTAAAGTTTTGACCTCTTCAATCCCACTTTTATCAATTTTAGCATTAAGATCTATAAACTCCGAATCATTGGGACGACTTTTAACTAAAGTTGACTTATCTCCGGTCCCATCTTTATCAAGATTTGTATTAGAAAACAAAGATTCAATAGGAGTCACATTAATCACTTTAAGATCTTCATCATTATTTTCATGAGACCATACTTTTTCAAGCCATTCACGCTTAGCACACATTCTAGCGGTTCTTTCCTTACACTCATCAATAGAAGTTCTCATAGCTTTTAAAGACTCACTAATATCACGCTTGGGTGGAGTAGATCTAATTTTCAAAGAATCAATCTCAAGCGAAATTCTATCAACGTTCCTAGCCAAATCATCAATCTTGAGCAATTTTTCTTCAATCGTAGCATTGAAAACCTTTTGCGAGCTAATAAATTATTTAATATTATTCTCAAGATCAGAGGGCATCTTATTATAATTTCCATAAGGATTGTTGTAGGAATTACCATAATTATTACAGGAATTACTAGGGAACGGCCTAGGGTTGAAATTACCTCTATACGCGTTATTACCAAAAAATTTCCTACCAACAAAATTCACATCCATAGATTCATTATTATTTCCAATCAAAGAAGACAAAGGCATATCATTAGGATCAATAGGAGCACTCTTACTAGCAAAAAATTTCATTAATTCATCCATCTTTTCACTCAAAGTGTTTATTTCGTCAATAGCATGCACTTTTTTACTAGTAGGAGATCTTTCGGTATGCCATTGAGAGTAATTTGCAATAATATTATCTAGGAGTTTAGTAGCTTCTCCTAATGTGATTTCCATAAAAGTACCACCCGCGGCGGAATCTAAAAGATTTCTAGAAGCAAAATTCAATCCCGCATAAAAAAATTGTATAATCATCCATAAACTCAAACCATGTGCGGGGCAATTTCTAATCATTAGTTTCATCCTCTCCCAAGATTGTGCAACATGCTCATGATCAAGTTGCTTAAAATTCATTATATCATTCCTAAGGGAGATGATCTTAGCGGGCGGAAAGTACTTGGAGATAAAAGCATCTTTACACTTATTCCATGAATCAATACTATTTTTAGGCAAAGATGAAAACCAAGTTTTAGCACGATCTCGTAGTGAGAACGGAAATAGCTTCAATTTAACAATATCATTATCCACATCTTTCTTCTTTTGCATATCACACAACTCAATGAAAGTATTTAGATGGGATGCAGCATCTTCACTAGGAAGGCCAGAAAATTGTTCTTTCATAACAAGATTAAGCAAAGCGACATTAATTTCATAAGATTCTGCACTAGTGGCGGGAGCAATCGGAGTACTAATAAAATCATTATTATTAGTATTGGAGAAGTCACACAACTTGGTATTCTCTTGACTCATCGTAACAAAGCAAGCAATCTAGCACACAAGCAAACAAAAAAGCAAACGAAAAGAAGAACGGAAGAAAGGCGAATAAAAAAGGCAAATCTTTTTGTTTTTTTTCTGAAAATCATTTTAGAAGTGGGGGAGAGGAAAACGAGAGGCAAATGGCAAATAATGTAAATGCAAGAGATGAGTTTGTGATGGGTACTTGGTAGGCTTGACTTGCTATGTATCCTCCCCGGCAACGGCGCCAGAAATCCTTCTTGCTACTTCTTGAGCTTGCGTTGGTTTCCCCTTGAAGAGGAAAGGGTGATGCAGCAAAGTAGATAAGTATTTCCCTCAGTTGTTGAGAACCAAGGTATCAATCCAGTAGGAGGTACAAGCAAGGCCCCAATCTTTGCACCTACACAAACAATCAAACACTTGCACCCAATGCTATAAAGGGGTTGTCAATCCCTTCACGGTTACTTGCAAGGATGAGATCTGATAGAGATAGATATAAAAGATTGCTAAAAGTAAAACTAAAATAAAAATAAATAGATTGCAGCAAAGTATTTTTGGTATTTTTGGTTTATAGATCTGAAAATATAATATGGAAAATAGACCCGGGGGCCATAGGTTTCACTAGAGGTTTCTTTCTTGAAGGAAAATAATACGGTGGGTGAACAAATTACTGTCGAGCAATTGATAGAAAAGCGCATAGTTATGACGATATCCAAGGCAATGATTATGCATATAGGCATCACGTCCGTATCAAGTAGACCGAAACGATTCTGCATCTACTACTATTACTCCAAACATCGACCGACTCTTGCCTGCATCTAGAGTATTAAGTTCATGAAGAACAGAGTAACGCATTAAGTAAGATGACATGATGTAGAGGGATAAACTCAAGCAATATGATGAAAACCCCATCTTTTTACCCTTGATGACAACAATACAAATACGTGCCTCGCTACCCCTACTTTGTCACTGGGTGAGGACACCGCAAGATTGAACCCAAAACTAAGCACTTCTCCCATTGCAAGAATTACCAATCTAGTTAGCCAAACCAAACCAATAACTCGAAGAGACTTGCAAAGATATGAAATCATGCATATAAGAATTCAGAGAAGATTCAAATAATATTCATAGATAATCTGATCATAAACCCACAATTCATCGGATCTCGACAAACACACCGCAAAAGAGTATTACATCGGATAGATCTCCATGAAGATCATGGAGAACATGGTATTGAAGAACATAGAGAGAGAAGAAGCCATCTAGCTACTTGCTATGGTCCCGAAGGTCTGAGGTGAACTACTCACGCATCATCGGAGGGGCAATGGAGTTGATGTAGATGCCCTCCGTGATCGAACCCCCCTCCGGCAGATTACCGAAAAAGGCCCCAAGATGGGATCTCACGGGAACAGAGGCTTCCGGCGGCGGAAAAGTATTATCGTGCCTCTTTTTGGTATTGGGGGAATATTTCTGAATTTATAGGCGAAGAATTAGGGTTGGAGGAGCCACGGGGGGTCCACAAGCTAGGGGGGCGCCCCCCCAGGGGCGCGCCTAGGTGGCTTGTGGCCCACCCGTGGGACTTCTGGCCTCTTCTCCAAGTCTCCTGGGTTCCTTCTGGTCCAAGAAAAATCATCGTAGAATTTTATTCCGTTTGGACTCCGTTTGATATTCCTTATTTGCAATACTCAAAAACAAGGAAAAAACAGAAACTGGCACTAGGCACTAGGTTAATAGGTTAGTCCCAAAAATAATATAAAATAGCATATTAATGCATATAAAACATCCAAAACAGATAATATAATAGCATGGAACAATCAAAAATTATAGATACGTTGGAGACGTATCAGTGAACAAATTACCTGTTGGGCAATTGATAGAAAATCGAATAGTCATGACGATATCCAAGGCGATGATCATTATATAGGCATCACGTCGAAGATAGGTAGACCGACTCCTACCTGCATCTACCTCTATTACTCCATACATCGACCGCTATCCAGCATGCATCTAGTGTATTAAGTTCATGAAAAAACAGAGTAATGCAATAAGAACGATGACATGATGTAGACAAGATCTATTCACGTAGGAATAGACCCCATCTTGTTATCCTTAATAGCAACGATACATGCGTGTCTTGCTGCCCCTTCTGTCACTGGGAAAGAACACCGCAAGATTGAACCCATCACAAAGCACCTCTTCCCATGGCAAGAAAAATTGATCTAGTTGGCCTAACTAAACCAAAGATTCGAAGAAGAAATACGAGGCTATAAGCAATCATGCATATAAGAGATCAAAGAAGACTCAAATAATATTCATGGATAGAAACTGATCATGAACTCAAAATTCATCGGATCCCAACAAACACACCGCAAAAGTTTACATCAAATATATCTTAAGAGACCATTGTATTGAGAATCATAAGAGAGAGAGAGGAAGCCATCTAGCTACTGCCTACGGACCCACAGGTCTATGGTGGACTACTCACACATCATCGGAGAGGCACCTATGAAGAAGGTGAACTCCTCCGTGATGGTGTTTAGATTGGATCTCGCGGTTCTGGAACTTGCGGTGGCTGGAATTGTGTTTCGTCGACTCCCCTAGGGTTTTTGGAATATTTGGGAATTTATAGGCATCGGAGGCCGTGGATAGGGGTCCCGAGGAGGGCACAACCCATCAGGGCACGCCGGGGCCCCCTTGGCGTGCCCTGGTGGGTTGTGGTCTCCTCGGCCTAGTTCTCCGGTACTTCTTTGGCCCATTGGGTGTCTTCTGGTCCAGAAAAAATCTCCAAAAAGTTTCGTCGCGATTGGACTCCGTTTGGTACTGATATTCTGCGAAGTAAAAAACAAGCAAAAACAACAACTGGCACTTTGGCACTATGTCAATAGGTTAGTCCCAAAAAAAATGATATAAAGTTGTTATAAAATGATTGTAAAACATCCAAGAATGATAATATAACAACATGAAACAAGCAAAAATTATAGATACGTTGGAGACGTATCAGGAAGCATAGCAATATTTGTTGAGTCACTTGGGATTTATATCAATTTATCACTATGAAGAATCTGAAGGATCCAAAGACCAAGATTTTTCCATCTACGACGAGGGGAGATAAGAAACTGCCATCTAGCTCTGCACTTGATTCACCTTCTGTTACTAGTAAATGTGCACGTGCAACGCACGTATAATCGTAGAAAGAAATTTGCACGTATAATCGTAGAAAGAAATTTGTTGAGTGACGAGATGTACAACATATGACCAACTCCAACTCTACCTAATAACCTGCAGCGGTATCTGTACAATATATGGTTTCAAACACGCAAGATATATCACAAAGTTGTATCAAACTGCATGATATGTGGTGCAGGGAGGGGATCCGAAGTGTTCTCAACAGTTTCCCTTTATTTAAAATAATCACCAAAAAAGAGTGGAAAGTATGGAACATTGGATACTATTTTCTCAAAGCGGGTTCTACCAACGGAATATCAGATTGCACCTACTTTGTGGTTTTGCATATGTTGCATGTCTCCATGGACTGAAAGCAGAAGATAGCTAACAGGAACTGAACATATTATGACATGTAGCATCATATACAATTTTAAATTTCTTGTTGTTATCAAAAAAATATTAAATTATTTTTGTTTCCGTTGCAGTAAACTCAACATGTTAGGTTGCATATACTAACTTTAGGATTGACACAATATAACTTGGTACATATTACAGCTACATAATCTAAATCAATAAGTATTCTGCTTGCAAGCAACATAATGGCCGGCAAAAGTTATCTTCTGAAAAGAAACACAATCTGCTCTCTTTCTGTACAAGTACAATAGGTGAAACCGCTCTCCCCATAAAATAAATTTGATCTTCTCACCATCATTATCTACCAACACAATCTGCTTTCTTTCTGTACATCTAAAAGGTTCCAAACTCAAAATCTTCTCAATCCTGCAAGAAAGAAAGGGTGGGTTCTGAACCTTTCTCTAACAAAGTTAGCTTCTACAGTTCACCCAATAAATTTTATTGCGAATAGTAAATTTCTTCCTTTTTATTCTCACCACTAAAGGAGAGTCTTTATTTATAGCACAGACCAAACATGTATATACAAAGCTCCAAGAATCCTCCTATTACATGTTCACCAGTAAAGCAATTAGCTTTGATGGCCTTACTGATTGTACAAAGCTCCAAGAATCCTCCTATACATGCATTTATAGAGGTCTAATAACGCTAAACAACGAATTCTACACATGTTTACCAGTCAAGTAATTGGCTTTGATGCTCCAAGAACAATATTAAGTAGAATAGCATTAGAGAGAGGCATAGTAAATCTCGACAGATAGGAGAGAAACTGCATGGTGAGGGAGCAAAGCAAAGCTGGAAATGAACCTGGGAGCCCCATCCGATCACAACGGAGGGCTTGCCACCCTTGACGCCTCCGGGAGCAGTGGGAAGAGGTTCCGCCTGCCCGACACCATATACTGCTGAGGCACGCACAAAACAAAAGGCATCAGAAACCAATTCCGGGAGAGGGAGAATGAATGGGAACGGGAGTGCAGGTGCGAACCTGATCGTGGCCGGTGAGGGAGACCTTCTCCTAGTTGAAGACGACAATGTCGAAGTCGAGTGTGCAGGCCTCCGTCTCGGAGCCGCCACCGTCAGCATACAAAATAATCTCCATCACCGGCCATAGTCTCCTCGGGATTCTACCATTGATGTTTCATTTTTCCAAGCAATTTATGACCTGGAAAAAAATCATGTTGTTCATATTATATACAATGAAAAATAAGATTCTAGCATAGGTGTTATGCATTTCAGTACTGATTGACAAAGTCTCTTTTTTCATAACTATCTTAGCTAAGAAAAATGTTGAGTATGTCTTAGACTCTTGGCTAATTCTGGGCATAATAGTCTCAAAGTGCATCTGTGGTTCTTTGAATCTTGAAGCGGAACACAATGCTAGTAAAACATAAAGAACTGGCATTGTATATTTTGTATGTTTGGAGATTAAAACATCAACCTTTATTGAAAGCCCGGGATTTTTTTTTCAATGAACAACATTTTTTTTCCAATGAATAGGTAAATCTCCATGCTATCGCATAACAGTTATTTCAGCTAGTCCTGTTCGGTCTTCATAATTCAGCTATCACATATTTGTACAAGACCCACTTTGTATTTTCATGGTCATGAATTTCAAATGATCTTTAGGTCACCAGGGAGCCAAGCCCCTGCCCCCTTGGTTCCATTAGCAAATGAAACCAGGGTACATAATTTTGTCCAAACTGGTCTACTGTAGTTCCTTTGAAACACATAAACAGACAGCTACTGAAAGAAGGGTGAAATTGGGGTTTATGATTCATATCTCATGATAAATATTACCATCAACCTAGTTCTTATTTGGATTATATATCAGTTTTGTGTACAATAATCAGTACAGTGGTCTAGTACTATAAAGCAAAAAACATCGGGAGGGCAAGTTACCAAAGAACTGGGACACTTATCAACATCAAAAGATCCAAGAAGCATGTAATCACAGAACATATATGAGAAGCATGTACTAAACATTCAGAGAAGTATAACTCACTGGAAAAAGGATGCCGCTTGATGGCTATGGCCTCAATGCACCGCGTATGGTAGCGGTGGCCAAGTGAAGCGATGGCGGCGGCTGGCGGCAACGACGACCAACGGTCCAGGAGAGGCCGGGGGTGACCGCGTCAGTGTGGTACAGCCGAGCAAAGGAGCGGCGGACGGCGACGACGACTGCGACCGCGTCCATGGGGCAGCGGAGGAGCAGCGACCTAAGTGCCATGGGACGGCGGCGGATTAGGTGGAGCACCATTCACTGGCACGCATATTATCTTAGGTGCATCTCAAGGATCTGTGTTGTTATTATTGCCAGTGGTCATCTGCAAGTAGATTTTGACATCTTTGATCACCTTGCTTGCACGACATGGGGCCAACTTTGCCTTACGTTTTCTTCCTCCAAGATGCTCATTTAGACCAGCTTCACATGTTGCACTAATCTGGCATAGTTCACATCTCCAGTCACTGGATAGTTTTTGTACTTTCTTTGGTACATTTGGTGCAGCATTCGCATCTGCTTTCCTCTTCATCCTTGGAACCTTTGTTGTTAGTGAAAGAGTCTCTGATGAACATTCAGTGCAATAGTTAATCATGTGATATGCCGCTTTAGAATAATAGCATGCTATGGGTATTTATGTGGTTAAAAGTTGAAACTATCTCTCATGGCGAAAAGTTTATATCTACTGATACAGATACCAAAAGTGAATAAATGCAGACAAATAGAATCAATGTGCTGCTAAAGTAGGTCTAATTGGACAAGTGAATCAACATAAAATGCACAGCAACATTAAACTAAAAAGGACATACGGCGTGTAGAACTTTGAAATGACAGAACAGGAAAATAGAAGGAATTTCTGAGCCAAGTAACAGTTTTTAGGTCGGGATACATGGATAGGCCAAAAATTACTTACTTCGTGATGTCAAACAACCTTTTCATCGGTCCGTATAACATCCATTGTTCATCAGTTAGATATAGATAGATAATATCATCGGGAGCAACAGAAATCCGAATATCCCTTTGTTCCTTCCTTACGTAGGCAGATCCAATATCCTATCCTCATACCACAAGGAAATTTCATTTAGACTTGAGAAGTGCAGAACTACTTGGTAGTGATAATGAAAGAGATGCACCTACAGGTTGCGTTCATCGCATAACAGTGATATATATCTGCTGGTGCCCGTGATACATACCATGAACCAGCGAACGGGGGTAGCCGTGCAGCGGTTGGACGGTGGCCGTGCGTGGTAAGGTGGGGCAATTACCTCTATGAGTTGCTGGACTCCTGGTTTCACCTCGTGGGATCCATGGGTCCTCCCATATCTTAACATTGGTGCCGTCCCCAATTCTCCAGATCAGCCCCTGCTTAAGCAGATGCATGCCCTTAAGTATCGAACGCCACACATAGCTCATGCCGTTTTTTGGTACAGCTTCAAGTAGGTTGCCGGCTGGAAAATATTTAGCTCGCAAAACTCTTGCACACAGGAACTGCACACAAGGACTCGGGTGCTTGTAGTAGTCGCTCAAACAATAAGATGCATTTTCGCTCTCAGAAGAAAAGAACAAGACAGGCAAATTTTCTTCTTAGCCAGGGTTGGTGAGGCCAAAGAATAGTGAAGAGTACATTACATTCACAACAGATTCAGTTAAAGCACATTCATAGCAGAGCAACAGATTCAATTAAAGCAAATTCATAGCAGAGCAGCAGATTCAATTGGAAACAAAATCACGGAGCTTAAACTCTGGCTCTATCCATCCATCCGTATCAGAAAAAAGACAAGGTGAGGCAAATCGGACGGATGGACGGACGGACCTGCTGCGTGCGTGCGTGCGTGCATGAGGAAGAAGAAAACAACATCCATCGGCCAAAATTAACCAACCAAGAGAGGGGGAGCTGTGCACGGAGACGAGCTGCATCGCCGTTGCTGGAGTACATGAAGCTGAGCGGAGACGACCTGCATCCAACAAGCAGCCATGAAACAGAAAGGTGAAACAAACAAGAAAAAGGTGGAGATTTGATTTGATTTGATTTGATCTGGGGACGGCGGCTCATCAAGGATTGCCACAGCCTCAGGCACGCACGGAGCGAGCGGAGGGGATGGCTCCTAGATCTCCCAGCCCGGCGGCCTCGACCTACCAGGTTGACGGATCCTATCCTTGTGGTCACGCGGGTCTCCATCGACGGATCCGGCAGGATAGGGAGGGAGAGGTCGCCGGTTGTGGATCTCTTCTCTTCTCTCCTCTCCTCTTCTCTTCTCTTCTCTTCTGACGAGAGGAGGGAGAAGGGGCGGTGGTGGGAGAGGGCGGCGAGGTCAAAGTGAGGGCGCAGTAGGAGGCGGAGCGGGGGAGGGAGCGCCCCTCGGGGGTTACGGCGTGCGTGGGGGAGGGAGTTACGGAGGGGTTCGTGGGTGGGATTTTTTTGCGGGGATTTTTATTTTTTGGGCGTGCGGGTGCGGGGCCGGGCGACGTGGTGGGTTATTGCTTCGTTAACGAAGACTTTCGTTAACAACATGGTTAGTCCGTTGATAAAGTGATTAGATGGTCCAGATTTGTAGTTGGATTATCCCTCTCTTTCTTTTATAGGGGTAGTAGAGTAGTAGATAGATAGTAGATGAGTAAGCTTGTAACACCACCACATGCTAGTAATAATATGTCGCAAGTTATTGATGATGCTACCTCTGCTATGAATGATGCTTATGATGATGTTAGTACCATGCTTGATGGTAATGTGCCACTAAGAGAATTTCTTGATGAACAAATTGCTAGAGCTAAAGAAAATGAAACTACTGAAACTGATGAGATTGCTAAAACAGATGAAGCTTATGAAACTGATGATGATTATGAAACACCTATTAGTCCTAGCTCTCCAATGTTTGAAATGCCTAAGATACCTGGGGGTTATGTTATGGACGAAGAGGTAACTAGAGAAATTTTTTCTTGCAAGGATAGAGACGATCTTAAGAAATTGCTACGCAAGTATAAGGAAAAGACTTTGAATGCTAGAATGAAATGTGATCCTAAGTTTGCTACTTCACCTATCTTTGTTACTTATAAGGATTATGAATTCTCTATCGACCCAAAGTTAATTACTTTGATTGAATCTGATCCTTTCCATGGCTATGAAACTGAAACTGTAGTGGCACACCTTACTAAGCTGAATGATATAACCACCCTCTTTGCTCATGATGAGAAGATTCGCTACTATTACATCCTTAAGTTATTTCCGTTCTCATTAAAGGGTGATGCTAAGACATGGTACAATACTCTTGCTCCTGGTTGTGTGCGCAGTCCCCAGGATATGATTTACTACTTCTTTGAAAAATATTTTCCTTCTCATAAGAAACAAGCTGCCTTATAGGAAATATTTAATTTTGTGCAAATTGAAGAAGAGAGTCTCCCACAAGCTTGGGGGAGGCTTCTCCAGTTGCTTAATGCTTTGCCTGATCATCCTCTTAAGAAAAATGAAATACTTGATATCTTTTATAATGGACTAACCGATACTTCTATGGACTTCCTAGATAGTTGTGCTGGTTGTGTTTTCAGGGAGCGAACTGTTGAACAAGCTGAGGAATTATTGAATAATATATTGAAGAAATATGATGATTGGACTCTTCCTGAACCACCGCCTAAACCCACTCCGAAGAAGAGGAGTATCTTATTTCTCAGTCCTGAAGATATGCAAGAGGCAAAGAAATCTATGAAAGAAAAGGGTATTAAAGCTGAGGATGTTAAGAATTTGCCACCTATTGAAGAAATACATGGCCTTGACATACGACCACCTCCACAGGTGGTAGAGGTAAATTCTTTATTAAAGTTTAATGAAAGTGACATCCCTCACAATAAACATCCTAGTCAATGCTTATATGAGTTTGATAACTATATTATGAAGCAAGATCATTTCCATGCTCATGTTCTGAAACAATTGAAATATAACTCTGATATGATTGCTCGCTTGAGTGACTTGCTATTTAGAATCAGTAATGATGTTAGAGGTGTAGGAAAGCATGCCTCTATGGTTCAAACTCAGTTAGAACAAGTTGCTAAATCTCAAAAAGAATTGCTTGATGAAATGAATAATAATATGCATGATTTTGCTGCTAGAGTAGTAACTAGAGGAGGTAGAATGACCCAAGAACCACTTTATCCTGAGGGTCATCCTAAAAGAATTGAACAAGACTCTCAAAGAATTAATCCTGATGCACCTAGTCCTTCTACGAAGAAAAAGAAAAAGAAAAATGATAGGACTTTGCATACCTCTAGTGAACCTGAGACACAAAAACCTCCTCATAATAATAATGTCTCTATTTCCGATGCTGAAACTCAATCTGGTAGTGAACATCAACCTAGTGATAATGAAAATGATAATGATGATGTTCATGAAAATGCTCAACCTAGTAATAATAGAGAACCAGATAATGATGTTGAAATAGAGCCTGCTCCTGATCTTGATAACCCACAACCTAAAAATAAACGCTATGATAAAAGGGACTTTGTGGCTAGGAAACATGGTAAAGAAAGAGAGCCTTGGGTTCAGAAACCCATGCCATTTCCACCTAAGCCATCTAAGAAAAAGGATGATGAAGAATTTGAGCTCTTTGCTGAGATGATTAGGCCAGTCTTTTTGCGTACCCGCTTAACCGATATCTTGAAGATAGCCCCTTATGCTAAGTATATAAAAGACATCATCACAAATAAAAGAAAGATATCTGAAGCTGAAATCTCCACCATGCTTGCTAATTATTCTTTTAAGGATGGAGTACCTAAAAAACTTGGAGATGCTGGAATACCAACTATACCTTGCTCCATTAAAAGAAACTATGTCAAAACTGCTTTGTGTGACTTGGGAGCCGGTGTTAATGTTATGCCTTTCTCCTTATATAAAAGACTTGATCTGAATAAACTCACACCTACTGAGATATCATTGCAAATGGCTGACAAATCAACTGCCATATCTATCGGTATTTGTGAGGATGTGCCTGTTGTTGTTGCAAATGTTACTATCTTAATGGACTTTGTTATTCTTGAGATGCCCGAGGACGACAACATGTCGATTATCCTTGGTAGACCCTTTTTGAATACTGCAGGGGCTGTTATTGATTGCAATAAAAGCAAAGTCACTTTTCATATCAATGGTAATGAGCATACGGTGCACTTTCCAAAGAAACAATTCCAAGTGAATGGTATTAATGTTATTGAAGAATCTCCGACCATCACTATTGGAAGCTTTCAATTACCTCTACCTACTGCCAAAAAGAAATATGATATACTTATTGTTGGGGATATGCACATCCCCATTGAGGTAACTTAGTGTTTTACGAAAGTTCTTCGGTTTCATGCGAATTGGAAGTGGTTGTTAATAAGACTTGATCAACCTTATTAATGAATCATTTTTGAGAGGAATGAAGTCGATGAATCTAGTAAGCACAACCTTTTGCTCCCATCTTTTATTTTCTGTTTTAGTTAGTCAAATAAAATAAAATGCCATGATCAACCTGTTTTCTGTTTTCTCCGTGCAATAAAAAATGACCCAAAAATAAAAATTCTCATAATGCCCTGAAAATTTAACACGATTTTTTTCCGAATATTTATGAATTTCTGGTGCAAATAATACCTGGTGCCCACAAGAGACCAGGGCGCGCCAACCCCCCCAGGCGCGCCCTGGTGGGTTGTGGCCCCCACGTGGGCCCCCTCACTTATCTCTGTAGCCCACATCATCCCCTACCTCCAGAAAAAAATCACCACAACCACCATTCTCGTGTTCTTTCTCTCAAACCCGCGGATTTTGATCTCTTTGCTCGAAGCTCCGTGTCTGAAACAGTTTGGAGGGATTGCTACTTGGTATGTGACTCCTCCATTGCTCCAATTAGTTTTTGTTTTAGTGGGTTATTTTTAGAGTAATTAGCTACTCTTGGTGCTGCTGTAGATGAGCTTGCATGTTGAATTCTTAGAGTTCTAAGTAGTTTGAATGCTCAATATGGCCTCTATGCATGCTTAGGAGTAGTTGCTAACAATCTTGCAAAGTTTTGTTGACAAAACTTTGTGGACTAAATTTTTTCAGATTTTTTATAGGAATAAAAATGCAATTCTTTAGGAGTTCTTCGAGGAGGAGATCCTCGGAAGCCTCATCGAGTGGAACCTCGGTTCGACAATCTTATGTTGAACCAAGCGAAAGCTCGATGCGAGATGCCGCCACCAAATCATGCTTGTGGCCGTGTGACGATTTCATGGAAGGTGCAGGTATTAAGGGGGAATTTGACCAATTTATCCACAACACAGAGCTTGCTCCCTTCATCGCAAATAAGTGCCCCCAACACCTCGAACTCACGAAAACCTTCACAAAGAAATTTAAATATTTTTCTCGTGAGTCTAGAGTTTCATTCAACCTGTATGACCATTCCTTCACCATGCCGTTAGAAATGTTCAGTGAAGCATGCAAACTTCCATATTGGGGTTCCCTCGATGAACCAACAAAATCTGAATACGAGTACTTTTTAGTCAATCTTTGCTTTGGTGAAGATAGGGGGGTGACACAAGGGAGAATTAACAGCATCCATTTCCCATCGATACAATATTTTGCGCTCTTTAACGGTAAATGTATCATAGGCAAACAAGATTGTAGCACATTGTGTGCTCATGATTTGAGTCTCTTACATACTGCCATAACTAGGAATAAGAATTATAATCTTGGTGCAATTGTTGCATGGAGGCTGCAGCTTAATGCTGCTAATGGTAATTTTTATGGAGGAATTTATGCCTCCCGTGTAGCGGAAAGATTAAATGTCTCGCCATGGCCTAATGACCCCATCTTACCTACTCAGTATTTAGACTTTTTTGCCATGAAGCGTCATAAGTCCCTTACGGGTACGGCCACTAACTACACCTATAACTTGAGATTTAATAAGAAACCTGTTGTGCCTGTCGCTTTGCCTGCTCCAGCTCTCTTTGATTTTCACAACAGGGGAAGATATTATGTCCTTGAGAGCGAAGCCCATGCGTACAACGCGGAGGTTGAAGCTGCCAGGAGGGTCGCGGAGTCTGCTCCGAGGGCCTCAGTGAGCCATCACCCAGATTATTATTCATTCGGATGGTGATTACCAAGCTAGGCCAAAAGCCTAAGCTTGGGGGGGATCGTATTTCCACCGACATTACATTCATGTTCACACACTTCATTCCAGTTGTCGGTGTTCATACTTTTTCATTGTAATATCCATGCTAAATTTGTTTTCTCGTTTTCTTCTTGTGTGTTTGAAAAACTTTGAGAAACATCCAAAAATATTTCCTACTTCTTTTTAGCCTTTCTTTCTAGCTTAGTTTAATTGTTGCATTAAAAGAAAACCCAAAAAGATTTCTCGCTTCTTCTTTTACTTGTTGGGAGCTTTCCCGTGTAAATATTTTTTCTCGTTTTTGTTTTTCTCTTTAATTTGCTTTCTTCAAGAAAAACCAAAAACTCCAAAAATATTTTAGTGTGTTTCTCTGAAATTCTTTTCTTTTTGTTTGAGTCGTACCAAGGAGAAGACCACAATGAAATTGTTGAGTGGCTCTCATCTGTATTATTGTTTATCCAACAAAGAGCCCATATTATTTTGTCTTCTCCTCTTGAATAAAATGGTTGCAGATTTCAGCTTAGTCCACGGAACTCTTGCACTATTATTATTTTCTTATCATTCGGTCGTGCAAGTGAAAGGCAATAATAATGACATTTGATGAATTGACTGTGGCAGAGAAAAGCGGGTATGAACTCAACTTATTTTTGTTTTTATAAATATGTTTAACCTAGTATCCTTGATTCAGCTTGTTATGATCAAACATGTTTGCAATGACCATTAGAGATTATAGTTGTTCATGCCATGCTTAAGTAGCTAGGAGTGGATAATGATTTATCTTGGGTGTCAACATGCATTAAAATGGTTGTGATGCGGTATGATGATATGGTATCCTCCTCTGAATGTTTCAAGTGGCTTGACTTGGCACATGTTCACGCGTGTAGTTGAATCAAAACCAACATAGCCTTCATGATATTTATGTTCATGGTGTCCATATCCTACTCATGCTAGTACTCAATGTTGATTATATGTAATGCATGTTCATGACCGTCTTCGCTCTCTAGCTGGTCGCTTCTCAATCTAATTGCTAGCCTTCGCATGTACTAAGCGGGAATACTGCTTGTGCATCAAAACCCTTAAACCAAGTTATGCCAGATGAGTCCACTATATCTACCTATATGCGGTATTACCCTGCCGTTCCAAAGTAAATTTGCATGTGCCACCTCTAAAAATTCAAATGAACATTCGTTTTGTGTGCCTGGACCGCTCATGGAGCGACAGGGGACGGTCAGTATCTTCCATGCTAAGCGGGTTATTCTCATGATGAGTGTTTATTCACTTGTCCTTACACGAGAGGGGCGGTAATAGGGATTCTCAGTCCCGAAATCAAAAATCAAAAATAATTAAACAAAACTCCCCCAGGAATGTTGTTGGTTTGGACGGTACCCGTGGATGCGGCTAGCCGTGGAGTGTGATTGTTGGTGGAGGGGGAGTAAACCTTTACTTTCACCGCTTGGGAACCACCGCTAATTTGTTTAGCATGGGAGATATTGATAACTGTTGGTCGTGACGTTGACAGGAAGGGTGTACCTTCAAAAAATATATCTATCTCTGTTTTAAACTTTGAGCTCTGGTACCGCTGCAAATCCATGCTTCCCTCTACGAAGGGACTATCTATTTACTTTTATGTTGAGTCATCACCTTCTCAAATAAGCGCCAGACCTGAGAGCACTATTGTCATCCTCATGCATTGTGTATAGTTGATGTTGGGTGCAGCATGAATGGATCTTTTCTACCATGATTTACAATGTTTAGTAGCTTCTTGAACTTTGGAGGTGCTCTGCATTTATGTTTTGCGGTCTCAGAAAGGGCTAGCGAGATACCACTATTGTCATATTGTATCATGATTGTTTTGACAAAGTGTTGGCGCTTGAGATATCTTATTATTGCTCGCTAGTTGCTTATGTTATTGATATGAGTTAATATAATTTCTAAGAGTTATTGTTGACATGGTTAGTCATAATCTTTGCTGAAAACCTGGGTGCTACTTAAGCATATATATGTAAACAAGAACAAAAGAGTTCATAAAAGTTTTTCTTTATCACTTTCAGTTTGACAACTGAATTGCTTGAGGACAAGCAAAGGTTTAAGCTTGGGGGAGTAGATATGTCTCCAACGTATCTACGTTTCCTCACTCTATTGCCCTTGTTTTGGACTCTAATTTGCATGATTTGAATGGAACTAACCCGGACTAACGCTGTTTTCAGCAGAACTACCATGGTGTTGTTTTTGTGCAGAAATAAAAGTTCTCGGAATGGAACGAAACTTTTTGGAGAATTATTTCAGAATATATGGGAATTATTGGACCCAATATCCACCGAAGAGGGGGGCCAGGGTGAGCATCACCCACCAGGGCGCGCCCTGGTGGGTTGTGCCCACCTCGTGGCCCCACTGACCCTAATTCCGCCACTATAAATTCCTATTTTCGAAGAAAAAAATCAGAGAGAAAGTTTCATCACGTTTTATGATACGGAGCCGCCACCTCCTGTTCTTCATCGGGAGGCCAGATCTGGAGCCCGTTTGGGGCTCCAGAGAGGGGAATCTTCGGTCTTCGTCATCACCAACCTTTCTCCATCGCCAATTCCATGATGCTCCCCACCGGGATTGAGTAATTATTTCGTAGGCTTGCTGGTCGGTGAGGAGTTGGATGAGATTCATCATGTAATCGAGTTAGTTTTGTTAGGGCTTGATCACTAGTATCCATTCTGTTCTGAGATTGATGTTGCTATGACTTTGCTATGCCTAATGCTTGTCACTAGGGCCCGAGTGCCATGATTTCAGATCTGAACCGTTTATGTTATCATCTCTATATCCATGTTCTTGATCCGATCTTGCCTAGTCATATGCACCTATTATGTGTTATGATCCGTCAACCCCATAGTGACAATATTTGGGATACTTCGCGGTGATGACCGTAGTTTGAGGAGTTCATGTATTCACCATGTGTTAATGCTTTGTTTCGGTTCTCTATTAAAAGGAGGCCTTAATATCCCTTAATTTCCTTATGGACCCCGCTGCCACGGGAGGGTAGGACAAAAGATGTCATGCAAGTTCTTTCCAATAAGCACGTGTGACTATTTACGGAATACATGCCTACATTACATTGATGAACTGGAGCTAGTTCTGTATCGCCTTAGGTTATGACTGTTACATGACGAATATCATCCAACGAGTTACCGATCCAGTGCCTACGAGCTTTTCACTTATTGTTCTTGCTAAGTTACTACTGCTGTTGCTGCTGTTCCAACTGCTATCAAACTATCATATTACTGTGCTACTGATCACTCTGCTGCAGATATTTAATCTCCAGGTGTGGTTGAATTGACAACTCAAGTGCTAATACTCTCAAGTATTCTTTGGCTCCCCTTGTGTCGAATCTATAAATTTGGGTTGAATACTCCACCCTCGAAAACTGTTGCGATCCCCTATACTTGTGGGTTATCAGCCTCGCAGACGATGATGAAGGTCGAAATGTGCATTATGGAGTTCGGGGGGAGGTCGTGGAAGTCCAACCCGTAGAAGAACATCAAGCCCCTTACAAAGGGGTGCAGCGGGAAGCTCAGTCCCCGGATGAAGTGGGGAATGAATACCACCCGCTCCCCGGGCTTCGGCGTAGGAACTACTTGGCCATCTTCGGGGGAGCAGTGGACGACGTCGACCGGCAGGTAGCCGGTGCGTTTCAGCTCCTGGATGTCATCCTCGGTGACGCTCGACGCCTCCCACTTGCCTTGTGAGCCTGAACCGGCCATGGTCGTGCTCGGGGAAGAGGGATGGGTGTCTTGGGAGGGGCTGGAGAAAGACTAGATCTGCGCGCTTGGAGCGAGGAAGGCTTGAGAGAGCGAATCTGGGGAGCGTGGAAGGGCTGTGAAGATGTTTTTCCCCCTTTTATGGAAGGTCGTAATACCAAGCGTCCCCTTACTGCATCGTGAGCTGCGCCAGTTCCTAAAGCGACCGCCCCGTTATGCGCGCGTGGGATAGCCCAAATCATTGATCATATCCCGTAAAAAATGGAGCACGATCTTCATGTCGATCGAACGTGCCAATAAAAAGCGGCCTCGAACCGCGAATCGAGTTTTTGTAACTGGTTAAGTGGCCATGACCCGTCTGAGCCTTTCGTCAGAAAAGTTGTCAGGAAGGGTACTATTCGCACTCGGGCGTTTGGCCTTCAAGGTTAAGCAAGGTATGTTCGGAAGGCAGGATGCCATCGGTGGCCGAGCTAAGGACGGCCGAAGCATGGAAGAAAGGAACTTGCCCCGCAAGCCGAACACCCTGGATGTGCAGAGCAGCTGGATGACCTGAAGACCGGCGTTGGAGGCTAGTTCGGGGGCTACTGAGGGAGTCCGGGATTAAGGGGTCCTCGGGCTGTTGGCTTATCTTATGTAGACCAGCCCGGTGGGCCGCCTTGGGACATCTTCGGGAAGGCCGGACTACAAGATGACCCCATGCTTAGGGGGGAAGGTTCCAAAGACTTGGTGTGTCCTCCAAGTAAGAATGGGCGTATTTATGCCTGGATGGAAACCGGCCATTTGTAACCCTAGGGACCCCTGGTGTCTATATAAACCAGGGGGCTTAGTTCGTAGAAGGACAAGTCAACTCATTAGGGTTTAGCTCATTTGATCTCGAGGTAGATCTACTCTGTAACCCTCATACTCAGCAATACAATGAAGCAGGACGTAGGGTTTTACCTCCTCACGAGGGCCAGAACCTGGGTAAACATCGTCTCCTTCGTCCCCTGTTACCATCGTTCCTAGATTCATAGTTCGGGACCCCCTACCCGAGATCCGCCGGTTTCGACACCGACAACAGCGCTGGAGAAAGTCATGGTGGCTGAGATCGGAGGATCAGTAATGCGGAGGGGGCCTTGAAGGCGATGACGTCTGCCAGGTGTTTGATAACTTTCAGAAGCAACAGTGATAAGTGGGGGCGACATCACTAGAGGTTTCATTTTTGGTGGTGCTCTTCGGGTGCCGAGTCGTGTCTTTCAGGATGAAAATCTAAGGTCTGACCTTCATTGGTTGTGCCTAATAATTGCCTTACCGAAGGTATTGTTTTGAGAGCTTGGACTTTCTTCAGGTGGCGGAGGCAGCACCACCCAGGGCAGCTGCCCGGGCTCACCAGCCAGTTCCCGCACGAGCTGTGCCATGAAGTTGCGTCGTCACATCATATTAGCCCGGGCAAATAGTTGAGCCATCTTGGGGCCTCTAGGCCCATCTAGTATCTAATTAGGGCAGTACTAGGAGCCGGCGCGCCGGCCCAAACTTGCGGCCGCCCGCCTAGCAGCCGTACAATGCGGGCGTCCTAACCGCATGATTAATTCGCTGGAGTCTTCTTCCTCGCGGCAGTCTCCTCCTTCCCCTGTCGCGTCGCTCGTTGGCTTGCCGTCGCAGCCAGCCGTCCCTCTCCCGCATCTTCCTCCTTCATTTCTCCCTCCAGCAGCACGACGGTCGTCGGTGATCCGTCCTCGCCGCCGTGGCCGCCCGCACTCGCCGCTCTGGCCACCCGCACTCGGTGAAGAACCGTGCTCGCCGGCGATCCATGCTTGTCGGCCGCCTACGCACGCCATGGATGCAGCTCCGCTCGTCGACGATTGACTGCTTCCAGCAAACATAAATGCCCGTTGTAGCATTTTTCGTTGTCGGTCGTAGCAAACGGAGACAATAGTTGTAGGAAAAAAGTCGTCACCGGTTGTAGCTTGCTGTTGCAGGTAGCAGTATTTGCGTCTAGAAAACGAAAAATGGATGTAGCAGAAGTCATTGCCGGATGTAGCAAAAAACTACAAAGGTTGCAGCAAAAAATCGCCGCCGCTGTCGGGGGTCGCAGCTCAGCCGATGGATGTAGCAAAACATGATGCCGGTTGTAACAAAAAGTGACGCTAGTTGTAGCAAAACCGCAAACGCCCTTGTGTGTTGTAGCAAAATGCGGTACCGGTTGTAGCAAAATATGATGTCGATTGAAGCATGTAGCAAAAACTGTGACGTTTTGGTTTTTTGCTAGGAGCAGCGCCACCCCGTCCTCGCCGTCCAGGGGTCACCACGCTCGCCGTTCATGATCGCAGCCTCCCCAGACCGCCACCGCCGTCCCAACATCCTTCATGGCGGGTTGTGGGGTCACATCTTTCTCGGCGCCCATGGTGCCGCACCCCCGCGTCACCGCCGAGGTCGTTGCAGCTCCAGAGGCCGGCGGTTGCAGCATCCACCACCGCCGGGTCCAGCGCCCCCCTCACCGCCAGTGTCCACCACTCCGTCGCGTCCCGAGGCGTCGGTGGGAGTCATCTTTGCCGCCGCTTGACTTGATTTAGAGGAAAGAGCAGGTGATGAGATGAAGTGGGTCCCATGAGCCAGCGCCTCGCGCGACTAGCGACCGGCCAAGGCGCGAAGGGTTTTCCATCTAATTAACTTGAACGACTGTTCATAGGGCCATGGTTGCACGTAGGAGGTAGGACTGCCCGCACAGCCTTCTCACCCTCTCTCGATCAGTTCGAGCCCCACGACCGTTTCGTGCGACTACCTCAGCAATCACAGCTTTGCAGAACACAGAACACACCGGGGATTCGTTGGGTACGGGCGGAACTTCTCCTACCAGCAAAGACGGTAATCGGAGCGGCTCCTCTGAGGCTATTCGTGCCCACTAATTAGGCGAGGTAAGTCAGGGTTACTTATATTTGGGGATCTTAATCAGTGGACACGCACACACAAACAATTTCTGACATGAGATGAGAATTCACTCCTTATATTTAGGAATTTTAATATTGGTTTGTACTCCTAGGAGTATGTTGCCAGGATTTTTGGGGATTCCATCATTAGGACCAGATTCATTGAAGTAAAATCGATCTCCACTCTACGTAAGTATTGTTTCTTCTCGACTCCTCTAGCCTAACCAATCATTTTAGATCATTGAATGTTCATCTGTTGTTAAATTTCATATATGAGGAAATTGTTGGTTCCTAGAGTATTATTTATTGAGTTATTAGCTCTCGTATTCAATTTTAGTTTTACTAAAATTATGTGTATGGACAACGCAATATATAGTTTAGTGATTACACTTTTGCTTCGGTAGACCCCCCTAAACACATTGACGGCTTAGATCTCTCTATACCTCTTCATAATAAAAGGTAGGATTGTCTTTTCACCCGTGCCGATACGCGGCCTACGTACATATACGGGGCACCCCTTTTTTTTCACGCGGCGTCTTTTTTTTCACAGCATACTTAGCGTTTTTTCACTTTCTTTTTAGAAGAAAAAAAAGAATGCAGGTAACATGATTTGAACTCAAGACCTCTCGATATAAGGAGGACCACAATAACCAACTAGTACATCCTAATGCTTGTGACTATTTTTTTTTGTTTTCTTCTATTTCAGTTCGCGGCTGGGCCGGCCCATTGTTGAATCGGTCCTTTTATCACTATCTTATTTTTGATTTTACTATTTGTTCTTTTTTATTTTTTATTTCTTTTTTATATTTCAAAAAATGCTCACGCTTATTAAATTTTGTTCAAAAATTTAAAAAATGTTCACCTTTTAATATTTTGTTCATAAAGTACAAATATTTGCATTTTTAAAAAATTGTATAGATTAGTCAAAAATAGTTTGTGTCTTTCAAAATTGGTCAGAATGTCGTAACACGTACATATTTTAAATAGAGCGATTTTTTTTGAACACAAACATTTTTTTAAAAACAGTACGAAATTTGAAATTTCAAGTAAAAGTCAGAAAATAAGAAGAAGAAAAAAACTGAAACCAATTTATTTAGAATTTCCGCAAACATTTTTTGTATTTATGTAGAAAAAATTAGAACAAAATATTATTTTTAAAATTCCAAATAAATTTTGAAAGCACGAACATTATTTGAAAATGCAGAATTGTCGACATCACAATAACTTGGCATAGCGCCTTGGAATGGCGATACAAGGCCCTAGAAAAATATGGCTCCATTTTATTGATGTGAAAAAAGGTAAATCCGGACTTCCCCTACCGGCCTAACCGAACCACCACCTTTGAACATGGTGTGCTTCATGCCATGCATGAAATGACATCAAAATTTGCCAGCATGTGGGCATGCTCACGGCTGGTCTTCATATAAAATTTGAAGGAATTCAAACATCGAACGTCGTTGCGTCACGTTCGACTAGTGTTTGAGGGTTTTTCACTGCGAAAACCCTAGAAAATGCATAAAATGTCAGAACTCAATGAAATTTATCATGGATGCTTGCCATGGTGATGCTAGTGTGTGGATTTTTTTTATTTTACTGATGTGAAAAAAATGCATCCGGACTTGCCTTTCCGGCCTACCCAAAGCACCACCGTTGAACATGGTGTGCTTCTTGCCATGCATGAAATAACACCAAAATTCGCCAGCATGTGGGCATGCTCATGTCAGGCCTCCGTGCAAAAAAGAAGGAATTCAGATACCAAACACACGTTGCGTCACGTTCGGCTAGTGTATTAGGACTTTTTCACCGGGAAAACCCTAGAAAATGCATAAAATATCTGAACTCAATGAAATTTATCATGGATGCTTGGCATGGTGATGCTAGTGTGGAAAAAAATTTGGGTCCATTTTATTGATGTGAAGAAGAAGTGCACCCTGATTTGCCGTACCGGCCTACCCGAACCACCACATCTGAACGTGGTGTGCTTCTTGCCATGCATGACTGACAAACCTCCATGCCAAATTCAAAAGAATTCGGGCACTAAACGCATGTTGCGTCATGTTCGGCTAGTGTTTTAGGATTTTTTTACCTGAAAAATCTAGAAAATGTATAAAATATCATAACTCAATGAAATTTATCATGGCTGCTTGGCATGGTGATGGTACTGTGTGGAAAAAATTTGGGTCCATTTTATTGATGTGAAAACTAATGCATCTAGACTTGCCCTACTAGCCTACCCGAGCCACCACCTTTGAACATGGTGTGCTTATTGCCATGCGTGAGATGACACCAAATTTTTCTAGGATGTGGGCATGCTCATGGCGGGCCTCCATATAGGGTAACGCAGCAGAAAACAAAAATTTTCCGACCTACGTACCAGCCCAGGATCACTATGGAGACTGCATACAAGGTTTGATCTTTTTCGTTACCGACTCGTAGCGCAGCGGAAGTAGAGTCGATGACGAACGGCGGTGCAGATCCCCGCAGCTAGGATTTACAACCTCCCAACCGCGAGGATGTACTCCCACGTCAGCTCACCGGACGGATCTCCGGGCAGCCCTTCGGGAGGCACCTGGACAGTCCCTCGGATAGTCCCACCGGACGGATCCTCGGACAGCCCTCCGGGAGGCCTCTGGACAGTCCTTCGGATAGTCCCACCGGACGGATCCTCGGACAGCCCTCCGGGAGGCCTCACGGACAGCCCTTCGGGCGGGTCACTCGGACAGCCCTTCGGGAGGACACCCGAAACTCAAACTGTAACTCGGACAGCCCTTCGGGAGGCACTCTCGAACTAAGACCGAAACTACGATCTCTCTACAGAGTTGCACACATACGGTGTCATCTATCCGGCAGGGCTTCGCCGTCCAGAACTAGTTCCCACCGGAACCCAGACAGCCTTTCGGCTCTACGAAACTATTTCGCTGGGAGGGAGAGAGAAGCCAGAAATGTCATGGCATGTGTATGTGAGAGCAAGGATGTAGCATATGGGGCTGCCTCCTCCCCTCTATTTATAGGAAAAACAAGGGGTAGGATGGGCATATCCAAAATGCCATGTCATCCCAAAATATCTTGGGAAGATATTTGTGGAAAGCCAACTTCCAACCATATCCATAAATCTGATTTCACTATTCACGACGACATTTTTCAGCGTCTGATCGAACTGAAAATATTCATGTGGGCTTAGAACATTTCCAGTACCCACCAAAATAATTTTCAACGCGAGCCGGAACAATTCCGGTTTAGTGATTTTCATCTGCGAAAAGCATCTGAAGCGGTTTCGGCAGCTCCGGAACATTTCCGGTTTTCATTCCGGAAAATTCCAGAAAGTTTCCAGAATGATTCTGGCACCCTCCAAGAATTATCAGGCATGTGCCGAAACCAATTTGACTTTATGGTGTACTCCGAAACAACTTTTCGGTTTAGTGATTTTCATCTGTGAAAAGCAACTAAAGCGGTTCTGGCAGTCCGGAACATTTCCGGTTTTTGTCTCTGAAAAATCTCAGAAGTTACCGGAACAATTCTGGTACCTTCCAATAATTTCCAGGCATGTGCCGAAACCAATTTGACTTTATGGAATACCCTGAAACAACTTTTCAGTTTCACCGGAACTATTCCGATATCCTCTCCGGAACGTTTCCGTTTCGTCCGAAACTTTTTTGGTGAATTTCTCTCAGACTCCCCGTCTAGTATTCAGCAGATAGATGACCCTTAAGCGTGTGACCCTATAGGTTCGGTGAAGTATAGACATGACCCGGAACACTTTCCGATCAATGATCAACATCGGAGCCGTGGACACCCATATTGACCCCTATACCCACACGAATGAATATTCGAGTGAACCTCCAGTTGCCGTGTGCTATTCCTGTTGCTTCGCGATATGTTACAAATACCCGAGGTGAGACATGTAGGCATCCCCGTGGATCAACAACTTGTCCACTATGCCAGTTACCTCGTTACCGGTATTGTTCTCTTTTCTCGTTCCCGTGTTCCGGCATCCCCGTGATCAAATCACAAAGTGTCTGGCCAGACGATGATGGATACCGTAACACCGAGAGGGCCCAGAGATATCTCTCCATCGTCGGAGGAGCAAATCCCAATCTTGAGCTATCAAGTTACTTGACATACTTTTCCATGAACCCGTAAGCCGCCGTAATAGCCACCCATTTACGGATGACGTTTAACAAACCCCAAAGTTCATGAAGCAAGCATGAAGAAACTCGATACTCTCATGGTCTAAGGAATCATGCAAACATTAACCATCTCTGTGTTATTAACCATTAACTAATGACGAATGTATCTCATAGCATAACATCAATTCGGGTCGATTCAACACAAGTGTTCTACCAACAATTGTGCCCTCAAAATTGCCGGCGTAGTCATGCCCATGATCAGGAAAACAGGATCATCATGCAATACTTGAGCCAGTCATAGAGGCTTGACTAGGAATACTTTTTACCGTTTATTATCCCACACGTGCACATGAGTTTCCCTCCAAGCCTCGTTTTATTTGCAGACTCGAGAATCATTGCAGTTATAGCATGGAACATAAACATAATTATGAACAGGGAGATAATCAATAACATTTATTATTGCCTCTAGGGCATATCTCCTACAGACTCCCACTTGCACTAGAGTCAATAATCAAGTCAATGCTAATGCACTTTACACCTATGGCATACTGGTGTAAAATAGGCTTCGCATGTGGTATAGCCTGATGTCCAACGGATCTGACGACTTCAGCTCCGTGTGTAACTTTGCATATCCCCGCGTTTTCACGCTTTCACAAAATTCATATTTTGTGTGGACTTGGCTTTGCATATGTGTGAATCATTGGTCGAAACCTGATTCCTCAGACTGAGCTATGGAGCAGCTATCTGCAATAGTGTCCCATAGACCAAAGCCATCTTGGAACCATACTAAGTTCATGAATGAACTATATGATTCAACAACTTCTTTGTCGCTTCTTAAGCGTCAACATACTTAGCCTTTGTTATAGAATTCGCCACAGTATCTTGTTTGAAACAATTTCCAACTACCGTGCCACCATATTGTGTATTACACAAAATCCTTAACTTAAATCGAAAATCGCATGGAGCATTGATGAAGACTGTATCGATGTAACCTTTTACAACGAACTCTTCATGATCTCCGCTTGCGAGAAAACATGTCATCAGTACTGCTCTAGTACTCAATGACATCTTTCACTGTTGTCCCATGATCAGTACTTTGATCACTATGGTATCTATACTCGCAACAACTTTGGAGTATTGGACATATCTGGTTGTTTTTACATACCATGGAATACATGATTAATCCAAACACAAGAGTGTGTGGAATCACCATCATGTATTTTGCTCATCAGTGTTTTGAGACACCGAGTCTTGCAAAACCCTTTCCATGTGACTTCGGCAAGAATCACTCCTTGGCGTTTTAAATGCTAAAAGGTTTTAGCACCTTGTCAATATGTATTCATAGCTTAGCCCCATTAGGTAAATCTATCTCCATAGATCATCATGCCTAATATTAAGGCTATTTAGCCTAAGCACTTCATCGAAAACTATTTTCAAATGAAATCCTAATTCGTGTCAAGAAATTTATTTCCAATTAACAATGTGTTAAGTACACAAGGTTTTTAGAAATATTATTATGCTCCCACTTACTTTCTTGAATCACAAGCATCTTCGATACCCATTTGATGAAGTCAAAAACCCTTTTGACCATTCCATCAAAAACGAAGATTCCAACTCCACTTTGCTCTCTTCTGTCCATCGCTGGAACTCTGAAGTTTGCATATTTACTAGCATCCTCTGGATCGACAAATTACTTTGGACTGTATCACATACAAGTCCTAGGTTTCATTTCCATCAGATGGAAATCCCTTTGTCATCCATGTTTCATATCTCATGATTGAAATATGTATTAATTGCTAGTTCAACCCGAACCGACATCAAGCATCGCTACGGTGAGACAATCTCATCGTAGTCAACTCCTTGAACTTGTTTATTGCAACAAGTCGAGCTTTATGGATAAAACATTTTATCCGTATCAGTTTTTAGTTTCAATAAATATTCGTTAGACTCTAAGTCTTCTGAAAGGTGTATCAAGATCTTAATCTTGAATCACTTATATGGAAACTATCTCGGATTGTATTGGCATTTAGCCAATTCCGGAGTCAGGGCCCATCAACGCTTCCTTGTGTATTGTAGGTATACTGTTGTCTAACAACAATATCTCGTTTGCGCACCTGATAGGTTAGCACGAGCTTTGCCTACGTGGTTCAACTGCAAGTTCGATCGAAGTCCATACATTTTATTGTAGAGACTTCCGTATCAGTCGCAGTAGGAAACTTCGGAATCACTTCCAAGGTTTCTTTCCTTTGATCTGATGACGAAGATACTGGTTATCTTGTCGAGTTGCACTGTCCTCCCACTCGCCTTTTGTAAGAACTATTCTCTTTAAAAGCATACCGTTTTGTGGCAAAGTCCTTTGCCTCGGTATAGTGGTGGGGAATACCCAATGACTTGGGATAACCTTACAAAGTAGCACTTGTCTGATTTGGAATAGGTTTGTAACCTTTTACACAAGCCCCATATTCCAAATGTTAAGAAAAGATATAACATGGTTGGGCATACCATACCATGGCGTCATTTCAACAGACCTGATGGATCTCTTTTCAGTGTAAAAGCCGCAGTCTCTAAAGCATTACTCTTTAAAAAGGGGTAATGGCAAATTTATTTATGTCATCTTTGATCTTACCATGTCATAAATGGTTCGATTACATCTTCACGGACTTTCCACTTGCAGTGGTGTTCCGGGAGGTGCAAGTTATGAAACCCCTTTCACAACTCATCAGACATTCGCTAAACTTGTAACTCAAATATTCCTTTCTACAATCGAATTGTAGAAACATAATTTTCTTGTTACAACAATTTCTACTTCAATTTTTGAAAACCTTATGAATGAATTCAAAAGATCCAGACTTACGTCTCAGCAAGTAAATATCCATATATCTACTTGAGTCAATTTTTGAAGGTAGACAAATCCACTGTTTGCAACAACATTCATTGGACTACACACATCATAGTGTATGATCACCAATATGTTCTTTGCTCGTTCCTTATGGCCTGTGAACGGTATTTCAGTCACTTCACTTTTCAGAGGAAAGTTGCAAGTGTCAGATGATTCAAAATCAAATGACTTCAAAATCCATCATAATGGAATTTTCCATGCGGGTTTCTCCAATGTGACCAAATGCAGTGCCACACTTGTGTGGTATTCTTTTAGTCTTGCGACATTTAGCGTCAGTGTTATGGATGTGTCATATTACCATCAATATTCATAGCATACATCCCATCTTGTATGGAAGCATGACCCTTCAAGTTATTCATAACACCGAACATGAAAAGTTCTCTTATGAATAACCTTCTTGCAAGATACCTTATGCAAAGGGCTAGAGTATATGAAACTCTAAAATAAATTATGAAAGTAAATACAGAGGTAATGTATTATTATCAATATTCATAACATACGTCTCATTCATAATGAAAGTATGGCCCTTATGTTATTCATAACATCGAACATCAAAAGTTCTCTTATGAATAACCTTCTTGCAAGATACCTTATGCAAAGGGCTAGAGTGTGAAACTCTAAAAATGAATTATGAAAGTAAATACATAGGGAATACACCGATGGAAGGCATAGTAACATTTACTATGTTCCCTGCGTGTATCTAAACCTCATTCCTGGCTAGTCTTTCAGGCCATAGTAGTTCTTACATCGAGTTGCAACAGAATGCAATCGAGCGGGTATCTTTGTGATTAACTCACAATACCCAAGAATTAGTGATTAACATGTTTAACCATAATTCCCAAGAACTATATCTTTGACCAGCCTTCTATACATCAAAAAAACCTGTATGACATTCATACATGAGCTGGATATTCCAGTCTTCTATCCTTTTGCCATTACACTTCTAACAGTTTAACTTTTAGTATTTCTCCTACTCTCAGAAGAAGCACCCAACTTAAGAGTGGCGTTAGCCCCGGACTTCCTAGGCGTGAAAGTTTCACTAACACCCTTCGGACACTTCCTTTCTCTTTAAGTTGTTGTTTTATTCACCATCATCATATGACAGGCGTTCTTCTGGATCCCTCTCTTATCAGTCTAATGCATAGTAAACTCCTTTACTAACAGTTCGCAAACAAACATTGCTTTGGATATCTCATATCTTTTAGCCTTTGTCTGTCTCTGAAAATGATTTTCAGATTCCATGAATATCACATAACTATCCAAACTTTCGAAGTTCGGGTCTCATGGAAGCAAACATATTGCACTTTGACTGAAAAGGAATTCTAGCTTTTGGATCGAAGGACGAGAGTCACATGATCCATAGCATTAGCGGGAGAATACCGAAACCATGCGATAGGACAAAGTCCTTCTCGGCACTCTTGAGGACAATCCTCACATTACGTTACCAACCGTAAAGATTTAACCAGATATTTACCAGCTTATTCAATTTTAATAGGGAAGGTGGAAACGCGAGCCATTATTCTACAACTATTTTGCAAATCACACTTAGACAGTGTTCATAATTAATTGCACCGAGAATTAAACAAGTTAATTCAACAGTGCGCTCCCACTCAAATCAATATCTCTCATAATTGATTGTGAGTGATACAAGATTCGTATTTCAATTCAACGCCATTGACGGGTTCATCACTGATGACGCGAATTTCAATCGGTAGGCCAACTTGCCAATCACATCTCTATGTGACTCTTGTTCATCTTTCGATGCGTGTGTTCCGAGCTCATGACTCTCATGCCTGAACGTCAAGACAACCAAGTGATCTCGCTGCGAGGTCTGACCTCACCCGCCTCACACATCCCTAATCGTTCGTACTCATGTGTACATGTCGTACCCCGAAAAGTTAGGTGCCGTGACGGTGCTACACTTGGGAGAACACTAACTACTTGATATTTTTGTGAGAGATCACCCTAATAAAAGCGACTACCGCGCAATCAAGAAGGGTGCATCATAAGGGATAAACATCTCAGGCAATTCATAATAGCATGATATGGTATAGCCCTTTCTGACGGAGAAGTCTTGTATTTCTTCATCTTCGGCATTCGCGTTGGTGTTCACCTTCGCGAAGATTGCCACACCTTGTCGATGCACCAGATAATATTGCTATCTCTATAGCTAATAAAATAAGTGCATTACATAAGGTTGACACGCAGGTCATTAAAGTGCAATCATATGGCTCCAGCCATCATGCCGAATCATGACACGCAGGTCATGTTAATCAATTTACATCATATAGTCATCTCATACATAATCAAATTATTATGAACACTGCTATACCACATTACATGCACATGCAAACCATCCTGCAAAACCAAGTTAGACGCCTCTAATCGGTTCATGCAAAATTTTATTTTACGTGGCTTCTAAGGTTTCGAAACAAACCGAAGCTACCAACGTATTATCATCAAGTATGATAATTCAAGTCGCTAGATTAACATCGCGGGGTGTATGAAACACGAGATAATTAAATCTCGAGCCCCATACTAAACTTCGTCATACGCATGACCCCCGTGCAGATCATATCTGCAATGCCCTTTCATCTGCGAATTTCATCTTTCTTTTGACTATGGCGGAACCCAAAGAACTGAAGCACTTCGTTGATCAATCAGGATCGCGGATTGCCAGAACTTTGTGAAATTCCACCATACTGTCTCGAGATTGAGCAAACGCAAATTCGAGGGAAGCAACAAGAACATCGGGTAACAGACTTCATCTGTCACCCGCACAAATAATTTTCAGCAATAGATCTCATCTACTACCTAATTATATTGTGCAACACCCATACATCTCTATGTATTCTAGATCGCAACCTGCATCTACGCATAGCCTGGCTCTTGATGCCACTGTAGGGTAACGCAGCAGAAAACAAAAATTTTCCGACCTACGTACCAGCCCAGGATCACTATGGAGACTGCATACAAGGTTTGATCTTTTTCGTTACCGACTCGTAGCGCAGCGGAAGTAGAGTCGATGACGAACGGCGGTGCAGATCCCCGCAGCTAGGATTTACAACCTCCCAACCGCGAGGATGTACTCCCACGTCAGCTCACCGGACGGATCTCCGGGCAGCCCTTCGGGAGGCACCTGGACAGTCCCTCGGATAGTCCCACCGGACGGATCCTCGGACAGCCCTCCGGGAGGCCTCTGGACAGTCCTTCGGATAGTCCCACCGGACGGATCCTCGGACAGCCCTCCGGGAGGCCTCACGGACAGCCCTTCGGGCGGGTCACTCGGACAGCCCTTCGGGAGGACACCCGAAACTCAAACTGTAACTCGGACAGCCCTTCGGGAGGCACTCTCGAACTAAGACCGAAACTACGATCTCTCTACAGAGTTGCACACATACGGTGTCATCTATCCGGCAGGGCTTCGCCGTCCAGAACTAGTTCCCACCGGAACCCAGACAGCCTTTCGGCTCTACGAAACTATTTCGCTGGGAGGGAGAGAGAAGCCAGAAATGTCATGGCATGTGTATGTGAGAGCAAGGATGTAGCATATGGGGCTGCCTCCTCCCCTCTATTTATAGGAAAAACAAGGGGTAGGATGGGCATATCCAAAATGCCATGTCATCCCAAAATATCTTGGGAAGATATTTGTGGAAAGCCAACTTCCAACCATATCCATAAATCTGATTTCACTATTCACGACGACATTTTTCAGCGTCTGATCGAACTGAAAATATTCATGTGGGCTTAGAACATTTCCAGTACCCACCAAAATAATTTTCAACGCGAGCCGGAACAATTCCGGTTTAGTGATTTTCATCTGCGAAAAGCATCTGAAGCGGTTTCGGCAGCTCCGGAACATTTCCGGTTTTCATTCCGGAAAATTCCAGAAAGTTTCCAGAATGATTCTGGCACCCTCCAAGAATTATCAGGCATGTGCCGAAACCAATTTGACTTTATGGTGTACTCCGAAACAACTTTTCGGTTTAGTGATTTTCATCTGTGAAAAGCAACTAAAGCGGTTCTGGCAGTCCGGAACATTTCCGGTTTTTGTCTCTGAAAAATCTCAGAAGTTACCGGAACAATTCTGGTACCTTCCAATAATTTCCAGGCATGTGCCGAAACCAATTTGACTTTATGGAATACCCTGAAACAACTTTTCAGTTTCACCGGAACTATTCCGATATCCTCTCCGGAACGTTTCCGTTTCGTCCGAAACTTTTTTGGTGAATTTCTCTCAGACTCCCCGTCTAGTATTCAGCAGATAGATGACCCTTAAGCGTGTGACCCTATAGGTTCGGTGAAGTATAGACATGACCCGGAACACTTTCCGATCAATGATCAACATCGGAGCCGTGGACACCCATATTGACCCCTATACCCACACGAATGAATATTCGAGTGAACCTCCAGTTGCCGTGTGCTATTCCTGTTGCTTCGCGATATGTTACAAATACCCGAGGTGAGACATGTAGGCATCCCCGTGGATCAACAACTTGTCCACTATGCCAGTTACCTCGTTACCGGTATTGTTCTCTTTTCTCGTTCCCGTGTTCCGGCATCCCCGTGATCAAATCACAAAGTGTCTGGCCAGACGATGATGGATACCGTAACACCGAGAGGGCCCAGAGATATCTCTCCATCGTCGGAGGAGCAAATCCCAATCTTGAGCTATCAAGTTACTTGACATACTTTTCCATGAACCCGTAAGCCGCCGTAATAGCCACCCATTTACGGATGACGTTTAACAAACCCCAAAGTTCATGAAGTAAGCATGAAGAAACTCGATACTCTCATGGTCTAAGGAATCATGCAAACATTAACCATCTCTGTGTTATTAACCATTAACTAATGACGAATGTATCTCATAGCATAACATCAATTCAGGTCGATTCAACACAAGTGTTCTACCAACAATTGTGCCCTCAAAATTGCCGGCGTAGTCATGCCCATGATCAGGAAAACAGGATCATCATGCAATACTTGAGCCAGTCATAGAGGCTTGACTAGGAATACTTTTTACCGTTTATTATCCCACACGTGCACATGAGTTTCCCTCCAAGCCTCGTTTTATTTGCAGACTCGAGAATCATTGCAGTTATAGCATGGAACATAAACATAATTATGAACAGGGAGATAATCAATAACATTTATTATTGCCTCTAGGGCATATCTCCTACACTCCATGGAAAATTTGAAGGAATTCAGACACCGAACGCACGTTGCGTCACGTTCGTCTAGTGTTTTAGGATTTTTTCATCGGGAAAAGGGTAGAAAATGCATAAAATGTTATAACTCAAATAAATTTATCATGGATGCTTGGCATAGTGAAGTTAGTGTGTGCAAAAAAAAATTGGTCCATTTTATTGATGTGAAGAAAAAGTGCATCCAGACTTGTTCTACCGGTTTACTCGAACCATCACCTTTGAACATGGTGTGCTTCTTGTCTTGCATGAATGACACCAAATTTTGCAAGCTTGTGAGCATGCTTATGGCAGGCCTCCATGAAAAATTTGAAGGAATTTAGACAGCGAACGCATGTTGCGTCACGTTCGGCTAGTGTTTTAGGGATTTTCATCGACAAAACCATAGAAAATGTATAAAATATTGGAACTCAATGAAATTTATCATGGATGCTTGGCATTGTGATGCTAGTGTGTTGAAAATTTTGAACCCATTATATTGATGTGAGCATTTTCTGAAAAAAAATAGAAAGAACAACAAAGGGAAAACGAAAAAGAACAAGAATGGAAAAGAAACAAAAAAGAACAATAAACCGGTCACTTATTGATATATTATTATTATTTTATTTTAAATAGATGTTCAGAAAATTTAAAAGTGTTCGATTTTTTATGTGAGAATTTTCTATTTAAACAAACATTTTTATTTAAACGATTTTTTTTCTATTTAATAGATGTTCAAATTTTTAATTATATTGATGTGACCATTTTTTCTGTTTAAATGAACAATTTTTCGACATATATTTACCTTTTTAAATACGAATATTTGTACTTTATGAACAAAATAAAAAAAATGATTTTTTTTAAAATAATTTTTTTATAAGCGTGGGTATTTTTTGAAAAAGAAGAAGAAAACGAAAAATTAAAAAAGGAAAAAAGAAAAACGAAAAAGAAATATTGATAAAAGGGCCGGTTTTCAACAATGGGTCGGCCCAGCCGCGATTTGAAGTCGAAGAAAACCAAAAAAAGAAGGAAATATGTACATGAAATGGGATGTCCTAGTTGGTGAGTGGGGTTCTCCTTAGACCAAGAGGTCTTGAGTTTGATGCACGCCTGGGTTATTTTTTGAAATTTGGTAAGAATAAATTGGTATGATGCCTCGTATGTATAACATATGTAGATGATATACGATTTGATGAAATGACCAGAATGCCCTTATACAGTTTGTGGAGGTGGGGTCTACCGAAGCAGGTTTCTAGTGATTTATTGTATAATATGTATACAAATATCAGGTTGTGATTCACTGTCTTTTTAGTTAGCTGGATAAGTTGTACATGGATTCATCCTGAAATAAATTCAGGAATAATGCAAGCACCAGGACTTGAACACTGGTGGGTTGGGATACCACTGTCCCTCTAACCATTCAATCACAGGTTGGTTTGCTACTCCTGCAGTGTTTATACAGTACAAATGATCAAGGAGTCTTCCGTGAGCCTCGTTTTTTCTCTTTTTGAGGATAAAACGGAAATATTTCTTGAGGGGGAAACCGAGAGATGATTCCTAGTTTCCTACTAATTCACGGGCTATGCATGGGTCGATTAGCACGACTCTAGTTAGGATTCGAACATGGGGCACGACTCTAGTTAGTCCGAAAATAAACAGGGCCCAAGTGCCTTTTATGCGGACGCTATTTATGTACAACGCCAAACCACGCGAGTTTGCTTGCGCAGATCGTAATCGAACATGGAGCACACGGCGGCGTCCACGCTGCTGCTGCTCCCGGACGACGCCCTCCGCGAGATCCTCCTGCGCGTCTCCACCGACGTCGCCGCCCTGTTCCGCTGCGGCATCACCTGCAAGCGGTGGCGCCGACTCATCGCCGACCGCTCCTTCCTCCGCCGCTGCTGGCCCGAGAACGCTGCGGGCTCGTCCTTGCTGCTCGGCTTCTTCCAGAAGGATTGGGTCAATGACCAGCCACCGTTTTTCTGTCCGACATTGCCGGGGTCGGTGCTCGGTTCCCATCGCCGTTCCCTCACCACCTTTGTCTCGGGCGTGCCGGCCGGCGTCCTTAACCAAGCGATACCGACCAGGGGCGGAGCTACAGTGTTGGGCCGGGGTCAATTGACCCCGATGACCTCGGCCCAAACCCTGCTATATTCAATACAGCCCATGAGAAAAAGATGCAGTGGAAAAAAACTGACCCCAGTCCTAAAGAGCACGGAGGCCCACTAGCAACTTTCGATTGGCACGACATGCAGGCCCATTGGCTACCCACTAGCTACTTCCAATCGTGGGCAGGTAGGATCGATCTCCAAAATAAAACGATCTCCAGATCGCTTCTTCAGGTGTGCGCTCGATCACGGCTCGCCCCTTCGGCTCCGTTCTGCCGCCGCCGACCCCTCTGTTCGCTTGAACGGATGAACCGCCGCTTCCCTGGTCTCTCCCAATCTTCACTCCTCTCCTCTATAAAAACTGAAGATTCTTTCTACAGATTCGATCCGTAAGTGGTATTAAAGTCGAATTCTTCATGTAATTTTTGTTCTCTTATTATCTAAAAATCATGTCTCCTATTATCTTAAGGTTTGTTTGACGTGTTGATTTTTTTTCTTCTAATTGCTTGAAGGTTTGGGTGGGTAATCTAAGAGGCCAAGATTACTTTTTGAAGATGAAAGATCGTAGAGGTCAAGAAAAATAGAGAGGTAACTACTTTTGTAGTCAGAGCTTATTCTTTTATGATAGCAACTATGATTTCTTATTTGTATGAGTTTATTAAAAAATATTATAGACATGTTACTTATACGAGCTACGTATTTTTTAGCCATATATTACTGCATTTTTAGGGTACATGTTAGTACTTTTTTTTTGAAGGATGTTAATACTACTTGTTCGTGTTGACCCCGACGACCTTTTCGCGCGCCATGGCCTCCTCCTCATGCGTCACACGGGCAACGACCAGCTGATCGTGTGTGACACACTCGCCGGCACTTGTGACATGCTTCCCTCAGACATGGTTCGTGGTGACGCCATTCTAACCCGAGAAGACTGTTATCCCTCAAACGGCCAGCAGGGACGGACAACGTCAACGGGCTATTCGGCGGCCTTCTTCAAGGTGCTGACCATCGTCGGGAACGCTCATGGTTACAGTCTCTACACATTTGTGTCCTCCGAGACGGACCGGAGCTCACCGAGAAAGTGCTTCGACGGAGTCTGGCCGCGCGGTAAACGCCATATTCGGATTATACAAGGGACGAACAAGGTTGTGGTGTGTCGTGGCGTCGCACACTGGCTCGGGACGTACTCGGCGAATCAAAAGGACTTGTCACATTATTTCACCTTTGGTGTCAATGCCGAGACCGGGCACATCACCTTGGCGGACCTCCCGATCCCGGCGAACCAACTAGGGCAACCAGCTTGTTCTGGACCAGTGCTTAGCGTCGATGGCAACGGGAGGCTCTTGTTGCTCCACTTACGCAGGGAAGATCTCCGACTAAGCACCTGGACGCGGCTAGACGACGGAACCTGGCTGCGTACTGTGGCGATCCAGCTAAAACCACCAAGGTGGGATTGGCATCGTCGTTGTGTAAGCATGTGGCCAGGGAAGAAGAGAAACACTTTGCTCATCACGGATATGCGCGGGCGCGTACACGAGACAGACACGTAAACAGGAGTGATGGAGGATGTGACGAAAAAGATGTTTCAAGATGACATAGGCCCAATGGCGGTGCCCATGGAGATAGATTGGCCAACCTTGTTCAGTTCCAGATTGTCCTCCTAATTCTGAGGCACAAGAATGGTGTCCATCTATACATCAGGTTGAAGAACTTCATACCAAGCAGCCAGCTTGGTTAGCTACGGACAAGAAATTGGAACCACAGATTTATGAACTTCATGGTCACCAACTCCTTCGCAAAAGGAAAGCAAAAATATTGGTGGCCATCAATTTGCTCGACGTATTATTTTTTGGGACTGTCTAATTGACATCCGGCTGAAATACAATTGAGCTTCATTCAAATTTTGGAACAATAGAAAGCTGACACATGTATGTACGTGTTTCTCTTGTATGTGTATGAATGAACAATCTTGCCCCTGTATGTACGTCCATTGGCCACCATAAAGTATCATGACGAGTTGCACTGGGCTGGACCAATATATCACTATGAAAAGAGTTTGACTGGACATGAGAAAACAAGAAAAAAGGCTGAAGACCTTGACCGAAGAAAGCATACACTGAGCCAACAAAGGCCTCTATGTGATTATCAAAAATGGTAATCTAGAGTAATAAATGCTTGTACACGATTCTTTTTTTTCCATCGAAATTTTCATAACCATCTGCATCTTCTTCATGTTGTATTGACACTATGATCATTTCTTATCTGCTCCATCTACAAATCAAGGTTCTACTGTAAGTTACAGTCTAATCACACGAAAAATACAGAACTAAAGAACAGAAATTACATATAAACTAGGATGAAAGTGATATACACTCAATTTGTAAATCATATATAGATCAGTTCATCTAAAGAACTAGCATAGACACTAGAGAAAAAATAACTGAAAATACAAGTTATAAACCTGAATAAACACTACAACGTTGGATTTCATTATGAAAAGGAAAAAAAAAAGAACAAGAATTACAGAGCACTACACCATAAAATCAAGAATAAAGAAAAAAACGGAGGTGGAGAAGTGTATGGACACAATCTGTAAATCATAGGACACTCCAAGTGTACATCATAGATCACTATGTTATAAACAACTCTAGAAAGGATGAACTAGAATGCACCCTTGCATTAGCATTCACTAGCGACAAGAAACAGAAAAAACCAAGTTACTTGGGCACTGAAACTTTTGCAAAAACAAGAGTAGAAGTATAGCAATAGGGAATATTACAACAAGGTTTAAACTAAAGTTACAGTGACTAACAACTGAAAGTATAAGTTAGTTATGTAGTAAATTCTATACAAAGCAAACTGTAAACTGCAGCACTTGGGTTTGCACTAAACGTACAGTGGCAAGCCACTGAAATTACAAACTTAAATGCACTTGGGTTTAACTAACCGTGGTTAAATGATTTTGATAGTAAACGAAAAACAACAGATGAATGAACACCTCCAAAAGACTACTAGAGACACTCAACTAAATAATTCCTATCACTCACAAAAAATATTACAGAGAGAAACACTTGCATAACTAACTAAAATCATAGGAATCTGTCTATCGGGACTGCAGCTAAGACCACCTAAAATATGGCACAACTAATCTTGGAAGCATCACATGTAAATGTTATCACTTGGATTACATTGTAATTCACTGAAATTACACTGATATTTACAGTGTAAGTACACTGATATTAGAACATAATTACAAAGTAAATACTGTACAATGAAATTGCACTGTGAATCTACAGTCTAAATATACTGGAATTCAAACTGGAATTTTCAGTGCAAACTAATGTAAGTTACATGGTTGTACACAACTATGCAATTATACTGGACTACAACATAATTAAAACTGAAATTACACTGGAAATTTCAGTCCAAATCACTGTAAGTAACACTAAAGAATACTGGAAATAGCAATGCAAATCTTTGAAAGTTACATTGAAAATATCACTATAAGTTAAACTAAAATACTGGAAAATTCAGAGTAAATCGCTGTAAGTTACACATACTGAAATACACAAAATTACAGTGTAATATACACTGTAATTACAGTAAAATTTCACCGTAAGAACATTATAATCAGTATGGTAAGTTAGAGGATTGTACACTACTAAGCAATTACACTGGACTATAATAATGCAATTAAACTAAAATTTACACTGAAAATTTTAGTGTAAATCACTGTAAATTACACTAAAAAATACTGAAAAATTTAGTGCAAACCACTGAAAGTTACACTGAAAAAGATCATTGTAAGTTACACTACAACCAACTGAATTACCAACAACTCATTGCAGCAACTACTAGACAAAATCATGAACAAAGAGTAGCTGGGAAAGAAGATTAGGTAAAACTAATTAATGAGGCCAAGTAGTTGTGTTCAGAGGGAGGATTTGTTAAATTACACAATAGATATGACTATCTGCAACTCTAAACAAACAGTTTCACAAATTCAGAGCAAGCAAATACAAGAAAAATGGACAAAAAATTCAGAAACCCCACCGACTGCAGACCATGGGACTCTGACTAGGAGATTGAGCATCTGCATCCTACATCAACATCAAACATGCCAGCTAAATTCAATTGATCAGTGAAATCATACACCTATCAGACGGCCAGAGGGATCAAACAACACCCGCTACAGGGGGTGCATCAAAATCAAACGACAGCAGAAGGACGTAGTATCAAAAATAGACAGAGGGACCCACCGCTCCATCTACATCGGACGCTACATCTGTAAAATACAAGCCCAGAAATGACCGGATAACAAAAACACTCTGCCAGATCTAGAAATCAGAAGGGGAATGGGGCACGGGAAAGGGGACAATTGCAACTACAACCTTGGGGGGGGGGGGGGGGGGGGGGGTCGCGAATCATGCGACGCAGAGAGAGCACAACAACATAATCACCATGGCGCCAATTCGCCTCTTTCTCTCCCTCTGGAGCTCTAAGTTTGCAAAGGAGAAGAAGATGCCCCACGACCCGATCTGTTCGCTATGCCATACCGCGCCGGAGACAGCCCACCACATGATCGCGGCCTGCCCATTCGCCGTGGACGTGTGGGAGAGGACCGCGTCCTCGCTGGGCATGCCGTTCACTGCGCTACCTATGCCCACAGACTGCTCGCTGCGGCAGCGATTCAGACGACAGACTGCCGGGCTCCCGCGGGCAGGACGGGCCACTTGGAAGGCCTCCTGCCTGCTGGTGTCATGGGGCATCTGGAAGGAGCGGAACGCGAGAGTTTTCAACCACGTCACCTCCTCCGCCGAGCAGGTTCATGGCCGCATCATCGATGAGGCAAGGACCTGGCAGCATGCTGGACTCGCACCGATGTCAGCTTTCTTCGAGCCGCCTTGAGTTCGCTAGATTACTTTTGTACAGGGCGGGCTAATGCCAACCACGCCAGTTTTGTTTTCCTTAGGTTCCCTGATAACCATGTACCTTACCTTCTACTTCATCAATGAAAATCAGCGCTCTGCTGTCTTTTCGTCAAAAAAAAAAGAAGAAACAAGAGAGAACATTTCAAAGAGACAAAGGGGATTCTCAAAAAAAAAAAAGACAAAGGGGAAAACACAGCGACACAGGTTATCAGGCGGCCCGGGAATTGGTCCAAACCCGACACGCAAAAAAACTGGCCCATACACTAATCTTGATGTAAACAATCGAACGATAGAAAATTCGAATGAAGACCAATTGTTTTCATCCGGTTGTAAATTAGCAAAACCGTATTTTTTTCTAGTTCTCAAAAAGCGATGTACTTCTGTACGTACATTCCAGTGATTTACGACAATGTATTTGGTTCTAAGGTTGCAAGTTCAATTTAAATACACGTGAGTTAATTAATGTTCTTTTGAGGGAAGATCGGATAACAATTATATTAGAAGTACGGAAATACTAACTTGCGACCGTCAGCCAGGAAGGATTCCACAGCGACCCCCTTTCCCAGCGTTGCACAAATCTCCGCGCAGGGTTGAAGCCACATCAGATATGAAAACTGGTTCGCTGTGTGTCTATTTCCAGAAAATCCCAGCCACCCCCACTGTCTAGTGGCGTGGTCTTGCATCCTAGAACACCCCTTTTTTTGCCTCATTTTTCAACCATGATGACATTTTCTTCCAAAATTAGCATGACAGTTTTATAAAATTTCAAAATTATGTCATATGGCATTTTTTGAACATTTCCTATAAATTAGCATGTCAGTTTTATAAATATTAAGAGATGCTATTTTCTTTTTATTAAGAGATGACATTTATTTAGTATTAAGAGATGGCATTTTAATTACATCATATGACATTTTCAAAAAAATTGCTATAAATTAGCATGGCAGTTTATAAATTAGCTTCAAGTGGGCCCTCTCCCCTGTGGAAGGGGCCAGCTGGGACGACCTGCGTCATTGGCTTGCCCGCATCACTCTCGATCAAGCTCCTGACTCCATCTCCTGGTGCTTGGCCTCCTCCGGCCGGTTCTCCGTGAAATACCTATACGACACCCTTACCAAGGGTCCGGCCGTTGATATAGCTAGAGGGCTTTGGAAGGCAGGGATCCCCCTAAAGATTAAAATCTTCCTGTGGCAAATGTTCCGTAATCGGCTTCCTACTTCTGAAAACGTGGCCAAGCGTAATGGCCCTTCCGACGGGTCCTGTTCCCTTTGCGCGATGACCGAAGACGCTAACCACGTCTTCTTCCGGTGCGCTTGGCCAGGTTCGCGTGGAGTGCCGTTCGTAATGCTTCCGGGCTTAATTGGCACCCTTCCTCCACCGCCGACCTCCTCAGTATCCTTTGCGCTCAACGTGGTGCCTTTGCTAGGATCGCGTGGCGTAGCGTAGGGGCGCTTTTATAGGCTATTTGAAGTATTCACAACAAATTTACTATCGAACACCGCTTTCCATCTCACTAGGCTGACGTTATTTTCAAATGCCACCACCGTTCAAAAAATACTTTCTTCAGTCCTGGATGCCGTTGGGGAAACGACGTGATGATGACATCATGCATGAAGCCTTGGAGAAGATCAGGAACATTCAAATCCTTGCGCGACAGCCGACTCCGCCTACTTAATTTTTTGCGTCTGAGCCTGCATGCTCCCCTGTTTGTGTTGTGAACCATGTGATTTTATGTCACCGTATGTGGATGCTGCCTATGTTGGCTTTATTAATTTAAAGCCGGACGCTTCTTGCCTCTTCGTTCTAATTTTTTATATATAAATTAGCATGTCAATTCTATAGTTTTAAGAGATGGCATTTTTTGTTTATTAAGAGATGACATTTTCTAATTATTAAGAGATGTCATTTTATATATTAAGAGATGACCTTTTTTTATCATTAAGAGATGGGATTTCTAATTATTAAGATATGGATTTTTCAACATTAAGAGATGCCATTTTTAGTTTTAAGAAATCACATTTTTTTTGGCATAGTACATTCACAATAGTCCCTACAACATTATAAGATAGCAACATGTGTCACAGTTCTTTTTGGCATACTACATTACCACAAAATATTAGAATAAATCTTGTTTCTTTATTTATAAATTGGGAAAAACTACTTTCCAGACGTCTGATGCAATCATGTGCCAGTTGTTTTCGTGCTCGGTCTCGACCCTACGCAACGCCGTGCTCCTTACCACCCCGACTCTCTATATCACAAAAGTCGTGAATATTTCACGTGAACGCACGCGCCGTGTATATGTGTGGTGTAATGTTGCACATCTATGTCTCCCTTCATCTCATCCAAGCGTATCATGACGGATATTCTGGACTAGGCTTTTATCAATTTCCAGGGTGGGACTAAATTGCTCTTACCGGATGCCTTTCCATCCTGTGATATTTAAGTACGCTTCATGAAGATGAATTTCTTACTAGAGACAGCCCAGACGCTGTGGTGTTGCCTTGGGCCTTGGCGTACACACAGCTAGCTAGAATTGTTTTGCATTATCAGATCTGAGAGCTCCTATTTTGTGGGGTGCCCCTATTTGGCGACATGGGCGCCGGAAGTCGCGGCAGCGCACACCGCCAGCTCCCCGTGCGCCCTGTTCAGACGTCCCATCCGCAGGGCGGGACGCTCCCTGTGTTTTTTTAGTTTTCGTTTTTACTTCTCCGTTTTTATTTTTTGTTTTAGTTTTATTATCTTAAAAAATTGGTAATTATTAAAAGGTTCTCGAACAGTCCTTGAATTAAAAAATGTTCACGATTTCAAAACAGAATATTATTTAATTTTAATGAATATTTTTCTATTTTTATGAAAAAACATTTATGAGAATGTTTTATTTGTAATAGAGATTTTTAAATGAACAATTTTTAATAGTAATAGAATTATTTAATGATTTTCTAATAGTAATAGAATTCTCAAAAAAAGAGTGAAAACTAAATAATAAAAAATATAAAAGGAAAAAAATAAAAAGGAAAACATAATAAGAAAAAGAAAGAAAAACATCAGAAAAAATGGAAATGAGCCGGCCCATACATTCGCCCTGCACCCGAGGGTGTTGCGCGCCAGGTTGCTCGCGGCCGACCAGCGCGCCGTATAAGATCCCCTAATTTTGTGCGTTGCACTCTGGGAAACTAGCAAACATGCACCCAAAGCTCCCATGTCCGGAGTGGGAAGCCCCCTGTTTTTTTTTCATTTTTTTTTGCTTTTTCTTGTTTAAAATATTCGGGATTTCCCCAAAGAAGTGAAGAGAAAGTTTGAGAAAATCATAAAACGTTGGTAAATTCAGAAAATGTTCAGAATTTTGAAAAATGTTGGGGAAATAATAAATTATAATGGATACAAAATGTTTGAGACTTTTAAAGAAAATGTTTACATATTGAAAACCAAGTCATGATTTTGAAAAAACATATTTCAGGAAATAAAAATTGTTCATGATATGATACAATGTTCAGGTATTCAAAAACTGACCGTGATTTAAAAAATATATTTGTCAATTAACCAAATGTCCATAATTGTTTCTACAAATGTTCGCAAAATAGAAAGAGTTACCAAATTTGAAAAATTGTTCATCAATTCAAAAAACTGTTCTCTGATTCAAAAAATCTTCATTAATTTATAAACTCTCAGTGCATTTCAATTTTTTTGTCAAAACAAAACATTAGGATTTATTTGTTTCCCATAATTTCAGAAAACTATTCAGAAGGTCCAAAAATAGTTAAAGAATTCAAAAAATGTTCACAAATTGCAAAAATGTTCACGTATTCGAAATTTATTATGGATCGTGAACGTGAAAATGTTCATAACTAATAAAAATGTTCATTATTTCAAAATAAATGGTCTTGAGTTCAAAAAATAATTATGGTTTAGAAAAAAATGTTTACGAACATGGAATATGTTAGAAAAATAAAATAAAATTAAAGAATAGAAAAAAGGACATGAAATGGAAAGATGGACATGAAAAAAAATATGTAAATAAAAAAAGTAAAAAAGAAAGATATATCAGGAAGAAAAAAAGCTAAAAAGATGAAAGAACAAACAAAAACAAAAAACCGGTCCGGGAGAACCTTCCAAAAACCGGAAAGGATCTAGGTGGGCTGGCTCAAGCCTATATAATGGGATCAGGGGGTGGGGGCGGGGCTTATGCGCTCGGTCACTATTTGGCGACCTACATGCCAGATAGGACCTGTGATCACAACCAGTTAGCCACCCCGATGGATGTCTTATGGGCACTTCCATATTTATCGCTTCTTCTTGAATCAACTTGAATTTGGAAAAAATATGAACAAGGACTATAGGGATGAGCACCTAACAACACCACTCAATACTTTTGTGCTGAATTATTTTAGGTCCATGGTCCCAATGATTATATTAATATTCACCCTAAGTAGAGGGTAGATATTAAGCCATGATTTTCTTGTATGTGACTTAATTACTAGTATATGCTTGTTCAAACATGTACATACTTCTCACATAGTACTATACTAGAAGGTTTGGGCGAGCTTTGCTGCGTTGTTGGTGTTGTTGGGTTTGTTAAAAAAATAATCACCCTATTTCAAAATATAAGGAGTATTTTTTTTGAAAAATCAAACCTTTTAAATTTGATCAAATTTGTAGAGAAATAAGTCAAAATCCATAATATAAAATTGTTATTTTTAGATTCATCATGAAATGAATTTCCATACTTATTTTGTTTAACATTGTGGATGTGGATTTTTTTTGTTGTGAAATTGGTCAAAGTTAAACAAATTTGACTTTCCAAAAAACAAATAACCCTTATATTTTGGAACTGATGGAATATTTAGTTTGGTGGGTGGGAAAGATAATAGAGTGTGTTTTATTTTTATTTATACTCTGGTTATTTGGTGGGCATTTCATGGTGTAATCCTGCGTTATTCGCTAACAAACCTATATTTATGTGAGGAAATTTTTGTGTCAGTGGTTGCATGTACTATATTGGTGCTACAATATCACATAGTGGTTGTATGTACTATCGCAGGATTGATACGTTTTTATAGGCCGATTGCCTGATTTGAAAAATCATTGATCTGGTCAAAATAGTAAAACAAATCCAAAAGTGAATACCTCAATTAAAGGAAAGAGTTTCAAGGGAACATAGTTAATTAAAAGACTTGAATGGGAGAGATTAAGAAATTGTTGACCCGGTCAAATACCGGATGTCTCAATTCTAAATTGAATACCTCAATTAATTGCGAGGCCTTAAAATTTAAAAGCGTAGTGTATAGTACAAAGGAATTGAATGGAAGAGCTTTGAGAAATTGTTGATCCGGTCAAAATCGGGTGAGCCAATTCTAATTGGAGATCTCAATTGAAAGTGAGCTCTTTAAAACTAAGGAGCTTAGTGTTATAGAGGATTACCAGTTGGCATATCATTTATAAACACATTCAATAAAACTTGTTGTCACTGACCGTTTCCTATTTGAAATATCTATATTCATATTGATATATAAACCAACAATGTGTAGCGGTAACAATTGACGTCTAAAAAATTCCCTCGGCCAAAACAATACCTAGCAGTCAGTCAAGAATATACTCACAAACATGCTAATGGCTAACGGTGTATGGGGGAACACATGACAATAAAACTTGCTGACAATTGAGACCATCAAAAGAAATTACCGAGGACCTTTAGGTGGGGGATGTTGACAACCACATGTCCAAATGGCACAATTAAAATACCGTTAACAATTAACATTATAATAACATATATGATTAAGATCGAAAATCCTACTAGTCTAACCATAGTAACAATCAAAATGAATAGCTGGCAGAGCGTCATGAGAAGTCCTCTCAAGCAGCAGAGATGGTGGTCTGATCTACCTTTGATACGAAGATTGAGAGACACATCAGTTTTACGGACGAAGGAAACAATACGCAAAAATCTGCGAGGGTTTTTGGCTGAAACACACACATATATAGCCCCATGGGAGGCCGAGGAATGGACTAGGATTCGGGGCATCTGGGTCCTAGGTGTGTGAGCCCCTGGTCTGAATCTCATAGCTCCCCTTCTGCATGCCCAATCTTCTTTCTAAAGTGCTAAAATATATTTTTATATTATGTCATCTACATAAATTTTATTGATGCACATTCACAAACATCAATTTGAGCTTTTGCCAAAAAAAAAGACATCATAGCAATACTTTTTATTCATTAGAGCGAGTTTAGAAGGTAGATCATCAGCAAAGTGATTCAAAAAATAGTTACATTTTCCTAACATGTCAACATATAGCTATAATAATTTTAATGCAACAAAGGCATCCATTCTTTAGCCAACTGGTCCTATGAGGCCTTATCAGCCCAACTTTCCAATCGTCTACTTCAATAAGGTTTGCTCGACTCCGTTGAAGGAGGGGCGGTGACGGTGGTGCAACTTCGGATCGCTCTGATTGAAGTTATCGCTTGGTTGTCTACGGACCTGAATTTAATTTCTATTACTCCCGGTGTTCTTTGTAATAACTGTTAAAGAATAGATCGAAAGTTTTTTCCGCAAAAAAAGAGTCCGATCTTCGGTTGATTAATAGCCTAATACTTACCCGTTGTTTATTACATATGTCTCCGAAACTACCATCGAAGTGCCATGGCTAACCAGCCACAACAAACAGGCCTCCGATGGATCATTATATATGACTGTACCATGGGTCTACTGCAATATTTGGCTCATCATTACTAGATAATTAGTTGCGGGAAACTGTTAGCATTCAAGTGTACTGCACCACCTATTGGCAGAGGGGTTTATGGCTTGTATAGATTCAAGTTTTCACATTTGAAAAAGGTGTGGTTCATCTGTATGTATATTAGTGCAAAATGACCGGAAGGCACAAATCCAACTACTCGCGGCAATCATACCGTGCCAATCCAGCATCCTAGATTGCTCCGATAGCTAGCGCTGAACATGTTTAATATGCATATCCTACCAAATTTCAATATCAACGTACATAAGTAACATGCTATTACTTTTCTACTAATATGAATGTGCAATTAATATTCTGCCACTAGTTGACAAACAGATAACTATCACCTTTTTCACATTGTTTTTTTCCTTTCTATGGTAATTTAATTTCATAGTGAGTGAGAAAAGCCAACCCGTTTCTTTGTATGCTAATCTTTCTCATCAAAGAGAAGTTGTGCAATGAACTTTGTGCACTTGTGGGTGCGGTAGTGTATTCTATCGCCACGACCAATCTTCTCATTCCATCTCCCTCTAACACAGGTGTTAAGTACAGAGTCGTCTGAACCTTAGCTAAATCTTTTTCATGGCATGTACAAAAGGTATAGAAGCAATGACCTCTCTAAGCCTTTGCCATCGCGCAAATGAGAATATGGTTTCCGCTCCACATATCGCAATTTCTCGACCGTTTGCTGAATTGCCCCTGTCCGCTATATTACCTGGTTCATCACTACATCAACAACACGTGTCGAGTATGAGTCAAGCCTACACCTATCCAGCACTTTGTAACTTTGTTCCAATACAACCAAAAAATACACTGATGTAAGTCATATGAGCCACTGCTTCCATCCAGGGAAGGCCGCCCTGCCGTCCGCGCACCTCCTGGCACACGTCTGTGCCTGCACATAGACGTGTGAACATGCCTAGCAAGGCCTCTGCCCTGATTCAGCTTCAAATCTGGGCAACCCGTGCCACGAAGCGAGCCACATCTGGCAGATGCGTACCGGCTGGGCCACCCCGCGATGCTGCCGTGCCTCTGCACGACCCCTTGCGCGGCATGAGCACAACCCCCTTGCGCCATCCCTGACCTGGGCCGCAGATCCACCTCGCATCACAAAAAACTCCACGCAGCCAGATCTGCGATGGCCGAGCTTCCACGTGCGCCCGTGGCGCATCTCCAAGCACGGCCCCTTGCTCGACCTCACAGTGCCCTAAATGCCCGCTGGGATGGCCGTCCCGTGCCGCCCCGCCATGAGTGGGAGGAGGAGAAGGCCCCACCACCACCGCGCCGCGCTGGCTTTGTCTGGCGACGCCTGCCGGCGGCAGCGAGGGAGGCGGGGCGGAGGAGTGTGATGCGCAATGGCTAGGGTTCTCTCGTGGCCGCTCGCGGGGCTGACATGGGAGCGTGTGGTTGCCTATGTTACTACGCTTAAGATAACCTAAATGAGTGTTTTAAAGGACAAGGTAAACGCTCCAATAATATGAAGATGTCTTTACTGTGATTTTGGTGGTCCACATTGTTGTCGGGTTGCATGTCTGTGTGGGGCGATTTGTCTAGTGAGGCTGCCAAGCTAAGCGTGCAAGGAGAATCGTTCGAAAAACACGAGAAGTAACGTAGAAATAGTGCCCGTGGAACACACATGTGTGATGGTGCCCATGAAAAAAGCAACTTTACCGACACAACCATATACGTACGAGTAGAATTACTGTACCAGAAGACTGACCAATGACTTCCCATGCAAATACACGAGTAGAGTTGTGCAGCCACCCAGTCTTCGGCGCCGTCGACCAAAGAAATTATTTTTTGTGGTTAAGTAACCACTTGTGCTGGTAGCCATGCACCTGGTAGCCATGCACCTGGTACTCCAGCCAAACATCCGTCAATGTCATGTGACTGTCGTGGCATGAAGAAACAGTTTGGCTCCATGCCGCCACATGAATGCAGAGCATGGCGACGGCGACGGCAACAACTGGATCACGTTCGGACAAAAACAAGGTCTCTCGCTGTCCCTTGTGCCACCTTGTATGCCCAACCAAATGGAGTAGGTGGTTTGCATAATTGTCGAGCCGCCGCATGCCAACTGTGTGGGGACGTTAAGGTAGGCGTGCAAGGAGAATCATTAGAAAAAACACAGGAAGTTGTGTGGAACTTTCCTGTCACACACATACATTGCACTGGGTATCCTCACATACACATGCATTGGTCGACGGCGTGGCAGAGTCTCTGAAGTCTCCACGGACCTTTGGACATGGCTGCCAGGGAGCCTACGAAGAAAGAAACGCAAGGACACTGCTGCAATCCGTACAGAATTGATCGGCCAAATAGTATCCTTAGAGACGTGCTTTTGACCGGTCAGTAGCTAGGGTTCCGTGATGAATGTTCTTTCATTGACGGGTCAGCTGACCGGCCAGTGATACACATATAAGTTACTATATTAAAGTGACAAGCCTTTGCTTTTTCTCCTTTTTTGACTTTTTTTTCATACATCTATCATTCAATTATGTGGCTGAAAGCAACAGTGACAAGAAAAATAAAATAGTTGATGGTTAGACGTCGCTCGCAGCCATGTCAATATAAACACGTATACGTGCTGGATGACGGCGATAGGTGGCCCTCTGCGTTTGAAGCACTAGATGGCTCCAATTCCTGACCGTTGGCGATGACTTTGCTGCTCCCCCTTGAAATTTTAGTCGCCACGTTGGGACTAGTATACTAGTATAGGTGACCGGTTTGGAGGGGGCAATTATATCTTGCTCTCTCTGATCGCCTAGCAGCTATAAATACATGCAAACCGGCCGATCGATGGATAACACCAGCATCAGCATCAGCATCAGCATCAGCATGGAGAAGAAGAGCGTGGTCATCATCGGCGCCGGCGTGAGTGGGCTGGCGGCGTGCAAGCACCTACTGGAGCGCGGGTGCCGGCCAGTGGTATTCGAGGCGGACACCGTTGTCGGCGGCGTGTGGGCGCACACCCCGGACTGCACCAGGCTCCAGACCTCGCGGACCATGTACCAGTACTCGGACTTCCCGTGGCCGGATTCCGTCACGGAGGAGTTCCCGAACAACCGCCAGGTCGCCGACTACCTCAACGCCTACGCTCGCCGCTTCGGGGTGCTCGAATGCATCCGATTCGGGCATCGCGTGGCCGGGATGGAGTATGTCGGTGTCGCCGAGGAGGAGGTGGCGGCATGGGAGGAGTGGGCTGGCTGCGGTGACGCATTCGGCTCCGGCAACGGCAAGTGGCGCCTCACTGTGACCGACGCCCAGGGTCTGGTGCAGGTAAAGAACTAGCACTTCTAGATATTCCACCCCAACACAACAACACATGTTATCTAGTAGACTAGTACTCCTAGTTATTTTTCACACACGTGATTGTTCGTAAACTTTGATTTCCTTTCTCTAGGTACACATGGCAGACTTTGTGATTCTTTGTATTGGAAGGTTCAGCAATGTTCCCAACATACCTAAATTACCACCTGGAAAAGGCCCAGATGCATTTGATGGAAAAGTGATCCACTCCTTGGATTATTCCAAAATGGGTAGTCAGAAAGCTAAGGAGATGGTCAAGGGCAAGCGTGTTACTGTTATTGGCTATGGACATTCGGCCCTTGACATTGCTAATGAATGTGCAAGTTTGAATGGTACAAAAAACCAATGCTTCATTTTAAACATAACTATATTTCGCTCACACAAAGGATAATCTATCAGATTTAGAGTATCTTGAACCTAAGCATTATTATATATATTTTTATAAATCATTCCAGTGTCTATAATGCTTATATTGTATTCATTTTAGAATTTACTGCATAAAAAGTGAAACCTCATTAATATAATATTTGTATGCCCTTTTCTTTTCTTTAGGTACTGAGAGACCATGCACAATGGTTGTGCGTACCAAGCAATGGGTCTTACCGGACTTCTATGCTTGGGGTATCGACATATCAAATTTCTATCTAACCCGGTTCGGTGAACTCCTTATTCATAAACCCGGCGAAGGCCTCTTCCTTAGCTTGTTAGCTACCACCTTGACTCCATTGGTACTGCAACATTTTGCCTTTCGTTATACAAGTCATAACCTTAATATAATCAAATTGTAAATCTTTCTATTTTAGACTAACACCTAACAAGTGTATCCTCGTTTTGTGTATGAGTAGAAGTTGATGCTTTCGAAGTTCGCTGAGAGCTACTACTCCATTACAATGAAGAAGCATGGCATGGTTCCCGACCATAGTTTTTTTGAGGGGATAGTAGGAGGTTGGGTTGAACTTGCACCCAAGGATCATTACAAGAATCTAGAGGAAGGCAGCATCTTGGTTAAGAAGTCAAAGACCTTCAGCTTTTGCAAAGAAGGTGTGCTGGTTGAAGGTGAATCTACGTTGGTAAAGAGTGACATAGTTATCTTCGGAACAGGATTCAATGGCGATCAAAATATCAAGAGCATGTTCACATCAAAATACTTCCAGCATATTTTGATTGGCTCAATATCCATGGATGTATCACTCTACAGGTCATCACCGATTTACATAATTTTATTTACATCAACTATGTATGATAAGTTTCTAATTTATTTGGTATACATTTTGTCACAGGGATTGTGTACATCCCAAGATTCCACAACTCGCAGTCATCGGATATTCCGAGACCTATGCAAATCTCCACACTTCAGAACTACGGGCCAAGTGGCTAGCACATTTTATGGATGGTGGATTTAGGTTACCAAGTGTCCAGGTAATGCATAGGGATGCACTAGAATGGGAGAAGTTCTTGAAGCGGTACTCTCATGGTGAATTCCGTGCAAACTCCATTGGACTTCTTAATAACTGGTACAAAGATAACCTATGTCGGGACATGGGATGCAATCCAAGAAGAAAGAATGGACTTTTTGCTGAATTATTTGAGGTCTCTGGTCCCAGTGATTATACTGATATTTACCCTAAGTAAGGGTAGATCTTAAGTCACGATTCTCTTGTATGGGTCTTAATTACAAGCTGGCATATGTCTGCTTCTCCAATGTTTGTTCCAATCTGTATCTGCTTCTCGCATACTATATTACAAGCTGGCATATTATTTATTACAATAAAATAAAAATTGTTGTTATTGACTGTTCCCTGTTTGAAATGTCTTTATTGATAGTGGTATATAAACCAGAAACTTCGTACAATAGCAGTAACAACCAACATCTAAAAAGTTCCCTTCATGACAACTCACATCATCAAAAGCAATTATTGGTGAGTACCTTTAGGTGGAGGATGTTGACAATGACATGACCGACATGCCGTAAAATTGTTTTTTGAAATTCAACATGACATAATTAAAATATTGTCGATAATAAACATCATTAAAAAATATATGACTAAGATGGAAAATCCTACTACTCGAGCCTTAGGAACAATCAAAATGCATAGCTGGAAGAGCATCATGTTGATGGAAACGAAGAGAAGATGTCCCATGCGGCAAAGATGGTGGTCACATCGGCATCTGAAACGAAGAGTGGTGGACACATCCGTTCAATGGACGAAGGAAACAATACTCAATTACCTATCACAATATTGGACTCGTCTCTAATAATTAATTAATGGCAGGAACATGTCAGTATTCAAGTGTTCTGCCCACCGGTCAGTGGAGGGATTTATGGCCCGTATATATTCAAGTTTTCACATTCGAAAAGGTGTGGTTATTATATATCTATACCAGTGTAAAAAAGACGGAAAGGGACAGATCCATGTACTTTTGGCAATTAATATGCAACATAGTATATAGCAGTACCAAGTCGTCTGAAATTTCGCAGTATCACATAAGCAACATGCAATTTCTATCCTACCTAATACGATGTGCAATTAGTATTGTACCAAATATCAACGTGCATTGCACGTAAGAATTTTCTAGTTGACAAAGGGATAACTATCTTTTTTCTTCACATCCTATTTTCTTTTTGTTGTAATTTGTTTGGTAGGGAAATGAGGAAAGCCAAGAAACGTTTCTTTGTGTGATACTCTTCCAAGAGAAGATCTACAATGAATTTGTGCACTTGTAGGTGTGACAATGTATTCCATCCCCTTCACCATCGTTCTCATTCCATCTCCCTCTAAGGCAGGTCTAAAGTTTGGAGTCCTCTGGAATTTTGCCAACTCTTCTTCGCGGCATAAACAAAAGGGTGTAGAAGCAGTGATCTCTCTAAGCCATTGCCCTCGTGGAAATGAGAATATAGTTTATGTTCTACATAGCGCAATTTCTTGACCGTCTGCTGCATTGCACCTGCCCGCAAAATTGTCGGGCACAACACTACATAGATAACATGTGTCAAGTATGAGACTACACAAATCTACTAATTAAAAATACAGTGTAAGTCTTGTGAGGGAACTTAATTACACAAGATTTCAGCGTCCTACGAAATTTTGAAGCAAAACACTACAATGTTTTAAATATATGTTAATAAGCTTAAGATAGCCTAAATAAGCTTTTCATGGACAAGCTAAATGCTTCCATAATGTGAATGGATCTTTAGTAATAGTTAGGTGCTTTGAATTATACATGTTCATCAAACTGTCATGGTACACACCAGTCTCCGTTCGGGTTTCTCTTTCCCTCCCCTACAACTTAGCGGCTAGGGAAAACTCTCCTCTCCAGGCTTCACTGGCGAGCCCATCGATTACCCTCCCATCTTCCTACCACTCTGGCGGCTATCGGTGAGGTGGGGCATCCTGGTGCCCCCCGGTCCGGTTAGTATTTTAGGTTGGGTGTTTCTAGTCCTCGCAGATGCGACGCTCGGGTGAATGGCGGTGCTTCTGTTGGAAATATGCCCTAGAGGCAATAATAATTTAGTTATTGTCATATTTCCTTGTTCGTGATAATCGTTTATTATCCATGCTATAATTGTATTGATTGGAAACTCAAATACATGTGTGGGTACATAGACAACACCGTGTCCCTAGTATGCCTCTAGTTAACTAGCTCGTTGATCAAAGATGGTCAAGGTTTCCTGACCATAGACATGAGATGTCATTTGATAACGGGATCACATCATTGGGAGAATGATGGGATGGACAAGACCCAAACTATAAACATAACATATGATCGTGTCAGTTAATTGCTATAGTTTTCTGCATGTCAAGTATCTGTTCCTATGACCATGAGATCATGCAACTCACTAACACCGGAGGAATACCTTGTGTGTATCAAACGTCACAACGTAACTGGGTGACTATAAAGATGCTCTACAGGTATCTCCGAGGGTGTCTGTTAAGTGGGCATGGATCAAGACTGGGATTTGTTACTCCGTGTGACGGAGAGGTATCTCAGGGCCCACTCGGTAATACAACATCACAATAAGCCTTGCAAGCAATGTGACTAAGTGTTAGCCACGGGATCTTGTATTACAGAACGAGTAAAGAGACTTGCCGGTAACGAGATTGAACTAGGTATAGAGATACCGACGATCGAATCTCGGGCAAGTAAGATACCAAAGAACAAAGGGAACAGCGTACGGGATTAACTGAATCCTTGACATAGAGGTTCAACCGATAAAGATCTTCGTAGAATATGTAGGAACCAATATGGGCATCCAGGTCCCGCTATTGGTTATTGACCGTAGAGGTGTCTTGGTCATGTCTACATAGTTCTCGAACCCGCAGGGTCTGCACACTTAAGGTTCGGTGACGTTTCGGTATAGTAGAGTTATGTATGGTGGTGACCGAAGGTTGTTCGGAGTCCCGGATGAGATCTTGGACGTCACGAGGAGCTCCGAAATGGTCCGGAGGTAAAGATTGATATATAGGAAGTCCTGTTTTGGTCACCGGAAAAGTTTCGGGTATTTCGGTAGTGTACCGGGAGTGCCGGGAGGGGTACCGGGGACCATCGGGAGGGGTGTCTCGACCCAAAGGACCTCATGGGCTGTGGGAGGAGTCAAACCAGCCCCTAGTGGGCTGGCCTAACCCCCCCCACTAAGGCCCATGTGGCTTTGGGTGGAAAAAATCCAAAGGAGGAAAGGTGGAAAGGGTTTCCAAGTGGAGAGGAGGAATCCTACTCCTAATAGGATTGGAGTAGGACTCCTCCACCTCCAATTTCGGCCAAACCTTGAGGGTTTGAGGCTTCCTCCTCCCCTCCCTCTCTCTAATATATACTAGAGGATTTAGAAGGAAGAGCTAACCCTAATGGCCACGTGCTCCCTCTACTTCATCTAGATCGGTTTCTCCTCTAGTCTAGTTTCAGCGGTGCTTAGGCGAAGCCCTGCCGGAATTGTTCCACCATCATCGCCGCCGCGCCGTCGCGCCGCCGGAGAACTCTTCTACCTCTCCGCTCCCTCTTGCTGGATTAAGAAGGTGGAGATCGTCATCGAGCTGTACGTGTGCTGAACGCGGAGGTGCCGTCCGTTCGGCGCTAGATCGGAAGGACCGTGATCAGGATCGCGAGACGATTCATGATTTGATCGCGGGACGGATCGTGATGGGATCGCGGGACGGATCGAGATTGGATCGCGAGATGGATCGTGATGGGATCGCGGGACACTCGGCGATTTGGATCGCGAAGACGTTCGACTACATCAACCTCGTTTCTTAACGCTTCCCTCTTAGCGATCTACAAGGGTATGTAGATCCACTCTCCCCCTCGTAGATGCTCATCACCATGGATAGATCTTGCGTGTGCGTAGGAAATTTTTTGTTTCCCATGCAACGTTCCCCAACAGTGGCATCTGAGCTAGGTCTATGTGTAGATGAGATCTCGAGTAGAACACAAAGGAGTTTGTGGGCGTTGATATTCGGATTGCTTCCTCCCTTAGTCTTTTCTTGTTTCGGCGGTATTGTGGGATGAAGCGGCCCGGACCAACATTACTCGTACGCTTACGAGAGACCGGTTCCATCAACTGACATGTAACTTCGTTGCATAAAGATGGCTGGCGGGTGTCTGTTTCTCCCACTTTAGTCGGATCGGATTTGACAAAAGGCGGTCCTTGAGAAGGTTGAATAGCAATTTTTGTATCACCGTTGTGGTTTTTGCGTAGTTAAGAATTGTTCTTGCTAGATACCCGTAGCAGCCACGTAAAACTTGCAACAACAATTAGAGGACGTCTAACTTGTTTTTGCAGGGTATGTTGTGATGTGATATAGCCAATTACATGATGAGATATATGTGATGTATGAGATGATCATGTATTGTATAGAATATCACGACTTGCATGTCGATGAGTACGGCAATCGGCAGGAGCCATAGGGTTGTCTTTAATTATTTTCGCCGTTTTTGCTTTACTTTATCGCTATGAGTTAGCAATAGTCGTGGAAGCAACAGTCGGCGCGACAACCTCATGGCGACACATTGATGGAGATCAAGATGATGGAGATCATGGTGTTATGCCGGTGACGATGGAGATCATGCCGGTGCTTTGAGGATGGAGATCAAAAGCACAAGTTCATGGCCATATCATGTCACTTATGATTTGCATGTGATGTTAATCCTTTTATGCATCTTATTTTTCTTAGGACGACGGTAGCATTATAAGGTGATCCCTCACTAAAATTTCAAGATAAAATTGTGTTCTCCCCGAGTGTGCACCGTTGCGAAAGTTCGTCGTTTTGAGACACCACGTGATGATCGGGTGTGATAGACTCTACGTTCACATACAACGGGTGCAAGCCAGTGTTGCACGTGCGGAACACTCGGGTTAAACTTGACGAGCCTAGCATGTACAGACGTGGCCTCGGAACACAAGAGACCGAAAGGTCGAACATGAGTCATATAGTAGATATGATCAACATGAATATGTTCACCATTGAAACCACCTCAACTCACGTGATGATCGGACTTGAGTTGGTGGATTTGGATCATGTGTCACTCGAATGACCGGAGGGATGTCAATTTGAGTGGGAGTTTTTAAGTAGTATGATTAACTAAACTCATTATCATGAACATAGTCAAAATGTCTTTGCAAATTATGTTGTAGATTACTAGCTCGCGCTGTAGCTCCCTTGAATTTTTATATGTTCCTAGAGAAATAGAGTTGAAAGATGATGGTAGCAATAATGCGGACTGGGTCCGTGATCTGAGGATTGTCCTCATTGCTGCACAGAAGGCTTATGTCCTTAATGCACCGCTCGGTGCGCCACCCCCTCAAGCGTCGTCTGTAGATGTTGTGAACATCTGACAGGCACGTTCTGATGACTACTTGATAGTTCAGCGCGTCATGCATTACGGCTTAGAATTGAGGCTCCAAAACGTTTTGAACGTCACGGAACATATGAGATGTTCTAAGAGCTGAAATTGGGATCTCAGGCTCATGCCCGTGTTGAGAGGTATGAGACCTCCAACAAGATTCTTTGCCTGCAAGATGAAGGAGAATAGCTCAATCGGTGAGCATGTGCTCAGATTGTCTGGGTGCTACAATCGCTTGAATCGAGTGGGAGTTGATCTTCCAGATAAGATAGTGATTGATATAGTTCTCCAAGTCACTGTCACTAAGCTACTAGAGCCTCGTGATGAACTATAAAATGCCAGTGATAGAAATAATGATCCCTGAGCTATTCGCGATGTTTGACACCACGAAGGTAGAAATCAAGAAGGAGCATCAAGTGTTGATGGTTAGTGAAACCACTAGTTTCGAGAAGGGCAAGGGGTAGGAGGGAAACTTCATGGATGGCAAGTCAGTTGCTGCTCCAGTGAAGAAACCCAAGGTTGAACCCAAACCCGAGACTAAGTGCTTCTATTATGAGGAGAACGGTCGCTGAAGCGGAACAACCCTAGATACTTGGTAGATAAGAAGGCTGGCAATGTCGATAGAAGTATATTTGATATACGTGTTATTGATGTGTACCTTGCTAGTACACCTAGTAGCACCTGGGTATTGGATACCGGTTCGGTTGCTAAATGTTAGTAACTCGAAATAAAATCTACGGAATAAACGGAGGCTAGCTAAGGGTGAGGTGACGATGAGTGTTGGAAGAGTTTCCAAGGTTGATGTGATCACCATCGCACGCTCTCTCTACCTTTGGGATTAGTGATGAACCTAAATAAATGTTGTTTGGTGTTTGCGTTGAGCATGAACGTGATTATATCATGTTTATTGCAATACGGTTATTCATTCAAGTTAGAGAATAATGGTTATTCTGTTTACATGAATAATACCTTCAATGGTCATGCACCCAATGAGAATGGTTTATTGAATCTTGATCGTAGTGATACACATGTTCATAATATTGATGCCAAAAGATACAAAGTTAATAATGATAGTATCACATACTTGTGGCACTGCCGCTAAATGTCATATTGGTGTAAAACGTATGAAGAAACTCCATGCTGATGGATCTTTGGACTCATTGGATTTCGAATCGGTTGAGACATGCAGACCATGCCTCATGGGCAAGATGACTAATACCCCGTTTTCCGGTATGATGGAGCGGGCAAGTGACTTATTGGAAATGATACATGTTGATGTATTCGGTCCAATGAGTGTTGTAGCATGCGGTGGATATCATTATTTTCCTACCTTCACTGAGGATTTGAGTAGATATGGGGATATTTACTTAATGAAACACAAGTCTGAAACATTTGAAAAGTTCAAACAAATTCAGAGTGAAGTTTGAGACCATCGTGACAACAAGATAAAATATCTACGATATGATCACAGAGGTAAAATATCCGAGTAACGAGTTTGGTATACAACTTAAGACAATGTGGAAGTTGTTTCACAACTCACGCCACCTTGAACACCATAGTGTGATGGTGTGTCTGAACGTCGTAGTCGTGCTTTATTGGATATGGTGCGTACTATGATGTCTCTTATCTATTTGCCACTATCGTTTTGGGGTTATGCATTAGAGACAACTACATTCACTTTAAAAAGGGGCACCATCTAAGTCCGTTGAGATGACACCGTATGAATTTTGGTTTGGCAGAAACCTAAGCTGTCATTTCTTAATGTTTGGGGCTGCAACGCTTATGTGGAAAAGGTTTTCAACCTGATGAGCTCGAACCCAAAGCGGACAAATGCCTCTTCCTAGAATACCCTAACGTAACAGTTGGGTAAACCTTCTATCTCAGATCCAAGCACAAAGTGTTTGTTGCTAAAACGGGTCCTTTCTCGAGAAAGAGTTTCTCTCGAAAGAATTGAGTGGGAGGAAGATAGAACTTGATGAGGTTGTTGAACCTTTGTTTCAACCAGAGAGTAGCGCAGCGCAGAAAGTTGTTTCTGTGGAGCCTACATTAGTTGAAGAGGAAGTTAATGATGATGATCATAAAGCTTCGGATCAAGTGACTATCGAACCTCGTAGGTCGACAAGGACGCGTACTGCTCCTGAGTGGTACGGCAACCCTGTCTTAGAGGTCATGTTGTTGGACAACGATGAACCTACGAGCTATGGAGAAGCGATGATGGGCCAGGATTCCGAGAAATGGTTAGAGGCCATGCAATCTGAGATGGGATCCATGTAAGAAAACAAAGTATGGGCTTTGGAAGTATTACCTGAAGGGCGAAAGGCCATTCAGAACAAATGGATCTTTAAAAGGAAGACGGACGCGGACGGTAATGTCACCGTCTATAAAGCTCGACTTGTGGGAAAGGGTTTTTCACAAGTTCAAGGAGTTGACTACGATGAGACTTTCTCACCCGTAGCGATGCTAAAGTCTGTTGGAATTATGTTAGCAGTTGCTGCATTTTTCGATTATGAAATCTGGCAGATGGATGTCAAAACATCATTTCCTTAACAGTATCCATGAGGAAAGGTTGTATGTGATACAACCGGAAGGTTTTGTCAGTTCTAAGGATGCTAAAATATATGCAAGCTCCAGCGATCCTTCTATGGACTGGAGCAAGCATCTCGGAGTTGGAATATACGCTTTGATCAGGTGATCAAAGTTTGTGAGTCTATACAAAGTTTATGAGAAACTTGTATTTACAATAAAGTGAGTGGGAGCACTATAGAATTTCTGATAAGTATATGTGGATGACATATGTTGATCGGAAATGATGTAGAATTTCTGGAAAGCATAAAGGGTTGTTTGAAAAGGAGTTTTTCAATGGAAAACCTGGAATGAAGCTACTTAAATGTTGGGCGTCAGGATCTATAAAGATAGATCAAGACGTTTGGTAAAACTTTCAATGAGTACATACCTTGACAAGATTTTGAAAGAGTTCAAAATGGATCAGTCAAAGAAAGAGTTCTTGCCTGATTTGTAAGGTGTGGAGTTGAGTGAGACTCAAAGCTCGACCACGGCAGAAGAAAGAGAAAGGACGAAGGTCGTCCCCTATGCCTTATCCATAGGCTCTGTATAGTATGCCATGTTGTGTACCGCACCTAGTGTGCGCCTTGCCATGAGTCTGTCAAGGGGTACAAGAGTGGTCCAGGAGTGGATCACTGGACAGCGGTCAAGATTATCCTTAGTAACTAGAGGACTAATGAAATATTTCTCGATTATGGAGGTGATAAAGAGTTCGTCGTAAAGGGTTACGTCGATGCAAGCTTTGACACCTATCCGGACGACTCTGAGTAGCAGTCAGGATACGTATAGTGGAGCAACCATTTGGAATAGATCCAAGTGGAGCGTGGTAGCATCTGCAGTATGACATATAGATTTGCAAAGAACACACGGATCTGAATGTTGCAGACCGTTGACTAAAGACCTCTCTCACATGCAAAGCATGATCGAACCCCAGAACTCATTGGGTGTTAGATTCATAACAATATAAATCACATGGTGATGTGAACTAGATTATTGACTCTAGTGCAAGTGGGAGACTATTGGAAATATGCCCTAGATGCAATAATAATTTAGTTATTATTATATTTCCTTGTTCATGATAATCGTTTATTATCCATGCTATAATTGTATTGATTGGAAACTCAAATACATGTGTGAGTACATAGACAACACTGTGTCCCTAGTATGCCTCTAGTTAACTAGCTCGTTGATCAAAGATGGTCAAGGTTTCCTGGCCATAGACATGAGATGGCATTTGATAACGAGATCACATCATTAGGAGAATGATGTGATGGACAAGACCCAAACTATAAACATAGCATATGATCGTGTCAGGTTATTGCTATAGTTTTCTGCATGTCAAGTATCTGTTCCTATGACCATGAGATCATGCAACTCAGTGACACTGGAGGAATACCTTGTGTGTATCAAACGTCACAACGTAACTGGGTTACTATAAAGATGCTCTACAGGTATCTCCGAGGGTGTCTGTTAAGTGGGCATGTATCAAGACTGGGATTTGTTACTCTGTGTGACGGAGAGGTATCTCAGGGCCCACTCGGTAATACAACATCACAATAAGCCTTGCAAGCAATGTGACTAAGTGTTAGCCACGGGATCTTGTATTACAGAACGAGTAAAGAGACTTGCCGGTAACGGGATTGAACTAGGTATAGAGATACCGACGATCGAATCTCGGGCAAGTAACATACCGAAGAACAAAGGGAACAGCATACGGGATTAACTGAATCCTTGACATAGAGGTTCAACCGATAAAGATCTTCGTAGAATATGTAGGAACCAATATGGGCATCCAGGTCCCGCTATTGGTTATTGACCGTAGAGGTGTCTTGGTCATGTCTACATAGTTCTCGAACCCGCAGGGTCTGCACACTTAAGGTTCGGTGACGTTTCGGTATAGTAGAGTTATGTATGGTGGTAACCGAAGGTTGTTCGGAGTCCCGGATGAGATCCTGGACGTCACGAGGAGCTCCGGAATGGTCCGGAGGTAAAGATTGATATATAGGAAGTCCTGTTTTGGTCACCGGAAAAGTTTTGGGTATTTCGGTAGTGTACCGGGAGTGCCGGGAGGGGTACCGGGGACCATCGGGAGGGGTGTCTCGACCCAAAGGACCTCATGGGCTGTGGGAGGAGTCAAACCAGCCCCTAGTGGGCTGGCCTAACCCCCCCACTAAGGCCCATGTGGCTTTGGGTGGAAAAAATCCAAAGGAGGAAAGGTGGAAAGGGTTTCCAAGTGGAGAGGAGGAATCCTACTCCTAATAGGATTGGAGTAGGACTCCTCCACCTCCAATTTCGGCCAAACCTTGAGGGTTTGAGGCTGCCTCCTCCCCTCCCTCCCTCCTATATATACTAGAGGATTTGGAGGGAAGAGCTAACCCTAATTGCCACGTGCTCCCTCTACTTCCTCTAGATCGTTTTCTCCTTTAGTCTAGTTTCAGCGGTGCTTAGGCGAAGCCCTGCCGGAATAGTTCCACCACCACCGCCACCGCGCCGTCGCGCTGCCGGAGAACTCATCTACCTCTCCGCCCCCTCTTGCTGGATTAAGAAGGCGGACATCGTCATCGAGCTGTACGTGTGCTGAACGCGGAGGTGCCGTCCGTTCGGCGCTAGATCGGAAGGACCGTGATCAGGATCGCGAGACGATTCGTGATTTGATCGCAGGACGGATCGTGATGGGATTGCGGGAAGGATCGTGATTGGATCACGAGATGGATCGTGATGGGATCGCGGGACGCTCGGCGATTTGGATCGCGAAGACGTTCGACTACATCAACCGCGTTTCTTAACGCTTCCCGCTTAGCGATCTACAAGGGAAATTTTTTGTTTCTCATGCAACGTTCCCCAACAGCTTCTACTTCGAGTTGTCTTCCAGGCTCTAATCCTCTTCAAGTTCATCCATCTGGATGTATTCGACAGATTTCTAGCGTAGATTCTTGCCATGTCCATGGGGTAGTGAGATTAGGGTTTCTCGTCGTGTGGCGAGATTTAGTGTTAGATGATTTAGATCTATTCAAGGGTTCAACGACAACGAGTTTGTCTCTAGGGTGCTGATTCTTTGGGGGCAGGTGCATGCAGACTTCCCGACTGTCATCGACAAGGTCAAGCCGGATGCGATAGGGGGGCGGTGATAACGGCACTTTGGCGGCTTGTCCTGGTGGCGATAGGGGTCATTTGGTGGTCTCAAAATCTCGATGTAGTTGTTGTTATGTTTGAGTTGCTTTATATTTCTAGTGAACTTGTATAATATATCTAAATCATTTTCGAGAAGGGAAATATTTGGTGCCGGACTACCGGCCTCGCGCTTGGCCGGTCGCCTCACCACGCATCATCCACACCGCTTTGCTAGCTGGCTAAGTCATCCATACGAGAAGAATCCTTGAGCCTTATTTTCTTTCCTTTTCTCTTCTTCCCCGTTAAGACGCCCAACTTTGTTTCTTTTCTCCCGTTCGTCGCTTGCGCCTCTCCTTGTTCCACTAGCTCTTGCGCCACCATTGTTCTTCACTCTCTCCCACTCCATACCCAAGGCTGGTGCTGATTCAGGTTGCTGAATTGTGGACAAGGGAGTTTGGAAGCAGCTACCGCGGTGACTACAGAAGAATGGTTGACGATTCTCACGTGTCCAACAATGGATTTCAGGTAGCGGGTCGCAACAGAGTCATTAAAGGCAACCACCCGGGAAGACCACCAGTGCTTGAGAATGCGTGCCCACTTGCTGCCATTGTTGACGGGGATGATGACACGGGGTGCTAAAACCAGCATCACAGGATGCTGGAGCCAGCTACTGAATTTGTTGGAGATCCTCAATGGCGGACAAATTTTTACTACAACCGGCACCATTTTTTGCTGGAACAGGCAATGATATTTGTTCTGTTCGGGGCACGGCACACCGAGGATTTTGCAAGAATCGGTGGTGATGTATGTTACAATCGGTGCTAAGAAATGCTACAACCTCCGGGTGGTGTTGGAGCGTGATACGTCTCCAACGTATCTATAATTTTTGCTTGTTCCATGCTGTTATATTATCATTATTGGATGTTTTGCAATCATTTTATAGCAACTTTATATCATTTTTGGCACTAACCTATTGACATAGTGCCAAAGTGCCAGTTGCTGTTTTTGCTTGCTTTTTACTTCGCAGAATATCGGTACCAAACGGAGTCCAATCACGATGAAATTTTTGGAGATTTGTTTTGGGCCAGAAGACATCTAGTGGGCCAAAGAAGTGCCAGAGGGGAGGGTCGAGGAGACCATTCATCGACTCCTCTAGGGTTTTTGGAATATTTGGGAATTTATAGATGTCAGAGGCAGTGGAGAGGGGTCCCGAGGAGAGCACAACCCACCAAGGCGCGCCACGAGCCCAGGGCGCGCCCTGATGGGTTGTGCTCTCCTCGGGACCCCTCTCCACTGCCTCTGACATCTATAAATTCCCAAATATTCCAAAAACCCTAGAGGAGTCGATGAAAAACACATCCAACCGCCGCAAGTTCCAGAGCCTCGAGATCCAATCTAACACCATCACGGAGGGGTTCATCATCCTCATGCCTCTCCGATGATGCGTGAGTAGTCCACCATAGACCTACGTGTCCGTAGGCAGAAGCTAGATGGCTTCCTCTCTCTCTTTTGATTCTCAATACAGTGGTCTCTTGGAGATCTGTTTGATGTAACCTTTTGCGGTGTGTTTGTTGGAATCCGATGAATTTTGAGTTCATGATCAGTTTCTATCCATGAATATTATTGGAGTCTTCTTTAATCTCTTATATGCATGATTACTTATAGCCTCTTATTTCTTCTTTGAATCTTTGGTTTAGTTAGGCCAACTAGATCGATTTTTCTTGCCATGGGAAGAGGTGCATTGTGATGGGTTCGATCTTGCGGTGTCCTCTCCCAGTGACAGAAGGGGCAGCGAGGCATGCATGTATCATTGCTATTAAGGATAACAAGATGGGGTCTATTCCTACATGAATAGATCTTGTCTACATCATGTCATCGTTCTTATTGCATTACTCCATTTTTCCATGAACTTAATACACTAGATGCATGCTGGATAGCGGTCGATGTGTGGAGTAATAGTAGTAGATGCAGGCATGAGTCGGTCTACTTATCTTGGACATGATGCCTATATAATGATCGTTGCCTTGGATATCGTCATGATTATTTGATCTTCTATCAATTACCCAACAATAATTTATTCACCCACCGTGTGCTATACTCATGAGAGAAGCCACTAGTGAAACCTACGGCCCCCTGGTCTACTTTTCAACATAGTGCTTTCCGATCTATGTTTTTTCCGCTTTTTTTTCAGATCTATTATTCCAAAAACCCAAAAATACCTTGTTGCACTTTTTATTTTGTGTTCTTCAGATATCTATCTCTCCAATCTATCATATCCTAATCTATCTTTTTACCGTAGAGAGATTGACAACCTCTCTTTCTCGTCGGGTTGCAAGTATTTGTTCTTTGTGTGCAGGTGCTATTTATTAGGTGGTGGTGATCCTCCTACTGGTTCGATACCTTGGTTTCATAACTGAGGGAAATACTTACCGTCGCTATGCTGCATCATCCCTTCCTCTTTGGGGAAATACCGACGCAGTCTCAAGCCACGTTAGAGCGAAGGTGGGTCGGGGCGACCGTTAGACTATGTTTTGTTGCAATCGGCTAGTTATTTGCTGGGATCAGCGCCGCCAGATGCTGGAACCGGCAAGACCATGGAAGCATTTTTTCTGAGAGGGGAAGGTTATTTGCGATGGCGGTAAGCGACGGCGAACTGGCGGTGCGGAGGTGTTGTGAGCTCGATTGCCTCGCGTGACGATGTGGTGGGGGCTGGCGGCTCTTCCGCGGGTGACCTATGGGGAAGAAGGGCTCGATGCGGGATGGGGGCGAAGCGAAAACAGTAGGATCAGGCGGCTGTGCGGCGACCGGCCTAAATTTTGGACGGCCTACCGGCGTGTAGGACCCAACTTTCTAAAAGGGAGTTAGTTGGTTTGCATTGTTGTCAGGTTGCATGCATATGTGGACTAATGAGTGATTTGTCCAGTGGGGGCGAAAAGCCAAGAGTTTAAAGAGAATCATTAGATAAAAACATGGAAATTTACTTTGAATTTTTTTTTTGGCCGTGAGGAGAGTCCTTGGACATGGGTGCGACGTGGTGCCCATGAAGAAAGCAACTTTGTCCATGCAGCTCAAGAACGCCACCCAAGCCATGCTGAGGTGCAACCCTACCTCATGAAGCCGTCACCACATCTTTTTCCGAGACCATCGTCTCGGCTCATAAATCCTGGGCCGCTGCCCTAACATCCACTAACTTTTGTGGTGAAGAGATCCCTCGCAACAACCTCTCCCAAACGACGCCTCCAAGGATGTCACGACATAGACACCATCGTGTCCCCCATCGGAAAACCGAAGCTAAGATTTTCATCCATAAAGCTAAATCCAGCTTAACATCGACGGAGCTCCACAACGATGCCTCCAAGAATGTAGACGATGCCAGAAGGCGCAGCCGTCGTCGCCCCTGACCTTGGGGAGGGCTGTGCTTTCACCGGAGCTCTCGTCATACAACATGATTTGCAGATCCAGAGCACCCGAGGGCGTCCGGAGAGAACACCTCCACCACCACGTGCCACCAGCCGCCACCATCACACGAACCCGAATGTATCACCTCATGACACGACGAGCTCCATGCCACTGCTGCCATCCCGGGGCCGCCGCCCTGCCATCAACGCACCTCTTGACACAAGTCTCTGCCTGCACAGACGTGTGAACACGCCTAGCAAGGCCTCTGCTTTAATTCAGCTCCAAATCTGGGCAACCCATGCCACGAAGTGAGCCACACCTGGCAGATGCGCACCGGCTGGGCCACCACGTGATGCTGCCGTGCCTCTGCATGACCCCTTGCGTGACCATGCCGCAGCACAGCCCCCTTGCGCCATCCCCGACTTGGGCCACAGATCCACCTCCATCGCAATGAACTCCACGCAGCCAGATCCGCAACGGCCGAGCTTCCACGTGTGCCCGCGGCGCATCTCGAAGCGTGACCCCTTGCGCAACCCCACAGTGCCCTGCGTGCCCGTTGGGGCGGCCGTCCCGCGCCGCCCCACCCTGAGTGGGAGGAGGAGAAGTCCCCCTGCCGCCGTGCCACGCGGGCTTTGCCTGGCAACGCCTGTAGCCGACGGCGAGGGAGGGGCGGCAGAGGAGTGTGACATGCGCCATGGCATGGGTTCGCTCGTGGCCGCTCGTGGGGGTGACATGGGAGCGTGTGGTAGCCTATGTTACTATGCTTAAGAGCATATACAGCCAAACCCCTCATACCCGTCTCAAACGCCCGGGCAGGCAGCCCGGTCATGAAATATCGACCCGGACGGGCCTCTCAAACCGGCCTCAAACGCCCGGGTTGAGCGGCACCCCCCATATCTGGCCCAAATATGAGGCAGGTATGGGGGATCCCGGGCACGCCCGGGCACCCCCGCCTGGCCTGCATGGACCCCACATATATTCGTCCTTGTCCATTCGCCGGACCAAGCCCCAGACACTTCACTCCACTCCCATACGCCACTCTAGCTCACCCCCGGCGATCTCCGGCCTTTTCTGCCATGGCGGGCAGCGGATCCGAGTCCTTCACCTCCAGATCCATCGACCACGAGCTCATCCCACGAGGCCCCGAGGAGGAGATGGCCATTCGGCTTGCGCTGCGCCGCTCCCGGGAGGCGGCCGCCCGACGACAACGCTCGGACTCGCAACGCCGGGACTCCATTGCGTCGGCACAGCCGGTGCTTGGATATGGCGTTGCTACCTCACCGGAGGCGGTGCGGTTTGTCTGGCGTCCGCACGCCATGTCGGAAGTGCAACCCCTCCGTTGGCGCGCCGAGAACGAAGCATGTCCGTCCTCGGACGATGTCATAGCGCGACGTGTGTCGTGGTTTTGTCACGGCAGATGTCCTCATGCAAGGACTAAGGTGTGAGGCCATCGCCGTTAGGTGGCGACTCAAAGGGGTTCAACAGGAACAGGAGGCGAGTTTAACAAGGTTTGGCCCCTCCAATGAAGGTAATAGCCTACGTCCTGCTTCGTGTCTATATTGATGATGATCTCGATTACAAGGGTGCGGAATCGCGAACCTAGCTTTCGAGGAGGTGTAACTTAAGTCTCTCGGTCCTAGAGGCTTGCCTCTATATATAGGTTGAGACCCTAGGGTTTAAGACAGAGTCCGAGTCATATTACAACTCGTATCCTATCATGTCTCTAACATGCCTTGTCCCTCAAGCACGGAAACTCCTAGCGTCTTCTGCCTTGTGGGCCTTGAGTCACCGTCTCCACGCGCTTGGGCCGCCTGGCGGCTTATTGGGTAACTGCCTTGCTTGCCTTGTCTTCACGGCGCGGCCCATCTTGAACATAACTGCCCAGTAGGACGGGAGATACCGCAGGGTTATATCCCCGGCATTAGACCCCAGATTGATTTGAATTCATTCATGTCAATTTCCCTCAATTTCCCTTAGCGGCTCGTTATCTGCTTGCATCTGCGTTCTTCACAGATCTTCGAAGGCTCATAACATTTCTAGACTTGTTATTTTTCTTGTGTCGTCCACACAGTGACGTCATCCGCCAAAAATCCAGGAAAACAATGATGACATCACAACGAATCTGAATGTATCCATATATCCCGAAAATGGAGGCGTCTTTGTTTCCCAAAATTACTGTGTTTCCTTGATTTTCGCGCCCGCTGGCTGCCTCTTCGGGCTTCTCCCTTTGAAATATTCACTGGAAAGGTCCCTTCTTTCACTTTCACCGCGCCCTTCTCGCTTCTTCTTCCTCGTGCCCGAAGGTTTCGTCGTGCCAGTGCTGCTGCTTGTCTGTCGCCGGTGACCACTTTTCGGACTGCAGCGACGCCGTGTCTTCGTCGAGGTCCAGCCAACCGTCTCCGCTGCCCTCGACATCCTTCAGGTAAATCATTCTTCTTTTCTAGATCGACAATAGATTGACGAAGTTCTTGAATACTCTGATAGTCCCCTTTTGATTTATTGCCATTGCTTGTTCATATATAGATTCAACGATATTTATCATAGAAATATAGCGGTTTAAATAGAAGATTCATTTCTCGCATAACGTCATCAAATCCTCCTTAAGGTTCTGTACATTAGACCATCGCTGCTCCCATGCCTTATTGCTAGGTTTAGCAAATATTTTCCCTTTCCGGACCATTTCTAGATCCGTAATTATAGCCATTTCATTAGAAACTTGTTTGTCCCACACTTAGCAAAATTTAGAGGTCTTCGATTTTCGAGTAAGTCGCCCTTATTTTTTGCCGATTCAGTAGTTGTAACCCGCCATGTGATAAACTTCTGTAAAAACCTACGGCTTCCCATAAGGCCGCTCATCCATTGTAAATAATTAAGCTGCCTTATTTTGGAACATGTGCTTAAGCCACCTTTTTATTTTATTCAGGAAACATATTATGTCGAAATCCAACACCTGCAACTGGGTGGCGTCCCAAGTTTCTGAATTCGTTCTTAAAGATTACCAAGATCAGGGGTTTTTACCTCCTAAAGAATTAGTTGGCTTGTGGGTTGCCCTTGGAGAGGAAATCCCAAAACCGGAAGAAGGGGAAGTGGTAGTATTTTTCGATCATCTTTTCAGAGGCTTTTCTCCTCCCGGGTCAAAATTCTTTTGAGATGTTCTACATTTCTTCCATCTTCATCCTCAAGATTTGGGTCCCAACTCCATATCCAATCTTTCTCAATTCCAAGTGCTTTGTGAGGCATATCTGCAGATAGAGACCTCTGTCTCCCTCTTTAGGGAATTTTTCTACTTGAATCGCTAGAACGAATGTGCTGATGGCCCCAGTCTAGAGCTTGGCGGGGGTCTCAATCCAGAGGAGGAGACACGTTGCATTTGCTGGTGCCATTCTGCCAAGCCACCCTAAAGGGTGGAATAAAACTTGGTTCTATTGCCGGAATACAGCCCTAGCTGATGAGAACACTTTGTCGGGTTACAGACCGAATCGTCTTCCCATGGACCTCGAATTTCCTGGCTGGGCTCCTCCAGAAGAACGCGCTCAACATGCTCCTATATATCCAAAGTTGAGGGCTTTAGTAGCCAATGGCTTAACCGGAGTCGACTTGACCCAGTGCTGGGTACCCTGGAGTATTTTGCCGTTAAGCCGCCATGACAGTCTAATGTGCACTTACTCCGGCGACTTAGACGACACCCAAAGATATAGCAATTTAACTTTGGGTGCTGATGAAATAAATCAGATCGTGAAGAAGCTACTGGGTGAAAGTCAAGCCGATTGCAACCAAGACGGATTGAAGCCCTTTTACGCTCTTAACCCGGCTCCTCCAGTAAGAATCTTCGGCAACTTTATGTCTAAGTTGTATACATGTCTCTTTTTATACTCCAAATCCTTACCTGTTATTTTGATCGTCAACTTTGCAGGCTAAGTCTTCATTTTGGGGCAAGAAGCCAGCAAAAACCGCAGCCAGGAAAACTAAGGCCCTTTCAAGTTCAAAGAAAGTTAAGGTGGTCGTAGAAGAGCCGTCACTAATGGGTGAGTCAGCAGCAACCGATGTTCAATCGGAGGTAGAAATCAATTTCCTTTAACCGTATTTTATTGAATCTAGGTGAAGCCTTCTTTTCTTAGGGTGATGTCGAGACAAACCGGGCCGAAGATGTTGAGGTAATTTCCATTTCCTCCAGCTGAGAATCCTTGCTTCCGACAAGAACAAGGCGGGTCATTCGGAAAGTAAGCTTCTCTCATCCGGATGCTTATTTGGATCCCAATTTTGTTTTGAAGAAAACTCGGCATAAATCGAGGCACCAAACTCGGAGTGGTAATCGTGACCTTACAGACGACTTACCAAATAAACCAGTCGCCCGTAAGCGACCAACTGAGGTACCTTTCAGTCCAACTCTTTCTTCCGAGGCTGGTTTAGATTAACAACCTTTTAATTATTCTAATTCTATTTATCAGGAGTCACCACCTTCGTCAGATGACTCAACTGCCACTAAACTGCCACCCCTTGTCATCAACCCTGGGTAAATTACCTCTTTTGTTATATGCTTGCATTTGTATACGTTTTCACATATTCTTGATTATGTCTTCTTGTTTCATAGGGCTCAAGCCAAGGCCAAGAAGAGAAAAGTTGGCGAGTCGTCCACTGATCCTGAGGCCCCTAAGCCGGGGAAACCTGATTTGGTAACCCCTGAAGTTCATGCAGATCAGCCTGAAGATCATCAGGAGGAACAAACTGATTTACCCCCTCAACCTGAGCCAGCAAGCGCTGATGTTATGGACACTGAAGTTGACCCGACGGACAATCTTAACCCGCCCAGTCCCCCAAAGACGACTGAAGATGATCTTTGCGATAAAAACGAGGAGGTCGTCATTACTGGGTCAAGTTATGCCGTTCCTAAGGTCTCCAGAGTGCTGACAAAACTTGTTGCTAAAGATGAAACAGTCTTGCCTGAGAAGGGAAACGCCAACCTAGAGCTTCTGAGTTATGAGAACATGAGTGCTTAAGAACTACATGTTGGTTATTTGGACCGTCTTGCTACGATCCGGGAGATGGAAGTCGGCCTCTTCAGCATGATGAAAAACAAATACGAGGTATATTCCTGTTTGTTGGGTACTTCGTATATCCTTTTGTAGCCCCCAAGGGCTGGCTCATCTTCTTGAGATGAGTCGGGTCTTGTAAATAATTATGAAGAATTCGACCTGTAGCCCCCAAGGGCCGTCTCATCTTCTTGAGATGAGTCGGGTCATGTAAATAATTACGAAGAATTCGACCTGTAGCCCCCAAGGGCCGGCTCATCTTCTTGAGATTAGTCGGGTCTTGTAAATAATTACGAAGAATTCGACCTGTAGCCCCCAAGGGCCGGCTCATCTTCTTGAGATGAGTCGGGTCTCATAAATAATTACGAAGAATTCGACCTGTAGCCCCCAAGGGCCGGCTCATCTTCTTGAGATGAGTCGGGTCTTCTCCATATCCTTGCTTTCGAAAAACTGATATGCATTAGCCCCCAAGGGTCGAGTATATTGCTTGCAATCTGCTTGAGACTTGTTATAATTTTTCTTTGTCATATGATACCGCATCCTGCTACCGGTTTATGATCGTTGAATATCATGGCTCTTATTTTGCAGAAAGCTCGACAAACAGCCGAGTCAAGTATGACCGGTTTGAAGAAAGATCTGGAAGTAGGGCAACACGCCCGAGCTGCTGTTGAGGTGAAACTTCGCCTTGGTTTGGAGGAAATTGGAGAAAACCAAAGCACACCTTGAAAAGCAAAATAAAACCTTTGAAGCTGAGAAAGCCGCCTTGTTGGAGCGCGCAGAAAATGTTGAGGGCCAGTTGAAACCCATCACGGAAGAGCTATCCGGGTTAAAGCGGCATATATATTGCCCATATGACCCAGACTATCTTTGGTAAGTATCTTGTAGTAACTTGCAAAGATACCGCTGTTCGTAGATAAGACGTCTGGCGACTCACACGCTTAAATTGTTTTGTAGGCCCATGAATATGTAACCTCCAAGATAACAACTTGCTTATGCTGAAGGCTGTATATACAGTGACCGAGCAACTCTATGCTAGAAGCTATCTCACCATCAAGGCGGTTATGGGGAACAAAGAGCCAGTGAAGCTCATCAAGGATGTGCTGAGGTTTCTCGCAACGATCCCCAAACAAGTTGAAGAGTTGAAAAGATCAGTAGCCCGAGCTGGTGCAAGATCTTCTTTGAGTCGGGCTTTTGCCTATTCAGAGGAGCTTGATCCGACAGAAATGGCCAAAGGGTTTCCTGAGCTCAAGGATGATGGCTCGGCTTTCGGTGATGCTGACTATCTTAAATGTGTCAAGACATCGCGAGTGTCGGCCACACAACTTGTTGCTGAAATGGAGCTAAAGAGTTATCAGGCGGCTTACGATGCAAACAACTCACGAGTTCGGCCGCCATCCTTTGTGCTAGTGAACCTCACACCTCAACGTCGTAAGCACATTTTCGCCCCTGACGTCAACCCATCCTCCATCCTGACTAAAGAAGCTATTTTCCACGCCTTGATCCATTGCAACTAGGATGTAGACAACCTTCAGATCGAAGAACCAGAAGACCCAGTGGAGGATGACCCAGAGGCGGCTCAAGCGTGAGTTCAGACTGAGGTCAACCCGAACGGAGCAGAGGGCGAGTCACGGAGGTGATATGTAAAAATAATTTAAGTCGCCCGGTCTTTTTAGCCCCCTAGTGTTGGGCAGAAACAATGAATATTTTGTGGCTCCTGTGATGAGCCTGTAATAGGAGTAGTTTGAAAACTTCTTGAAAAGTTCTGTCATGCCTTCGTGCATGTTTGCATTGGTACTTAAGAAACTTTGATACTTTGATCTGTTTTGATAACTGTTGATTGTGCTGCTCTCTTACTTGTCTTTGAATATCTCTGCTGTGCTCGATGAGTCTTTTGATTGTAACAGAGAGGGCATGCCAAAGATTGTGCCGGCAAAGAAAGTTGGCTTTCGAAGCTCAGGTCTTGTTTGAATAATACTGAAGAAGATGACGATTGAACCAGTCATAATATGACAACGGTTGATAGCCCGGACGCTCATGTATGAGCCGGCAATAAAATAATGTTGTACCGACAAAACTTGTGAGGTAGTAATAATAGTTTTATAACAATATCAAATACCGTTAATAAGTCGGCCTAGTGAGGCTTGGCAAGAAGAGACTAGCTTTCGAGGCTCAGCGAGATTGAGCTGGTTTGGAAATTCCAATCGTTTGATCCTGGTTATAATAAACCATGATGAGGATTAAACCGAAAATTTATTTTTCTACAGAATTTATGATGTAACCTGGTTTTGGAAAACGACTTTTCATAAACAAGTATATAAATATGCATGCATGATGCAATGATGCCATGTCAAATGATGTATGTATATGATAAGAAAGTATAAAAAATGCCGGCTTTCGAGGCTCGACATAAAGACCGGCTTTCGGGGCTCGAGTCTTGCTTCCATGAAGCGAGTATGATAGCTCATGGTTTATCCTAGCTTTCTGTATGCTGGCTCTCAGGTGAATCAAGCTGGTGTTTTAACCTTGAGAAGTTCAGGGTCCAAAAAAGGATTGACTTGCAAGAGTACACGGCGTCACCTTATCGGAGTCACATCAAGCATACAGGCAGGTTTAACCATATGTGGCATTTTTTGCCGGGTCAAGAGGGTGAGAAAGCTGAACTTAGTGAGTTGGAAGCCCCCAGGTGCCCATTAAATTGTGGCTTTTTTGACGGGTCACAAGAGTGAGAAAGCTGAACTCGGTGAGTTGGAAAGCCCCCAGGCGGCCATTAAATCGTGGCTTTTTTGCCGGGTCACAAGGGTGAGAAAGCTGAACTTAGTGAGTTGGAATCCCCCAGGTGCCCATTGTTTCAGAAAATAAAGACTCATGCTAAATCTATAAGATGATATGACAAAAACTCCGAATTTTGGGTGTGCCGTCTTTATTATATTTGAAACATAAAGAGGTATGTACAAAATTTGCAGGGGGGGGGGATTACAAAAATAAAAAAGAGCCGGCAACTCTAAATGTAATATGGCCGTATGTGAGCAATGCTCCAAAGCCGATTTGTTTGAGAATTCGGGTACAATTGGTACTGACCGCTATTCAACTGATTGGGGTTACTCTAGAAACCACCTTGGTTGTTATGTTGATTTCCTGGGCCAAGATGCTGTCCATTGCCATTATTCGCATGATGTTGGAAACCAGCTCCTGAGCAGCCCTGCGACCCGCCTGGACCATGTTGACCCGGGTGTCCACCACCGTTGCCCCCTTGATGATTCTGGAAGGCTTGGTTGCGGAATTCCTGCATGATGTAACAGTTCTCCCACGAGTGGGTAGCCGGCTTATCCTGGGTACTGTGTTTAGGACATGGTGCCTTGAGTGCCTCGTCGTATTTACGAGGCTTATTCCCATTATAAGTCCCTCCAGTGCGACCATTACGGCGTTGGTTTTTGAAACCAACATTGGTGTTAGCAACGAAGTCCGACCCGCCATCTGGCTTCTTCCGTTTGCCATTGTTATTCTGAGCCCCCTGGTTATTGATGACCCACAAGTATAGGGAATCAATCTAGTCCTTTCGACAAGTAAGAGTGTCAAACCCAACGAGGAGTAGAAGGAAATGACAAGCGGTTTTCAGCAAGGTAATTTCTGCAAGCACTGAAATTGTAGGTAACAGATAGTTTGATAACAAGGTAATTGGTAACGAGCAAGTAACGGTAATGGTAAATAAGGTGCAGCAAGGTAGCCCAATCCTTTTGTGGCAAAGGACAGGCCAGAACAATCTCTAATAATAGGCAAAGTGTTCTTGAGGGTACACGGGAATTTCATCTAGTCACTTTTATCATGTTGGTTTGATTCGTGTTCGCTAGTTTGATAATTTGATATGTGGGTGGACCGGTGCTTGGGTGCTGTTCTTACTTGAACAACCTCCCACTTATGATTAACCCCCTCGCAAGCATCCGCAACTATGAGAAAAGTATTAAGATAAAATCTAACCATAGCATTAAACGTTTGGATCCAAATCAGCCCCTTACGAAGTAGCGCATAAACTAGGGTTTAAGCATCTATCACTCTAGCAACCCATCATCTAATAACTACTCCACAATGCATTCCCTTAGGCCCATGAATGGTGAAGTGTCATGTAGTCGACGTTCACATGACACCACTAAGGGAATCACAACATACATATCATCAAAATATCGAACACATATGAAATTCACATGATTACTTGCAACATGACTTCTCTCGTGACCTCAAGAACAAAGGTAACTACTCACAAATAATAATCATGCTCAAGATCAGAGGGGTATTGAATAGCATAATGGATCTGAACATATAATCTTCCACCAAATAATCCATATAGTAAGCAACTACATAAGGTAATCAACACTACTAGTCACCCACAGGTACCAATCTGAGGTTCCAGCACAAAGATTGAACACAAGAGATGAACTAGGGTTTGAGAGGAGATGGTGCTGTTGAAGAGGTTGATGAAGATTGGCCTCCCAAAGATTAGAGGGGTGTTGGTGATGACGATGGCTTCAATTTGCCCCTCCGGGAGGGAAGTTCCCCCGGCGGAATCGCTCCGCAAGAGGGGAAAAGTGCTCCTGCCCAAGTTCCGCCTCGAGACGGCGGCGCTCCATCCCAAAAGTCCTCCCTTATTTTTTTCTAGGTCAAAAGTGATTATATACCAGAAGATGGGCACCGGAGGTGGGCCGAGGAGGGCACAAGCCACCAGGGCTCACCCTGGTGTCTTGTGCCCACCAGGGTGACCCCCTCCGGTAGTTCTTTGCTCCAGTATTTTTTATTAGTTCCAAAAATAATCTCCGTAAAGTTTCAGATCCATTGGAGATGTGCAGAATAGGTATCTATGATGTGCTTTTTTCAGGTCCAGAATTCCAGATGCCGGTATTCTCCCTCTTTGTGTAAACCTTGCATATTATGAGAGAAAAGGCATTAGAATCACTCCCTAAAGCATTATTATTCAACAAAACATAATAAATAACAGTAGGAAATCATGAGGCGAAATGGACGTATCAACTCCCCCAAGCTTAGACCTCACTTGTCCTCAAGCGAAAAGCCGAAATTGAAAAGCATGTCCACATGGTTTGACAGAGAGGTGTCGATAAAAAAAATACGGACATAGAAGCATCATGCTTATTATCATAACAACATCAAACTCTATCATAAAACTTGTTCATATACTTTCATCATATAGCTTCTCATGAACAAGTAACAATTCATCACAACATAGAAGTATAAAGCATAAACCATATTGAGAACCAACAAACTATGTTCTCAGTCAACTTTGCAACTACAATTCATCATAATTCCAGGAAGGGTCTCATGTCGGAGCCTTTTGACATGTCCACATACTCAACCATCATTTAGTCTTCTATGATTGCTAGCACTCACAGCATACCCATGAGCAAAAAGTTTCAACTGGATACATAGGAAGATAGGGGCTTATAGTTTCACCTCCCAACTTATTCACCTCCACTAGTCGAAAATAGGGCATCAGTCCCGGTTCCAGAGGGCCTTTAGTCCCGGTTCTGCAACCGGGACAAAACGATCGGGACTAATGCCCATCACTTTTAGTCCCGGTTGGCTTACGAACCGGGACTAAAGGGGCTCCATGTGGCCACCATGGGGCGCCCAGGCAGGAGGACCTTTTGTCCCGGTTGGTAACACCGGCCGGGACTAAAAGGCAGCCACGCGTCAGCACCTGCCAGGCGCTGTTTATTTTTGAAAGGAGGGGCTTAGGGGTTTTCATATTGTGTTTCCCCCTTTTATTTTTGTGTTTACCCTTCAATTCTTTTACATTTAGGGTTTCATTTTTATTTAATCCAACTTGGTCTATTGCATCCATCTAATTTGTACTGCTATATGTCATATAACAACTCATCATCATCTTAATCAACTCTTCATCATTCTAGATAAAATAGCATAAAAAAGGTGAACTCCTCATCATTCTGGTTGTTATCATACTAGCAAGTGATCAAGTAATCACAAGTTAGAAACACTAAGTACTGCTCTCTCCTAGGTAAAATAGCATAAAAAAGGTGAACTCCCGCATCTCCCCATTGGAGAATATAGATCAACCTATCTCCAACTTGTGGCGTGACCAACCTATATTCATCAATCAAGACATCGTGTCCAAGTGGTTGCATGGATGCTTTTATTGCCTGGCTCCATCCTTTGATTTTCAAGCTTTCTTCACTTCGAGATATTCTGTATTTACCAGGGTAACTCATCCACATTGGGCGTAAGATAACCATATGCAAATCACGGTAGTAACCATCCATTTAGGCACGGTCTCTGGCGGGAGTACCTGTTGAAGAACATAAGTAATAATAACATAGTTAGCTAAACTAGTTTTGCTTAAGAAGAATGTATGAAAAAGATGGACTAGTGACGCAATGGTAAAAAAGTCTTACAAAGTTGTCTGAAGTGATGTTATAATGGTTCAACTTGTGCACTAGTGGCACATATCCATGATAAATGTTCCCAGCCATGTAATGTTTAGCATGATACTCAACATCATCAATAAATGATATCAGATGATTTTTCTCCAACCAAGTAAGCTCGCAGTCATAACTGTAGTAGATGCGATCTATTATCTGTCGGGTAACTCTTGTAGCACGGAAATAAGCTACTAATTAAAAATAAAGAAATTTAGTCGGGATGAGTACCAAATACTTTTCAACAATCAATATAAATTACCTAACAAATATGTTGACAAACGCACCTGGAGGTAGCACCGGAATCAAGTCATCCTCCGCATGCACCGAAATATCTATATTATTATCAGGAACATCGTCATTACCAAGACCGAAGGTAATGTTCATGTCCTCATCCAACCCATAGGCCTTGCAAAATGCTCTCCAACTAGAACAACCAAAATATGTGTGATCTTCGTTATTTTTCACCTTAACAGCAAAAGTGTAATGCTCCGTTCTTAGGTGAGCTATCTTAAGCGCTGTACTACAGTTCTCTTTGAAATGGAACTTGTCCAAGACAGCGAATCTTGCATGACAGGGAACGCACTAGTCAAATTGTACAAATGAAAATTAAAGGTTAATTAAAGCAAAAAAGCACACGTCATACTTCATTAACAAAAAATACATGTCGTCTTTACATACCGTAGTAATACTAAATTCTTCCGTTAGTTTGACGGTGAATGACGTATCGTTGTCTAGTTGAGGATAAATTTCGCATATACCCCTGTCATCCCAGCACAAAGGGCACTGAGGGATCTTATCGTCGTCAGACGACGTCAACATTTCCTGTTTTCATGATTCTAAGATTAAAATCGACGGCAATTTTTTTTAGCAAGATCATCATATAATATCACTAATAGATATAATAGCACCGGCGATCGTCGGGGACTCTTCATATAATATTATCATATAATATCACTAATACATCTCGAATAATCCAGTTAATGAAGCATCGAATATTATCACTAATACAGCTCGAATATTATTGAATAATCTAGTTCACTCGCGGTTCCTGAAGTGTGGGCGGTGGACACCCAAAGAGAAGGAACCATCACAGGATCATAGCTCGGGTGAGATCCCTAAAGGAACTGCCAGGTATTGGAGAACCTGGCATCCAACGCAACCATGTAGCGACGGATGTGCTCGTCCTCCTCCCTGACACGGCGACGTACCACCTCCACGGTTGCCGGCTGCCTCCGCACCGATAGTGGCCCACGCGACCGCCACCAAAGAAGCTCCGGGTCGACGACAATACCCGGATTCCTCACCAAACTGCGCGCCCCGTAAGGTAGCACCCCTAGTGCCAGCTCGGCGGAGCCCAGTCCCGGACATGACGCCTCTCAAACTGGTTGTCGGCGCCGAGTCGACGACGAGGATGTGGGACTGGCATCGTCGACGAGAACAAATTGTGGCTATAGCAAATATCATTTTATTTAACAACAATACCATTTTTATTAACAAAGCCTAGTGATGTGTATGTGTGTGTGTGGCGCGCGCCCAAGAGCACATATAACAATTAGAATCATGTAAGGTAGCAATTAAAGAAGCATCTTCCTCATAGTTAAACAAATCAACTTAACATGCCATCTTAATTTTCTAACTATCTTAGTGTTGCTATATATGCATTAATGAAAAGAAAGACTTTGCACGATTGGTGAGAAGCAAAACCTTTATGTATTGGTTTCGTCTTCTTTTTGTTGTTTCTCTCTAGTACTTTATGTATTGATGTGTGAATGGTATGCTTTTGACTTGAAACTTTGTGATATGACCAAACATGTTACCACTTACTAGTTTTGGTGTTGTAGAATACTGTTTAAATTGGCAATACCAATTTTTGCCTCAAAATTTGACTACTTTCAAAAAATCTGAGAAAACTCTTGTAAATACTACATGTGACTAGTATGAATCTGGGAAATTTTGAGCATCTTTGGACAATGGGATTGGTATATAATAGCTATTTTGCTCAACTGATCCTAATTTTGGTACAAAATTTGATCGTTTCCAAAAATTCTAAAAAAACGAGGAGCGAGCGGTGGTGTGGCCGGCGGCTCACCTAGGAGGAGGAGGAGGCCGGAGCGGGCTCGGGGAGGCGACGGCGTCGGGGGCGACGACGGGGCGGCGTCGGGGGCGACGACGAGGAGCGAGCGGGCTCGGGGAGGCGACGGCGTCGGGGGGCGGCGACGGGGGCGGTGATGGGGACGGCGACGGGGGACGGCGTCGGGGGCGGCGATGGGGACGGCATCGAGGGCGGCAACGAGGAGCGAGCGGGCTCGGGGAGGCGACGGCGTCGGGAAGGCGACGACGTTGGGGGGCGGCGACTGGGGACGGCGTCGGGGGCGGCAACGGGGACGGCGTCGGGGGCGGCGACGAGGAGCGAGCGGGCTCGGGGACGCGATGGCGAGATCCGGCAGCCTGGCGGCGTCGAGGTGGTTTTTGGCGCCGTCGGGGGAGAGGGAAAGCAGAAATCCACCGCTCCATTGCGCCCTGCGCGGTCCACCGACACCACCTTCCGGTCCGTTGCCCGACACCGCTCACCCTCAAGCTACAACGCCGCACGACCAAGCCACCTGCAACCCACGCTGCACAGGGTGACAACCCGCAGACCACGACCCTCGCACCACTTCTGGGGCCGCTGCCCCAACATATAGTCCAACTGTCCACACTTGAATGCGTCGACCGAGATGACGACCCTACTGCCCTCGCAGCTCAAGAACGCCACCCAAGCCATGTTGAGGTGCAACCCTACCTCATGGAGCCGTCACCACATCGGTTTCCGAGACCGTCTTCTCGGCTCATAAATTCGGGGCCACTGCCCCGACATCCACTAATTTTTGTGGTGAAGAGATCCCTCGCAACAACCTTTCCCAAACGATGCCTCCAAGGAGGTCATGACGTAGACGCCATCGTGGCCCGCATCGGAAAACCGAAGCTAAGATTTTCATCCAGAAATCTAAATCCATCTTGACATCAATAGAGCACCACAATGACGCCTCCAAGAAGGTAGACGACGCCAGAAGGCGCCGCCGCCGTCGGCCCTGACCTTGGTCAGGGCTGTGCTTTCACCGAGCTCCTCGTCATAGAACATGACTTGTGGATCCAGAGCACCCGAGGGCGTCCGGATCGCCGGAGAGCACACCTCCACCACCACCTGCCACCAGCCATTACCACCGCACGAACCCAAACGTAGCACCTCATGTCATGACGAGCTCCATGCCACTGCTTCCATCCCAGGAAGGCCGCCCCGCCATCCGCGCACCTCCTGACACACGTCTGTGCCTGCACATAGACGTGTGAACATGCCTAGCAAGGCCTCTGCCCTGATTCAGCTTCAAATCTGGGAAATCCGTGTCACGAAGCGAGCCACATCTGGTAGATGCGCACCGGCTGGGCCACCCCGCGATGCTGCCGTGCCTCTGCACGACCCCTTGCGCGGCATGAGCACAACCCTCTTGCGCCATCCCCAACCTGGGCCGCGGATCCACCTCGCATCACAAAGAACTCCACGCAGCCAGATCTGCGATGACCGAGCTTCCACGTGCGCCCGCGGCGCATCTCCAAGCACGGCCCCTTGCTCGACCTCACAGTGCCCTGAGTGCCCGCTGGGATGGCCGTCCCGTGCCGCCCCACCCTGAGTGGGAGGAGGAGAAGGCCCCACCGCCACCGCGCCGCACTTACTTTGTCTGGCGATGCCTGCCGGCGGCAGCGAGGGAGGCGGGGCGGAGGAGTGTGATGCGCAATGGCTAGGGTTCTCTCATGGCCGCTCGCGGGGGTGACATGGGAGCGTGTGGTAGCCTATGTTACTACGCTTAAGATAACCTAAATGAGTGTTTTAAAGGACAAGGTGTTGAACCGGTATGGGTCTAGCCCATCACTTATCTCTTAGGGCCTAAGCCCATGTATGAGGGACTGACCTAGAAAGGGGCTCCCAGCCATCTGTTCCTGAGAGTGTAGCCACACACATACACACGAGCTAGAGGTACTCCTCTCTTCCCTCCCGATTCAACATGGTATCGAGCCAGGCGGCGACGGCAGTGACGGAGGAGGCGGCGGCGTAGTCCCTCTCCGGTGAGGAGGCGGCGGGACCCGACGGGGTCAGGCGAGAGAGGAGGCTGCGTGTGTGCGCGCGCGGCGGCGGGTCTGCTGTGGTGCGTGCGGCAGCGGCACGGCTAGGCTCGAGGGCGCGGCTAGGCTCGAGGGAGCTGCTTTGTCTTGTCCTGCTTGGGGGCAGCTTGCTGCGCAGGAGGCGGCCGAGGAGAGCCGCTGCTGGCTGTGCAGGCGGCTGTGGCGGGAAGAAGAGGAGGAGGAAAAGGCGGCGGTGAATTTGGGCTGCGTGCGAGTCAGGCTGCGGTAGGGAGCTGGTACTGTTGGTGCTGCTGAGCAGAAGATTGCTGAGCTGCTGTTGCTTGTGCGGCTGCTACTTGCTGCTATGGCAGAGGAAGAAAGGGGGACTGCTTGTGGAGTGTGCTGCTGCTGCTACCTCGCTGTTGTTTGCTGAAGGTGAGGGGGGGGGCAACACTGCTGCTGTTGTTGCTGGGTGCTGCTGCACTGAGCCAGGGAGAGAAGAAGGGGTCTGCTGCTGCGCTGTTCCTGGCGCTGCTGTTGTGTTGTTCCTGCTGGAGCTGCTGCTGGGCATCTGAGTTGCTAGTTTTGTTGCTGCTGAAAGTGGGCAAGGTGTTGTGTGTTGGAGCTGCTGCTGCTGATTGTAGAGGAGAAGGGCTTGAGGGGGAGAGCCTCATGCTCAAGGAGAGGCTCTTCCTGATGGAGCAGGAGGTTGGCAGTGGGTGCCGTCTTGTGACCATCGAGGCGCGTTTTGCAGGGGCCGATGGTGCTGCTGGTAGCGCCAAGAAAGCTGTTGTTCTGGAGGAGATGGGTGATACCATAGCTGCGGCTGGTGCTCACCATGCAGTCAAGGAGTATCTAGGGAATGATGACATGAGAAGGGGTGATGTGGAGCCAGAGAAGAGTGGTGAGGACAGTGCAGAGAAGGCTAGTGCAGGTTCAGAGAAGGAATACAGCATGACTGTAGCAGAGGTTGAGAGGCTCAGGGAGGAATAGGTAAGCCTCCAGAGGAAGGTGGAGGAAATCCAGGCTGGCAAGCAAACAGCCGAGGGGGCGACACGTGAGAAGGATGCTCAGACCGTTAAGTTGAGGGCTGAGTTGGAGGAGCTTCATGCTTTCATATCACAGCTCCAAACTGCAGGCTTGAATGCTCGCTATGGAGACTGTGCTCACTGGACCTCCACTGATGAAGATAACCCGGAAAAGGCATCTCTTGCTGCTAATGAGAATTGTCCAGAATGGGTTCTAGACTCTGGAGCATCTAGGCATGTTGCGGGCAAATCCTACGTGTTCGAGTCTTACAATAAGCATCCTCCTTCTCACACGGGCACTATACAAACTGCTGATGGCACAAAACAGCCTGTCATTGGGGTTGGTACAGTAAAGTGCACTCCTACCATCTCCCTATCCTCAGTTTTACACGTGCCAGCTTTTCCTGTCAATTTGGTCTCTTTCAGTGCTCTCATTGATCAAATAGACTGTCGTGTGATCCTTGACAAATTCGGTTGCCAGATTCAGGAGCGACAGACGAGGCAGACGGTTGGGACTGGCACCAGGCGTAGGGGGCTCTGGTATACGGATCAGGGGGTGCAGCCAGACTTGATTTGTGCTGCGACCATGGAGGACAAGGAGAAGCAGGCGATGATCCATCACTGTAGGATGGGCCATGTCTCGTTTGATAAGATGAGTAGAATATTTCCGGATGTTATGTGTGGAATAGGCAAGGGCAAGTTGACATGTGATGCTTGCGAATATGCAAAACACACAAGAGCTACTTATGTGAGTAAAGGGGCTTAGGAGCATATCTCCTTTTATGCTCATTCATTTGGATGTATGGAAGAGCCCAGTTGTGTCGGTAAATGGAATGAAGTACTTTGTTACTTTTATTGACTGCTATACTCGTATGACTTGGATTTATTTGATGCGTCACAAGGATGAGGTGTTCAGCTGTTTTCAGGATTTTCATGCGGTGGTAAAGAATCAGTTTAAGGTGCAGGTGCAGGTGATCAGGACTGACAATGGCACAGAGTATGTGAACAACAACTTTGGAGCCTTCTTGTCTGACCAAGGGATTCTTCATCAGACTTCTTGTCCGGACATCCCCCCTCAGAATGGAGTGTCAGAAAGGAAGAATCGACATATTCTTGAGGTTGCTCGGTCATTGATGTTTACCATGAATGTGCCCAAGTTCTTGTGGAGTGAAGCAGTTATGACAGCCACATACCTAATCAACCAGACAACTTCAAGGATACTCGGCATGAAATCGCCGTGTGAATTGCTGTTTGGAGAAAATAAGTTTGTTGTTCCCCCAAATTTGTTTGGCAGTACCTGCTTTGTTCGTGATCACTGACCTTCTGTTGGGAAGCTAGATCCGCGGGCAGTGAAGTGTTTTTTTCTGGGCTATGCTTCGAGTCAGCAGGGGTACAAATGTTGGTGTCCCTCTGAGAAACGCCAATTTATAAGTATGGATGTTACCTTCAGGGAGTCTGAGCCATTCTATGGTGCGCTGACTGATCTCAGTCTGCTATTTGCAGAGCTTGACCACCTACATCATGTGCAAGATGGCCAAGAGGGGGAGAAGGATGTGTCTCATACTCAGGGTGATTCTGTGGGCAATAACAGTGCTAATGATGTGCAAGTTCAGGTCCGACCAATAGTGGGAATAATTCCGGTTAGTACTCTCACTGATGATGATGTGCAGGTTCATGTCGAGCCAACCGTCGATACACTTAAGATTGGTGCTCTTCGGGTTCCTGTTCGGGATCGATGGCAGACAAACACCCTGGTGTACTCTCGACGGCAACCACACGTGCAAGGGGAGCAGCAAGGCAGTGAGGCAAGAGTGCAGGGGGAGCATCAAGGCAATGAGGCAAGAGTGCAGGGGGAGCAGCAAGACAGTGAGACAAGCTCATCTGATACAGTGGAGCTGCCCATTGCATTGCGAAAAGCTACACGTGAAGCGGCAAGAAAGGGTGAAGTAGCAAGGAAGGCTCTACCGAAGGATGATGCTTGTGATGATCTTGATATTGGCAATTTTGTGTCTTATAAGGCTTTGTCACCCACATATAAGACGTTTGTTGGCTCCCTTCAAACTGTGTCAATTCCAAAGGATTGGAAGGCTGCAAAGCAAGATCCGAAGTGGCGTGAAGCGATGATAGAAGAGTTGGAAGCACTAAGGAAAAACAAGACATGGGTGCTAACCACATTGCCGGCAGAAAAGAAAGCAGTGAGTTGTAAGTGGATCTATACAGTGAAGCAGAATCCTGAAGGGAAGGTGGAACGGTATAAGGCCAGATTGGTCGCCAGAGGATATAGTCAAACTTATGGAATTGACTATGATGAGACGTTTGCTCCCGTGGCAAAGATGAACACAGTAAGGATATTGGTCTCCTGTGCTGCAAACTTTGGGTGGAAGTTGCATCAATTAGATGTCAAGAATGCCTTCTTGCATGGTGAGTTGCAAGAAGAAGTGTACATGGAAATACGGGGAAGGTATGCAGGTTGAAGAAATCCTTTTATGGACTGAAGCAATCACCAAGGGCCTGGTTTGATAGGTTCAGACGTGCTGTCCGTGATATGGGGTATGGTCAGTGTAACGGTGACCACACGATGTTCTACAAGCACTCTGATCGGAAGATCACCATTCTTGCTGTTTATGTGGATGACATTATCATCACTGGAGATGATAAGGAGGAAATAGAGAGATTGAAGGGTTGTTTGAGCAAGGAGTTTGAGGTAAAGGATTTGGGTAACCTAAAATACTTTCTTGGCATTGAAGTGGCTCGGACAGAGAAGGGAATCTCTTTGTGCCAACGAAAATACACCTTGGATCTCTTGAGTGACGTGGGCATGATGGGATGTCGTACTGCCCCTACTCCGATTGAACAAAATCACCAAGTGACAGCACAAACAGGGGAGCTAGTGAATAAGGAAGATTATCAGAAATTGGTTGGGAGGTTGTTGTACTTGTGTCATACCAGGCCTGACATTACGTATGCTGTGGGGGTGGTGAGTAGATACATGCATGAACCAAGGAGTGGGCATCTTGATATTGTGCACAGAATCCTGAGATACTTGAAGGGGGCTCCGGGTAAAGGGTTGTGGTTTGGGAAGAGTGGACATCTTGAGGTGGATGGCTATAGTGACTCTGATTGGGCCAGTTGTCAAGATGATAGAAGATCAACTTCTGGCTACTGCGTGTTTGTGGGAGGAAATTTGGTGTCATGGAGAAGCAAGAAACAACCGGTTGTGTCTAGATCAACAGCAGAAGCTGAGTATAGAGCATTATCTCAAGGGTTGTGTGAGATGCTCTGGGTGAAGTACCTACTGAGCGAGCTGAAACTTCTAAGGAAGGGACCCTTGAAGGTGTGGTGTGACAATCAGTCAGCTATATCCATCGCTAATAACCCAGTTCAACATGATAGGACAAAGCATGTAGAAATTGATCGCTTCTTCATTAAGGAGAAACTTGATGCCGGAATCATCAGCCTGACTCATGTCAGCTCTGGGCAGCAGTTCGCAGATTGTTTGACAAAGGGACTGGAAACAAAGGACTGTAACTTGGCATGTGACAAGATGGGAATGATAGATATCTACCACCCATCTTGAGGGGGAGTGTTGAACCAGTATGGGCCCAGCCCATCACTTATCTCTTAGGGCCCAAGCCCATGTATGAGGGACTGACCTAGAAAGGGGCTCCCAGCCATCTGTTCCTGAGAGAGTAGCCACACACATACACACGAGCTGGAGGTACTCCTCTTTTCCCTCCCGATTCAACACAAGGTAAACGCTTCAATAATATGAAGATATCTTTACTGTGATTTTGGTGGTCCACATTGTTGTCGGGTTGCATGTCTGTGTGGGGCGATTTGTCTAGTGGGGCTGCCAAGCTAAGCGTGCAAGGAGAATCGTTCGAAAAACACGAGAAGTTACGTAGAAATAGTACCCGCGGAACACACATGTGTGATGGCGCCCATGAAAAAAGCAACTTTGCCGACACAACCAAATACGTACGAGTAGATTACTGTACCAGAAGACTGACTGATGACTTCCCTTGCCAATAAACGAGTAGAATTGTGCAGCCACCCAGTCTTCGGCGCCGTCGACCAAAATTTTTTTTTTTTTGTGGTTAAGTAACCACTTGTGCTGGTAGCCATGAACCTGGTCCAGATCTCATCCGGAACAATATATACTCCAGCCAAACATCCGTCAATGGCATGTGACTGTCGTGGCATGAAGAAACAGTTTGGGTCCATGCCGCCACATGAATGCAGAGCATGGCGACGGCGACGGCAACAACTGGATCACGTTCGGACAAAAACAAGGTTCTCGCTGTCCCTTGCGCCACCTTGTATGCCCAACCGAATGGAGTAGGTGGTTTGCATAATTGTCGAGCCGCCGCATGCCAACTGTGTGGGGACGTTAAGGTAGGCGTGCAAGGAGAATCATTAGAAAAAACACAGGAAGTTGTGTGGAACTTTCCTGTCACACACATACATTGCACTGGGTATCCTCACATACACATGCATTGGTCGACGGCGTGGCAGAGTCTCTGCGAAATCACAACGAACCTTTGGACATGGCTGCCAGGGAGCCTACGAAGAAAGAAACGCAAGGACACTGCTGCAATCCGTACAGAATTGATCGGCCAAATAGTATCCTTAGAGACGTGCTTTTGACCGGTCAGTAGCTAGGGTTCCGTGATGAATGTTCTTTCATTGACGGGTCAGCTGACCGGCCAGTGATACACATATAAGTTACTATATTAAAGTGACAAGCCTTTGCTTTTTCTCCTTTTTTGACTTTTTTTCATACATCTATCATTCAATTATGTGGCTGAAAGCAACAGTGACAAGTGAATTGTAAATTCTCATGAACAGTAGCTACACGTGAATAGTATCTTTGCATGAATAGTGCTTCCATTTCTGTGGCTAGGTTTCCTTCTTTTATCTTCCAGAGACACAGAAAAACCAACTTATAATAGTGTTTTTAGAAAAAAAAATGTTCCTTTTTTTACATTCTACTAATATCATCATAGGTTTTTATATTTCTAAAGGAAGATCTTCATGTATGTTTTATTGCCTTTTTACATGTACAAGTACTATGGTATTATTATTATAATTCCCGCTCTGCAAACTGTTTACGTTGTTGCCTCTAACACATTATGTCATGATCTCTTTTGGACTTACTTATAGATAATTATCTAAAGTGAAATACGCACAGATCTAAGGGATTACTTAAAAACACCACATAGGCACAAAAAATGGCTCTAATAAATTCCAATATAGTTTGATCTAATCTATTTTCATATTATATGATAATTAATTTTAACTATTGGCATTGCTATTAGTGATTATCCTTTCACTTCAATTTTACAGCGAAGCTAAAATCCAAGGAAAAATATAGCATCTTTGGTGCCAAACATTTTTATTGTTTTAAAAAGTGTTGCTCATTTTATTTTTCCTTTGGTTCGTTCTTATAGACTGTTGCCACATGATTTTATTTCCATCTAACGTTTTGATTGAAATATGATTTTTGGAGAACAGTAACCCGGATAGACCGGAACATTTGACTCGAACAAACTAAACATTATTTTTGAAACAATAATTTTGTATGCAACAATGATTTATGTGACCAGTGGTTCCATGCCCCATCGAATAAACCGGAATATACCCATACCAGCCCCCAAAAATATTAAAACACTACTTCGTATGAACAGTACACGAAATGTAAACTGGAACAGTACCATCATGGTGCATCCGCGTGAAAGTAATCTAGGGAAAATACACAGAGGCTATCTCAAAGATGGTGCAGTTTACAAGTGGTCTTAGCTGTGGCCTCTTCGAAACGAGCCCAAACTTTTACCATACCCTACGAGGGCTGAATTCTGGCATAGTATGATTTTCCGTGGATTTAAATAGTTGGTTCATTGCTCTCAAAAAGTGCCGACATCCATCATCACGAATATGGACCGTCACTATGGCCTTATCTGCCAGGAACAAGTGAAGATTCATAATGACCGTCCATATCCTTAAGAAGAATGTAATGAATAACGAAACATAATATTTCTTTACTATCTATTTAAACAGGTACTACTGCTCGTCCTTAGACGACGTGGGACTAAAGTCAGTTCTCACATTGTCATAGACGAAAAACTCCAATTTAATAACGCAAGGGACGCTTCTCCCCCCCCCCCTTCACGTCGCCCCCGCCCTGGGTGACTCAGGGGCTCTGCAACCCTAGGCCGTGCCACCACCCTCTCCTCCTCCCCTCCCCGCGCCGCTGTCGGGTGAAGCCGCCGGGTGAAACCCGCGTGGTAGACGGCGGCGGTGGGGCGTCTTCATCTCCCGACTTCCCTTCCTCCGCGGGCGACGGATCTAGGCGTTTGGCGGCGGTGTTCTGCGGCGCTCGCGGTAGGGCGCGAGGCGGCAGGCCTCGGCGAGCGGTGGCGGGGTATGGGGCGTGCGGCGGCGCTCCGACGTGCGCGCGACAGCGGGCCTCGGCAGGAGGTGGCGGGCGCGGGGCTAGCGGCGGCGCTCCGGCGTGCGCGGGCGGCTGGTTCCTGTGCGCGGTGGGCGGCGGCGTGGTCTGCGCGGTGGTGGCACGTGGCGGCTGATGCGTATGGGGGTCGGGCCTTCCCTTCTCCGACCTAGATCGGCCAGGTTTGGGGGCTCCGGCTGGGCTCCTCCCCCTCGGCAGCTTGGCGCATGGGTGCGTGCCCGGCAGCTCCGACGCTTGGAGCTCGCCGGGCGGCGCAGGATGGGCAGTGGTGTAGGGTGGCTGCTGTCCCGGCCGTGGATAGCTCCATGGCAGCTTGGCAGGTCGGCTGCGGCGGCGACTGGCAAGTTCCGGCATCGGCTCGTCCGCACGTTGCTTGTGTTGGCCTCTGACCCTCTCCTTGGTGTCCGGTCGCTTATCTCGTCGATGGGTTGGCAGGCTCCCAGCTGTGGTCCATCACTCGTCTCTCGCCCGGTGCGGCAGGACCGAGCTCGTCTCGCGCACGGTGGCGCGGGACCAAGCTCGTCTCGTGCACGATGCAGCAAGACCGACCTTGTCTCGCTTACGGTGCCGCAGGACCGTGCTCGTCTCGCACCCGGTGCTGCGGGACGGGTCGATGGAGTCCAGCGGTGGCTGGCCTTTTGGGTCTCGGCACTGGGGGCGACCCAGGGGTGTGAAAGGTCGGACCTTTCCACTCGTCTCGTTGTTTGGGGTAGTGGCGGGTGTCAGGGGAGTTGGTGTCGAGGTCTTGGATGCCGGGGCGGCGGCCCTGGTGGTGGTAGCGCGGTGCTCTTGGGCAGGGGCCGTGGCTTGGTGCTGCCCGGTGGCCATGGTCGTGTGGGCGGCGTGGTGGCCGGGGTGTGGCGTCCTGTGGCGGTGAGTGTTGACCGGGGTGAAAACCTGCTCTATCTTCGGACAGACCGACGGCGGCGAAGCTCGTTCCCTTCTTGAAGGCGTCGCCGCGGCTCTCACTGCCCGTCGTGCGGCTCCAGGGGAAACTCTGATCCTCGGATCGGGCGGTGGCGGCTTACCGGCGTCGTATCCTTCCTGAAGGCACCGTCTTGGAGGCCACGGTTCGTCGTATGCGGCTTCATCTCTTCGCGATGGTAGTGCTCGGGGTGGTGTTGCTACGCTCAGCGCCTATGTATCCTGCCTTGGGTGTGTGCGTGTGTTGTGGTAGCGTGCGTTTGTACCGGATGATGTTGATCTTTGCTTTATATATAAAGCTGGGCGGAAGCCTTTTTCGGCAATTCACGGGCTCTTGGTAAAGCATTATCACCGTCATCGAGCCTTTATGCAGTGCCGGATGTGCCTCGTGGCACCATTTTGCCGTGGGATCACTATTTGTCTCTCGGCAAAAAGAGTATTTGCCGAGTTTCGTCCTTTTGCCGAGTGTGTTTTGCACATGGTATGTGTAAATGTCTGTGTTTGCCGAGTGGCATCTGTTAGCCCACCGCAGTAGCAGTAGTTGAATAATATTCACATCTTTTTTTTTTTAGTTTGGAGGGGACAATTATATTTTGGTCTCTGTGAGTGCCTAGCAGCTATAAATACATGCAAAGCGGCCGATCGATGGATAACACCAGCATCAGCATCAGCATGGGCATGGAGAAGAAGAGCGTGGTCATCATCGGCGCCGGCGTGAGTGGGCTGGCGGCATGCAAGCACCTGCTGGAGCGCGGGTGCCGGCCGGTGGTATTCGAGGCGGACACCGTTGTCGGCGGCGTGTGGGCGCACACCCCGGACTGCACCAGGCTCCAGACCTCGCGGACCATGTACCAGTACTCGGACTTCCCGTGGCCGGATTCCGTCACGGAGGAGTTCCCGAACAACCGCCAGGTCGCCGACTACCTCAACGCCTACGCTCGCCGCTTTGGGGTGCTCGAATGCATTCGATTCGGGCACCGCGTGGCCGGGATGGAGTACGTCGGCGTCGCCGAGGAGGAGGTGGCGGCATGGGACGAGTGGGCTGGCTGCGGTGACGCATTCGGCTCCGGCAACGGCAAGTGGCGCCTCACTGTGGCCGACGCCCAGGGTCTGGTGCAGGTAAAGAACTAGCACTACTAGATATTCCACCCCAACACAACAACACATGTTATCTAGTACTCCTAGTTATTTTCCGCACACGTGATTGTTCGTAAACTTTGATTTCCTTTCTCTAGGTACACATGGCAGACTTTGTGATTCTTTGTATTGGAAGGTTCAGCAATGTTCCCAACATACCTAAATTACCACCTGGAAAAGGCCCAGATGTATTTGATGGAAAAGTGATCCACTCCTTGGATTATTCCAAAATGGGTAGTCAGAAAGCTAAGGAGATGGTCAAGGGCAAGCGTGTTACTGTTATTGGCTATGGACATTCGGCCCTTGACATTGCTAATGAATGTGCAAGTTTGAATGGTACAAAAAAGCAATGCTTCATTTTAAACATAACTCTATTTCGCTCACACAAAGGATAATCTATCAGATCTAGAGTATCTTGAACCTAAGCATTATTATATATATTTTTATAAATCATTCCATTGTCTATAATGCTTATATTGTATTCATTTTAGAATTTACTGCATAAAAAGTGAAACCTCATTAATATAATATTTGTATGCCCTTTTCTTTTCTTTAGGTACTGAGAGACCATGCACAATGGTTGTGCGTACCAAGCAATGGGTCTTACCGGACTTCTATGCTTGGGGTATCGACATATCAAATTTCTATCTAACCCGGTTCGGTGAACTCCTTATTCATAAACCCGGCGAAGGCCTCTTCCTTAGCTTGTTAGCTACCACCTTGACTCCATTGGTACTGCAACATTTTGCCTTTCGTTATACAAGTCATAACCTTAATATAATCAAATTGTAAATCTTTCTATTTTAGACTAACACCTAACAAGTGTATCCTCGTTTTGTGTATGAGTAGAAGTTGATGCTTTCGAAGTTCGCTGAGAGCTACTACTCCATTACAATGAAGAAGCATGGCATGGTTCCCGACCATAGTTTTTTTGAGGGGATAGTAGGAGGTTGGGTTGAACTTGCACCCAAGGATCATTACAAGAATCTAGAGGAAGGCAGCATCTTGGTTAAGAAGTCAAAGACCTTCAGCTTTTGCAAAGAAGGTGTGCTGGTTGAAGGTGAATCTACGTTGGTAAAGAGTGACATAGTTATCTTCGGAACAGGATTCAATGGCGATCAAAATATCAAGAGCATGTTCACATCAAAATACTTCCAGCGTATTTTGATTGGCTCAATATCCATGGATGTATCACTCTACAGGTCATCACCGATTTACATAATTTTATTTACATCAACTATGTATGATAAGTTTCTAATTTATTTGGTATACATTTTGTCACAGGGATTGTGTACATCCCAAGATTCCACAACTCGCAGTCATCGGATATTCCGAGACCTATGCAAATCTCCACACTTCAGAACTACGGGCCAAGTGGCTAGCACATTTTATGGATGGTGGATTTAGGTTACCAAGTGTTCAGGCAATGCATAGGGATGCACTAGAATGGGAGAAGTTCTTGAAGCGGTACTCTCATGGTGAATTCCGTGCAAACTCCATTGGACTTCTTAATAACTGGTACAAAGATAACCTATGTCGGGACATGGGATGCAATCCAAGAAGGAAGAATGGACTTTTTGCTGAATTATTTGAGGTCTCTGGTCCCAGTGATTATACTGATCTTTACCCTAAGTAAGGGTAGATCTTAAGTCACGATTCTCTTGTATGGGTCTTAATTACAAGTATATGTTTGTTCCAATCTGTATCTGCTTCTCGCATACTATATTACAAGCTGGCATATTATTTATTACAATCAAATAAAAATTGTTGTTATTGACTGTTCCCTGTTTGAAATGTCTTTATTGATATTGGTATATAAACCAGAAACTTCGTACAATAGCAGTAACAACCAACATCTAAAAAGTTCCCTTCATGACAACTCACATCATCAAAATCAATTATTGGGGAGTACCTTTAGGTGGAGGATGTTGACAACGACATGACCGACATGTCGTAAAATTGTTTTTTGAAATTCAACATGACATAATTAAAATATTGTCGATAATAAACATCATTAAAAAAATATATGACTAAGATGGAAAATCCTACTACTCGAGCCTTAGGAACAATCAAAATGCTTAGCTGGAAGAGCATCATGTTGATGGAAACGAAGAGAAGATGTCCCATGCGGCAAAGATGGTGGTCACATCGGCCTCTGAAACGAAGAGTGGTGGACACATCCGTTCAATGGACGAAGGAAACAATACTCAATTACCTATCCCAATATTGGACTCGTCTCTAATAATTAATTAATGGCAGGAACATGTCAGTATTCAAGTGTTCTGCCCACCGGTCAGTGGAGGGATTTATGGCCCGTATATATTCAAGTTTTCACATTCGAAAAGGTGTGGTTATTATATATCTATACCAGTGTAAAAAAGACGGAAAGGGACAGATCCATGTACTTTTGGCAATTAATATGCAACATAGTATATAGCAGTACCAAGTCGTCTGAAATTTTGCAGTATCACATAAGCAACATGCAATTTCTATCCTACCTAATACGATGTGCAATTAGTATTGTACCAAATATCAACGTGCATTGCACGTAAGAATTTTCTAGTTGACAAAGGGATAACTATCTTTTTTCTTCACATCCTATTTTCTTTTTGTTGTAATTTGTTTGGTAGGGAAATGAGGAAAGCCAAGAAACGTTTCTTTGTGTGATACTCTTCCAAGAGAAGATCTACAATTAATTTGTGCACTTGTAGGTGTGACAATGTATTCCATCCCCGTCACCATCGTTCTCATTCCATCTCCCTCTAAGGCAGGTCTAAAGTTTGGAGTCCTCTGGAATTTTGCCAACTCTTCTTCGTGGCATAAACAAAAGGGTGTAGAAGCAGTGATCTCTCTAAGCCATTACCCTCGTGGAAATGAGAATATAGTTTATGTTCTACATAGCGCAATTTCTTGACCGTCTGCTGCATTGCACCTGCCCGCAAAATTGTCGGGCACAACACTACATAGATAACATGTGTCAAGTATGAGACTACACAAATCTACTAATTAAAAATACAGTGTAAGTCTTGTGAGGGAACTTAATTACACAAGATTTCAGCGTCCTACGAAATTTTGAAGCAAAACACTACAATGTTTTAAATATATGTTAATAAGCTTAAGATAACCTAAATAAGCTTTTCATGGACAAGCTAAATGCTTCCATAATGTGAATGGATCTTTAGTAATAGTTAGGTGCTTTGAATTATACATGTTCATCAAACTATCATGGTACACACCAGTCTCCGTTCGGGTTTCTCTTTCCCTCCCCTACAACTTAGCGGCTAGGGAAAACTCTCCTCTCCAGGCTTCACTGGCGAGCCCATCGATTACCCTCCCAACTGCCTACCACTCTGGCGGCTATCGGTGAGGTGGGGCATCCTGGTGCCCCCCGGTCCGGTTAGTATTGTAGGTTGGGTGTTTCTAGTCCTCGCAGATGCGACGCTCGGGTGAATGGCGGTGCTTCTGTTGGAAATATTGCCTAGAGGCAATAATAATTTAGTTATTATCATATTTCCTTTTTCGTGATAATCGTTTATTATCCATGCTATAATTGTATTGATTGGAAACTCAAATACATGTGTGGGTACATAGACAACACTTTGTCCCTAGTATGCCTCTAGTTAACTAGCTCGTTGATCAAAGATGGTCAAGTTTTCCTGGCCATAGACATGAGATGTCATTTGATAACGGGATCACATCATTAGGAGAATGATGTGATGGACAAGACCCAAACTACAAACATAGCATATGATCGTGTCAGTTTATTGCTATAGTTTTCTGCATGTCAAGTATCTGTTCCTATGACCATGAGATCATGCAACTCGCTGACACCGGAGGAATACCTTGTGTGTATCAAACGTCACAACATAACTGGGTGACTATAAAGATGCTCTACAGGTATCTCCGAGGGTGTCTGTTAAGTGGGCATGGATCAAGACTGGGATTTGTTACTCCGTGTGACGGAGAGGTATCTCAGGGCCCACTCGGTAATACAACATCACAATAAGCCTTGCAAGCAATGTGACTAAGTGTTAGCCACGGGATCTTGTATTACAGAACGAGTAAAGAGACTTGCCGGTAACGAGATTGAACTAGGTATAGAGATACCGACGATCGAATCTCGGGCAAGAAACATACCGAAGAACAAAGGGAACAACGTACGGGATTAACTGAATCCCTGACATAGAGGTTCAACCGATAAAGATCTTCGTAGACTATGTAGGAACCAATATGGGCATCCAGGTCCCGCTATTGGTTATTGACCGTAGAGGTGTCTTGGTCATGTCTACATAGTTCTCGAACCCGCAGGGTCTGCACACTTAAGGTTCGGTGACGTTTCAGTATAGTAGAGTTATGTATTGTGGTGACCAAAGGTTGCTCGGAGTCCCAGATGAGATCCCGGACGTCACAAGGAGTTCTGGAATGGTCCGGAGGTAAAGATTGATATATAGGAAGTCCTGTTTTGGTCACCGGAAAAGTTTCGGGTATTTCGGTAGTGTACCGGGAGTGCCGGGAGGGGTACCGGGCACCATCGGGAGGGGTGTCTCGACCCAAAGGACCTCATGGGCTGTGGGAAGAGTCAAACCAGCCCACTATGGCCCATGTGGTTTGGGTGGAAAAAATCCAAAGGAGGAAAGGTGGAAAGGGTTTCCAAGTGGAGAGGAGGAATCCTACTCCTAATAGGATTGGAGTAGGACTCCTCCACCTCCAATTTCGTCCAAACCTTGAGGGTTTGAGGCTGCCTCCTCCCCTCCCTCCCTCCTATATATACTAGAGGATTTAGAGGGAAGAGCTAACCCTAATGGCCACGTGCTCCCTCTACTTCATCTAGATCGGTTTCTCCTCTAGTCTAGTTTCAGCGGTGCTTAGGCGAAGCCCTGCCGGAATTGTTCCACCACCATCGCCGCCACGCCGTCGCGCCACCGGAGAACTCTTCTACCTCTCCGCTCCCACTTGCTGGATCAAGAAGGCGGAGATCGTCATCGAGCTGTACGTGTGCTGAACGCGGAGGTGTCGTCCGTTCAGCGCTAGATCGGAAGGACCGTGATCAGGATCGCGAGAAGATTCGTGATTTGATCGCGGGATGGATCATGATGGGATCGTAGGACGGATCGAGATTGGATCGCAAGATGGATCGTGATGGGATCGCGGGACGCTCGGCGATTTGGACCGCGAAGACGTTCGACTACATCAACCGCGTTTCTTAACGCTTCCCGCTTAGCGATCTACAAGGGTATGTAGATCCACTCTCCCCCTCGTAGATGCTCATCACCATGTATAGATTTTGCGTGTGCGTAGGAAATTTTTTGTTTCCCATGCAATGTTCCCCAACAGTGGCATCTGAGCTAGGTCTATGTGTAGATGAGATCTCGAGTAGAACACAAAGGAGTTTGTGGGCGTTGATATTCGGATTGCTTCCTCTCTTAGTCTTTTCTTGTTTCGGCAGTATTGTGGGATGAAGCGGCCCGGACCAACATTACGCGTACGCTTACGAGAGACCGGTTCCATCAACTGACATGTAACTTCGTTGCATAAAGATGGCTGGCGGGTGTCTGTTTCTCCCACTTTAGTTTGATCGGATTTGACAAAGGCGGTCCTTGAGAAGGTTGAATAGCAATTTTTGTATCACCGTTGTGGTTTTTGCGTAGGTAAGAATTGTTCTTGCAAGATACCCGTAGCAGCCACGTAAAACTTGGAACAACAATTAGAGGACGTCTAACTTGTTTTTGCAGGGTATGTTGTGATGTGATATGACCAATTACATGATGAGATATATGTGATGTATGAGATGATCATGTATTGTATAGAATATCACGAGTTGCATGTCGATGAGTACGGCAACCGGCAGGAGCCATTGGGTTGTCTTTAATTATTTTCGCCGTTTTTGCTTTACTTTATCGCTATGAGTTAGCAATAGTCGTGGAAGCAACAGTCGGCGCGACAACCTCATGGCGACACATTGATGGAGATCAAGATGATGGAGATCATGGTGTTATGCCGGTGACGATGGAGATCATGCCGGTGCTTTGAAGATGGAGATCAAAAGCACAAGTTCATGGCCATATCATGTCACTTATGATTTGCATGTGATGTTAATCCTTTTATGCATCTTATTTTTCTTAGGACGACGGTAGCATTATAAGGTGATCCCTCACTAAAATTTCAAGATAAAATTGTGTTCTCCCCGAGTGTGCACCGTTGCGAAAGTTAGTTGTTTTGAGACACCACGTGATGATCGGGTGTGATAGACTATACGTTCACATACAACGGGTGCAAGCCAGTGTTGCACGTGCGGAACACTCGGGTTAAACTTGACGAGCCTAGCATGTACAGACATGGCCTCGGAACACAAGAGACCGAAAGGTCAAACATGAGTCATATAGTAGATATGATCAACATGAAGATGTTCACCATTGAAACCACCTCAACTCACATGATGATCGGACTTGAGTTGGTGGATTTGGATCATGTGTCACTCGAATGACCGGAGGGATGTCAATTTGAGTGGGAGTTTTTAAGTAGTATGATTAACTAAACTCATTATCATGAACATAGTCAAAATGTCTTTGCAAATTATGTTGTAGATTACTAGCTCGCGCTGTAGCTCCCTTGAATTTTTATATGTTCCTAGAGAAATAGAGTTGAAAGATGATGGTAGCAATAATGCGGACTGGGTCCGTGATCGGAGGATTGTCCTCATTGCTGCACAGAAGGCTTATGTCCTTAATGCACTGCTCGGTGCGCCACCCCCTCAAGCGTCGTCTGTAGATGTTGTGAACATCTGACAGGCACGTTCTGATGACTACTTGATAGTTCAGTGCGTCATGCATTACGACTTAGAATTGAGGCTCCAAAACGTTTTGAACGTCACGGAACATATGAGATGTTCTAAGAGCTGAAATTGGGATCTCAGGCTCATGCCCGTGTTGAGAGGTATGAGACCTCCAACAAGATTCTTTGCCTGCAAGATGAAGGAGAATAGCTCAATCGGTGAGCATGTGCTCAGATTGTCTGGGTGCTACAATCGCTTGAATCGAGTGGGAGTTGATCTTCCAGATAAGATAGTGATTGATATAGTTCTCCAAGTCACTGTCACTAAGCTACTAAAGCCTCGTGATGAACTATAAAATGCCAGTGATAGAAATAATGATCCCTGAGCTATTCGCGATGTTTGACACCACGAAGGTAGAAATCAAGAAGGAGCATCAAGTGTTGATGGTTAATGAAACCACTAGTTTCGAGAAGGGCAAGGGCTAGGAGGGAAACTTCATGGATGGCAAGTCAGTTGCTGCTCCAGTGAAGAAACCCAAGGTTGAACCCAAACCCGAGACTAAGTGCTTCTATTATGAGGAGAACGGTCGCTGAAGCGGAACAACCCTAGATACTTGGTAGATAAGAAGGCTGGCAACGTCGATAGAAGTATATTTGATATACGTGTTATTGATGTGTACCTTGCTAGTACACCTAGTAGCACCTGGGTATTGGATACCGGTTCGGTTGCTAAATGTTAGTAACTCGAAATAAAAGCTACGGAATAAACGGAGGCTAGCTAAGGGTGAGGTGACGATGAGTGTTGGAAGTGTTTCCAAGGTTGATGTGATCACCATCGCACGCTCTCTCTACCTTTGGGATTAGTGATGAACCTAAATAAATGTTGTTTGGTGTTTGCGTTGAGCATGAACGTGATTATATCATGTTTATTGCAATACGGTTATTCATTCAAGTTAGAGAATAATGGTTATTCTGTTTACATGAATAATACCTTCAATGGTCATGGACCCAACGAGAATGGTTTATTGAATCTTGATCGTAGTGATACACATGTTCATAATATTGATGCCAAAAGATACAAAGTTAATAATGATAGTATCACATACTTGTGGCACTGCCGCTAAATGTCATATTGGTGTAAAACGCATGAAGAAACTCCATGCTGATGGATCTTTGGACTCATTCGATTTCGAATCGGTTGAGACATGCGGACCATGCCTCATGGGCAAGATGACTAATACCCCGTTTTCCGGTATGATGGAGCGGGCAAGTGACTTATTGGAAATGATACATGTTGATGTATTCGGTCCAATGAGTGTTGTAGCGTGCGGTGGATATCATTATTTTTCTACCTTCACTGATGATTTGAGTAGATATGGGGATATTTACTTAATGAAACACAAGTCTGAAACATTTGAAAAGTTCAAACAAATTCAGAGTGAAGTTTGAGACCATCGTGACAAGAAGATAAAATATCTACTATATGATCGTAGAGGTAAAATATCTGAGTTACGAGTTTGGTATACAACTTAAGACAATGTGGAAGTTGTTTCACATCTCACGCCACCTTGAACACCATTGTGTGATGGTGTGTCCGAACGTCGTAGTCGTGCTCTATTGGATATGGTGCGTACTATGATGTCTCTTATCGATTTGCCACTATCGTTTTGGGGTTATGCATTAGAGACAACTACATTCACTTTAAAAAGGGGCACCATCTAAGTCCGTTGAGATGACACCGTATGAATTTTGGTTTGGCAGAAACCTAAGTTGTCATTTCTTAATGTTTGGGGCTGCGACGCTTATGTGTAAAAGGTTTTCAACCCGATGAACTCAAACCCAAAGCGGACAAATGCATCTTCATAGAATACCCTAACGTAACAGTTGGGTAAACCTTCTATCTCAGATCCAAGCACAAAGTGTTTGTTGCTAAAACAAGTCCTTTCTCGAGAAAGAGTTTCACTCGAAAGAATTGAGTGGGAGGAAGATAGAACTTGATGATGTTGTTGAACCTTTGTTTCAACCAGAGAGTAGCGCAGCGCAGAAAGTTGTTTCTATGGAGCCTACATTAGTTGAAGAGGAAGTTAATGATGATGATCATAAAGCTTCGGATCAAGTTACTATCGAACCTCGTAGGTCGACAAGGACGCGTACTACTCCTGAGTGGTACGGCAACCCTGTCTTAGAGGTCATGTTGTTGGACAACGATGAACCTACGAGCTATGGAGAAGCGATGATGGGCCCGGATTCCGAGAAATGGTTAGAGAGCATGCAATCCGAGATGGGATCCATGTAAGAAAGCAAAGTATGGGCTTTGGAAGTATTACCTGAAGGGCAAAAGGCCATTCAGAACAAATGGATCTTTAAAAGGAAGACGGACGCGGACGGTAATGTCACCGTCTATAAAGCTCGACTTGTGGCAAAGGGTTTTTCACAAGTTCAAGGAGTTGACTACGATGAGACTTTCTCACCCGTAGCGATGCTAAAGTCTGTTGGAATTATGTTAGCAGTTGCTGCATTTTTCGATTATGAAATCTGGCAGATGGATGTCAAAACATCATTTCCTTAACGGTATCCGTGAGGAAAGGTTGTATGTGATACAACCGGAAGGTTTTGTCAGTTCTAAGGATGCTAAAATATATGCAAGCTCCAGCGATCCTTCTATGGACTGGAGCAAGCATCACGGAGTTGAAATATACGGTTTGATGAGGTGATCAAAGTTTGTGAGTCTATACAAAGTTTATGAGAAACTTGTATTTACAATAAAGTGAGTGGGAGCACTATAGAATTTCTGATAAGTATATGTGGATGACATATTGTTGATTGGAAATGATGTAGAATTTCTGGAAAGCATAAAGGGTTGTTTGAAAAGGAGTTTTTCAAAGGAAAACCTGGAATGAAGCTACTTAAATGTTGGGCGTCAGGATCTATAAAGATAGATCAAGACGTTTGGTAAAACTTTCAATGAGTACATACCTTGACAAGATTTTGAATGATTTCAAAATGGATCAGTTAAAGAAAGAGTTCTTGCCTGATTTGTAAGGTGTGGAGTTGAGTGAGACTCAAAGCTCAACCAGGGCAGAAGAAAGAGAAAGGACGAAGGTCGTCCCCTATGCCTTATCCATAGGCTCTGTATAGTATGCCATGCTGTGTACCGCACCTAGTGTGTGCCTTGCCATGAGTCTGTCAAGGGGTACGAGAGTGGTCCAGGAGTGGATCACTGGACAACGGTCAAGATTATCCTTAGTAACTAGAGGACTAAGGAAATATTTCTCGATAATGGAGGTGATAAAGAGTTTGTCGTAAAGGGTTACGTCGATGCAAGCTTTGACACCTATCCGGACGACTCTGAGTAGCAGTCAGGATACGTATAGTGAAGCAACCATTTGGAATAGCTCCAAGTGGAGCGTGGTAGCATCTGCAGTATGACATATAGATTTGCAAAGAACACACGGATCTGAATGTTGCAGACCGTTGACTAAAGACCTCTCTCACATGCAAAGCATGATCGAACCCCATAACTCATTGGGTGTTAGATTCATAACAATGTAAATCACATGGTGATGTGAACTAGATTGTTGACTCTAGTGCAAGTGGGAGACTGTTGGAAATATGCCCTAGAGGCAATAATAATTTAGTTATTATCATATTTCCTTGTTCGTGATAATCATTTATTATCCATGCTATAATTGTATTGATTGGAAACTCAAATACATGTGTGGGTACATAGACGACACTGTGTGCGTAGTATGCCTCTAGTTAACTAGCTCGTTGATCAAAGATGGTCAAGGTTTCCTGGCCATAGACATGAGATGTCATTTGATAACGGGATCACATCATTAGGAGAATGATGTGATGGACAAGACCCAAACTATAAACATAGCATATGATCGTGTCAGTTTATTGCTATAGTTTTCTGCATGTCAAGTATCTGTTCCTATGACCATGAGATCATGCAAATAACTGACACCGTAGGAATACCTTGTGTGTATCAAACATCACAACGTAACTGGGTGACTATAAAGATGCTCTACAGGTATCTCCGAGGGTGTCTGTTAAGTGGGCATGGATCAAGACTGGGATTTGTTACTCCGTGTGACGGAGAGGTATCTCAGGGCTCACTCGGTAGTACAACATCACAATAAGCCTTGCAAGCAATGTGACTAAGTGTTAGCCACGGGATCTTGTACTACAGAACGAGTACAGAGACTTGCCGGTAACGAGATTGAACTTGGTATAGAGATACCGACGATCGAATCTCGGGCAAGTAACATACCAAAGAACAAAGGGAACAGCGTACGGGATTAACTGAATCCTTGACATAGAGGTTCAACCGATAAAGATCTTCGTAGAATATGTAGGAACCAATATGGGCATCCAGGTCCCACTATTGGTTATTGACCGTAGAGGTGTCTTGGTCATGTCTACATAGTTCTCGAACCCGCAGGGTCTGCACACTTAAGGTTCGGTGACGTTTCGGTATAGTAGAGTTATGTATGGTGGTGACCGAAGGTTGTTCGGAGTCCCGGATGAGATCCTGGACATCACGAGGAGCTCCGGAATGGTCCGGAGGTAAAGATTGATATATAGGAAGTCCTGTTTTGGTCACCGGAAAAGTTTCGGGTATTTCGGTAGTGTACCGGGAGTGCCGGGAGGGGTACCGGAGACCATCGGGAGGGGTGTCTCGACCCCAAGGACCTCATGGGCTGTGGGAGGAGTCAAACCAGCCCCTAGTGGGCTGGCCTAACCCCCCCACTAAGGCCCATGTGGCTTTGGGTGGAAAAAATCCAAAGGAGGAAAGGTGGAAAGGGTTTCCAAGTGGAGAGGAGGAATCCTACTCCTAATAGGATTGGAGTAGGACTCCTCCACCTCCAATTTCGGCCAAACCTTGAGGGTTTGAGGCTGCCTCCTCCCCTCCCTACCTCCTATATATACTTGAGGATTTAGAGGGAAGAGCTAACCCTAATGGCCATGTGCTCCCTCTACTTTATCTAGATCGGTTTCTCCTCTAGTCTAGTTTCAGCGGTGCTTAGGCGAAGCCCTGCCGGAATTGTTCCACCACCATCGCCACCGCGCCGTCGCGCCACCAGAGAACTCTTCTACCTCTCCGCTCCCTCTTGCTGGATGAAGGAGGCGGATATCGTCATCGAGCTGTACGTGTGCTGAACGCGGAGGTGCCGTCCGTTCGGCGCTAGATCGGAAGGACCGTGATCAGGATCGCGAGACGATTCGTGATTTGATCGCGGGACGGATCATGATGGGATCGCGGGACGGATCGAGATTGGATCGCGAGATGGATCGTGATGGGATCACAGGACGCTCGGCGATTTGGATCGCGAAGACGTTCGACTACATCAACCGCGTTTCTTAACGCTTCCCGCTTAGCGATCTACAAGGGTATGTAGATCCACTCTCCCCCTCGTAGATGCTCATCACCATGGATAGATCTTGCGTGTGCGTAGGACATTTTTTGTTTCCCATGCAACGTTCCCCAACAACTTCTACTTGGAGTTGTCTTCCAGGCTCTAATCCTCTTCAAGTTCATCCATCTGGATGTATTCGACAGATTTCTAGCGTAGATTCTTGCCATCTCCATGGGGTAGTGAGATTAGGGTTTCTCGTCATGTGGCGAGATTTAGTGTTAGATGATTTAGATCTATTCAAGGGTTCGACGACAACGAGTTTGTCTCCAGGGTGCTGATTCTTTGGGGGCAGGGGCATGAAGACTTCCCGACTGTCATCGACAAGGTCAATCCGGATTCGATAGGGGGGCGGTGATAATGGCATTTTGGCGGCTTGTCCTGGAGGCGATAGGGTTCATTTGGTGGTCTCAAAATCTCGATGTAGTTGTTGTTATTTTTGAGTTGCTTTATATTTCTAGTGAACTTGTATAATATATCTGAATCATTTTTGAGAAGGGAAATAATTGGTGCCGGACTACCGGCCTCGCGCTTGGCCGGTCGCCTCACGACGCATCATCCACACCGCTTTGCTAGCTGGCTAAGTCATCCATACGAGAAGAATCCTTGAGCCTTATTTTCTTTCCTTTTCTCTTCTTCCCCGTTAAGACTCCCAACTTTGTTTCTTTTCTCCCGTTCGTCGCTCGCGCCTCTCCTTGTTCCACTAGCTCTTGCGCCACCATTGTTCTTCACTCTCTCCCACTCCATACCCAAGGCTGGTGCTGATTCAGGTTGCTGAATTTTGGACAAGGGAGTTTGGAAGCAGCTACTGCGGTGACTACAGAAGGATGGTTGACGATTCTCACGCATCCAACAATGGATTCAAGTAGCGCGTCGCAACAGAGTCATTAAAGGCAACCACCCGGGAAGACCACCAGTGCTTGAGAATGCGTGCCCACTTGCTGCAATTGTTGACGGGGACGATGACATGGGGTGCTAAAACCAGCATCACAGGATGCTGGAGCCAGCTACTGAATTTGTTGGAGATCCTCAATGGCGGACAAATTTTTACTAAAACCGGCACCATTTTTTGCTGGAACAGGCAATGATATTTGTTCTGTTCGGGGCACGCCACACCGAGGATTTTGCAGGAATCGGTGGTGATGTATGTTACAATCGGTGCTAAGAAATGCTACAACCTCCGGGTGGTGTTGGAGCGTGATACGTCTCCAACGTATCTATAATTTTTGCTTGTTCCATGCTGTTATATTATCATTATTGGATGTTTTGCAATCATTTTATAGCAACTTTATATCATTTTTTGGCACTAACCAATTGACATAGTGCCAAAGTGCGAGTTGCTGTTTTTGCTTGTTTTTTACTTCGCAGAATATCGGTAACAAATGGAGTCCAATCACGACGAAACTTTTTGGAGATTTGTTTTGGGCGAGAAGACATCTAGTGGACCAAAGAAGTGCCAGAGGGGAGGGTCGACGAGACCACAACCCACCAAGGCGCGCCAGGAGCCCAGGGCGCGCCCTGATGGGTTGTGCTCTCCTCGGGACCCCTCTCCACTGCCTCTAACGTCTATAAATTCCCAAATATTCCAGAAACCCTAGAGGAGTCGATGAAAAACACATCCAACCGCCGCAAGTTCTAGAGCCTCGAGATCCAATCTAACACCATCACGGAGGGGTTCATCATCCTCATGCCTCTCCGATGATGCGTGAGTAGTCCACCATAGACCTACGGGTCCGTAGGCAGAAGCTAGATGGCTTCCTCTCTCTCTTTTGATTCTCAATACAATGGTCTCTTGGAGATCTGTTTGATGTAAACTTTTGCGGTGTGTTTGTTGGAATCCGATGGGGTCTATTCCTACATGTATCGTTGCTATTAAGGATAACAAGATGGGGTCTATTCCTACATGAATAGATCTTGTCTACATCATGTCATCGTTCTTATTGCATTACTCCATTTTTCCATGAACTTAATACAATAGATGCATGCTGGATAGCGGTCGATGTGTGGAGTAATAGTAGTAGATGCAGGCAGGAGTCGGTCTACTTATCTTGGACGTGATGCCTATATAATGATCGTTGCCTTGGATATCGTCATGATTATTTGATCTTCTATCAATTGCCCAACAATAATTTATTCACCCACCGTGTGCTATACTCATGAGAGAAGCCACTAGTGAAACCTACGCCCCCCTAGTCTACTTTTCAACATATTGCTTTCCGATCTATGTTTTTTCCGCTTTTGTTTTCAGATCTGTTATTCCAAAAACCCAAAAATACCTTGCTGCACTTTTTATTTTGTGTTCTTCAGATATCTATCTCTCCAATCTATCATATCCTAATCTATCTTTTTACCGTAGAGAGATTGACAACCTGTCTTTCTCGTCGGGTTGCAAGTATTTGTTCTTTGTGTGCAGGTGCTATTTATTAGGTGGTGGTGATCCTCCTACTGGTTCGATACCTTGGTTTCATAACTGAGGGAAATACTTACCGTCGCTATGCTGCATCATCCCTTCCTCTTTGGGGAAATACCGACGCAATCTCAAGCCACGTCAGAGCGAAGGTGGGTCGGGGTGACTGTTAGACTATGTTTTGTTGCAATCGGCTAGTAATTTGCTGGGATCAGCGCCGCCAGATGCTGGAACCGGCAAGACCATGGAAGCAATTTTTCTAAGAGGGGAAGGTTATTTGCGATGGCGGCAAGCGACGGCGAACTGGCGGTGCGGAGGTGTTGTGAGCTCGATTGCCTCGCGGGGCGATGTGGTGGGGGCTGGTGGCTCTTCCGCGGGTGACCTATGGGGAAGAAGGGCTCGATGCGGGATGGGGGCGAAGCGAAAATAGCAGGATCGGGTGGCTGCGCGGCAACCGACCTAAATTTTGGACGGCCTACCGGCGTGTAGGACCCAACTTTCTAAAAGGGAGTTAGTTGGTTTGCTTTGTTGTCAGGTTGCATGCATATGTGGACTAACGAGTGATTTGTCCAGTGGGGGCGAAAAGCCAAGAGTTTAAAGAGAATCATTAGATAAAAACATGGAAATTTACTTTGAATTTTTTTTGGCCGTGAGGAGAGTCCTTGGACATGGGTGCGACGTGGTGCCCATGAAGAAAGCAACTTTGTCCATGCAGCTCAAGAACGCCACCCAAGCCATGCTGAGGTGCAACCCTACCTCATGAAGCCGTCACCACATCTTTTTCCGAGACCGTCGTCTCGGCTCATAAATCCTGGGCTGCTGCCCTGACATCCACTAACTTTTGTGGTGAAGAGATCCCTCGCAACAACCTCTCCCAAACGACGCTCCAAGGATGTCACGACATAGACACCGTCGTGTCCCCCATCGGAAAACCAAAGCTAAGATTTTCATCCAAAAAGCTAAATCCAGCTTAACATCGATGGAGCTCCACAACGACGCCTCCAAGAAGGTAGACGATGCCAGAAGGCGCAGCCGTCGTCGGCCCTGACCTTGGTGACGGATGTGCTTTCACCGGAGCTCTCGTCATACAACAGGATTTGCGGATCCAGAGCACCCGAGGGCGTCCGGAGAGCAAACCTCCACCACCACGTGCCACCAGCCGCCACCATCACACGAACCCGAATGTAGCACCTCATGACACGACGAGCTCCATGCCACTTCTGCCATCTCGGGGCCGCCGCCCTGCCATCAACGCACCTCCTGACACAAGTCTCTGCCTGCACAGACGTGTGAACACGCCTAGCAAGGCCTCTGCTCTGATTCAGCTCCAAATCTGGGCAACCCATGCCACGAAGCGAGCCACACCCGACAGATGCGCACCGGCTGGGCCACCACGTGATGCTGCCGTGCCTCTGCATGACCCCTTGCGTGACCATGCCGCAGCACAGCCCCCTTGCGCCATCCCCGACATGGGCCGTAGATCCACCTCCCATCGCAATGAACTCCACGCAGCCAGATCCGCAACGGTCGAGCTTCCACGTTTGCCCGCGGTGCATCTCGAAGCGCGACCCCTTGCGCAACCCCACAGTGCCCTGAATGCCCACTGGGGCGGACGTCCCGCGCCGCCCCGCCCAGAGTGGGAGGAGGAGAAGGCCCCCCGCCGCCGTGCCACGCGGGCTTTGACTGGCAACGCCTGACGCCGACGGCGAGGGAGGGGCGGCAGAGGAGTGTGACATGCGCCGTGGCTAGGGTTCGCTCGTGGCCGCTCGTGGGGGTGACATGGGAGCGTGTGGTAACCTATGTAACTATGCTTAAGAGCATCTACAGCCGAACCCCTCATACCCGTCTCAAACGCCCAGGCAGGCAGCCCGGTCACTTCCGGTCATGAAAAATCGACCCAGACGGGCCTCTCAAACCGGCCTCAAACGCCCGGGTTGACCGGCACCCCCATATCTAGCCCAAATATGTGGCGTGTATGGGGGATCCCGGGCACGCCCGGGCACCCCCGCCTGGCCTGCATCGACCCCACATATATTCGTCCTCGTCCATTCGCCGGACCAAGCCCTAGACACTTCACTCCACTCCCATCCGCCACCCTAGCTCACCCCCGGCGATCTCCGGCCTTTTCTGCGATGGCGGGCAGCGGATCCGAGTCCTTCACCTCCAGATCCATCGACCACGAGCTCATCCCACGAGGCCCCGAGGAGGAGATGGCCATCCGGCTTGCGCTGCGCCGCTCCCGGGAGGCGGCCGCCCGACGACAACGCTCGGACTCGCAACGCCGGGACTCCATTGCGTCGGCACAGCCGGTGCTTGGATATGGCGTTGCTACCTCACCGGAGGCGGTGCGGTCTGTCTGGCATCCGCACGTTGTGGCGGAAGCGCAACCCCTCCGTTGGCGCACCGAGCACGAAGCATGGCCGTCCTCGGACGATGTCATAGCGCGACGTGTGTCGTGGTTTTGTCACGGCAGATGTCCTCATGCAAGGACTTAGGTGTGAGGCCATCGCCGCTAGGTGGCGACTCAAAGGGGTTCAACAGGAACAGGAGGCGAGTTTAGCAAGGTTCGGCCCCTCCGATGAAGGTAATAGCCTATGTCCTGCTTCGTGTCTATATTGATGACGATCTAGATTACAAGGGTGCGGAATCGCGAACCTAGCTTTCGAGGATGTGTAACTTAAGTCTCTCGGTCCTAGGGGCTCGCCTCTATATATAGGTTGAGACCCTAGGGTTTAAGACAGAGTCCGAGTCATATTACAACTCGTATCCTATCATGTCTCTAACACGCCTTGTCCCTCAAGCACGGAAACTCCTGGCGTCTTCTGCCTTGTGGGCCTTGAGTCACCATCTCCACGCACTTGGGCTGCCTGGTGGCTTATTTGGTAACCGCCTTGCTTGCCTTGTCTTCACGGCGCGGCCCATCCTGAACATAACTTCAGAGCCGCCATTACATTGACCCGGCCCAGTAGGACGGGAGATACCGCAGGGTTATATCCCCGGCATTAGGCCCCAGATTGATTTGAATTCATTCATGTCAATTTCCCTCAATTTCTCTTAGCGGCTCGTTATCTGCTTGCATCTGCGTTCTTCACAGATCTTCGAAGGCTCATAACATTTCTAGACTTGTTATTTTTCTTGTGTCGTCCACACAGTGATGTCATCCGCCAAAAATCCAGGAAAACAATGATGACATCACAACGAATCTGAATGTATCCATATATCCCAAAAATTGAGGCGTCTTTGTTTCCCAAAATTACTGTGTTTCCTTGATTTTCGCGCCCGCTGGCTGCCTCTTCGGGCTTCTCCCTTTGAAATATTCACTGGAAAGGTCCCTTCTTTCACTTTCACCGTGCCCTTCTCGCTTCTTCTTCCTCGTGCCCAAAGGTTTCGTCGTGCCAGTGCTGTCGCTTGTCTGTCACTGGTGACCACTTTCCGGACTGCAGTGACGCCGCGTCGTCGTCGAGGTCCAGCCAACCGTCTCCGCTGCCCTCGACATCCTTCAGGAAAATCATTCTTCTTTTCCAGATCGACAATAGATTGACGGAGTTCTTGAATACTCTGATAGTCCCCTTTTGATTTATTGCCATTGCTTGTTCATATATAGATTCGACGATATTTATCATAGAAATATAGCGGTTTAAATAGAAGATTCATTTCTCACATAACGTCATCAAATCCTCCTTAAGGTTCTGTACATTAGACCATCGCTGCTCCCATGCCTTATTGCTAGGTTTAGCAAATATTTTCCCTTTCCGGACCATTTTTAGATCCGTAATTATAGCCATTTCGTTAGAAACTTGTTTGTCCCACACTTAGCTAAATTTAGAGGTCTTCGATTTTCGAGCAAGTCGCCCTTATTTTTTGCCGATTCAGTAGTTGTAACCCTCCATGTGATAAACTGCTGTAAAAACCTCCGGCTTCCCATAAGGCCACTCATCCATTGTAAATAATTAAGCCGCCTTATTTTGGAACATGTGCTTAAGCCGCCCTTTGTATTTTATTCAGGAAAAATATTATGTCGAAATCCAACACCTGGAACTGGGTGGCGTCCCAAGTTTCTGAACTTGTTCTTAAAGATTACCAAGATCAGGGGTTTTACCTCCTAAAGAATTAGTTGGCTTGTGGGTCTCCCTCTTTAGGGAATTTTTCTACTTGAATCGCCAGAACGAATGTGCTGATGGCCCCAGTCTAGAGCTTAGCGGGGTCTCAATCCAGAGGAGGAGACACGTTGCATTTGCTGGTGCCATTCTGCCAAGCCACCCTAAAGGGTGGAATAAAACTTGGTTCTATTGCCGGAATACAGCCCTAGCTGATGAGAACACTTTGCCGGGTTATAGACCGAATCATCTTCCCATGGACCTCGAACTTCCTGGCTGGGCTCCTCCAGAAGAACACGCTCAACACGCTCCTATATATCCAAAGTTGAGGGCTTTAGTATCCAATGGCTTAACTGGAGTCGACTTGACCCAGTGCTGGGTACCCTGGAGTATTTTGCCGTTAAGCCGCCGTGACAGTCTAATGTGCACTTACTCCGGCGACTTAGACGACGCCCAAAGATATAGCAATTTAACTTTGGGTGCTGATGAAATAAATCGGATCGTGAAGAAGCTACTAGGTGAAAGTCAAGCCGATTGCAACCAAGACGGATTGAAGCCCTTTTACGCTCTTAACCCGGCTCCTCCAGTAAGAATCTTCGGCAACTTTATGTCTAACTTGTATACATGTCTCTTTTTAAACTCCAAATCCTTACCTGTTATTTTGATCGTCAACTTTGCAGGCTAAGTCTTCATTTTGGGGCAAGAAGCCAGCAAAAACCGCAGCCAGGAAAACTAAGGCCCTTTCAAGTTCAAAGAAAGTTAAGGTAGTCGTAGAAGAGCCGTCACTAATGGGCGAATCAGCAGCAACCGATGTTCAATCGGAGGTAGAAATCAATTTCCTTTAACCGTATTTTATTGAATCTAGGTGAAGCCTTCTTTTCTTAGGGCGATGTCGAGACAAACCGGGCCGAAGATGTTGAGGTAATTTCCATTTCCTCCAGCTGAGAATCCTTGCTTCCGACAAGAACAAGGCGGGTCATTCGGAAAGTAAGCTTCTCTCATCCGAATGCTTATTTGGATCCCAATTTTGTTTTGAAGAAAACTCGGCATAAATCGAGGCGCCAAACTCGGAGTGGTAATCGTGACCTTACAGATGACTTACCAAATAAACCAGTCGCCAGTAAGCGACCAACTGAGGTACCTTTCAGTCCAACTCTTTCTTCCGAGGCTGTTTTAGATTAACAACCTTTTAATTATTCTAATTCTATTTATCAGGAGTCACCACCTTCGTCAGACGACTCAACTGCCTCTAAACTGCCACCCCTTGTCATCAATCCTGGGTAAATTACCTCTTTTGTTATATGCTTGCCTTTGTATACGTTTTCACATATTCTTGATTATGTCTTCTTGTTTCATAGGGCTCAAGCCAAGGCCAAGAAGAGAAAAGTTGGCGAGCCGTCCACTGATCCTGAGGCCCCTAGGCCGGGGAAACCTGATTTCGTAACCCCTGAAGTTCATGCAGATCACCCTGAAGATCATCAGGACGAACAAACTGATTTACCCCCTCAACCTGAGCTAGCAAGCGCTGATGTTATGGACACTGAAGTTGACCCGGCGGCCAATCTTAACCCGCCCAGTCCCCCAAAGACGACTGAAGATGATCTTTGCGATAAAAACGAGGAGGTCGTCATTACTGGGTCAAGTTATGTCGTTCCTAAGGTCTCCAGAGTGCTGACAAAACTTGTTGCTAAAGATGAAACAGTCTTGCCTGAGAAGGGAAATGCCAACCTAGAGCTTCTGAGTTATGAGAACATGAGTGCTTAAGAACTACATGCTGGTTATTTGGACCGTCTTGCTACGATCCGGGAGATGGAAGTCGGCCTCTTCAACATGATGAAAAACAAATACGAGGTATATTCCTGTTTGTTGTGTACTTCATATATCCTTTTGTAGCCCCCAAGGGCTGGCTCATCTTCTTGAGATGAGTCGGGTCTTGTAAATAATTATGAAGAATTCGACCTGTAGCCCCCAAGGGCCGTCTCATCTTCTTGAGATGAGTCGGGTCTTGTAAATAATTACGAAGAATTCGACCTGTAGCCCCCAAGGGCCGGCTCATCTTCTTGAGATTAGTCGGGTCTTGTAAATAATTACGAAGAATTCGACCTGTAGCCCCCAAGGGCCGGCTCATCTTCTTGAGATGAGTCGGGTCTCGTAAATAATTACGAAGAATTCGACCTGTAGCCCCCAAGGGCTGGCTCATCTTCTTGAGATGAGTCGGGTCTTCTCCATATCCTTGCTTTCGCAAAACTGATATGCATTAGCCCCCAAGGGTCGAGTATATTGCTTGCAATCTGCTTGAGACTTGTTATAATTTTTCTTTGTCATATGATACCGCATCCTGCTACCGGTTTATGATCGTTGAATATCATGGCTCTTATTTTGCAGAAAGCTCGACAAACAGCCGAGTCAAGTATGACCGGTTTGAAGAAAGATCTGGAAGTAGGGCAACACGCCCGAGCTGCTGTTGAGGTAAAACTTCGCCTTGGTTTGGAGGAATTGGAGAAAACCAAAGCACACCTTGAAAAGCAAAATAAAACCTTTGAAGCTGAGAAAGCCGCCTTGTTGGAGCACGCAGAAAATGCTGAGGGCCAGTTGAAACCCATCATGGAAGAGCTATCCGGGTTAAAGCGGCATATTGCCCATATGACCCAGACTATCTTTGGTAAGTATCTTGTAGTAACTTGCAAAGATACCGCTGTTCGTAGATAAGACGTCTGGCGACTCACACGCTTAAATTGTTTTGTAGGCCCATGAACATGTAACCTCCAAGATAACAACTTGCTTATGCTGAAGGCTGTATATACAGTGACCGAGCAACTCTATGCTGGAAGCTATCTCACCATCAAGGCGGTTATGGGGAACAAAGAGCCAGTCAAGCTCATTAAGGATGTGCTGAGGTTTCTCTCAACAATCCCCAAACAAGTTGAAGAGTTGAAAAGATCAGTAGCCTGAGCCAGTGCAACATCTTCTTTGAGTCGGGCTTTTGCCTATTCAGAGGAGCTTGATCCGACAGAAATGGCCAAAGGGTTTCCTGAGCTCAAGGATGATGGCTCGGCTTTCGGTGATGCTGACTATCTTAAATGTGTCAAGACATCTCGAGTGTTGGCCACACAACTTGTTGCTGAAATGGAGCTGAAGAGTTATCAGGCGGCTTACGATGCAAACAACTCACGAGTTCGGCCGCCATCCTTTGTGCTAGTGAACCTCACACCTCAACGTCGTAAGCACATTTTCGCCCCTGACGTCGACCCATCCGCCATCCTGACTAAAGAAGCTATTTTCCACGCCTTGACCCATTGCAACTAGGATGTAGACAACCTTCAGATCGAAGAACCAGAAGACCCAGTGGAGGATGACCCAGAGGCGGCTCAGGCGAGAGGTCAGACTGAGGTCAACCCGAACGGAGCAGAGGGCGAGTCACGGAGGTGATATGTAAAAATAATTTAAGTCGCCCGGTCTTTTTAGCCCCCAAGTGTTGGGCAGAAACAATGAATATTTTGTGGCTCCTGGGATGAGCCTGTAATAGGAGTAGTTTGAAAACTTCTTGAAAAGTTCTTGCATGCCTTCGTGCATGTTTGCATTTGTGAAGGTACTTAAGAAACTTTGATGCTTTGATCTGTTTTGATAACTGTTGATTGTGCTGCTCTCTTACTTGTCTTTGAATATCTCTGCTGTGCTCGATGAGTCTTTTGATTGTAACAGAGAGGTCAGGCCAAAGATTGAGCCGGCAAAGAAAGTTGGCTTTCGAAGCTCAGGTCTTGTTTGAATAATACTGAAGAAAATGACGATTGAACCAGTCATAATATGACAACGGTTGATAGCCCGGACGCCCATGTATGAGCCGGCAATAAAATAATGTTGAACCGACAAAACTTGTGAGGTAGTAATAATAGTTTTATAACAATATCAAATACCGTTAATAAGTTGGCCTAGTGAGGCTCGGCAAGAAGAGACTAGCTTTCGAGGCTCAGCGAGATTGAGCTGGTTTGGAAATTCCAATCATTTGATCCTGGTTATAATAAACCCTGATGAGGATTAAACCGAAAATTTATTTTTCTACAGAATTTATGATGTAACCTGGTTTTGGAAAATGACTTTTCATAAACAAGTATATAAATATGCATGTATGATGCAATGATGCCATGTCAAATGATGTATGTATATGATAAGAAAGTATAAAAAATGCCGGCTTTCGAGGCTCGACATAAAGACCAGCTTTCGGGGCTCGAGTCTTGCTTCCATGAAGCGGGTATGATAACCCATGGTTTATCCTAGCTTTCTGTATGCCGGCTCTCAGGTGACTCAAGCTGGTGTTTTAACCTTGAGAAGTTCAGGGTCCAAAAAAGGATTGACTTGCAAGAGTACACGATGTCACCTTATCGGAGTCACATCAAGCATACAGGCATGTTTAACCATATGTGGCATTTTTTTCCGGGTCAAGAGGGTGAGAAAGCTGAACTCAGTGAGTTGGAAGCCCCCAGGTGCCCATTAAATTGTGGCTTTTTTTGACGGGTCACAAGAGTGAGAAAGCTGAAATCGATGAGTTGGAAAGCCCCCAGGCGCCCATTAAACCGTGGCTTTTTTGCCGGGTCACAAGGGTGAGAAAGCTGAACTTAGTGAGTTGGAATCCCCCAGGTGCCCATTGTTTCAGAAAATAAAGACTCATGCTAAATCTGTAGGATGATACGACAAAAACTCCGAATTTCGGGTGTGCCGTCTTTATTATATTTGAAACATAAAGAGGTATGTACAGAATTTGCAGGGGGGGGGGGGATTACAAAAATAAAAAAGAGACGACAGCTCTAAATGTAATATGGCCGTATGTGAGCAATGCTCCAAAGCCGATTTGTTTGTGAATTCGGGTACTATTGGTACTGACCGCTATTCAACTGCTTGGGGTTACTCTAGAAACCACCTTGGTTGTTATGTTGATTTCCTGGGTCAAGATGATTTCCATTGCCATTATTCGCCTGATGTTGGAAACTAGCTCCTGAGCAGCCCTGCGACCCGCCTGGACCATGTTGACCCGGGTGTCCACCACCGTTTCCCCCTTGATGATTCTGGAAGGCTTGGTTGCGGAATTCCTGCATGATGTAACAGTTCTCCAACGAGTGGGTAGCCGGCTTATCCTGGGAACTGTGTTTAGGACATGGTGCCTTGAGTGCCTCGTCGTATTTACGAGGTTTATTCCCATTATAAGTCCCTCCAGTGCGACCATTACGGCGTTGGTTTTTGAAACCAACATTGGTGTTTGCAACGAAGTCCGACCCGCCATCTGGCTTCTTCCGTTTGCCATTGTTATTCTGAGCCCCCTGGTTATTGATGACCCACAAGTATAGGGAATCAATCTAGTCCTTTCGACAAGTAAGAGTGTCAAACCCAATGAGGAGTAGAAGGAAATGACAAGCGGTTTTCAGCAAGGTAATTTCTGCAAGCACTGAAATTGTAGGTAACAGATAGTTTGATAACAAGGTAATTGGTAACGAGCAAGTAACGGTAACGGTAAATAAGGTGCAGCAAGGTAGCCCAATCCTTTTGTGGCAAAGGACAGGCCAGAACAATCTCTAATAATAGGCAAAGTGTTCTTGAGGGTACACGGGAATTTCATCTAGTCACTTTTATCATGTTGGTTTGATTCGTGTTCGCTACTTTGATAATTTGATATGTGGGTGGACCGGTGCTTGGGTGCTGTTCTTACTTGAACAACCTCCCACTTATGATTAACCCCCTCGCAAGCATCCGCAACTATGAGAAAAGTATTAAGATAAAATCTAACCATAGCATTAAACGTTTGGATCCAAATCAGCCCCTTACGAAGTAGCGCATAAACTAGGGTTTAAGCATCTATCACTCTAGCAACCCATCATCTAATAACTACTCCACAATGCATTCCCTTAGGCCCATGAATGGTGCAGTGTCATGTAGTCGACGTTCACATGACACCACTTAGGGAATCACAACATACATATCATCAAAATATCGAACACATATGAAATTCACATGATTACTTGCAACATGACTTCTCCCGTGACCTCAAGAACAAAGGTAACTACTCACAAATAATAATCATGCTCAAGATCAGAGGGGTATTGAATAGCATAATGGATCTGAACAAATAATCTTCCACCAAATAATCCATATAGTAATCAACTACGTAAGGTAATCAACACTACTAGTCACCCACAGGTACCAATCTGAGGTTCCGGCACAAAGATTGAACACAAGAGATGAACTAGGGTTTGAGAGGAGATGGTGCTGTTGAAGATGTTGATGAAGATTGGCATCCCAAATATTAGAGGGGTGTTGGTGATGACGATGGCTTCGATTTGCCCCTCCGGGAGGGAAGTTCCCTCGGCGGAATCGCTCCGCAGGAGGGCAAAAGTGCTCCTGCCCAAGTTCCGCCTCGAGACGGCGGCGCTCCATCCCAAAAGTCCTCCCCTTATTTTTTCTAGGTCAAAAGTGATTATATACCAGAAGATGGGCACCGGAGGTGGGCCGAGGAGGGCATAACCCACCAGGGCTCACCCTAGTGTCTTGTGCCCACCAGGATGGCCCCCTCCGGTAGTTCTTTGCTCCAGTATTTTTTATTAGTTACAAAAATAATCTCCGTAAAGTTTCAGCTCCACTGGAGATGTGCAGAATAGGTATCGATGATGTGCTTTTTTCAGGTCCAGAATTCTAGATGCCGGTATTCTCCCTCTTTGTGTAAACCTTGCATATTATGAGAGAAAAGGCATTAGAATCACTCCCTAAAGCATTATTATTCAACAAAACATAATAAATAACAGTAGGAAATCATGATGCAAAATGGACGTATCAACTCCCCCAAGCTTAGACCTCACTTGTCCTCAAGCAAAAAGCCGAAATTGAAAAGTATGTCCACATGGTTTGACAGAGAGGTGTCGATAAAAAAAATACGGACATAGAAGCATCATGCTTATTATCATAACAACATCAAACTCTATCATAAAACTTGTTCATATACTTTGATCATATAGCTTCTCATCAACAAGTAACAATTCATCACAACATAGAAGTATAAAGCATAAACCATATTGAGAACCAACAAACTATGTTCTCAGTCAACTTTGCAACTACAATTCATCATAATTTCAGGAAGGGTCTCATGTCGGAGCCTTTTGACAAGTCCACATACTCAACCATCATTTAGTCTTCTATGATTGCTAACACTCACAGCATACCCATGAGCAAAAAGTTTCAACTAGATACATAGGAAGATAGGGGCTTATAGTTTCGCCTCCCAACTTATTCACCTCCACTAGTAGAAAACAGGGCATCAGTCCCGGTTCCAGAGGGCCTTTAGTCCCGGTTCTGCAACCGGGACAAAACGATCGGGACTAATGCCCATCACTTTTAGTCCGGGTTGGCTTACGAACCGGGACTAAAGGGGATCCATGTGGCCGCCATGGGGCGCCCAGGCAGGAGGACCTTTTGTCCCGGTTGGTAACACCGGCTGGGACTAAAAGGCAGCCACGCGTCAGCACTTGCCAGGCGCTGTTTATTTTTGAAAGGAGGGGCTTAGGGGTTTTCATATTATGTTTCCCCCTTTTATTTTTGTGTTTACCATTCAATTCTTTTACATTTAGGGTTTCATTTTTATTTAATCCAACTTGGTCTATTGCATCCATCTAATTTGTACTGCTATATGTCATATAACAACTCATCATCATCTTAATCAACTCTTCATCATTCTACATAAAATAGCATAAAAAAGGTGAACTCCTCATCATTCTGGTTGTTATCATACTAGCAAGTGATCAAGTAATCACAAGTTAGAAACACTAACTACTGCTCTCTCCTAGGTAAAATAGCATAAAAAAGCTGAACTCCCGCATCTCCCCATTGGAGAATATAGATCAACGTATCTCCAACTTGTGGCGTGACCAACCTATATTCATCAACCAAGACATCGTGTCCAAGTGGCTGCATGGATGCTTTTATTGCCTGGCTCCATCCTTTGATTTTCAAGCTTTCTTCACTTCGAGATATTCTGTATTTACCAGGGTAACTCATCCACATTGGGCGTAAGCTAACCATATGCAAATCACCGGTGGTAACCATCCATTTAGGCACGGTCTCTGGCGGGAGTACCTGTTGAAGAACATAAGTAATAATAACATAGTTAGCTAAACTAGTTTTGCTTAAGAAGAATGTATGAAAAAGATGGACTAGTGATGCAATGGTAAAAAAGTCTTACAAAGTTGTCTGAAGTGATGTTATAACGGTTCAACTTGTGCAGTAGTGGCACATATCCATGATAAATGTTCCCAGCCATCTAATGTTTAGCATGATACTCAACATCATCAATAAATGATATCAGATGATTTTTCTCCAACCAAGTAAGCTCGCAGTCATAACTGTAGTAGATGCGATCTATTATCTGTCGGGTAACTCTTGTAGCACGGAATAAGCTAATAATTAAAAATAAAGAAATTTAGTCAGGATGAGTACCAAATACTTTTCAACAATCAATATAAATTACCTAACAAATATGTTGACAAACGCACCTGGAGGTAGCACCGGAATCAAGTCATCCTCCGCATGCACCCAAATATCTATATTATTATCACGAACATCGTCATTACCAAGATCGAAGGCAATGTTCATGTCCTCATCCAACCCATACGCCTTGCAAAATGCTCTCCAACTAGAACAACCAAAATATGTGTGATCTTCGTTATTTTTCACCTTAGCAGCAAAAGTGTAATGCTCCGTTCTTAGGTGAGCTATCTTAAGCTCTGTACTACACTTCTCTTTGAAATGGAACTTGTCCAAGACAGCGAATCTTGCATGACAGGGAACGCACTAGTCAAATTGTACAAAAGAAAATTAAAGGTTAGTTAAAGCAAAAAAGCACACGTCATACTTCATTAACAAAAAATACATGTCGTCTTTACATACCGTAGTAATACTAAATTCTTCCGTTAGTTTGACGGTGAATAACGTGTCGTTGTCTAGTTTAGGATAAATTTCGCATATACCCCTGTCATCCCAGCACAAAGGGCACTGAGGGATCCTATCGTCGTTAGACGACGTCAACATTTCCAGTGTTCATGATTCTAAGATTAAAATCGACGGCAAATTTTTTTAGCAAGATCATCATATAATATCACTAATAGATATAATAGCACCGGCGATCTTCGGGGACTCTTCATATAATATTATCATATAATATCACTAATACATCTCGAATAATCCAGTTAATGAAGCATCGAATATTATCACTAATACAACTCAAATATTATCGAATAATCTAGTTCACTCGCGGTTCCTGAAGTGTGGACGGTGGACACCCAAAGAGAAGGAACCATCACAGGATCATAGCTCGGGTGAGATCCCTAAAGGAACTGCCAGGTATTGGAGAACCTGGCATCCAACGCAACCATGTAGCGACGGACGTGCTCGTCCTCCTCCCAGACACGGCGACGTACCACCTCCTCAGTTGCCGGCTGCCTCCGCACCGATAGTGGCCCACGCGACCGCCACCAAAGAAGCTCCGGGTCGACCACAATACCCGGATTCCTCACCAAACTGCGCGCCCCGGAAGGTAGCACCCCTAGTGCCAGCCCGGCGGAGCCCAGTCCCGGACATGGCGCCTCTCAAATTGGTTGTCGGCGCCGAGTCGACGACGAGGATGTGGGATTGGCATTGTCGACGAGAACAAATTGTGGCTATAGCAAATATCATTTTATTTAACAACAATACCATTTTTATTAACAAAGCCTAGTGATGTGTATGTGTGTGTGTGGCGCGCGCCCAAGAGCACATATAACACTTAGAATCATGTAAGGTAGCAATTAAAGAAGCATCTTCCTCATAGATCAACAAATCAACTTAACATGCCATCTTAATTTTCTAACTATCTTAGTGTTGCTATATATGCATTAATGAAAAGAAAGACTTTGCACGATTGGTGGGAAGCAAAACCTTTATGTATTGGTTTCGTCTTCTTTTTGTTGTTTCTCTCTAGTACTTTATGTATTGGTGTGTGAATGGTATGCTTTTGACTTGAAACTTTGTGATATGACCAAACATGTTACCACTTACTAGTATTGGTGTTGTAAAATTCTGTTTAAATTGGCAATACCAATTTTTGCCTCAAAATTTGACTACTTTCAAAAAATCTGAGAAAACTCTTGTAAATACTACATGTGACTAGTATGAATCTGGGAAATTTTGAGCATCTTTGGACAAAGGGATTGGTATATAATAGCTATTTTGCTCAACTGATCCTAATTTTGGTTCAAAATTTGATTGGTTCAAAATTCTAAAAAAACGAGGAGCGAGCGGTGGTGTGGCCGGCGGCTCACCTAGGAGGAGGAGGAGGCCGGAGCGGTCTCGGGGAGGCGACGGCGTCGGGGAGGGGACGGCATCGGGGGGTGGCGACGGGGGACGGCGTCGGGGGCGGCGATGGGGACGGCGTTGGGGGCGGCAACGAGGATCGAGCGGGCTCGGGGAGGCGACGGCGTGGGAAGGCGACGACGTCGGGGGGCGGCGACGGGGGACGGCGTCGGGGGCAGCAACGGGGACGGCGTCGGGGGCGGCGACGAGGAGCGAGCGGGCTCGGGGAGGCGACGGCGATATCCGGCAGCCTGGCACCGTCGAGGTGGTTTTCGGCGTCGTCGGGGGAGAGGGAAAGCAGAAATCCACCGCTCCATTGCGCCCTGCGCGGTCCACCGACACCACCTTCCCGGTCCGCTGCCCGACACCGCTCACCCTCAAGCTACAACGCCGCACGACTAAGCCACCTGCAACCCACACTGCACAGGGTGACAACCCGCAGACCACGACCCTCGCACTACTTCTGGGGCCGCTGCCCCAACATATAGTCCAACAGTCCACACTTGAATGCGTCGACCGAGATGACGACCCTACTGCCCTCGCAGCTCAAGAACGCCACCCAAGCCATGTTTAGGTGCAACCCTACCTCATGGAGCCGTCACCACATCGGTTTCCGAGACCGTCTTCTCGGCCCATAAATTCGGGGCCGCTGCCCCGACATCCACTAATTTTTGTGGTGAAGAGATCCCTCGCAACAACCTTTCCCAAACGATGCCTCCAAGGAGGTCATGATGTAGACGCCATCGTGGCCCGCTTTGGAAAACCGAAGCTAAGATTTTCATCCAGAAATCTAAATCCATCTTGACATCGATAGAGCTCCACAATGATGCCTCCAAGAAGGTAGACGACGCCAGAAGGCGCCGCCGCCGTCGGCCCTGACCTTGGTCAGGGCTGTGCTTTCACCGAGCTCCTCGTCATAGAACATGACTTGTGGATCCAGAGCACCCGAGGGCGTCCGGATCGCCGGAGAGCACACCTCTACCACCACCTGCCACCAGCCACCACCACCGCACGAATCCAAACGTAGCACCTCATGTCACGACGAGCTCCATGCCACTGCTTCCATCCCAGGAAGGCCGCCCCGCCATCCACGCACCTCCTGACACACGTCTGTGCCTGCACATAGACGTGTGAACATGCCTAGCAAGGCCTCTGCCCTGATTCAGCTTCAAATCTGGGAAACCCGTGCCACGAAGCGAGCCACATCTGGTAGATGCGCACCGGCTGGGCCACCACGCGATGCTGCCGTGCCTCTGCACGACCCCTTGCGCGGCATGAGCACAACCCCCTTGCGCCATCCCCGACCTGGGACGCGGATCCACCTCGCATCACAAAGAACTCCACGCAGCCAGATCTGCGATGACCGAGTTTCCACGTGTGCCCGCGGCGCATCTCCAAGCGCGGCTCCTTGCTCGACCTCACAGTGCCCTGAGTGCCCGCTGGGATGGCCGTCCCGTGCCGCCCCGCCCTAAGTGGGAGGAGGAGAAGGCCCCACCGCCGCCGCGCCGCGCTGGCTTTGTCTGGCGATGCCTGCCGGCGGCAGCGAGGGAGGCGGGGCGGAGGAGTGTGATGTGCAATGGCTAGGGTTCTCTCGTGGCGGCTCGCGGGGGTGACATGGGAGCGTGTGGTAGCCTATGTTACTACGCTTAAGATAACCTAAATGAGTGTTTTAAAGGACAAGGTGTTGAACCGGTATGGGCCCAGCCCATCACTTATCTCTTAGGGCCCAAGCCCATGTATGAGGGACTGACCTAGAAAGGGGCTCCCAGCCATCTATTCCTGAGAGAGTAGCCACACACATACACACGAGCTGGAGGTACTCCTCTCTTCCCTCCCGATTCAACATGGTATCGAGCCAGGCGGCGACGGCAGCGATGGAGGAGGCGGCGGCGTAGTCCCTCTCCGACGAGGCGGTGGCGGGGCCCGACGGGGTCAGGCGAGAGAGGAGGCTGCGTGTGTGCGCCCGCGGCGGCGGGTCTGCTGTGGTGCGTGCGGCAGCGGCGCGGCTGGGATCGAGGGCGCGGCTGGGCTCGAGGGAGCTGCTTCCTCTTGTCCTACTTGGGGGCGGCTTGCTGCGCAGGAGGCAGCCGAGGAGAGCCGCTGCTGGCTGTGCAGGCGGCTGCGGCGGGAAGAAGAGGAGGAGGAAGAAGGCGGCGGTGGATTTGGGCTACGTGCGAGTCAGGCTGCGGCAGGGAGCTGGTGCTGTTGGTGCTGCTGACCAGAAGATTGCTGAGCTGCTGTTGATTGTGCGGCTGCTACTTGCTGCTGTGGCAGAGGAAGAAAGGGGGACTGCTTGTGGAGTGTGCTGCTGCTGCTACCTCGCTGTTGTTTGCTAAAGGTGAGGGGAGGGGGGGGGGGCAACACTGCTGCTGTTGTTGCTGGGAGAGAAGAAGGGGTCTGCTGCTGCGCTATTCCTGGCGCTGCTGTTGTGTTGTTCCTGCTGGAGGTGCTGTTGGGCATCTGAGTTGCTGGTTTTGCTGCTGCTGAAAGTGGGCAAGGTGTTGTGTGTTGGAGCTGCTGCTGCTCAAGGAGAGGCTCTTCCTGATGGAGCAGGAGGTTGGCAGTGGTTGCCGTCTTGTGACCATCGAGGCGTGTTTTGCAGGGGCCGATGCTGCTGCTGGTAGCGCCAAGAAAGCTGTTGTTCTGGAGGATATGGGTGATACCATAGCTGCGGCTGCTGCTCACCATGCAGTCAAGGAGTATCTAGGGAATGATGACATGAGAAGGGGTGATGTGGAGCCAGAGAAGAGCGGTGAGGACAGTGCAGAGAAGTCTAGTGCAGGGTCAGAGAAGGAATACAGCATGACTGTAGCAGAGGTTGAGAGGCTCAGGGAGGAATTGGTAAGCCTCTAGAGGAAGGTGGAGGAAATCCAGGCTGGCAAGGAAACAGCCAAGGGGGCGACACGTGAGAAGGATGCTCAGACCGTTAAGTTGAGGGCTGAGTTGGAGGAGCTTCATGCTTTCATATCACAGCTCCAAACTGCAGGCTTGAATGCTCGCTATGGAGACTGTGCTCACTGGACCTCCACTGATGAAGATAACCCGGAAAAGGCATCTCTTGCTACTAATGAGAATGGTCCAGAATGGGTTCTAGACTCTGGAGCATCTAGGCATGTTGCGGGCAAATCCTACGTGTTCGAGTCTTACAATAAGCATCCTCCTTCTCACACGGGCACTATACAAACTGCTGATGGCACAAAACAGCCTGTCATTGGGGTTGGTACAGTAAAGTGCACTCCGACCATCTCCCTATCCTCAATTTTACATGTGCCAGCTTTTCCTGTCAATTTGGTCTCTTTCAGTTCTCTCATTGATCAAATAGACTGTTGTGTGATCCTTGACAAATTCGGTTGCCAGATTCAGGAGCGACAGATGAGGCAGACGGTTGGGACTGGCACCAGGGGTAGGGGGCTCTGGTATATGGATCAGGGGGTGCAGCCAGACTTGATTTGTGCTGCGACCATGGAGGACAAGGAGAAGTAGGCGATGATCCATCACTGTAGGATGGGCCATGTCTCATTTGATAAGATGAGTAGAATATTTCTGGATGTTATGTGTGGAATAGGCAAGGGCAAGCTGACATGTGATGCTTGCGAATATGCAAAACACACAAGAGCTACTTATGTGAGTAAGGGGCTTAGGAGCATATCTCCTTTTATGCTCATTCATTCGGATGTATGGAAGAGCCCAGTTGTGTCGGTAAATGGAATGAAGTACTTTGTTACTTTTATTGACTGCTATACTGGTATGACTTGGATTTATTTGATGCGTCACAAGGATGAGGTGTTCAGCTGTTTTAAGGATTTTCATGCCTTGGTAAAGAATCAGTTTAAGGTGCAGGTGCAGGTGATCAGGACTGACAATGGCACAGAGTATGTGAACAACAACTTTGAAGCCTTCTTGTCTGACCAAGGGATTCTTCATCAGACTTCTTGTCCGGACACCCCCCCTCAGAATGGAGTGTCAAAAAGGAAGAATCGACATATTCTTGAGGTTGCTCGGTCATTGATGTTTACCATGAATGTGCCCAAGTTCTTGTGGGGTGAAGCAGTTACGACAGCCACATACCTAGTCAACTAGACACCTTCAAGGATACTCGGCATGAAATCGCCGTGTGAATTGCTGTTTGGAGAAAATAAGTTTGTTGTTCCCCCAAAGTTGTTTGGCAGTACCTGCTTTGTTCGTGATCACCGACCTTTTGTTGGGAAGCTAGATCCGCGGGCAGTGAAGTGTTTTTTTTTGGGCTATGCTTCGAGTCAGCAGGGGTACAAATGTTGGTGTCCCTCTGAGAAACGCCAATTTATAAGTATGGATGTTACCTTCAGGGAGTCTGAGCCATTCTATGGTGCGCCGACTGATCTCAGTCTGCTATTTGCAGAGCTTGACCACCTACATCATGTGCAAGATGGTCAAGAGGGGGAGAAGGATGTGTGTCATACTCAGGGTGATTCTGTGGGCAATAACAGTGCTAATGATGTGCAAGTTCAGGTCCAACCAATAGTGGGAATAATTCCGGTTAGTACTCTCACTAATGATGATGTGCAGGTTCATGTCGAGCCAACCGTCGATACACTTAAGATTGGTGCTCTTCGGGTTCCTGTTCGGGATCGATGGCAGACAAACACCCTGGTGTACTCTCGACGGAAACCACACGTGCAAGGGGAGCAGCAAGGCAGTGAGGCAAGAGTGCAGGGGGAGCAGCAAGGCAATGAGGCAAGAGTGCAGGGGAAGCAGCAAGGCAATGAGGCAAGAGTGCAAGGGGAGCAGCAAGACAGTGAGACAAGCTCATCTGACACAGTGGAGCTACCCATTGCATTGCGAAAGGCTACATGTGAAGCTGCAAGAAAGGGTGAAGTTGCAAGGAAGGCTCTACAGAAGGATGATGCTTGTGATGATCTTGATATTGGCAATTTTGTGTCTTATAAGGCTTTGTCACCCACATATAAGACGTTTGTTGCCTCCCTTCAAACTGTGTCAATTCCAAAGGATTGGAAGGCTGCAAAGCAAGATCCGAAGTGGCGTGAAGCAATGATAGAAGAGTTGGAAGCACTAAGGAAAAACAAGACATGGGTGCTAACCACATTGCCGGCAGAAAAGAAAGCAGTGAGTTGTAAGTGGATCTATACAGTGAAGCAGAATACTGAAGGAAGATTATCAGAAATTGGTTGGGAGGTTGTTGTACTTGTGTCATACCAGGCCTGACATTACGTATGCTGTGGGGGTGGTGAGCAGATACATGCATGAACCAAGGAGTGGGCATCTTGATATTGTGCACAGAATCCGGAGATACTTGCAGGGGACTCCGGGTAAAGGGTTGTGGTTTGGGAAGAGTGGACATCTTGAGGTGGATGGCTATAGTGACTCGGATTGGGCCAGTTGTCAAGATGATAGAAGATCAACTTCTGGCTACTGAGGAAATTTGGTGTCATGGAGAAGCAAGAAACAGCCGGTTGTGTCTAGATCAACAGCAGAAGCTGAGTATAGAGCATTATCTCAAGGGTTGTGTGAGATGCTCTGGGTGAAGTACCTACTGAGCGAGTTGAAACTTCTAAGGAAGGGACCCTTGAAGGTGTGGTGTGACAATCAGTCAGCTATATCCATCGCTAATAACCCAGTTCAACATGATAGGACAAAGCATGTGGAAATTGATCGCTTCTTCATTAAGGAGAAACTTGATGCCGAGATCATCAGCCTGACTCATGTCAGCTCTGGGCAGCAGTTTGCAGATTGTTTGACAAAGGGACTGGAAACTAAGGACTATAACTTGGCATGTGACAAGATGGGAATGATAGATATCTACCACCCATCTTGAGGGGGAGTGTTGAACCAGTATGGGCCCAGCCCATCACTTATCTCCTAGGGCCCAAGCCCATGTATGAGGGACTAACCTAGAAAGGGGCTCCCAGCCATATGTTCCTGAGAGAGTAGCCACACACATACACACAAGCTGGAGGTACTCCTCTCTTCCCTCCCGACTCGACACAAGATAAACGCTCCAATAATATGAAGATATCTTTACTGTGATTTTGGTGGTCCACATTGTTGTCGGGTTGCATGTCTGTGTGGGGCGATTTGTCTAGTGGGGCTGCCAAGCTAAGCGTGCAAGGAGAATCGTTCGAAAAACACGAGAAGTTACGTAGAAATAGTACCCGCGGAACACACATGTGTGATGGTGCCCATGAAAAAAGCAACTTTGCCGACACAACCAAATACGTACGTGTAGAATTACTGTACCAGAAGACTGACTGATGACTTCCCTTGCCAATAAACGAGTAGAATTGTGCAGCCACCCAGTCTTCGGCGCCGTCGACCAAATAAATTGTTTTTTGTGGTAGCCATGAACCTGGTCCAGATCTCATCCGGAACAATATATACTCCAGCCAAACATCCGTCAATGTCATGTGACTGTCGTGGCATGAAGAAACAGTTTGGGTCCATGCCGCCACATGAATGCACAGCATGGCGACGGCGACGGCAACAACTGGATCACGTTCGGACAAAAACAAGGTTCTCGCTGTCCCTTGCGCCACCTTGTATGCCCAACCGAATGGAGTAGGTGGTTTGCATAATTGTCGAGCCGCCGCATGCCAACTGTGTGGGGACGTTAAGGTAGGCGTGCAAGGAGAATCATTAGAAAAAGGGAAGTGTTTGGGGCGGAGCGCCGGCCGAAGTGCTTGGCCGGTCGCTTCCTTTTTCTCACGCGAGACAAGCTACAGCACGCACACATTCGCGCTCATGGTTTTTTTCGTGTCCATCACTGCGACGGCGAGTAGTACGGGCGAGCAAGCGGCCACGACGCGCGGCCCCGGCGACGCTGCCGTCTACCACGCATCGACGGCGAGCTGTGACGGCGAGCAGCCCCGGCGAGCGGCGACGGCGAGCTGCGATGGGCGCACAACCCCGGCGAGCGGCGATGGCCACCGGCCCCGGCGAACGGCGCCAAGCCCCTGCGCTGCTGCCGCCTCTGCGCACCGCCGCCTGTCGTCCTCGTCGCCTGCTGCCATGGCTGTGCTCGCGCGTATACAAGTGTTGCAACCGTCATCTAAAAAAGCTTCAAACGTTGTTGCAAAAAGCTTCAACCATAGACAGAAAAAGCTTCAATCGGATCTGCCCAGCAAGGAAAGCTGCAACCGTAGTTGCATTTTTGCTACTACCGGCTATTTTTTTTGCAACATCCATCAAGGCGGTGTTGCGACCTCGCGCGACGACGACGACGATTTTGCTACAACCACGTTTTTGCTGCATCCGTTGCCAAAAATTGCTACATCGTTTGCTTTGTTTTTGCTACATCGACGTTTTTGCTGCATGGCTCGATCTGACGGTCAACAGATTGCGATCCGACGGCTTGCGCGCGACCGGCCGAAAGTGCCGGCGCAGATCAGTCCCCTTAGAAGAAACACAGGAAGTTGTGTGGAACCTTCCTGTCACACACATACATTGCACTGGGTATCCTCACATACACATGCATTGGTCGACGGCGTGGCAGAGTCTCTGAAGTCTCCACGGACCTTTGGACATGGCTGCCAGGGAGCCTACGAAGAAAGAAACGCAAGGACACTGCTGCAATCCGTACAGAATTGATCGGCCAAATAGTATCCTTAGAGACGTGCTTTTGACCGGTCAGTAGCTAGGGTTCCGTGATGAATGTTCTTTCATTGACGGGTCAGCTGACCGGCCAGTAATACACATATAAGTTACTTATATTACTATACTAAAGTGACAAGCCTTTGCTTTTTCTCTTTTTTTGACTTTTTTTCCTACAACTACCATTCAATTATGTGGCTGAAAGCAACAGTGACAAGTGAATTGTAAATTCTCATGAACAGTAGTACTAGTGAATAGTATCTTTGCATAAATAGTGCTTGCATTTACGTGGCTGGGTTTCCTTCTTTTATCTTCCAAGACACAAAAAGACCGACTTATAATAGTGTTTTTTGAAAAAAATGTTCCTTTTTTTTACATGCTACTAATATCATCATAGGTTTTTATATTTCTAAAGAAAAATCTTCATGTATGTTTTATTGCCTTTTTACATGTACAAGTACTATGGTATTATTATTATAATTCCCGCTCTGCAAACTGTTTACGTTGTTGCCTCTAACACATTATGTCATGATCTCTTTTGGACTTACTTATAGATAATTATCTAAAGTGAAATACGCACAGATCTAAGGGATTACTTAAAAAACACCACATAGGCACAAAAAATGGCTCTAATAAATTCCAATATAGTTTGATCTAATCTATTTTCATATTATATGATAATTAATTTTAACTATTGGCATTGCTATTAGTGATTGTCCTTTCACTTCAATTTTACAGCGAAGCTAAAATCCAAGAAAAAATATAGCATCTTTGGTGCCAAACATTTTTATTGTTTTAAAAAGTGTTGCTCATTTTATTTTTCCTTTGGTTTGTTCTTATAGACTGTTGCCACATGATTTTATTTCCATCTAACGTTTTGATTGAAATATGATTTTTGGAGAACAGTAACCCGGGTAAACCGGAACATCTGACTCGAACAAACTAAAATTATTTTTGAAACAATAATTTTGTATGCAACAATGATTTATGTGACCAGTGGTTCCATGCCCCCATCAAATAAACCGGAATATACCCATACCAGCCCCCAAAAATATTAAAACACTACTTCGTATGAACAGTACACGAAATGTAAACTGGAACAGTACCATCATAGTGCATCCGCGTGAAAGTAATCTAGGGAAAATACACAGAGGCTATCTCAAAGATGGTGCAGTTTACAAGTGGTCTCAGCTGAGGCCTCTTCGAAATGAGCCCAAACTTTTACCATACCCTACAAGGGCTGATTTCCGGCATAGTATGATTTTCCATGGATTTAAATGGTTGGTTCATTGCTCTCTCACAGATGAAAAAGTCAAAGAGTTGTAATTGAATTAACAAAAAGTGCCGACATCCATCATCACGAATATGGACCGTCACTATGGCCTTATCTGCTAGGAACAAGTGAAGATTCAAAATGACCGTCCATATCCTTAAAAAGAATGTAATGAATACCGAAACATACTATTTCTTTACTATCTATTTAAACAGGTACTACTGCTCGTCCTTAGACGAGGTGGGACTAAAGTCAGTTCTCACATTGTCATAGACGAAAAACTCCAATTTAATAACGCAAGGGACGCTTCCCCCCCCCCCCTCGCGTTGCCCCCGCCCTGGGTGACTCAGGGGCTCTGCAACCCTAGGCCGTGCCACCACCCTCTCCTCCTCCCCTCCCCGCGCCGCTGTCGGGTGGAGCCGCCGGGTGAAACCCGCGTTGTAGACGGCGGCGGCGGGGCGTCTCCATCTCCCGACTTCCCTTCCTCCGCGGACGACGGATCTAGGCGTTTGGCGGCGGTGTCCTGCCGCGCTCGCGGTAGGGCGCGAGGCGGCAGGCCACGGCGAGCGGTGGCGGGGTGCGGGGCGTGCGGCGGCGCTCCGACGTGCGCGCGACAGCGGGCCTCGGCAGGAGGTGGCAGGCGCGGGGCTAGCGGCGGCGCTCCGGCGTGCGCGGGCGGCTGGTTCCTGTGCGCGGTGGGCGGCGGCGTGGTCTGCGCGGTGGTGGCCCGTGGCGGCTCATGCGTGTGGGGGTCGGGCCTTCCCTTCTCCGACCTAGATCGGCCAGGTTTGGGGGCTCCGGCTGGGCTCCTCCCCCTCGGTAGCTTGGCGCATGGGTGCGTGCCCGGCAGCTCCGACGCTTGGAGCTCGCCGGGCGGCGCGGGATGGGCAGTGGTGTAGGGTGGCTGCTGTCCCGGCTGTGGATAGCTCCATGTCAGCTTGGCAGGTCGGCTGCGGCGGCGGCTGGCAGGTTCCGGCATCGGCTCGTCTGCACGTGGCTTGTGTCGGCCTCTAACCCTCTCCTTGTTGTCCGGTCGCTTATCTCGTCGATGGGTTGGCAGGCTCCCAGCTGCAGTCCATCACTCGTCTCGCGCCCTGTGCGGCAGGACCGAGCTCGTCTCGCGCACGGTGCCGCGGGACCAAGCTCGTCTCGTGCACGATGCAGCAGGACCGACCTTGTCTCGCTTACGGTGCCGCAGGAATGAGCTCGTCTCGCACCCGGTGCTGGGGGACGGGTCGATGGAGTCCAGCGGCGGCCGGCCTTTTGGGTCTCGGCACTGGGGCGACCCAGGGGTGTGAAAGGTCGGACCTTTCCACTCATCTCGTTGGTTGGGGTAGTGGCGGGTGTCAGGGGAGTTGGTGTCGAGGTCTTGGATGCCGGGGCGGCGGCCCTGGTGGTGGTAGCGCGGTGCTCTTGGGCAGGGGCCGTGGCTTGGTGCTGCCCGGTGGCCATGGTCGTGTGGGCGGCGTGGTGGCCGGGGTGTGGCGTCCTGTGGCGGTGAGTGTTGACCGGGGTGAAAACCTGTTCTATCTTCGGACGGACCGGCGGCGGCGAAGCCCGTTCCCTTCTTGAAGGCGTCGCCGCGGCTCTCACTGCCCGTCGTGCGGCTCCAGGGGAAACTCTGATCCTCGGATCGGACGGTGGCGGCTTACCGGCGTCGTATCCTTCATGAAGGCACCGTCTTGGAGGCCACGGTTCGTCGTATGCGGCTTCATCTCTTCGCGATGGTAGTGCTCGGGGTGGTGTTGCTGCGCTCAGCGCCTATGTATCCTGCCTTGGGTGTGTGCGTGTGTTGTGGTGGCGTGCGTTTGTACCGGATGATGTTGATCTTTGCTTTATATATAAAGCTGGGCGGAAGCCTTTTTCGGCAATTCACGGGCTCTTGGTAAAGCATTATCACCGTCATCGAGCCTTTATGCAGTGCCGGATGTGCCTCGTGGCACCATTTTGCCGTGGGATCACTATTTGTCTATCGGCAAAAAGAGTATTTGCCGAGTTTCGTCCTTTTGCCGAGTGTGTTTTGCACATGGTATGTGTAAATGTCTGTGTTTGCCGAGTAGCATCTGTTAGCCCACCGCAGTAGCAGTAGTTGAATAATATTCACATTTTTTTTTTTTAGTTTGGAGGGGACAATTATATTTTGGTCTCTGTGAGTGCCTAGCAGCTATAAATACATGCAAAGCGGCCGATCGATGGATAACACCAGTATCAGCATCAGCATGGGCATGGAGAAGAAGAGCATGGTCATCATCGGCGCCGGCGTGAGTGGGCTGGCGGCATGCAAGCACCTGCTGGAGCGCGGGTGCCGGCCGGTGGTATTCGAGGCGGACACCGTTGTCGGCGGCGTGTGGGCGCACACCCCGGACTGCACCAGGCTCCAGACCTCGCGGACCATGTACCAGTACTCGGACTTCCCGTGGCCGGATTCCGTCACGGAGGAGTTCCCGAACAACCGCCAGGTCGCCGACTACCTCAACGCCTACGCTCGCCGCTTTGGGGTGCTCGAATGCATTCGATTCGGGCACCGCGTGGCCGGGATGGAGTACGTCGGCGTCGCCGAGGAGGAGGTGGCGGCATGGGACGAGTGGGCTGGCTGCGGTGACGCATTCGGCTCCGGCAACGGCAAGTGGCGCCTCACTGTGGCCGACGCCCAGGGTCTGGTGCAGGTAAAGAACTAGCACTACTAGATATTCCACCCCAACACAACAACACATGTTATCTAGTACTCCTAGTTATTTTCCGCACACGTGATTGTTCGTAAACTTTGATTTCCTTTCTCTAGGTACACATGGCAGACTTTGTGATTCTTTGTATTGGAAGGTTCAGCAATGTTCCCAACATACCTAAATTACCACCTGGAAAAGGCCCAGATGCATTTGATGGAAAAGTGATCCACTCCTTGGATTATTCCAAAATGGGTAGTCAGAAGCTAAAGAGATGGTCAAGGGCAAGCGTGTTACTGTTATTGGCTATGGACATTCGGCCCTTGACATTGCTAATGAATGTGCAAGTTTGAATGGTACAAAAAAGCAATGCTTCATTTTAAACATAACTCTATTTCGCTCACACAAAGGATAATCTATCAGATTTAGAGTATCTTGAACCTAAGCATTATTATATATATTTTTATAAATCATTCCAGTGTCTATAATGCTTATATTGTATTCATTTTAGAATTTACTGCATAAAAAGTGAAACCTCATTAATATAATATTTGTATGCCCTTTTCTTTTCTTTAGGTACTGAGAGACCATGCACAATGGTTGTGCGTACCAAGCAATGGGTCTTACCGGACTTCTATGCTTGGGGTATCGACATATCAAATTTCTATCTAACCCGGTTCGGTGAACTCCTTATTCATAAACCCGGCGAAGGCCTCTTCCTTAGCTTGTTAGCTACCACCTTGACTCCATTGGTACTGCAACATTTTGCCTTTCGTTATACAAGTCATAACCTTAATATAATCAAATTGTAAATCTTTCTATTTTAGACTAACACCTAACAAGTGTATCCTCGTTTTGTGTATGAGTAGAAGTTGATGCTTTCGAAGTTCGCTGAGAGCTACAACTCCATTACAATGAAGAAGCATGGCATGGTTCCCGACCATAGTTTTTTTGAGGGGATAGTAGGAGGTTGGGTTGAACGTGCACCCAAGGATCATTACAAGAATCTAGAGGAAGGCAGCATCTTGGTTAAGAAGTCAAAGACCTTCAGCTTTTGCAAAGAAGGTGTGCTGGTTGAAGGTGAATCTACGTTGGTAAAGAGTGACATAGTTATCTTCGGAACAGGATTCAATGGCGATCAAAATATCAAGAGCATGTTCACATCAAAATACTTCCAGCGTATTTTGATTGGCTCAATATCCATGGATGTATCACTCTACAGGTCATCACCGATTTACATAATTTTATTTACATCAACTATGTATGATAAGTTTCTAATTTATTTGGTATACATTTTGTCACAGGGATTGTGTACATCCCAAGATTCCACAACTCGCAGTCATCGGATATTCCGAGACCTATGCAAATCTCCACACTTCAGAACTACGGGCCAAGTGGCTAGCACATTTTATGGATGGTGGATTTAGGTTACCAAGTGTGCAGGCAATGCATAGGGATGCACTAGAATGGGAGAAGTTCTTGAAGCGGTACTCTCATGGTGAATTCCGTGCAAACTCCATTGGACTTCTTAATAACTGGTACAAAGATAACCTATGTCGGGACATGGGATGCAATCCAAGAAGGAACAATGGACTTTTTGCTGAATTATTTGAGGTCTCTGGTCCCAGTGATTATACTGATCTTTACCCTAAGTAAGGGTAGATCTTAAGTCACGATTCTCTTGTATGGGTCTTAATTACAAGTATATGTTTGTTCCAATCTGTATCTGCTTCTCGCATACTATATTATATTATTTATTACAATCAAATAAAAATTGTTGTTATTAACTGTTCCCTGTTTGAAATGTCTTTATTGATATTGGTATATAAACCAGAAACTTCGTACAATAGCAGTAACAACCAACATCTAAAAAGTTCCCTTCATGACAACTCACATCATCAAAAGCAATTATTGGTGAGTACCTTTAGGTGGAGGATGTTGACAACGACATGACCGACATGTCATAAAATTGTTTTTTGAAATTCAACATGACATAATTAAAATATTGTCGATAATAAACATCATTAAAAAGTATATGACTAAGATGGAAAATCCTACTACTCGAGCCTTAGGAACAATCAAAATGCATAGCTGGAAGAGCATCATGTTGATGGAAACGAAGAGAAGATGTCCCATGCGGCAAAGATGGTGGTCACATCGGCCTCTGAAACGAAGAGTGGTGGACACATCCGTTCAATGGACGAAAGAAACAATACTCAATTACCTATCACAATATTGGACTCGTCTCTAATAATTAATTAATGGCAGGAACATGTCAGTATTCAAGTGTTCTGCCCACCGGTCAGTGGAGGGATTTATGGCCCGTATATATTCAAGTTTTCACATTCGAAAAGGTTTGGTTATTATATATCTATACCAGTGTAAAAAAGACGGAAAGGGACGGATCCATGTACTTTTGGAAATTAATATGCAACATGGTATATAGCAGTACCAAGTCGTCTGAAATTTTGCAGTATCACATAAGCAACATGCAATTTCTATCCTACCTAATACGATGTGCAATTAGTATTGTACCAAATATCAACGTGCATTGCACGTAAGAATTTTCTAGTTGACAAAGTGATAACTATCTTTTTTCTTCACATCCTATTTTCTTTTTGTTGTAATTTGTTTGGTAGGGAAATGAGGAAAGCCAAGAAAACTTTCTTTGTGTGATACTCTTCCAAGAGAAGATCTACAATGAATTTGTGCACTTGTAGGTGTGACAATGTATTCCATCCCCTACACCATCGTTCTCATTCCATCTCCCTCTAAGGCAGGTCTAAAGTTTGGAGTCCTCTGGAATTTTGCCAACTCTTCTTCGCGGCATAAACAAAAGGGTGTAGAAGCAGTGATCTCTCTAAGCCATTGCCCTCGTGGAAATGAGAATATAGTTTATGTTCTACATAGCGCAATTTCTTGACCGTCTGCTGCATTGCACCTGCCCGTAAAATTGTCGGGCACAACACTACATAGATAACATGTGTCAAGTATGAAACTACACAAATCTACTAATTAAAAATACAGTGTAAGTCTTGTGAGGGAACTTAATTACACAAGATTTCAGCGTCCTACGAAATTTTGAAGCAAAACACTACAATGTTTTAAATATATGTTAATAAGCTTAAGATAACCTAAATAAGCTTTTCATGGACAAGCTAAATGCTTCCATAATGTGAATGGATCTTTAGTAATAGTTAGGTGCTTTGAATTATACATGTTCATCAAACTATCATGGTAAACACCAGTCTCCGTTCGGGTTTCTCTTTCCCTCCCCTACAACTTAGCAGCTAGGGAAAACTCTCCTCTCCAGGCTTCACTGGCGAGCCCATCGATTACCCTCCCATCTGCCTACCACTCTGGCGGCTATCGGTGAGGTGGGGCATCCTGGTGCCCCCCGGTCCGGTTAGTATTTTAGGTTGGGTGTTTCTAGTCCTCGCAGATGCGACGCTCGGGTGAATGGCGGTGCTTCTGTTGGAAATATTGCCTAGAGGCAATAATAATTTAGTTATTATCATATTTCCTTGTTCGTGATAATCGTTTATTATCCATGCTATAATTGTATTGATTAGAAACTCAAATACATGTGTGGGTACATAGACAACACTTTGTCCCAGTATGCCTCAAGTTAACTAGCTCGTTGATCAAAGATGGTCAAGGTTTCCTGGCCATAGACATGAGATGTCATTTGATAACGGGATCACATCATTAGGACAATGATGTGATGGACAAGACCCAAACTATAAACATAGCATATGAACGTGTCAGTTTATTGCTATAGTTTTCTGCATGTCAAGTATCTGTTCCTATGACCATGAGATCATGCAACTCACTGACACCGGAGGAATACCTTGTGTGTATCAAACGTCACAACGTAACTGGGTGACTATAAAGATGCTCTACAGGTATCTCCGAGGGTGTCTGTTAAGTGGGCATGGATCAAGACTGGGATTTGTTACTCCGTGTGACGGAGAGGTATCTCAGGGCCCACTCGGTAATACAACATCACAATAAGCCTTGCAAGCAATGTGACTAAGTGTTAGCCACGGGATCTTGTATTACAGAACGAGTAAAGAGACTTGCCAGTAACGAGATTGAATTAGGTATAGAGATACCGACGATCGAATCTCGGGCAAGTAACATACCGAAGAACAAAGGGAATATCGTACGGGATTAACTGAATCCTTGACATAGAGGTTGAACCGATAAAGATCTTCGTAGAATATGTAGGAACCAATATGGGCATCCAGGTCCCGCTATTGGTTATTGACCATAGAGGTGTCTTGGTCATGTCTACATAGTTCTCGAACCCGCAGGGTCTGCACACTTAAGGTTCGGTGATGTTTCGGTATAGTAGAGTTATGTATGGTGGTGACCGAAGGTTGTTCGGAGTCCCGGATGAAATCCTGGACGTCACGAGGAGCTCCGGAATGGTCCGGAGGTAAAGATTGATATATAGGAAGTCCTGTTTTGGTCACCGGAAAAGTTTTGGGTATTTCGGTAGTGTACCGGGAGTGCCGGGAGGGGTACCGGGGACCATCTCGAGGGGTGTCTCGACCCAAAGGACCTCATGGGCTGTGGGAGGAGTCAAACCAGCCCCTAGTGGGCTGGCCTAAGCCCCCCACTAAGGCCCATGTGGCTTTGGGTGGAAAAAATCCAAAGGAGGAAAGGTGGAAAGGGTTTCCAAGTGGAGAGGAGGAATCCTACTCCTAATAGGATTGGAGTAGGACTCCTCCACCTCCAATTTCGGCCAAACCTTGAGGGTTTGAGGCTGCCTCCTCCCCTCCCTCCCTCCTATATATACAAGAGGATTTAGAGGGAAGAGCTAACCCCTATGGCCACGTGCTCCCTCTACTTCATCTAGATCGGTTTGTCCTCTAGTCTAGTTTCAGCGGTGCTTAGGCGAAGCCCTGCCGGAATTGTTCCACCACCATCGCCGCCGCGCCATGGCGCCGCCGGAGAACACTTCTACCTCTCCGCTCCCTCTTGCTGGATCAAGAAGGCGGAGATCGTCATCGAGCTGTACGTGTGCTGAACGCGGAGGTGCCGTCCGTTCAGCGCTAGATCGGAAGGACCGTGATCAGGATCGCGAGACGATTCGTGATTTGATCGCGGGACGGATCGTGATGGGATTGCGGGACGGATCGAGATTGGATCGCGAGATGGATCGTGATGGGATCTCGGGACGCTCGGCGATTTGGATCGCGAAGACGTTCGACTACATCAACCGCGTTTCTTAACGCTTCCCGCTTAGCGATCTACAAGGGTATGTAGATCCACTCTCCGCCTTGTAGATGCTCATCACCATGGATAGATCTTGCATGTGCGTAGGAATTTTTTTGTTTCCCATGCAACGTTCCCCAACAGTGGCATCTGAGCTAGGTCTATGTGTAGATGAGATCTCGAGTAGAACACAAAGGAGTTTGTGGGCGTTGATATTCGGATTGCTTCCTCCCTTAGTCTTTTCTTGTTTCGGCGGTATTGTGGGATGAAGCGGCCAAGACCAACATTACTCGTACGCTTACGAGAGACCGGTTCCATCAACTGACATGTAACTTCGTTGCATAAAGATGGCTGGCGGGTGTCTGTTTCTCCCACTTTAGTCGGATCGGATTTGACAAAGGCAGTCCTTGAGAAGGTTGGATAGCAATTTTTGTATCACCGTTGTGGTTTTTGCGTAGGTAAGAATTGTTCTTGCTAGATACCCGTAGCAGCCACGTAAAACTTGCAACAACAATTAGAGGACGTCTAACTTGTTTTTGCAGGGTATGTTGTGATGTGATATGGCCAATTACATGATGAGATATATGTGATGTATGAGATGATCATGCATTGTATAGAATATCAAGAGTTGCATGTCGATGAGTACGGCAACCGGCAGGAGCCATTGGGTTGTCTTTAATTATTTTCGCCATTTTTGCTTTAGTTTATCGCTATGAGTTAGCAATAGTCGTGGAAGCAACAGTCGGCGCGACAACCTCATGGCGACACATTGATGGAGATCAAGATGATGGAGATCATGGTGTTATGCCGGTGACGATGGAGATCATGCCGGTGCTTTGAAGATGGAGATCAAAAGCACAAGTTCATGGCCATATCATGTCACTTATGATTTGCATGTGATGTTAATCCTTTTATGCATCTTATTTTTCTTGGGACGACGGTAGCATTATAAGGTGATCCCTCACTAAAATTTCAAGATAAAATTGTGTTCTCCCCGAGTGTGCACCGTTGCGAAAGTTCATCCTTTTGAGACACCACGTGATGATCGGGTGTCATGGACTCTACGTTCACATACAACGGGTGCAAGCCAGTGTTGCACTTGCGGAACACTCGGGTTAAACTTGACGAGCCTAGCATGTACAGACATGGCCTCGGAACACAAGAGACCGAAAGGTCGAACATGAGTCATATAGTAGATATGATCAACATGAAGATGTTCACCGTTGAAACCACCTCAACTCACGTGATGATCGGACTTGTGTTGGTGGATTTGGATCATGTGTCACTCGAATGACCGGAGGGATGTCAATTTGAGTGGGAGTTTTTAAGTAATATGATTAACTAAACTCATTATCATGAACATAGTCAAAATGTCTTTGCAAATTATGTTGTAGATTACTAGCTCACGCTGTAGCTCCCTTGAATTTTTATATGTTCCTAGAGGAATAGAGTTGAAAGATGATGGTAGCAATAATGCGGACTGGGTCCGTGATCTGAGGATCGTCCTCATTGCTGCACAAAAGGCTTATGTCCTTAATGCACCGCTCGGTGCGCCACCCCCTCAAGCGTCGTCTGTAGATGTTGTGAACATCTGACATGCACGTTCTGATGACTACTTGATAGTTCAGTGCGTCATGCATTACGGCTTAGAATTGAGGCTCCAAAACGTTTTGAACGTCACGGAACATATGAGATGTTCTAAGAGCTGAAATTGGGATCTCAGGCTCATGCCCATGTTGAGAGGTATGAGACCTCGAACAAGATTCTTTGCCTGCAAGATCAAGGAGAATAGCTCAATCGGTGAGCATGTGCTCAGATTGTCTGGGTGCTACAATCTCTTGAATCGAGTGGGAGTTGATCTTCCAGATAAGATAGTGATTGATATAGTTCTCCAAGTCACTGTCACTAAGCTACTAGAGCCTCGTGATGAACTATAAAATGCCAGGGATAGAAATAATGATCCCTGAGCTATTCGCGATGTTTGACACCGCGAAGGTAGAAATCAAGAAGGAGCATCAAGTGTTGATGGTTAGTGAAACCACTAGTTTCGAGAAGGGCAAGGGCTAGGAGGGAAACTTCATGGATGGCAAGTCAGTTGCTGCTCCAGTGAAGAAACCCAAGGTTGAACCCAAACTCGAGACTAAGTGCTTCTATTATGAGGAGAACGGTCGCTGAAGCGGAACAACCCTAGATACTTGGTAGATAAGAAGGCTGGCAACGTCGATAGAAGTATATTTGATATACGTGTTATTGATGTGTACCTTACTAGTACTCCTAGTAGCACCTGGGTATTGGATACCGGTTCGGTTGCTAAATGTTAGTAACTCGAAAAAAAAGCTACGGAATAAACAGAGGCTAGCTAAGGGTGAGGTGACGATGAGTGTTGGAAGTGTTTCCAAGGTTGATGCGATCACCATCGCACACTCTCTCTACCTTTGGGATTAGTGATGAACCTAAATACATGTTATTTGGTGTTTGCGTTGAGCATGAACGTGATTAGATCATGTTTATTGCAATACGGTTATTCATTCAAGTTAGAGAATAATGGTTATTCTGTTTACATGAATAATACCTTCAATGGTCATGCACCCAACGAGAATGGTTTATTGAATCTTGATCTTAGTGATACACATGTTCATAATATTGATGCCAAAAGATACAAAGTTAATAATGATAGTATCACATACTTGTGGCACTGCCGCTAAATGTCATATTGGTGTAAAACGCATGAAGAAACTCCATGCTGATGGATCTTTGGACTCATTTGATTTCGAATCGGTTGAGACATGCGGACCATGCCTCATGGGCAAGATGACTAAGACCCCGTTTTCCGGTATGATGGAGCGGGCAAGTGACTTATTGGAAATGATACATGTTGATGTATTCGGTCCAATAAGTGTTGTAGCGTGCGGTGGATATCATTATTTTCCTACCTTCACTGATGATTTGAGTAGATATGGGGATATTTACTTAATGAAACACAAGTCTGAAACATTTGAAAAGTTCAAACAAATTCAGAGTGAAGTTTGAGATCATCGTGACAAGAAGATAAAATATCTACGATATGATCGTAGAGGTAAAATATCTGAGTTACGAGTTTGGTATACAACTTAAGACAATGTGGAAGTTGTTTCACAACTCACGCCACCTGGAACACCATAGTGTGATGGTGTGTCCGAACATCGTAGTCGTGCTCTATTGGATATGGTGCGTACTATGATGTCTCTTATCGATTTGCCACTATCGTTTTGGGGTTATGCATTAGAGACAACTACATTCACTTTAAAACGGGGTACCATCTAAGTCCGTTGAGATGACACCGTATGAATTTTGGTTTGGCAGAAACCTAAGCTGTCATTTCTTAATGTTTGGGGATGCGACGCTTATGTGGAAAAGGTTTTCAACCTGATGAGCTCGAACCCAAAGCGGACAAATGTATCTTCATAGAATACCCTAACGTAACAGTTGGGTAACCTTCTATCTCAGATCCAAGCACAAAGTGTTTGTTGCTAAAACGGGTCCTTTCTCGAGAAAGAGTTTCTCTCGAAAGAATTGAGTGGGAGGAAGATAGAACTTGATGAGGTTGTTGAACCTTTGTTTCAACCAGAGAGTAGCGCAGCGCAGAAAGTTGTTTCTGTGGAGCCTACATTAGTTGAAGAGGAAGTTAATGATGATGATCATAAAGCTTCGGATCAAGTTACTATCAAACCTCGTAGGTCGACAAGGACGCGTACTGCTCCTGAGTGGTACGGCAACCCTGTCTTATAGGTCAGGTTGTTGGACAACGATGAACCTACGAGCTATGGAGAAGCGATGATGGGCCCGGATTCCGAGAAATGGTTAGAGGCCATGCAATCTGAGATGGGATCCATGTAAGAAAACAAAGTATGGGCTTTGGAAGTATTACCTGAAGGGTGAAAGGCCATTCAGAACAAATGGATCTTTAAAAGGAAGACGAACGCGGACGGTAATGTCACCGTCTATAAAGCTCGACTTGTGGCAAAGGGTTTTTCACAAGTTCAAGGAGTTGACTACGATGAGACTTTCTCACCCGTAGCGATGCTAAAGTCTGTTGCAATTATGTTAGTAGTTGCTGCATTTTTCGATTATGAAATCTGGCAGATGGATGTCAAGACATCATTTCCTTAACGGTATCCGTGAGGAAAGGTTGTATGTGATACAACCGGAAGGTTTTGTCAGTTCTAAGGATGCTAAAATATATGCAAGCTCCAGCGATCCTTCTATGGACTGGAGCAAGCATCTCAGAGTTGGAATATACGCTTTGATGAGGTGATCAAAGTTTGTGAGTCTATACAAATTTTATGAGAAACTTGTATTTACAATAAAGTGAGTGGGAGCACTATAGAATTTCTGATAAGTATATGTGGATGACATATTGTTGATCGGAAATGATGTAGAATTTCTGGAAAGCATAAAGGGTTGTTTGAAAAGGAGTTTTTCAAAGGAAAACCTGGAATGAAGCTACTTAAATGCTGGGCGTCAGGATCTATAAAGATAGATCAAGACGTTTGGTAAAACTTTCAATGAGTACATACCTTGGCAAGATTTTGAAAGAGTTCAAAATGGATCAGTCAAAGAAAGAGTTCTTGCCGGATTTGTAAGGTGTGGAGTTGAGTGAGACTCAAAGCTCGACCACGACAGAAGAAAGAGAAAGGAGGAAGGTTGTCCCCTATGCCTTATCCATAGGCTCTGTATAGTATGCCATGCTGTGTACCGCACCTAGTGTGTGCCTTGCCATGAGTCTGTCAAGGGGTACAAGAGTGGTCCAGGAGTGGATCACTGGACAGCGGTCAAGATTATCCTTAGTAACTAGAGGACTAAGGAAATATTTCTCGATTATGGAGGTGATAAAGAGTTCATCGTAAAGGGTTACGTCGATGCAAGCTTTGACACCTATCCGGACGACTCTGAGTAGCAGTCAGGATACATATAGTGAAGCAACCATTTGGAATAGCTCCAAGTGGAGCGTGGTAGCATCTGCAGTATGACATATAGATTTGCAAAGAACACACGGATCTGAATTTTGCAGACCATTGACTAAAGACCTCTCTCACAAGCAAAGCATGATCGAACCCCAGAACTCATTGGGTGTTAGATTCATAACAATGTAAATCACATGGTGATGTGAACTAGATTATTGACTCTAGTGCAAGTCGGAGACTGTTGGAAATATGCCCTAGAGGCAATAATAATTTAGTTATTATCATATTTCCTTGTTCGTGATAATCGTTTCTTATCCATGCTATAATTGTATTGATTGGAAACTCAAATACATGTGTGGGTACATAGACAACACTGTGTCCCTAGTATGCCTCTAGTTAACTAGCTCGTTGATCAAAGATGGTCAAGGTTTCCTGGCCATAGACATGAGATGTCATTTGATAACGGGATCACATCATTAGGAGAATGATGTGATGGACAAGACCCAAACTATAAACATAGCATATGATCGTGTCAGTTTATTGCTATAGTTTTCTGCATGTCAAGTATCTGTTCCTATGACCATGAGATCATGCAACTCACTGACACCGGAGGAATACCTTGTGTGTATCAAACGTCACAACGTAACTAGGTGACTATAAAGATGCTCTATAGGTATCTCCGAGGGTGTCTGTTAAGTGGGCATGGATCAAGACTGGGATTTGTTACTCCGTGTAACGGAGAGGTATCTCAGGGCCCACTCGGTAATACAACATCACAATAAGCCTTGCAAGCAATGTGACTAAGTGTTAGCCACGGGATCTTGTATTACAGAACGAGTAAAGCGACTTGCCGGTAACGGGATTGAACTAGGTATAGAGATACCGATGATCGAATCTCGGGCAAGTAACATACCGAAGAACAAAGGGAACAACGTATGGGATTAACTGAATCCTTGACATAGAGGTTCAACCAATAAAGATCTTCGTAGAATATGTAGGAACCAATATGGGCATCCAGGTCCCGCTATTGGTTATTGACCGTAGAGGTGTCTTGGTCATGTCTACATAGTTCTCGAACCCGCAGGGTCTGCACACTTAAGGTTCGGTGACGTTTCGGTATAGTAGAGTTATGTATGGTGGTGACCGAAGGTTGTTCGGAGTCCCGGATGAGATCCTGGACGTCACGAGGATCTCCGGAATGGTCCGAAGGTAAAGATTGATATATAGGAAGTCATGTTTTGGTCACCGGAAAAGTTTCGGGTATTTCGGTAGTGTACCGGGAGTGCCGGGAGGGGTACCGGGGACCATCGGGAGGGGTGTCTCGACCCAAAGGACCTCATGGGCTGTGGGAAGAGTCAAACCAGCCCCTAGTGGGCTGGCCTAACCCCACTAGGAGGAAAGGTGGAAAGGGTTTCCAAGTGGAGAGGAGGAATACTACTCCTAATAGGATTGGAGTAGGACTCCTCCACCTCCAATTTCGGCCAAACCTTGAGGGTTTGAGGCTGCCTCCTCCCCTCCCTGCCTCCTATATATACTAGAGGATTTAGAGGGAAGAGCTAACCCTAATGGCCACGTGCTCCCTCTACTTCATCTAGATCGGTTTCTCCTCTAGTCTAGTTTCAGCGGTGCTTAGGCGAAGCCCTGCCGGAATTGTTCCACCACCATCGCCGCCACGCCGTCGCGCCGCCGGAGAACTCTTCTACCTCTCCGCTCCCTCTTGCTGGATCAAGAAGGCGGAGATCGTCATCGACCTGTACGTGTGCTGAACGTGGAGGTGCCGTCCGTTCGGCGCTAGATCGGAAGGATCGTGATCAGGATCGCGAGACAATTCGTGATTTGATTGCGGGACGGATCGTGATGGGATCGCGGGACGGATCGAGATTGGATCGCGAGATGGATCGTGATGGGATCACGGGACGCTCGGCGATCTGGATCGCGAAGACATTCGACTACATCAACCGCGTTTCTTAACGCTTCCCGCTTAGCGATCTACAAGGGTATGTAGATCCACTCTCCCCCTCGTAGATGCTCATCACCATGGATAGATCTTGCGTGTTCGTAGGAAAAGTTTTGTTTCCCATGCAACGTTCCCCAACAGCTTCTACTTCGAGTTGTCTTCCAGGCTCTAATCCTCTTCAAGTTCATCCATCTGGATGTATTCGACAGATTTCTAGCGTAGATTCTTGCCATCTCCATGGGGTAGTTGTTGGAAATATGCCCTAGAGGCAATAATAAATTAGTTATTATTATATTTCCTTGTTCATGATAATCGTTTATTATCCATGCTATAATTGTATTGATTGGAAACTCAAATACATGTGTGGGTACATAGACAACACTGTGTCCCTAGTAAGCCTCTAGTTGACTAGCTCGTTGATCAAAGATGGTTAAGGTTTCCTAGCCATTGACATGAGATGTCATTTGATAACGGGATCACATCATTAGTAGAATGATGTGATGGACAAGACCCAAACTACGAACGTAGCATATGATCGTATCAGTTTATTGCTATTGTTTTCTGCATGTCAAGTATCTGTTCCTATGACCATGAGATCATGCAACTCACTAACACCAGAGGAATACCTTTTGTGTATCAAACGTCGCAACGTAACTGGGTGACTATAAAGGTGCTCTACAGGTATCTCCGAGGGTGTCTGTTGGGTTGGCATGGATCAAGACTGGGATTTGTTACTCCGTATGACGGAGAGGTATCTCAGGGCCCACTCGGTAATACAACATCACAATGAGCCTTGCAAGCAATGTGACTAAAGTGTTAGCCACGAGATCTTGTATTACGGAACGAGTAAAGAGACTTGCCGGTAACGAGATTGAACTAGGTATAGAGATACCGACGGTCGAATCTCGGGCAAGTAACATACCGAAGAACAAAAGGAACAGCATACGGGATTAACTGAATCCTTGACATAGAGGTTCAAACGATAAAGATCTTCGTAGAATATGTAGGAGCCAATATGGGCATCCAGGTCCCGCTATTGGTTATTGACCGTAGAGGTGTCTCGGTCATGTCTACATAGTTCTCGAACCCGCAGGGTCTACACACTTAACGTTTGGTGACGATTAGTATAGTTGAGTTATTTTGTTGGTGACCGAAAGTTGTTCGGAGTCCCGGATAAGATCCCGGACATGACGAGGATCTCCGGAATAGTCCGGAGGTAAAAATTGATATATGTGATAATAGTGTTTTTGGTTTCCGGAAGTGTTCAGGGGTTCCGGATGTTTACCGAAGTGTTCGGGTGCAGCAACACTTTATATGGGCCAAAGGGATAAAGCCCACGAGGTATTGGAAAATGCAAAAGGAAGTTTTGCTACTGCCTTAAGTTGGTAAGGCAGTACTACCGCTACTGTAGCAGCGGTACTACCGCTTAAGCTGGTTAAGCGGTACTACCGCTACTGTGTCAGCGGTACTACCGCTTAAGCTGGTCAAGCGGTACTACCGCTTATCGTCAGCGGTACTACCGCTTAAGCTGGTCAAGCGGTACTACCGCTTATCGTAAGCGGTACTACCGCTTGTGCGCGGTACTGCAGGGATCCGAGTTGGACTCTTTCCCTGCGGGCCAAACCGACCTTGTGCGGGCAAAACCGACCTGGAGGAGGCTTTTACTCCAAGTTTAGACCCCAAGGCTCAACATATAAATAGAGGGGCAGGGCTAGCACACGGGAGACATTAGATTGCCCCAAGCCGTGTGCCGGCAACCTCTAGTTCCTCCTACGTCATAACTTCAGTAGTGCTTAGGCGAAGCCCTGCTGAAATAGTTCTTCATCAACACCACCACGCCGTCGTGCTGCTGGAACTCTTCTTCTTCTCTGCTCCCTCTTGCTGGATCAAGAAGGCGGAGATCGTCATCAAGCCGTACGTGTGTTGAACGCGGAGGTGCCGTCCGTTCTGCGCTGGATCGTGCTTGGATCGAGGGACGACTTGCGATTTGGATCGCGGAGACGTTCGACTACATCAACCGCGTTTCTTAACGCTTCCGCTTAGCGATCTACAAGGGTATGTAGATCCACTCTCCCTCTCGTAGATGCTCATCACCATGGATAGATCTTGTGTGTGCGTAGGAAATTTTTTGTTTCCCATGCAACGTTCCCCAACAGTGGCATCATGAGCTAGGTCTATGCGTAGATGAGATCTCGAGTAGAACACAAACGAGTTGTGGGCGTGGGTGTATACATATTGCTTGCCGTTACTAGTTGATATTTGATTCGGCGGTACTGTGAGATGAAAGCGGCCCGGACCGACATTACGCGTACGCTTACGCGAGACAGGTTCCTTCAACTAACATGTAACTTCGTTGCATAAAGATGGCTAGCGGGTGTCTGTCTCTCTCACTTTAGTTGAATCGATTTCAATGAAGAGGGTTCTTTTAGAAGATCAAAAAGCAATCACTACACCACGTTGTGGTTTTGCGTAGGTAAGAACGGTTCTTGCAAACCCGTAGCAGCCACGTAAAATTTGCAACAACAATTAGAGGACGTCTAACTTGTTTTTGCAGGGTATGTTGTGATGTGATATGGCCAATTACATGATGAGATATATGTGATGTATGAGATGATCATGTGTTGTATAGAATATCACGACTTGCATGTCGATGAGTACGGCAACTGGCAGGAGCCATAGAGTTGTCTTTAATTATTGTATGACCTGCGTGTCAATCATTAAGCGCTATGTAATGCTTTACTTTATCGCTAAACGTTAGCAATAGTCGTGGGAGCAACAGTCGGCGCGACAACCTCATGGCGACACGTTGATAGAGATCAAGATGATGGAGATCATGGTGTCATGCCGGTGACGATGGAAATCATGCCGGTGCTTTGGAGATGGAGATCAAAAGCACAAGTTCATGGCCATATCATGTCACTTATGATTTGCATGTGATGTTAATCCTTTTATGCATCTTATTTTGCTTAGGACGACGGTAGCATTATAAGGTGATCCCTCACTTAAATTTCAAGATAAATTGTGTTCTCCCCGAGTGTGCACCGTTGCGAAAGTTCGTCGTTTCGAGACACGCCGTGATGATCGGGTGTGATAGACTCCACGTTCACATACAACGGGTGCAAGCCATGTTGCACACGCGGAACACTCGGGTTAAACTTGACGAGCCTAGCATGTACAGACATGGCCTCGGAACACAAGAGACCGAAAGGTCGAACATGAGTCATATAGTAGATATGATCAACATGAAGATGTTCACCATTGAAACCACCTCGACTCACGTGATGATCGGACTTGAGTTGGTGGATTTGGATCATGTTACACTCGAATGACCGGAGGGATGTCAATTTGAGTGGGAGTTTTTAAGTAATATGATTAATTAAACTCATTATCTTGAACAATAGTCTAAGTTGTCTTTGCTATATTTATGTTGTAGATCATGGCTCGCGCAGTAGCACCCCTGAATTTTAATGCGTTCCTAGAGAAAGCTAAGTTGAAAGATGATGGAAGTAACTTTGTGGACTGGGCCCGTAATCTAAGGATTATCCTTACGGCTTCCCAGAAGGCTTATGTCCTTGATGCACCGCTTGGTGATCCACCCGCTCCAGTTGAGTCTCTAGACGTTGTGAACGCCTGGCAGGCTCGTTCTGATGATTACTCAATAGTTCAATGTGCAATGTTGTATGGCTTAGAACCGGGACTTCAAAGACGTTTTGAACGTCATGGAGCATATGAGATGTTCCAGGAGTTGAAGTTTATCATTCAGAAGAATGCCCGGATCGAGAGATATGAGATCTCCGATAAGTTCTATACTTGCAAGATGGAGGAGAACGGGTCTATCAGTGATCACGTGCTTAGAATGTCTGGGTACTCCACCCGTCTGGCTGAATTGGGGATGCCCCTTCCGCCAGAGGCTATCACTGACAGAGTTCTTCAATCATTGCCACCTAGCTACTAGAGCTTCGTGTTGAACTATAACATGCACGGGATGAACAAGTCAGTCGCCGAGCTGTTTGCGATGCTGAAAGCCGCTGAGTCTGAAATTCAGAAGGAGCATCAAGTGTTGATGGTCAATAAAACCACTAGTTTCAAGAAAAATGGCAAGGGTAAGAAGGGTAAATCTAAGAAGGGTGGCAAAGCAGTTGCTGCTCCTGTGAAGAAACCCAAGGCTGGACCCAAACCAGAAACTGAGTGCTTTCATTGCAAGGGAACTGGACACTGGAAGCGGAACTGCCCCAAGTATTTGGCTGACAAGAAGGCGGACAACAACAAACAAGGTATATATGATATACATGTTATTGATATGTTCCTTACCAACCCTCGTTGTAGTGCCTGGGTATTTGATACCGGTGCAGTTGCTCATATTTGCAACTCTAAACAGGAACTGCGGAATAGACGGAGGCTGGCGAAGGACGAAGTGACGATGCGCGTGGGAAATGGTTCCAAGGTTGATGTGATCGCCGTCGGCACGCTCGCTCTTCGATTACCATCGGGATTAGTGATGAACCTAAATAAGTGTTATTTGGTGCCTGCGTTAAGCATGAACATTATATCTGGATCTTGTTTATTGCGAGACGGTTACTCATTTAAATCAGAGAATAATGGTTGTTCTATTTATATGGGTAATATCTTTTATGGTCATGCACCCAATGTAAGCGGTTTATTCTTATTGAATCTCGATAGTAATGATACATATGTTCATAACATTGATGCCAAAAGATGTAGGATTGATAATGATAATACCACTTTATTGTGGCACTGCCGTTTAGGTCATATTGGCGTAAAACGCATGAGGAAGCTCCATGCTGATGGACTTTTGGAGTCACTTGATTTTGAATCACTTGACACATGTGAGCCATGCCTCTTGGGCAAGATGACTAAAACGCCGTTCTCTAGAACAATGGAACGGGCAAGTGACTTATTGGAAATCATACATACTGATGTGTGCGGTCCAATGAGCATTGAGGCGCGCGGTGGTTATCGTTACTTTCTCACCTTCACTGATGACTTAAGTAGATATGGGTATATTTACTTAATGAAACACAAGTCTGAAACGTTTGAAAAGTTCAAACAATTTCAGAGTGAAGTTGAGAATCATCGTAACAAGAAGATTAAATTCCTACGATCTGATCGAGGAGGAGAATATCTGAGTTATGAGTTTGGCAGTCACTTAAGACAATGTGGAATTGTTTCACAACTGACACCGCCTGGAACACCACAGCGTAATGGTGTGTCCGAACGTCGTAATCGAACTTTATTGGATATGTTGCGATCTATGATGTCTCTTGCCGATTTGCCACTATCGTTTTGGGGTTATGCATTAGAGACAGCTGCATTCACTTTAAATAGGGCACCATCGAAATCCGTTGAGACAACGCCATATGAACTTTGGTTTGGCAAGAAGCCAAAGTTGTCGTTTCTTAAAATTTGGGGATGTGATGCTTATGTCAAAAAGCTTCAGCCTGAAAAGCTGGAACCCAAAGCGGAGAAATGCGTCTTCATAGGATACCCAAAAGAGACAGTTGGGTATACCTTCTATCTCTGATCCGAAGGCAAAGTGTTTGTCGCTAAAAACGGAACATTTCTTGAGAAAGAGTTTCTCTCGAAAGAATTGAGTGGGAGGAAGATAGAACTTGATGAGGTTGTTGAACCTTTACTTCAACCTGAGAGTAGCGCAGTGCAGAAAGTTGTTTCTGTGGAGCCTACATTAGCTGAAGAGGAAGTTAATGATGATGATCATGAAGCTTTGGATCAAGTTACTATCGAACCTCGTAGGTCGACAAGGACGCGTACTGCTCCCGAGTGGTACGGCAACCCTGTCTTAGAGGTCATGTTGTTAGACAACGATGAACCTACGAGCTATGGAGAAGCGATGATGGGCCCGAATTCCGAGAAGTGGTTAGAGGCCATGAAATCCGAGATGGGATCCATGTATGAAAACAAAGTATGGACTTTGGAAGTATTACCTGAAGGGCGTAAGGCCATTCAGAACAAATGGATCTTTAAGAGGAAGACGGACGCGGACGGAAATTTCACCGTCTATAAAGCTCGACTTGTGGCAAAGGGTTTTTCACAAGTTCAAGGAGTTGACTACGATGAGACCTTCTCACCCGTAGCGATGCTTAAGTCCGTCAGAATCATGTTAGCAATAGCTGCTTTTTTCGATTATGAAATTTGGCAGATGGATGTCAAAACAGCATTCCTTAACGGTTTCCTTAAGGAAGAGTTGTATATGATGCAACCAGAAGGTTTTGTCGATCCAGAGAATGCTGACAAAGTTTGCAAACTCCAGCGATCCATTTATGGACTGGTGCAAGCATCTCGGAGTTGGAATCTTCGCTTTGATGAAGTGATCAAAGCGTTCGAGTTTATACAAGTTTACGGAGAAGCTTGTATTTACAAGAAAGTGAGTGGGAGCTCTATAGCGTTTCTAATATTATATGTGGATGGCATATTGCTGATTGGAAACAATATAGAAATGTTGGAAAGCGTGAAGGAATATTTGAACAAGAGTTTTTCAATGAAGGACCTAGGAGAAGCTGCTTTCATGTTAGGCATCAAGATCTATAGAGATAGATCAAGACGCTTAATAGGACTTTCACAAAGCGCATACCTTGATAAGATTTTGAAGAAGTTCAAAATGGATCAGTCCAAGAAGGGGTTCTTGCCGGTTTTGCAAGGTGTAAAGTTGAGTAAGACTCAATGCCCAGTGACTGCAGAAGATAGAGAAAAGATGAGTGTCATCCCCTATGCTTCAGCCATAGGCTCTATTATGTATGCAATGCTGTGCACAAGACCCGATGTCAGCCTTGCCATAAGTATGGTCGGAAGGTTTCAAAGTGATCCAGGAATGGAACACTGGACGGCGGTCAAGAATATCCTGAAGTACCTGAAAAGGACTAAGGACATGTTTCTCGTTTATGGAGGTGATCAAGAGCTCGTCGTAAAGGGTTACGTCGATGCAAGCTTTGACACTGATCCGGATGACTCTAAGTCTCAAACCGGATACGTATTTATTCTTAATGGGGGTGCGGTTAGCTGGTGCAGTTCCAAGCAAAGCGTCGTAGCTGATTCTACATGCGAAGCGGAGTACATCGCAGCCTCGGAGGCGGCGAAGGAAGGTGTCTGGATGAAGGAGTTCATGGCAGATCTTGGAGTAGTGCCTAGTGCGCTTAACCCAATGACTCTGTTTTGTGATAACACTGGTGCCATTGCTCTAGCCAAGGAACCAAGATTTCACAAGAGGACCAGACACATAAAGCGACGCTTCAATTCCATCCGCGATTACATCAAGGAGGACGACATAAATATTTGCAAAGTACACACGGATCTGAATGTTGCAGATCCGATGACTAAACCTCTTCCAAGGGCTAAACATGAACAACACCAGAACTGCATGGGTGTTCGATTCATTACAATGTAAATCACATAGTGATGTGAACTAGATTATTGACTCTAGTGCAAGTGGGAGACTGTTGGAAATATGCCCTAGAGGCAATAATAAATTAGTTATTATTATATTTCCTTGTTCATGATAATCGTTTATTATCCATGCTATAATTGTATTGATTGGAAACTCAAATACATGTGTGGGTACATAGACAACACTGTGTCCCTAGTAAGCCTCTAGTTGACTAGCTCGTTGATCAAAGGTGGTTAAGGTTTCCTAGCCATTGACATGAGATGTCATTTGATAACGGGATCACATCATTAGGAGAATGATGTGATGGACAAGACCCAAACTACGAACGTAGCATATGATCGTATCAGTTTATTACTATTGTTTTCTGCATGTCAAGTATCTGTTCCTATGACCATGAGATCATGCAACTCACTAACACCAGAGGAATACCTTGTGTGTATCAAACGTCGCAACGTAACTGGGTGACTATAAAGGTGCTCTACAGGTATCTCCGAGGGTGTCTGTTGGGTTGGCATGGATCAAGACTGGGATTTGTTACTCCGTATGACGGAGAGGTATCTCAGGGCCCACTCGGTAATACAACATCACAATGAGCCTTGCAAGCAATGTGACTAAAGTGTTAGCCACGAGATCTTGTATTACGGAACGAGTAAAGAGACTTGCCGGTAACGAGATTGAACTAGGTATAGAGATACCGACGATCGAATCTCGGGCAAGTAACATACCGAAGAACAAAAGGAACAGCATACGGGATTAACTGAATCCTTGACATAGAGGTTCAAACGATAAAGATCTTCGTAGAATATGTAGGAGCCAATATGGGCATCCAGGTCCCGCTGTTGGTTATTGACCGTAGAGGTGTCTCGGTCATGTCTACATAGTTCTCGAACCCGCAGGGTCTACACACTTAACGTTTGGTGACGATTAGTATAGTTGAGTTATTTTGTTGGTGACCGAAAGTTGTTCGGAGTCCCGGATAAGATCCCGGACATGACGAGGATCTCCGGAATAGTCCGGAGGTAAAAATTGATATATGTGATAATAGTGTTTTTGGTTACCGGAAGTGTTCAGGGGTTCCGGATGTTTACCGAAGTGTTCGGGTGCAGCAACACTTTATATGGGCCAAAGGGATAAAGCCCACGAGGTATTGGAAAATGCAAAAGGAAGTTTTGCTACTGCCTTAAGTTGGTAAGGCAGTACTACCGCTACTGTAGCAGCGGTACTACCGCTTAAGCTGGTTAAGCGGTACTACCGCTACTGTGTCAGTGGTACTACCGCTTAAGCTGGTCAAGCGGTACTACCGCTTATCGTCAGCGGTACTACCGCTTAAGCTGGTCAAGCGGTACTACCGCTTATCGTAAGCGGTACTACCGCTTGTGCGCGGTACTGCAGGGATCCGAGTTGGACTCTTTCCCTGCGGGCCAAACCGACCTTGTGCGGGCAAAACCGACCTGGAGGAGGCTTTTACTCCAAGTTTAGACCCCAAGGCTCAACATATAAATAGAGGGGCAGGGCTAGCACACGGGAGACATTAGATTGCCCCAAGCCGTGTGCCGGCAACCTCTAGTTCCTCCTACGTCATAACTTCAGTAGTGCTTAGGCGAAGCCCTGCTGAAATAGTTCTTCATCAACACCACCACGCCGTCGTGCTGCTGGAACTCTTCTTCTTCTCCGCTCCCTCTTGCTGGATCAAGAAGGCGGAGATCGTCATCAAGCCGTACGTGTGTTGAACGCAGAGGTGCCGTCCGTTCGGCGCTGGATCGTGCTTGGATCGAGGGACGACTTGCGATTTGGATCGCGGAGACGTTCGACTACATCAACCGCGTTTCTTAACGCTTCCGCTTAGCGATCTACAAGGGTATGTAGATCCACTCTCCCTCTCGTAGATGCTCATCACCATGGATAGATCTTGTGTGTGCGTAGGAAAATTTTTGTTTCCCATGCAACGTTCCCCAACAGTAGTGAGATTAGGGTTTCTCGTCATGTGGCGAGATTTAGTGTTAGATGATTTAGATCTATTCAAGGGTTCAACGACAACGAGTTTGTCTCCAGGGTGCTGATTCTTTGGGGGCAGGTGCATGAAGACTTCCCGACTGTCATCGACAAGGTCAAGCCGGATTCGATAGGGGGCGGTGATAATGGCACTTTGGCGGCTTGTCCTGGTGGCGATAGGGGTCATTTGGTGGTCTCAAAATCTTGATGTAGTTGTTGTTATGTTTGAGTTGCTTTATATTTCTGGTGAACTTGTATAATATATCTGAATCATTTTCGAGAAGGGAAATATTTGGTGCCGGACTATCGGCCTCGCGCTTGGCCGGTCGCCTCACCACGCATCATCCACACCGCTTTGCTAGCTGGCTAAGTCATCCATACGAGAAGAATACTTGAGCCTTATTTTCTTTCCTTTTCTCTTCTTCCCCGTTAAGAGTCCCAACTTTGTTTCTTTTCTCCCGTTCGTCGCTCGCGCCTCTCCTTGTTCCACTAGCTCTTGCGCCACCATTGTTCTTCACTCTCTCCCACTCCATACCCAAGGCTGGTGCTGATTCAGGTTGCTGAATTTTGGACAAGGGAGTTTGGAAGCAGCTACCGCGGTGACTACAGAAGGATGGTTGACGATTCTCACGCGTCCAACAATGGATTCAAGTAGCGCGTCGCAACAGAGTCATTAAAGGCAACCACCCGGGAAGACCACCAGTGCTTGAGAATGCGTGCCCACTTGCTGCAATTGTTGACGGGGACGATGACACGGGGTGCTAAAACCAGCATCACAGGATGCTGGAGCCAGCTACTGAATTTGTTGGAGATCCTCAATGGCAGACAAATTTTTACTACAACCGGCACCATTTTTTGCTGGAACAGGCAATGATATTTGTTCGGTTGGGGGGCACGGCACACCGAGGATTTTGCAGGAATCGGTGGTGATGTATGTTACAATCGGTGCTAAGAAATGCTACAACCTCCGGGTGGTGTTGGAGCGTGATACGTCTCCAACGTATCTATAATTTTTGCTTGTTCCATGCTGTTATATTATCATTATTGGATGTTTTGCAATCATTTTATAGCAACTTTATATCATTTTTTGGCACTAACCTATTGACATAGTGCCAAAGTGCCAGTTGCTATTTTTGGTTTTTTTTACTTCGCAGAATATCGGTACCAAACGGAGTCCAATCACGATGAAACTTTTTGGAGAATTGTTTTGGGCCAGAAGACATTTAGTGGGCCAAAGAAGTGCCAGAGGGGAGGGTCGAGGAGACCACAACCCACCAAGGCGCGCCAGGAGCCCAGGGCGCGCCCTGATGGGTTGTGCTCTCCTCGGGACCCCTCTCCACTTCCTCTGACGTCTATAAATTCCCAAATATTCCAGAAACCCTAGAGGAGTCAACGAAAAACACATCCAACCGCCGCAAGTTCGAGAGCCTCGAGATCCATTCTAACACCATCACGGAGGGGTTCATCATCCTCATGCCTCTCCGATGATGCGTGAGTAGTCCACCATAGACCTACGGGTCCGTAGGCAGAAGCTAGATGGCTTCCTCTCTCTCTTTTGATTCTCAATACAATGGTCTCTTGGAGATCTGTTTGATGTAAACTTTTGCGGTGTGTTTGTTGGAATCCGATGAATTTTGAGTTCATGATCAATTTCTATCCATGAATATTATTGGAGTCTTCTTTAATCTCTTATATGCATGATTACTTATAGCCTCATATTTCTTCTTTGAATCTTTGGTTTAGTTAGGCCAACTAGATCGATTTTTCTTGCCATGGGAAGAGGTGCATTGTGATGGGTTCGATCTTGCGGTCTCCTCTCCCAGTGACAGAAGGGGCAGCGAGGCACGCATGTATCGTTGCTATTAAGGATAACAAGATTGGGTCTATTCCTACATGAATAGATCTTGTCTACATCATTTCATCGTTCTTATTGCATTACTCCATTTTTCCATGAACTTAATACACTAGATGCATGCTGGATAGCGGTCGATGTGTGGAGTAATAGTAGTAGATGCAGGCAGGAGTCGGTCTACTTATCTTGGACGTGATGCCTATATAATAATCGTTGCCTTGGATATCGTCATGATTATTTGATCTTCTATCTATTGCCCAACAATAATTTATTCACCCACCGTGTGCTATACTCATGAGAGAAGCCACTAGTGAAACCTACGGCCCCCTGGTCTACTTTTCAACATATTGCTTTCCGATCTATGTTTTTTCCGCTTTTGTTTTCAGATCTATTATTCCAAAAACCCAAAAATACCTTGCTGCACTTTTTATTTTGTGTTCTTCAGATATCTATCTCTCCAATGTATCATATCCTAATCTATCTTTTTACCGTAGAGAGATTGAAAACCTCTCTTTCTCGTCGGGTTGCAAGTATTTGTTCTTTGTGTGCAGGTGCTATTTATTAGGTGGTGGTGATCCTCCTACTGGTTCGATACCTTGGTTTCATAACTGAGGGAAATACTTACCGTCGCTATGCTGCATCATCCCTTCCTCTTTGGGGAAATACCGACGCAGTCTCAAGCCACGTCAGAGCGAAGGTGGGTCGGGGTGACCATTAGACTATGTTTTGTTGCAATCCGCTTGTTATTTGCTGGGATCAGCGCCGCCAGATGCTGGAACCGGCAAGACCATGGAAGCAATTTTTCTGGGAGGGGAAGGTTATTTGCGATGGCGGCAAGCGACGGCGAATTGGCAGTGTGGAGGTGTTGTGAGCTCGATTGCCTCGCGGGGCGATGTGGTGGGGGCTGGCAGCTCTTCCGCGGGTGACCTATGGGGAAGAAGGGCTCGATGCGGGATGGGGGCGAAGTGAAAACAGCAGGATCGGGCGGCTGCGCGGCGACCGGACTAAATTTTGGACGGCCTACCGGCGTGTAGGACCCAACTTTCTAAAAGGGAGTTAGTTGGTTTGCATTGTTGTCAGGTTGCATGCATATGTGGACTAACGAGTGATTTGTCCAGTGGGGGCGAAAAGCCAAGAGTTTAAAGAGAATCATTAGATAAAAACATGGAAATTTACATTGAATTTTTTTTGGCCGTGAGGAGAGTCCTTGGACATGGGTGCGACGTGTTGCCCATGAAGAAAGCAACTTTGTCCATGCAGCTCAAGAACGCCACCCAAGCCATGCTGAGGTGAAACCCTACCTCATGAAGCCGTCACCACATCTTTTTCCGATACCGTCGTCTCGGCTCATAAATCCTAGGCCGCTGCCCTGACATCCACTAACTTTTGTGGTGAAGAGATCCCTCGCATCAACCTCTCCCAAACGACGCCTCCAAGGATGTCACGACATAGACACCATCGTGTCCCCCATCGGAAAACCGAAGCTAAGATTTTCATCCAAAAAGCTAAATCCAGCTTAACATCGACGGAGCTCCACAACGACGCCTCCAAGAAGGTAGACTATGCCAGAAGGCGCAGCCGTCGTCGGCCCTGACCTTGGTGAGGGCTGTGCTTTCACCAGAGCTCTCGTCATACAACATGATTTGCTGATCCAGAGCACCCGAAGGCGTCCGGAGATCACACCTCCACCACCACGTGCCACAAGCCGCCACCATTACACGAACCCGAATGTAGCACCTCATGACACGACGAGCTCCATGCCACTGCTGCCATCCCGGGGCTGCCGCCCTGCCATCAACGCACCTCCTGACACAAGTCTCTGCCTGCACAGACGTGTGAACACGCCTAGCAAGGCCTCTGCTCTGATTCAGCTCCAAATCTGGGCAACCCATGCCACGAAGCGAGCCACACCCGGCAGATGCGCACCGGCTGGGCCACCACGTGATGCTGCCGTGCCTCTGCATGACCCCTTGCGTGACCATGCCACAGCACATCCCCCTTGCGCCTTCCCCGACTTGGGCCGCAGATCCACCTCCCATCGCAATGAACTCCACGCAGCCAGATCCGCAACGGCCGAGCTTCCACGTGTGCCCGCGGCGCATCTCGAAGCGCGACCCCTTGCGCAACCCCACAGTGCCCTAAGTGAACGCTGGGGCGGCCGTCCCGCGCCGCCCCGCCCTGAGTGGGAGGAGGAGAAGGCCCCCCGCCGCCGTGCCACGTGGGCTTTGCCTGGCAACGCCTGTCGCCGACGACGAGGGAGGGGCGGTAGAGGAGTGTGACATGCTCCGTGCCTAGGGTTCGCTCGTGGCCGCTCGTGGGGGTGACATGGGAGCGTGTGGTAGCCTATGTTACTATGCTTAAGAGCATATACAGCCGAACCCCTCATACCCGTCTCAAACGCCCGGGCAGGCAGCCCAGTCACTGCCCGGTCATGAAAAATCGACCCGGACGGGCCTCTCAAACCGGCCTCAAACGCCCGGGTTGACCAGCACCCCCCATATCTAGCCCAAATATGAGGCGGGTATGGGGGATCCCGGGCACTCCCGGGCACCCCCGCCTGGCCTGCATCGACCCCACATATATTCGTCCTCGTCCATTCGCCGGACCAAGCCCTAGACACTTCACTGCACTCCCATCCGCCACCCTAGCTCACCCCCGGCGATCTCCGGCCTTTTCTGCCATGTCGGGCAGCGGATCCGAGTCCTTCACCTCTAGATCCATCGACCACGAGCTCATCCCACGAGGCCCCGAGGAGGAGATGGCCATCCGGCTTGCGCTGCGCCGCTCCCGGGAGGCGGCCGCCCGATGACAACGCTCGGACTCGCAACGCCGGGACTCCATTGCGTCGGCACAGCCGGTGCTTGGATATGGCCTTGTTACCTCACCGGAGGCGGTGCGGTCTGTCTGGCGTCCGCACGTCGTGGCGGAAGCGCAACCCCTCCGTTGGTGCGCCGAGCACGAAGCATGGCCGTCCTCAGACGATGTCATAGCGGGACGTGTGTCGTGGTTTTGTCACGGCAGATGTCCTCATGCAAGGACTTAGGTGTGAGGCCAGCGCCGCTAGGTGGCGATTCAAAGGGGTTCTACAGGAACAGGAGGCGAGTTTAGCAAGGTTCGGCCCCTCCGATGAAGGTAATAGCCTATGTCCTGCTTCGTGTCTATATTGATGATGATCTCGATTACAAGGGTGCGGAATCGCGAACCTAGCTTTCGAGGATGTGTAACTTAAGTCTCTCGGTCCTAGGGGCTCGCCTCTATATATAGGTTGAGACCCTAGGGTTTAAGACAGAGTCCGAGTCATATTACAACTCGTATCCTATCATGTCTCTAACACGCCTTGTCCCTCAAGCATGGAAACTCCTGGCGTCTTCTGCCTTATGGGCCTTGAGTCACCGTCTCCACGCGCTTGGGCTGCTTGGCGGCTTATTGGGTAACCGCCTTGCTTGCCTTGTCTTCACGGCGCGGCCCATCTTGAACATAACTTCAGAGCCGCCATTACATTGACCCGGCCCAGTAGGACGGGATATACCACAGGGTTATATCCCCGGCATTAGGCCCCAGATTGATTTGAATTCATTCATGTCAATTTCCCTCAATTTCTCTTAGCGGCTCGTTATCTGCTTGCATCTGCGTTCTTCACAGATCTTCGAAGGCTCATAACATTTCTAGACTTGTTATTTTTCTTGTGTCGTCCACACAGTGACGTCAGCCGCCAAAAATCCAGGAAAACAATGATGACATCACAACAAATCTGAATATATCCATATATCCCGAAAATCGAGGCGTCTTTGTTTCCCAAAATTACCGTGTTTCCTTGATTTTCACGCCCGCTGGCTGCCTCTTCGGGCTTCTCCCTTTGAAATATTCACTGGAAAGGTCCCTTCTTTCACTTTCACTGCGCCCTTCTCGCTTCTTCTTCCTCGTGCCCAAAGGTTTCATCGTGCCAGTGCGGCCGCTTGTCTGTCGCCGGTGACCACTTTCCGGACTGCAGCGACGCCGCATCTTCGTCGAGGTCCAGCCAACCGTCTCCGCTGCCCTCGACATCCTTCAGGTAAATCATTCTTCTTTTCCAGATCGACACTAGATTGACGAAGTTCTTGAATACTCTGATAGTCCCCTTTTGATTTATTGCCATTGCTTGTTCATATATAGATTCGACGATATTTATCATAGAAATATTGCGGTTTAAATAGAAGATTCATTTCTCGCATAACGTCATCAAATCCTCCTTAAGGTTCTGTACATTAGACCATCGCTGCTCCCATGCCTTATTGCTAGGTTTAGCAAATATTTTCCCAGTCTAGAGCTTGGCGGGGTCTCAATCCAGAGGAGGAGACACGTTGCATTTGCTGGTGCCATTCTACCAAGCCACCCTAAAGGGTGGAATAAAACTTGGTTCTATTACCGGAATACAGCCCTAGCTGATGAGAACACTTTGCTGGGTTACAGACCGAATCGTCTTCCCATGGACATCGAACTTCCTGGCTGGGCTCCTCCATAAGAACGCACTCAACACGCTCCTATATATCCAAAGTTGAGGGCTTTAGTAGCCAATGGCTTAACTGGAGTCGACTTGACCCCACTAGTAGAAATAGGCCCATTTGTCCTGGTTCCAGAGGCCCATTTGTCCCGGTTCTGGAACCGGGACTAAAGGGTCGGTACTAAAGCCCAAAACCTTTAGTCCCGGTTTGCTTACGAACCGGGACCAAAGGCCCTCCACGTGGCCGCTGCGGGGAGCCCAGGCAGGAGGACCTTTAGTCCCGGTTGGTAACACCAACCGGGACCAAAAGGCATCCACGCGTCAGCATCTGGCAGGAGCTGGGGTTTTTTTTTTGAAAGGGGGGGGGTTTAGGGGGTTTTGTAGGGTTAATTTAGGGGTTTCATATTGTGTTAGGTAGCTAATAGAGAGAAGTGTCCTCTCTTTCTCCGTGCTTGGTCGACGCTAGCTACTATAGAGAGAACTCGACACGCTAGCTAGTAAGCAAATGAAGGAACCATTAAGTACATAAGATCGTCATGAACATATACAGAGAGAAGTGATCGACCTCTCTTTCTCCGAGAGATTGGTCGAACAACAAGTTTTCGTATATCTATCCGACGCTACTACATATATACAATATAACATCTTTTACAATCCCTAACATCATGTACCTAAGATCCAATCACAAATTCGCATGGTATTCTCCGTCTTTAGGTATGACGTGGTCAAGAAAGAATCCCGCCAATTCCTCTTGAATTGCTCGTATGCGATCATGTGGTAGGACTTCATCCCGCATCTGCCAGATCTAATTTAAAGAAGGGGGTCAATACATGCATATATATGAATAAAACTCAACACAATTGATGGTAATATATAAAATAAAATTGTGAATATTATTTACGTACTTCAAATTGTTTGTCAGAGAAGCCCTGCTCAGAGGTCGAGTGGCGAATGAACTGGCATACGTAGTATGCACATAAAGAAGTCCCTTCTTTCTGGTACAAGCACTTTACGAGAATAGAGTTCAATCAAACTGATAAGCAAGCATGGTAATGATATATTGATGAAAATTTGAATCAATTAGAGATGCGCGGAACTAGCTAGTACTACTTACTTTGGGGTGCGTAAATCGCAACTCTTTGTTTAGACCGGGAACCTTTCAGGTGAACTTCTTCCAAACCCTGCCAGGCAAAGAAAATGATTACTTGATATCAGGAAATTAACGAAAGTTGCATGCCGATAAGGTCCCGGTATTGACTAAACTTACTTCTTGAGCATTGCAGTCATGTCCGCATAATTCTCGGGATCTTTACGTCTCGAGTCTAAGACAGTTACTAATGCCCCGTCAAGATTAATGGATAGCAGAATAAAGTGGTAACTGTGCATGCATATATAACTCATCAATTACATTACTTAACCTCGAGTAAGCGAAACCGAGTATACAGAGAAGACATCAACACTCACTTGAAGTTGTAAGGAAAGAGTATTTCCCTTTTGTTTTGATGTATAAGGAACGACTTTAGCAAGTTCTTCTCGGTCTCTTTGATTGAGTTTCGTACCGTCCATTCATTTACGGCATCTGGGCTAATGAACCCAACGTCGAAGATTCCTAGTTTTTTGCATTCGACGATCTTCAATCTGCATAATATAGTGAGGATAATTATATATACATGCAATGAACAAGCTGAGCTAGAGACTTAACTATAGAAGTAATACTTACATACAGTAGGCAGTCATGAGTTGTTTGTCGAGGGCCCGTTGATTGTATAACTGAAATAACTCCACAAATTCAACAGGCATCACGGAAAGTCCAATGAATTCGTGCTCTGGTTTCACTGCCATATACATAGTGTCTCTCCCAGACTCCCTGCAGGTTTTCATGTACCACTCATGCAATTTGTACATCATCGTTGTTAGAGGAGGATGATCAGGTTCGACGAGAGGCTTCCCGTGCAAGTATTCAAATTCTTTTGTTACCTCAGCCGTTTGAAAAATTACATCATCCCCCAAGTAATCACCAGGATTGGTACCGGGCACCATCCCCGGATTATTAGCGACGATATCGCTAGACAACTTGAGCGGGGGCCACGATTGCTTCTCCTGTTCGCCGAGCTGGGGAATTGTTTTCCCACTTCTTAGTTCTGCTAACCTTGCATCACTAGAAGTATTTCCCGACCGCCGCGCTTCTTCATATGTCTTTTTAATAATCCGGACATAGTTGGAATCCGGCGGAGGCGGTGGTGGTCGCTTCAGGGCATCGATAGTGCGCTTCACTTTCACCGGATCTAGCTTCTCCTTCGGAGGTGGAGTTTTCTTTGCAAAATGGGCCCTCAATTGCTCCTGACATATCTCCTCGTTTTCAGACTCGGTCCTCTCATATGGTAACTTTTCCAGAGGCTTGAGAGATGGACCGTATCTGTATTCCCTCCCGCCTATGCTTGTACTGCTAGCCGCCGGAGCGGCGGCGTCTCTCTTCCGTCGTTGCTTACGAGGAGGAGAAGGAGGCGGAGTGCTCCGACGCGCCAGAGGAGCCGGAGCGACGGCATCTGTCTTCCGCCGTTGCTGACGAGGCTGAGGAGGAGGCGTACTACTCCGATGTGCCGGAGTAGGTGAAGGAGGAGGCGGAGTGCCCTCACGCGTCGGAGGAGCCGGAGAAGGAGGTGGGGTCCCCTGATCACTCGCCGGAGGAGGAGGAGGAGGAGGAGGCGGAGAGCCCTGATAAGCCTGAGGAGGAGGAGGAGGTGGAGGCGTCCAGTTTGGAAGCTTGATGTACTCCTTTTGCCATAGACATGTACTCCTCAGAGCACGAGCCAGCTTATTCTCTCCTTCACCTGTAGACCGGTCAAGCTCGAGCTCCTCAAATCCCTCCATTACTTCATCCACCATCACAACAGCATAGCCATGTGGAATCGGTGAGCAGTGAAAAGTTCCGTTGGGTTGAGGAGGTGCAACAGAGCCGACAGCCGCCTTGAAAGTGAGGTTCCGGCATTTCGTCATGAGCTCGCAATGTTGAGCCTCCGTGATAGTATCCACGGGGTAGATAGGAGCCATGAAGTCAGGCTGAACGAGCTCCATGGAAGCGACGCTGCTTCTCCACTGAGATGGCGGGGTAGCTTCTGGGGTAGCTTCGTGCCGCTGAGATGGTTGGCCGGCAGCTCGCTGGCTCTCAGCTTCCTCTAGCTTTTGTAGTCTTGCATTCAGCTTCTGAATTTCTCTCAGCTCCGCTTTCCTCTTTCTCTCCCGGCTTCTGTAACCGCCTGCGTCGGGAAACCCAACCTTCCACGGAACAGAGCCTGGTGTGCCTCGTGTTCGTCCAGGGTGCTCAGCATTCCCTAGGGCCTCAGTCAGCTCGTCCTTCTCTCTGTCGGGAATGAACGTCCGTTCCTGCGCTGCGGTGATATACTCCTGAAGCTTGTTCATGGGTATCGCAAGTTGCTCGTTCGTCGAACGGCACTTCCCTGTTTCAGGGTCCAAAGTTTCCCCAACCCCGAAGAACCAAGTCCTTGAACGGTCTGGCCAGTTCAATGTCTGTGGTATGACGTTTTTAGCAATCAGGTCATTCTCAGCTTTGTCCCACAACGGCCGGGCTTTGAGGTAGCCACCTGACCCCGTGTGATGGTGATACTGCTTCTTTGCAGCATTGATCTTGTTTTTCTCTGACATTTTCTTACTCTGGTCCGATGTCTTGTAGGCCACAAATGCGGGCCAGTGATCACGTATCTTCTCAAATCGGCCGGTGAATTCTGGAGTCTCCCCTTTGTCGACAAACTTTGATTTCAACTCATTCTTCCACCTCCTGAATAGATCTGCCATCTTCTTAAGAGCACACGCCTTGACCAGTGGCTCTATAGCTGGCTTATTCGGATCCTCCTCTGGCGGTAGGGTGAAATTTGCCTTCAGCGCGGTCCAAAGATCATCTTTTTGTCTATCGGTGACATAATCACCATCAGGGGCGCCGTCCTTAGGCTTATTCCATTGCTTGATGCTGATCGGGATGTAGTCCCTAACAATAGCTCCGCACTGAGCAGAAAATGCGTCCTTGGTCCGCTTGGGTTCAATCGGATGGCCATCGTGCGCGAGTGCTGTGATCGTGAACCTTTCTTCCTTGCGCAACCTCTTCTTCGGGCCTCGTCTCGTTACCGAAGTTTGGCTCGATCCGGAGGGCTATAAAAGAAGAAAGAAGAGTTAATTAATATATGTACATACCAAAACAATTAATGCATCAATTAGCTAGTCAGCACGGGCTTAATTAATATATATACCTCGCCGGACTTTGCAACAGCTCCCTCCTCCGTTCGGTCACCGGAGCCGTCATCATGGTCTCCTTCTTCCTCCGGCATTCGGTCACCGGAGCCATCATGATCATGTCCTTCCTCCTCCATTGTTCGATCACCGGAGCCATCAACCTCTCCTTCCAGACCATCGGTGTCGTTGAGATACGACAAGATATCACGTCCGTCGTGGATTATGTCCGCCAACAACTGTTCTTTTTCCAAGTCTCTTGGATCCATAGTTTCTGCAAATATTACAACATGGCAATTAATATACAAACATGAATGTCCGACGTCCGGACCGCCTCTCTCATGAATGTACGACGCCCGGTTTGGGGTGGCCTCGACAACACTTGTAGAGTTTGGGTGGGGGGGTATATCGACAACGCTTTTTTTCTCGGGTTTGGGTGGCCTCGAGAGTTGGTCGCCCGGTATATCGGGGAGGGGGTATATCGACCCCCCCCTCATGTCGAAGGTATTGGGGAGGGGGTATATCGACCCCCCCCATGTCGAAGTTATCGGGGAGGGGGTATATCGACAACGACATACACACATGGAAAAAAATGCTATCCATCTTTACATACATAGCCACATACATATATTATATATTTTCATTAACTCATGACATATTTTCATTATATTTTTCTTTCTTTAACTCAACGACAACGACATACATACATGGAAAAAAATGTATATCGACCCCCCCCTCATGTCGAAGTTATCGGGGAGGGGGCGATCTCTTTCTCGTTATTTTTCATGTGTCCGTGTCGCCGTATCCGAGCAGGGACCATGGGAAAGGGGGGGCTCACTGGGGGGCGGCGACGGGGAGGCGACGTGGCGGCGATGGGGCGGCGCGGCGACGGGGAGGCGACGGGGACGGGGCGGCGACGGGGCGGCTCGGGGCGGCGTGCGGCGACGGGGACGGGGACGGGGCGACGCGGCGACGGGGACGGCGCGGCGACGCGGAGGCGACGGGCCCGGGGCGGCGACGGGGCGGCTCGGGGCGGCGCGCGGCGACGGGGACGGGGCGGCGACGGGGACGGGGCGGCGCGGCGACGGGGACGGGGCGGTGCGGCGACGGGGACGGGGCGGCGCGGCAACGGGGTCGGGGCGGCGACGGCGACGGGGACGGGGCGGCGACAGCGACGGCGACCTCGGGGCGGCTCGGGACGGCGCGCGACGGGGACGACGACGGCACGGCGACGGGGAGGCGACGGGGCGGCTCGGGGCGGCGCGCGGCGACGGCGACGAGGAGCGGGCGGCAACGGCGACGAGGAGCGGCGCGGCGACGGGGACGGGGCGGCGACGAGCTCGGGGCGGCGACGGGGAATGGCAGATGAAAACTGAAATTTTCTAAGTGTTTACTTATATACAATAAGCATTGGTCCCGGTTGGTGGCACCAACCGGGACCATTGCCCACCTTTAGACCCGGTTGGTGCCACCAACCGGGACCAAAGGTCTCTTTTCAGCAGCCCAAAGGGCGGGAAGCAGAGACCTTTGGTCCCGGTTGGTGGCACCAACCGGGACCAAAGGTGTGCATTGGTCCCGGTTGGTGCCACCAACCGGGACCAAAGGTGGGCATTGGTCCCGGTTGGTGGCACCAACCGGGACTAAAGCCCTGTTCCTGGCACGGTGGGAGTTTAGTCCCACCTCGCCGAGCGAGGAGCAGTCGTACTGGTTTATAAGCGCGGCTGCACCCACCGTCTCGAGCTCCTCTCTACCGCAGGCTTACGGGCCTAACAGCTTTGCAACTGCCTGTGGGCCTATTGGGCCTTCTGCGGGCTTGAATGCCGTGGTGGCCTAGTAGGCGGCATTTTTTTTTATTTTTTTTCGGTATTTTTGTTTTGTTTTTTGCTTTATTTATTTTTTTAATTTTTTTCCAATATTTTTCTACTGTTATTTTAGTTCATTCTTTTTAACAAATAAATACTTTGATAATTTTAGTTGCATAATTTCCATTATTTTGTTTTGTTTTTTTCTTGATTTATTTTTGTTTTATTTTTTGCTTTATTTATTTCCAGTGTGTTTTATCATTGTATTCTTTTTGCTATTAATGTTTTGAACAAAAAATACTTTGATAATTTTAGTTGCATAATTTTTATATAATTATAGTTTCAAAAATACTAGAGGTTTATAAAAGCTTTTTAGTTGATTCTTTTTTGAACTCCACTCCCACGATATTTTGATAGAAATTAAAAAGCACTTCAAATGAACTCTGAAAAGGTTGAAAGTTGGCATGGTATCATCATTTGACCCACATAGCATGTGCTAAAAAGTTGAGTGCGTTACGGCAAAAACTGGATGCACTTCGTGTACAAAATGGACAATGTCTTTCGAAGTATCACGGTTTCGGACGGAAACTCATCTGTTACAAAGGGATTTCATTTTTTTTGAACTTATTTGAACTCCATACTTTTTGTGTGTTCAAAATGCACTATTCAAAGCCACATCATCAATTTTCAACCCTTTCTGACTTCATTTGGTATTTTTCATGCATTTACTGATTTTTTTGAGCTAAATGACCCTGAAATTGAAAAGCACTACAAATGAACTCTGAAAATGTTGAAAGTTGGCATGGTATCATCATTTCACCCACATAGCATGTTATAAAAAGTTGAGAGGGTTACGGCAAAAACTGGATGCACTTCGTGTACAAAACGGACAATTGAGCATCATCCTTTCTATTTGTCTTTTGTTTGTTTCTAAGTGTGTCTGTAAAAATGGAGTTGGAAAAATGAAATATACCGTCAGAAAATGAAAGGATTTCTAGATAGATCAACAAAACACACGGTTTCCCCTGCATACAGCCCGACGGTGGCTCATGAGTGCCCACATATGAAATGCACCGTCGGATCGTATGCAGGGAATCCGAATGATTTGTATTCGGTCGATGAACTAAAGGATTTCTAGATAGATCAACAAAACACATGGTTTCCCCTGCATACAGCCCGACGGTGGCTCGTGAGTGCCCGCATATGAAATGCACCGTCGGACCGTATGCAGGGAATCCAAATGATTTGTATTCGGTCGATGAACTAAAGGATTTCTAGATAGATCAACAAAACACACGGTTTCCCCTGCATACAGCCCAACGGTGGAAATATGAAATGCACCGTTGGACCGTATGCAGGGAATCCGAATGATTTGAATCCGAATGACTACACACACTAAGTGTCGAACATGTCCGAGAGGTGGGTGATATATAGGGTCGTGTGCCTCTTTAGTCCCGGTTGCTAGCACGAACCGGGACTAGTCATTATTGTGCTGATCCAACAGCTCACAAGCGCTTGAAAGAAACATACGATCCGTGTGCTTCTTCCGTATTGGTACGACCTTCACCGCCCAAGGTTATAAAGAGTTGAGAGGGTTATGGCAAAAACGGGATGCACTTCGTGTACAAAACGGACAATCTCTTTCGAAGTATTAGGGTTTCATACGAAAACTCATCTGTTACAAAAGACATTTCATTTCTTCACATGTAACTGCAATGATATAGTTGTGGAGAGAAAGTCTTCACTTTTTCTTCGCTTGTGTCCTTTGCTTATTGCGCCGTAACCATGGATAATCTTCATCGTTTAAGAGGGTGCTTGGGTCAGCCTTGACTTTCAAGGGAGGAATTTCATGAAACTTTTCACAATCTTCAGACATGTCTGTCTTGCCCTCCAATCCCACGATGTCTCTTTTTCCTGAAAGAACTATGTGGCGCTTTGGCTCATCATATGATGTATTCGCTTTCTTATCTTTTCTTTTTCTCGGTTTGGTAGACATGTCCATCACATAGAAAACCTGCGCCACATCATTGGCTAGGGCGAATGGTTCGTCTGTGTACCCAAGATTGTTCAGATCCACTGTTGTCATTCCGTACTGTGGGTCTTCCTGTACCCCGCCTCCTGACAGATTGACCCATTTGCACTGAAACAAAGGGACCTTGAAATCATGTCCATAGTCAAGTTCCCATATGTCCACTATGTAACCATAATATGTGTCCTTTCCCCTATTGGTTGCTGCATCAAAGCGGACACCGCTGTTTTGGTTGGTGCTGTTTTGATCTTGGGCGATCGTGTAAAATGTATTCCCATTTATCTCGTACCCTTTGTAAGTCAATACAGTCGAAGATGGTCCCCTGGCCAACGAGTACAACTCATCAGAAACAGTGTTGTCACCCATGAGACGTGTTTGCAACCAACTGCCGAAAGTCCTGATGTGTTCATATGTAATCCAGTCGTCACACTGCTCCGGGTGTTTGGACCGCAGAATATTCTTGTGTTCATCGACATACGGGGTCACCAAGGTAGAATTCTGTAGAACTGTGTAGTGTGCTTGAGACCAAGAATGCCCGTCCCTACATATTATTGAGTCCGCTCCTAGCGTGCCTTTTCCAGTCAGTCTACCCTCATACCGTGATTGAGGGAGACCAATCTTCTTAAGGTCAGGAATGAAGTCAACACAAAACCCAATGACATCCTCTGTTTGATGGCCCATGGAGATGCTTGCTTCTGGCCTAGCGCGGTTACGAACATATTTCTTCAAGACTCCCATGAACCTCTCAAAGGGGAACATATTGTGTAGAAATACAGGGCCCAGAACGACAATCTCGTCGACTAGATGAACTAGGACGTGCGTCATGATATTGAAGAAGGACGGTGGGAACACCAGCTAGAAACTAACAAGACATTGCACCAAATCACTCCTTAACCTTGGCAGGATTTCTGGATTGATCACCTTCTGAGAGATTGCATTGAGGAATGCACATAGCTTCACAATGGCTAATCGAACGTTTTCAGGTAGAAGCCCCCTCAATGCAACCGGAAGCAGTTGCGTCATAATCACATGGCAGTCATGAGACTTTAGGTTCTGGAACTTTTTCTCTGGCATATTTATTATTCCCTTTATATTCGACGAGAAGCCAGACGTGACCTTCATACTGAGCAGGCAGTCAAAGAAGATTTCCTTCTCTTCTTTGGTAAGAGCGTAGCTGGCAGGACCTTCATACTGCTTTGGATGCATGCCGTCTTTTTCATGCACACGTTGTTGTTCCTCCCGTGCCTCCGGTGTATCTTTTGTCTTCCCATACACTCCCAAGAAGCCTAGCAGGTTCACGCAAAGATTCTTCGTCACGTGCATCACGTCGATTGCAGAGCGGACCTCTAGGTCTTTCCAATAGGGTAGGTCCCAAAATATAGATTTCTTCTTCCACATGGGTGCGCGTCCCGCATCGTCAGTCGGAACAGATAGTCCGCCAGGACCCTTTCCAAATATTACTTGTAAATCATTGACCATATCAAGTATGTGATCACCAGTACGGAGGGCGGGCTTCTTCCGGTGATCTGCCTCACCTTTGAAATGCTTTCCTTTCTTTCGACATTGATGGTTGGTCGGAAGAAATCGACGATGCCCCAGGTACACATTCTTCCTGCATTTGTCCAAATATATACTGTCGGTGTCATCTAAACAGTGTGTGCATGCGTGGTATCCCTTGTTTGTCTGTCCTGAAAGGTTACTGAGAGCAGGCCAATCGTTGATGGTTACAAATAGCAACGCTCGTAGGTCAAATTCCTCTTGTGCATGCTCATCCCACACACGTACACCTCTTCCATGCCATAGCTGTAAAAGTTCATCAACTAATGGCCTTAGGTACACATCAATGTCATTGCCGGGTTGCTTAGGGCCTTGGATGAGCACTGGCATCATAATGAACTTACGCTTCATGCACAACCAAGGAGGAAGGTTATACATACATAGAGTCACAGGCCATGTGCTATGCTTGCTGCTCTGCTACCCAAAAGGATTAACGGCATCTGCACTTAAACCAAACCATACGTTCCTCGGGTCACCTGTAAAGTCGCTCCACTTTCTCTCGATCTTTCTCCACTGCGACCCGTCAGCGGGTGCTCTCAACTTCCCGTCTTTCTTACGGTCTTTTTTGTGCCATTGCATCAACTCGGCATGCTTTTTGTTTCTGAACAGACGTTTCAACCGTGGTATTATAGGAGCATACCACATCACCTTGGCAGGAACCCTCTTCCCGGTGCGCTGGCCCTCAACATCACCAGGTTCATCTCTTCTGAGCTTATACCGCAAGGCACCGCATACCGAGCATGCGTTCAAATCCTCGTACGCACCGCGATAGAGGATGCAGTCATTAGGGCATGCATGTATCTTCTGCACCTCCAATCCTAGAGGGCATAGAACCTTCTTTGCTTCGTACGTACTGCCGGGCAATTCGTTATCCTTTGGAAGCTTATTCTTCATTATTTTCAGAAGCGAACTAAATCCCTTGTTAGATACACCATTGTCTGCCTTCCATTGCAGCAATTCCAGTGTGGTACCGAGCTTTCTGTTGTCATCTTCGCAATTTGGGTACAACCCTTTTTTGTGATCTTCTAACATGCGATCGAACTTCAACTTCTTCCTTTCCCTTTCGCATTCTCTCTGTGCATCAACAATGACCCGGCGAAGATCATCATCGGGCACATCGTCTGGTTCCTCTTGATCTTCAGCTTCCCCCATTGCAGCATCACCGTATTCATGGGGCGGGTAGTTGTCGTCATCCTCTTCTTCTTCGTTGTCTTCCATCATAACCCCTCTTTCTCCGTGCTTGGTCCAAACATTATAGTGTGGCATAAAACGCTTCTGAAGCAGGTGGAAGTGAAGGGTTTTATAGTTGGAGAAAGCCTTCGTATTCTCACAGACAGTACATGGACAATGCATAAAACCATTCTGCTTGTTTGCCTCAGCCGCTTCGAGAAAATTATGCAGGCCCTCAATATACTCAGAGGTGCGTCGGTCACCGTACATCCATTGCCGGTTCATCTGCGTGCATATCATGAATAGAGAAGTGACCAAATTAATAGAAATTCATCATCACATTAAAGCCAAAGTACAGTAGTGACCAAAATAAATACATAACGTTCATACATAGTTCTCATTATTGAACAACATATAGCTCTCTAGAGCATCTAATTAAAACATACATTGAAACTAGAAAATTTAAATGCAACAACAAATGCGATCATAACCGCAACTAAGGTACCAATTGATCCAACAGCATAATGATACCAAGCCTCATTTTCAATGGCATATTTTCTTATCTTTCTAATCTTCAAGCGCATTGCATCCATCTTGATCTTGTGGTCATCGACGACATCGGCAACATGCAACTCCAATTTCATCTTCTCCTCCTCAATTCTTTTCAATTTTTCTTTCAAGTAATTGTTTTCTTTTTCAACCAAATTTAACTTCTCGACAAGAATTTCTATGTCGGTTGGAATTTCCGGTTCACATACCTCCTAGATTAAAAAATCTATGTCACGTTGGTCGGCATAATTGTCATAAACACTAAATAAAATAAATAGTTATAAAAGATAATATATACCACATCCGAATCATAGACCGGACGAGGGCAAATGAATAGAGAAGTGAATAGAGAAGTGATCAAATGTTATTATTGAAAAAATAAATACATAAAGTTCACACATAGTTCTCATAGAACAACATACAGCTCTCTAGAGCATCTAATTAAAACATAAATTGAAACTAACATACAACTATGTAAAACATTTAAATGCAACAACAAATGCGATCATAATGGCAACTAAGGTAACAATTGATCCAACAACATAATGATACCAAGCCTCATTATCAATGGCATATTTTCTTATCTTTCTAATCTTCAAGCGCATTGCATCCATCTTGATCTTGTGGTCATCGACGACATCGGCAACATGCAACTCCAATTTCATCTTCTCTTCCTCAATTCTTTTCAATTTTTCTTTCAAATCCTCGTTTTCTTTTTCAACTAAATTTAATCTCTCGACAAGAGGGTCGGTTGGAACTTCCGGTTCACATACCTCCTAGATAAACACATCTGTCACGTTGGTCGGCATAATTGTCATAAACACTAAATAAAACAAATAGTTATAAAAGATAATATATACCACATCTGAATCATAGACCGGACGAGGGCCGACGTGGGCGGATACCTGACCATGGCACTATATAATAACAAACAATAATAAAAGTAAGAAAATTACACAAGTATCTATCTAAATGATACAAGTAAGAACTTTTTTCTTTTAGAAAGAAGATAAGAAGAAGAGGCTAACCACGGTGGTGCCGGCGCCGAGATGGACACGGGTGATCAACGGTGGTTAGGACGGGGACGGGACAGGATGGACCACCAAACCGAAACAAATCTTGAGAAAAATGGAGCTTGGACAAGGAGCTTCGAGAGGAGAAAGCTTAAGTGTGGCTCGGGCATTTCATCGAACACCTCATGTGCATAGGAGGTGAGCTAGAGCACCACAAAGCTCTCCCCTCGCAGGCCAGAAAAACAGAGCAGTGTGGAGTGCTCTACTCGCTGGTGGGGGGGTATATATAGGCATCTCATTGGTCCCGGTTCGTGGCTAGAACCGGGACTAACGGACCCCCCTTTGGTCCCGGTTCCAGCCATGAACCGGGACCAATGGTTGTGGGCTAGGAGCGAGGCACATTGGTCTCGGTTCATGTCTGGAACCGGGACCAAAGGGTCCAGACGAACCGGGACCAATGCCCCACGAGGCCCGGCCGCCCCCCTGGCCTCACGAACCGGGACCGTTGCCCCCATTGGTCCCGGTTCGTGACTGAACCGGGACTAATGGGCTGGCCCGGCCTGGACCAATGCCCCGTTCTCCACTAGTGCCCAGTGCTGCGTACCCTGGAGTATTTTGCCGTTAAGCCGCTATGACAGTCTAATGTGCACTTACTCCGGCGACTTAGACGACGCCCAAAGATATAGCAATTTAACTTTGGGTGCTGATGAAATAAATCGTTTCGTGAAGAAGCTACTGGGTGAAAGTCAAGCCGATTGCAACCAAGATGGATTGAAGCCCTTTTACGCTCTTAACCCGGCTCCTCCAGTAAGAATCTTCGGCAACTTTATGTCTAACTTGTATACATGTCTCTTTTTAAACTCCAAATCCTTACCTGTTATTTTGATCGTCAACTTTGCAGGCTAAGTCTTCATTTTGGGGCAAGAAGCCAGCAAAAACCGCAGCCAGGAAAACTAAGGCCCTTTCAAGTTCAAAGAAAGTTAAGGTGGTCGTAGAAGAGCCGTCACTATGGGCGAGTCAGCAGCAACCGATGTTCAATCGGAGGTAGAAATCAATTTCCTTTAACCGTATTTTATTGAATCTAGGTGAAGCCTTCTTTTCTTAGGGCGATGTCGAGACAAACCGGGCCGAAGATGTTGAGGTAATTTCCATTTCCTCCAGCTGAGAATCCTTGCTTCCGACAAGAACAAGGCGGGTCATTCGGAAAGTAAGCTTCTCTCATCCGGATGCTTATTTGGATCCCAATTTTGTTTTGAAGAAAACTCGGCATAAATCGAGGCGCCAAACTCGGAGTGGTAATCGTGACCTTACAGACGACTTACCAAATAAACCAGTCGCCCGTAAGCGACCAACTGAGGTACCTTTCAGTCCAACTCTTTCTTCCGAGGCTGGTTTAGATTAACAACCTTTTAATTATTCTAATTCTATTTATCAGGAGTCACCACCTTCGTCAGACGACTCAACTGCCTCTAAACTGCCACCCCTTGTCATCAATCCTGGGTAAATTACCTCTTTTGCTATATGCTTGCCTTTGTATACGTTTTCACATATTCTTGATTATGTCTTCTTGTTTCATAGGGCTCAAGCCAAGGCCAAGAAGAGAAAAGTTGGCGAGCCGTCCACTGATCCTGAGGCCCCTAAGCTGGGGAAACCTGATTTGGTAACCCCTGAAGTTCATGCAGATCAGCCTGAAGATCATCAGGAGGAACAAACTGATTTACCCCCTCAACCTGAGCCAGCAAGCGCTGATGTTATGGACACTGAAGTTGACCCGGCGGCCAATCTTAACCCGCCCAGTCCCCCAAAGACGACTGAAGATGATCTTTGCGATAAAAACGAGGAGGTCGTCATTACTGGGTCAAGTTATGCCGTTCCTGAGGTCTCCAGAGTGCTGACAAAACTTGTTGCTAAAGATGAAACAGTCTTGCCTGAGAAGGGAAACGCCAACCTAGAGCTTCTGAGTTATGAGAACATGAGTGCTTAAGAACTACATGCTGGTTATTTGGACCGTCTTGCTACGATCCGGGAGATGGAAGTCGGCCTCTTCAGCATGATGAAAAACAAATACGAGGTATATTCCTGTTTGTTGTGTACTTCATATATCCTTTTGTAGCCCCCAAGGGCTGGCTCATCTTCTTGAGATGAGTCGGGTCTTGTAAATAATTATGAAGAATTCGACCTGTAGCCCCCAAGGGCCGTCTCATCTTCTTGAGATGAGTCGGGTCTGGTAAATAATTACGAAGAATTCGACCTGTAGCCCCCAAGGGCCGACTCATCTTCTTGAGATTAGTCGGGTCTTGTAAATAATTACGAAGAATTCAACCTGTAGTCCCCAAGGGCCGGCTCATCTTCTTGAGATGAGTCGGGTCTCGTAAATAATTACGAAGAATTCGACCTGTAGCCCCCAAGGGCCGGCTCATCTTCTTGAGATGAGTCGGGTCTTCTCCATATCCTTGCTTTCGAAAAACTGATATGCATTAGCCCCCAAGGGTCGAGTATATTGCTTGCAATCTGCTTGAGACTTGTTATAATTTTTCTTTGTCATATGATACCGCATCCTGCTACCGGTTTATGATCGTTGAATATCATGGCTCTTATTTTGCAGAAAGCTCGACAAACAGCCGAGTCAAGTATGACCGGTTTGAAGAAAGATCTGGAAGTAGGGCAACACGCCCGAGCTGCTGTTGAGGTGAAACTTCGCCTTGGTTTGGAGGAATTGGAGAAAACCAAAGCACACCTTGAAAAGCAAAATAAAACCTTTGAAGCTGAGAAAGTCGCCCGGTCTTTTTAGCCCCCAAGTGTTGGGCAGAAACAATGAATATTTTGTGGCTCCTGGGATGAGCCTGTAATAGGAGTAGTTTGAAAACTTCTTGAAAAGTTCTGTCATGCCTTCGTGCATGTTTGCATTTGTGAAGGTACTTAAGAAACTTTGATACTTTGAACTGTTTTGATAACTGTTGATTGTGCTGCTCTCTTACTTGTCTTTGAATATCTCTGCTGTGCTCGATGAGTATTTTGATTGTAACAGAGAGGGCAGGCCAAAGATTGAGCCTGCAAAGAAAGTTGGCTTTCGAAGCTCAGGTCTTGTTTGAATAATACTGAAGAAGATGACGATTGAACCAGTCATAATATGACAACGGTTGATAGCCCGGACGCTCATGTATGAGCCGGCAATAAAATAATGTTGAACCGACAAAACTTGTGAGGTAGTAATAATAGTTTTATAATAATATCAAATACCGTTAATAAGTCGGCCTAGTGAGGCTCAGCAAGAAGAGACTAGCTTTCGAGGCTCAGCGAGATTGAGCTGGTTTGGAAATTCCAATCATTTGATCCTGGTTATAATAAACCATGATGAGGATTAAACCGAAAATTTATTTTTCTACAGAATTTATGATGTAACCTGGTTTTGGAAATCGACTTTTCATAAACAAGTATATAAATATGCATGTATGATGCAATGATGCCATGAGAAATGATGTATGTATATGATAAGAAAGTATAAAAAATGCCGGCTTTCGAGGCTCGACATAAAGACCGGCTTTCGGGGCTCGAGTCTTGCTTCCATGAAGCGGGTATGATAACCCATGGTTTATCCTAGCTTTCTGTATGCCGGCTCTCAGGTGACTCAAGCTGGTGTTTTAACCTTGAGAAGTTCAGGGTCCAAAAAAGGATTGACTTGCAAGAGTACACTGTGTCACCTTATCGGAGTCACATCAAGCATACAGGCAGGTTTAACCATATGTGGCATTTTTTGCCGGGTCAAGAGGGTGAGAAAGCTGAACTCAGTGAGTTGGAAGCCCCCAGGCGCCCATTAAATTGTGGCTTTTTTGACGGGTCACAAGAGTGAGAAAGCTGAACTCGGTGAGTTGGAAAGCCCCCAGGCGCCCATTAAATCGTGGCTTTTTTGCCGGGTCACAAGGGTGAGAAAGCTGAACTTAGTGAGTTGGAATCCCCCAGGTGCCCATTGTTTCAGAAAATAAAGACTCATGCTAAATCTGTAGGATGATACGACAAAAACTCTGAATTTTGGGTGTGCCGTCTTTATTATATTTGAAACATAAAGAGGTATGTACAGAATTTGCAGGGGGGGATTACAAAAATAAAAAAGAGACGGCAGCTCTAAATATAATATGGCCGTATGTGAGCAATGCTCCAAAGCCGATTTGTTTGAGAATTCGGGTACTATTGGTACTGACCGCTATTCAACTGCTTGGGGTTACTCTAGAAACCACCTTGGTTGTTATGTTGATTTCCTGGGCCAGGATGCTGTCCATTGCCATTAATCGCCTGATGTTGGAAACCAGCTCCTGAGCAGCCCCGCTGCTCGCCTGGACCATGTTGACCCGGGTGTCCACCACCGTTGCCCCCTTGATGATTCTGGAAGGCTTGGTTCCAGAATTCCTGCATGATGTAACAGTTCTCCCACGAGTGGGTAGCCGGCTTATCCTGGGTACTGTGTTTAGGACATGGTGCCTTGAGTGCCTCGTCGTATTTACGAGGCTTATTCCCATTATAAGTCCCTCCAGTGCGACCATTACGACGTTGGTTTTTGAAACCAACATTGGTGTTAGCAACGAAGTCCGACCCGCCATCTGGCTTCTTCCGTTTGCCATTGTTATTCTGAGCCCCCTGGTTATTGATGACCCACAAGTATAGGGAATCAATCCAGTCCTTTCGACAAGTAAGAGTGTCAAACCCAACGAGGAGTAGAAGGAAATGACAAGCGGTTTTTCGCAAGGTAATTTCTGCAAGCACAGAAATTGTAGGTAACAGATAGTTTGATAACAAGGTAATTGGTAACGAGCAAGTAACGGTAACGGTAAATAAGGTGCGGCAAGGTAGCCCAATCCTTTTGTGGCAAAGGACAGGCGAGAACAATCTCTAATAATAGGCAAAGTGTTCTTGAGGGTACACGGGAATTTCATCTAGTCACTTTTATCATGTTGGTTTGATTCGTGTTCGCTACTTTGATAATTTGATATGTGGGTGGACCGGTGCTTGGGTGCTGTTCTTACTTGAACAACCTCCCACTTATGATTAACCCCCTCGCAAGCATCCGCAACTATGAGAAAAGTATTAAGATAAAATCTAACCATAGCATTAAACGTTTGGATCCAAATCAGCCCCTTACGAAGTAGCGCATAAACTAGGGTTTAAGCATCTATCACTCTAGCAACCCATCATCTAATAACTAATCAACAATGCATTCCCTTAGGCCCATGAATGGTGAAGTGTCATGTAGTCGACGTTCACATGACACCACTAAGGGAATCACAACATACATATCATCAAAATATCGAACACATATGAAATTCACATGATTACTTGCAACATGACTTCTCCCGTGACCTCAAGAACAAAGGTAACTACTCACAAATAATAATCATGCTCAAGATCAGAGGGGTATTGAATAGCATAATGGATCTGAACATATAATCTTCCACCAAATAATCCATATAGTAATCAACTACGTAAGGTAATCAACACTACTAGTCACCCACAGGTACCAATCTGATGTTCCAGCACAAAGATTGAACACAAGAGATGAACTAGGGTTTGAGAGGAGATGGTGCTGTTGAAGATGTTGATGAAGATTGGCCTCCCAAAGATTAGAGGGGTGTTGGTGATGACGATGGCTTCGATTTGCCCCTCCGGGAGGGAAATTCCCCCGGCGGAATCGCTCCGCAGGAGGGCAAAAGTGCTCCTGCCCAAGTTCCGCCTCGAGACGGCAGCGCTCCGTCCCAAAAGTCCTCCCCTTATTTTTTCTAGGTCAAAAGTGATTATATACCAGAAGATGGGCACCGGAGGTGGGCCGAGGAGGGCACAACCCACCAGGGCTCACCCTGGTGTCTTATGCCCACCAGGGTGGCCCCCTCCGGTAGTTCTTTGCTCCAGTATTTTTTATTAGTTCCAAAAATAATCTCCGTAAAGTTTCAGCTCCACTGGAGATGTGCAGAATAGGTATCTATGATGTGCTTTTTTCAGGCCCAGAATTCCAGATGCCGGTATTCTCCCTCTTTGTGTAAACCTTGCATATTATGAGAGAAAAGGCATTAGAATCGCTCCCTAAAGTATTATTATTCAACAAAACATAATAAATAACAGTAGGAAATCATGATGCAAAATGGACGTATCAACTCCCCCAAGCTTAGACCACACTTGTCCTCAAGCGAAAAGCCGAAATTGAAAAGCATGTCCACATGGTTTAACAGAGAGGTGTCGATAAAAAAAATACGGACATAGAAGCATCATGCTTATTATCATAACAACATCAAACTCTATCATAAAACTTGTTCATATACTTTCATCATATAGCTTCTCATGAACAAGTAACAATTCATCACAACATAGAAGTATAAAGCATAAACCATATTGAGAACCAACAAACTATGTTCTCAGTCCACTTTGCAACTACAATTCATCATAATTTCAGGAAGGGTCTGATGTCGGAGCCTTTTGACAAGTCCACATACTCAACCATCATTTAGTCTTCTATGATTGCTAACACTCACAGCATACCCATGAGCAAAAAGTTTCAACCAGATACATAGGAAGATAGGGGCTTATAGTTTCGCCTCCCAACTTATTCACCTCCACTAGTAGAAAACAGGGCATCAGTCCCGGTTCCAGAGGGCCTTTAGTCCCGGTTCTGCAACCGGGACAAAACGATCGGGACTAATGCCCATCATTTTTAGTCCTGGTTGGCTTACGAACCAGGACGAAAGGGTCTCCATGGGGCCGCCATGGGGCGCCCATGCAGGAGGACCTTTTGTCCTGGTTGGTAACACCGACCGGGACTAAAAGGCAGCCACGCGTCAGCACCTGCCAGGCGTTGTTTATTTTTGAAAGGAGGGGCTTAGGGGTTTTCATATTGTGTTTCCCCCTTTGATTTTTGTGTTTATCCTTCAATTCTTTTACATTTAGGGTTTCATTTTTATTTAATCCAACTTGGTCTATTGCATCCATCTAATTTGTACTGCTATATGTCATATAACAACTCATTATCATCTTAATCAACTCTTCATCATTCAAGATAAAATAGCATAAAAAAGGTGAACTCCTCATCATTCTGGTTGTTATCATACTAGCAAGTGATCAAGTAATCACAAGTTAGAAACACTAACTACTGCTCTCTCCTAGGTAAAATAGCATAAAAAAGGTGAACTCCCGCACCTCCCCATTGTAGAATATAGATCAACCTATCTCCAACTTGTGGCATGACCAACCTATATTCATCAATCAAGACATCGTGTCCAAGTGGTTGCATGGATGCTTTTATTGCCTGGCTCCATCCTTTGATTTTCAAGCTTTCTTCACTTCGAGATATTCTGTATTTACCAGGGTAACTCATCCACATTGGGCATAAGCTAACCATATGCAAATCACCGGTGGTAACCATCCATTTAGGCACAGTCTCTGGCGGGAGTACCTGTTTAAGAACATAAGTAATAATAACATAGTTAGCTAAACTAGTTTTGCTTAACAAGAATGTATGAAAAAGATGCACTAGTGACGCAATGGTAAAAAAGTCTTACAAAGTTGTCTGAAGTGATGTTATAACGGTTCAACTTGTGCACTAGTGGCACATATCCATGATAAATGTTCCCAGCCATGTAATGTTTAGCATGATACTCAACATCATCAATAAATGATATCAGATGATTTTTCTCCAACCAAGTAAGCTCGCAGTCATAACTGTAGTAGATGCGATCTATTATCTATCGGGTAACTCTTGTAGCACGGAAATAAGCTAATAATTAAAAATAAAGAAATTTAGTCAGGATGAGTACCAAATACTTTTCAACAATCAATATCAATTACCTAACAAATATGTTGACAAACGCACCTGGAGGTAGCACCGGAATCAAGTCATCCTCCGCATGCATCCAAATATCTATATTATTATCACGAACATCGTCATTACCAAGATTGAAGGTAATGTTCATGTCCTCATCCAACCCATACGCCTTGCAAAATGCTCTCCAACTAGAACAACCAAAATATGTGTGATCTTCGTTATTTTTCACCTTAACAGCAAAAGTGTAATGCTCCGTTCTTAGGTGAGCTATCTTAAGCTCTGTACTACACTTCTCTTTGAAATGGAACTTGTCCAAGACAGCGAATCTTGCATGACAGGGAACGCACTAGTCAAATTGTACAAAAGAAAATTAAAGGTTAATTAAAGAAAAAAAGCACACGTCATACTTCATTAACAAAAAATACATGTCGTCTTTACATACCGTAGTAATACTAAATTCTTCCGTTAGTCTGACGGTGAATGACGTGTCGTTGTCTAGTTGAGGATAAATTTCGCATATACCCCTGTCATCCCAGCACAAAGGGCACTGAGGGGTCCTATCGTCGTCAGATGACGTCAACATTTCCTGTGTTCATGATTCTAAGATTAAAATTGACGGCAATTTTTTTTAGCAAGATCATCATATAATATCACTAATAGATATAAAAGCACCGGCGATCGTCGGGGACTCTTCATATAATATTATCATATGATATCACTAATACATCTCGAATAATCCAGTTAATGAAGCATCGAATATTATCACTAATACAGCTCGAATATTATCGAATAATCTAGTTCACTCGCGGTTCCTGAAGTGTGGGCGGTGGACACCCAAAGAGAAGGAACCATCACAGGATCATAGCTCGGGTGAGATCCCTAAAGGAACTTCCAGGTATTGGAGAACCTGGCATCCAGCGCAACCATGTAGCGACAGACGTGCTCATCCTCCTTGCTGACACGGCGACGTACCACCTCCTCGGTTGCCGGCTGCCTCCGCACCGATAGTGGCCCACGCGACCGCCACCAAAGAAGCTCCGGGTCGACGACAATACCCGGATTCCTCACCAAACTGCCCGCCCCGGAAGGTAGCATCCCTAGTGCCAGTCCGGCGGAGCCCAGTCCCGGACATGGCGCCTCTCAAATTGGTTGTCGGCGCCGAGTTGACGACTAGGATGTGGGATTAGCATCGTCGACAAGAACAAATTGTGGCCATAGCAAATATCATTTTTTTTAACAACAATACCATTTTTATTAACAAAGCCTAGTGATGTGTATGTGTGTGTGTGGCGCGCGCCCAAGAGCACATATAACACTTAGAATCATGTAAGGTAGCAATTAAAGAAGCATCTTCCTCATAGATCTACAAATCAACTTAACATGCCATCTTAATTTTCCAACTATCTTAGTGTTGCTATATATGCATTAATGAAAAGAAAGACTTTGCACGATTGGTGAGAAGCAAAACCTTTATGTATTGGTTTCGTCTTCTTTTTGTTGTTTCTCTCTAGTACTTTATGTATTGGTGTGTGAATGGTATGCTTTTGACTTTAAACTTTGTGATATGACCAAACATGTTACCACTTACTAGTATTGGTGTTGTAAAATACTGTTTAAATTGGCAATACCAATTTTTGCCTCAAAATTTGACTACTTTCAAAAAATCTAAGAAAACTCTTCTAAATACTACATGTGACTAGTATGAATCTGGGAAATTTTGAGCATCTTTGGACAAAGGGATTGGTATATAATAGCTATTTTGCTCAACTGATCCTAATTTTGGTTCAAAATTTGATCGTTTCCAAAAATTCTAAAAAAACGAGGAGCGAGCGGTGGTGTGGCCGGCGGCTCACCTAGGAGGAGGAGGAGGCCGGAGCGGGCTCGGGGAGGCGACGGCGTCGGGGGGCGGCGACGGGGACGGCGTCGGGGGCAACGATGAGGAGCGAGCGGGCTCGGGGAGGCGACAGCATCGGGGGGCGGTGACGGGGGATGGCGTCGGGGGCGGCGATGGGGACGGTGTCGGGGGCGGCAACGAGGAGCGAGCGGGCTCGGGGAGTCGACGGCGTCGGGAAGGCGACGACGTCGGGGGGCGGCGACGGGGGACGGCGTCGGGGGCGGCAATGGAGACGGCGTTGGGGGCGGCGACAAGGAGCGAGCGGGCTCGGGGAGGCGACGGCGAGATCCGGCAGCCTGGCAGCGTGGAGGTGGTTTTCGGCGCCGTCGGGGGAGAGGGAAAGCAGAAATCCACCACTCCATTGCGCCCTGCGCGGTCCACCGACACCACCTTCCCGGTCCGCTGCCCGACACCGCTCACCCTCAAGCTACAACGCCGCACGACCAAGCCACCTGCAACCCACGCTGCACAGGGTGACAACCCGCAGACCACGACCCTCGCACCACTTCTGGGGCCGCTGCCCCAACATATAGTCCAACCGTCCACACTTGAATGCGTCGACCGAGATGACGACCCTACTGCCCTCGGAGCTCAAGAACGCCACCCAAGCCATGTTGAGGTGCAACCCTACCTCATGGAGCCGTCACCACATCGGTTTCCGAGACCGTCTTCTCGGCCCATAAATTCGGGGCTGTTGCCCCGACATCCACTAATTTTTGTGGTGAAGAGATCCCTCGCAATAACCTTTCCCAAACGATGCCTCCAAGGAGGTCATGACGTAGACGCCATCGTGGCCCACATCGGAAAACTGAAGCTAAGATTTTCACCCAGAAATCTAAATCCATCTTGACATCGATAGAGCTCCACAATGACGCCTCCAAGAAGGTAGACGACGCCAGAAGGCGCCGCCGCCGTCGGCCCTGACCTTGGTCAGGGCTGTGCTTTCACCGAGCTCCTCGTCATAGAACATGACTTGTGGATCCAGAGCACCCGAGGGCGTCCGGATCGCTGGAGAGCACACCTCCACCACCACCTGCCACCAGCCATCACCACCGCACGAATCCAAACGTAGCACCTCATGTCACGACGAGCTCCATGCCACTGCTTCCATCCTAGGAAGGCCGCCCCGCCATCCGTGCACCTCCTGACACACGTCTGTTCCTGCACATAGACGTGTGAACATGCCTAGCAAGGCCTGTGCCCTGATTCAGCTTCAAATCTGGGAAACCCGTGCCACGAAGAAAGCCACATCTGGCAGATGCGCACCAGCTGGGCCACCCCGCGATGCTGCCGTGCCTCTACACGACCCCTTGCGCGGCATGAGCACAACCCACTTGCGCCATCCCCGACCTGGGCCGCGGATCCACCTCGCATCACAAAGAACTCCACGCAGCCAGATCTGCGATGACCGAGCTTCCACGTGCGCCCGCGGCGCATCTCCAAGCGCGGCCCCTTGCTCGACCTCACAGTGCCCTGAGTGCCCGCTGGGATGGCCGTCCCGTGCCGCCCCGCCCTGAGTGGGAGGAGGAGAAGGCCCCACCGCCGCCGCGCCGCGCTGGCTTTGTTTGGCGATGCCTGCCGGCAGCAGCGAGGGAGGCGGGGCGGAGGAGTGTGATGCGCAATGGCTAGGGTTCTCTCGTGGCCGCTCGCGGGGGTGACATGGGAGGGTGTGGTAGCCTATGTTACTACGCTTAAGATAACCTAAATGAGTGTTTTAAAGGACAAGGTGTTGAACCGGTATGGGCCCAGCCCATCACTTATCTCTTAGGGCCCAAGCCATGTATGAGGGACTGATCTAGAAAGGGGCTCCCAGCCATCTGTTCCTGAGAGAGTAGCCACACACATACACACGAGCTGGAGGTACTCCTCTCTTCCCTCCCGATTCAACATGGTATCGAGCCAGGCGGCGACGGCAGCGATGGAGGAGGCGGCGGCATAGTCCCTCTCCGACGAGGCGGCGGCGGGGCCTGACGGGGTCAGGCGAGAGAGGTGGCTGCGTGTGTGCGCGCGCGGCGGCGGGTCTGCGGTGGTGCGTGCGGCAGCGGCGCGGCTGGGCTCGAGGGAGCTGCTTCCTCTTGTCCTTCTTGGGGGTGGCTTGCTGCGCAGGAGGCGGCCGAGGAGAGCCGCTGCTGGCTGTGCAGGCGGCTGCGGCGGGAAGAAGAGGAGGAGCAAGAAGGCGGCGGTGGATTTGGGCTGCGTGCGAGTCAGGCTGCGGCAGGGAGCTGGTGCTATTGGTGTTGCTGAGCAGAAGATTGCTGAGTTGCTGTTGCTTGTGCGACTGCTACTTGCTGTTGTGGCAGAGGAAGAAAGGGGGACTGCTTGTGGAGTGTGCTGCTGCTGCTACCTCGCTGTTGTTTGCTAAAGGTGAGGGGGGGGCAACATTGCTGCTGTTGTTGCTGGGTGCTGCTGCTTTGAGCCAGGGAGAGAAGAAGGGGTCTGCTGCTGCGCTGTTCCTGGCGCTGCTATTGCGTTGTTCCTGCTGGAGCTGCTGCTGGGCATCTGAGTTGCTGGTTTTGCTACTGCTGAAAGTGGGCAAGGTGTTGTGTGTTGGAGCTCCTGCTGCTGAAAGAAGGGCTTGAGGGGGAGAGCCTCATGCTCAAGGAGAGGCTCTTCCTGATGGAGAAGGAAGTTGGCAGTGGGTGCCGTCTTGTGACCATCGAGGCGCGTTTTGCAAGGGCCGATGGTGCTGCTGGTAGCACCAAGAAAGCTATTGTTCTGGAGGAGATGGGTGATACCATAGCTGCGGCTGGTGCTCACCATGCCGTCAAGGAGTATCTAGGGAATGATGACATGAGAAGGGGTGATGTGGAGCCAGAGAAGAGTGGTGAGGACAGTGCAGAGAAGGCTAGTGCGGCGTCAGAGAAGGAATACAGCATGACTGTAGCAGAGGTTGAGAGGCTCAGGGAGGAATTGGTAAGCCTCCAGAGGAAGGTGGAGGAAATCCAGGCTGGCAAGGAAACAGCCGAGGGGGCGACACGTGAGAAGGATGCTCAGACCGTTAAGTTGAGGGCTGAGTTGGATGAGCTTCATGCTTTCATATCACAGCTCCAAACTGCAGGCTTGAATGCTCGCTATGGAGACTGTGCTCACTGGACCTCCACTGATGAAGATAACCCAGAAAAGGCATCTCTTGTTGCTAATGAGAATGGTCCAGAATGGGTTCTAGACTCTGGAGCATCTAGGCATGTTGCGGGCAAATCCTACGTGTTCGAGTCTTACAATAAGCATCCTCCTTCTCACACGGGCACTATACAAACTGCTGATGGCACAAAATAGTCTGTCATTGGGGTTGGTACAGTAAAGTGCACTCCGACCATCTCCCTATCCTCAGTTTTACATGTGCCAGCTTTTCCTGTCAATTTGGTCTCTTTCAGTGCTCTCATTGATCAAATAGACTGTCATGTGATCCTTGACAAATTCGGTTGCCTAATTCAGGAGCGACAGACGAGGCAGACGGTTGGGACTGGCACCAGGCGTAGGGGGCTCTGGTATATGGATCAGGGGGTGCAGCCAGACTTGATTTGTGCTGCGACCATGGAGGACAAGGAGAAGCAGGCGATGATCCATCACTGTAGGATGGGCCATGTCTTGTTTGATAAGTTGAGTAGAATATTTCCGGATGTTATGTGTGGAATAGGCAAGGGCAAGCTGACATGTGATGCTTGCGAATATGCAAAACACACAAGAGCTACTTATGTGAGTAAGGGGCTTAGGAGCATATCTCCTTTTATGCTCATTCGTTCGGATGTATGGAAGAGCCCAGTTGTGTCGGTAAATGGAATGAATTACTTTGTTACTTTTATTGGCTGCTATACTCGTATGACTTGGATATATTTGATGCGTCACAAGGATGAGGTGTTCAGCTGTTTTCAGGATTTTCATGCCTTGGTAAAGAATCAGTTTAAGGTGCAGGTGCAGGTGATCAGGACTGACAATGGCACAGAGTATGTGAACAACAACTTTGGAGCCTTCTTGTCTGACCAAGGGATTCTTCATCAGACTTGTTGTCCGGACACCCCCCCTCAGAATGGAGTGTCAGAAAGGAAGAATTGACATATTCTTGAGGTTGCTCGGTCATTGATGTTTACCATGAATGTGCCCAAGTTCTTGTGGAGTGAAGCAGTTACGACAGCCACATACCTAATCAACCAGACACCTTCAAGGATACTCGGCATGAAATCGCCGTGTGAATTGCTGTTTGGAGAAAATATGTTTGTTGTTCCCCCAAAGTTGTTTGGCAGTACCTGCTTTGTTCGTGATCACCGACCTTCTGTTGGGAAGCTAGATCCGCGGGCAGGGGTACAAATGTTAATGTCCCTCTGAGAAACGCCAATTTACAAGTATGGATGTTACCTTCACGGAGTCTGAGCCATTCTATGGTGCGCCGACTGATCTCAGTCTGCTATTTGCAGAGCTTGACCACCTACATCATGTGCAAGATGGTCAAGAGGGGGAGAAGGATGTGTGTCATACTCAGGGTGATTATGTGGGCAATAATAGTGCTAATGATGTGCAAGTTCAGGTCCAACCAATAGTGATAATAATTCCGGTTAGTACTCTCACTGATGATGATGTGCAGGTTTATGTCGAGGCAACCGTCGATACACTTAAGATTGGTGCTCTTCGGGTTCCTATTCGGGATCGATGGCAGACAAACACCCTGGTGTACTCTCGACGGCAACCACACGTGCAAGGGGAGCAGCAAGGCAGTGAGGCAAGAGTGCAGGGGGAGCAGCAAGGCAATGAGGCAAGTGTGCAGGGGGAGCAGCAAGGCAATGAGGCAAGAGTGCAGGGGGAGCAGCAAGACAGTGAGACAAGCTCTTCTGACACAGTGGAGCTGCCCATTGCATTGCGAAAGGCTACACGTGAAGCGGCAAGAAAGGGTGAAGTAGCAAGGAAGGCTCTACCGAAGGATGATGCTTGTGATGATCTTGATATTGGCAATTTTGTGTCTTATAAGGCTTTGTCACCCACATATAAGACGTTTGTTGCCTCCCTTCAAACTGTGTCAATTCCAAAGGATTGGAAGGCTGCAAAGCAAGATCCGAAGTGGCATGAAGCGATGATAGAAGAGTTGGAAGCACTAAGGAAAAACAAGACATGGGTGCTAACCACATTGCCGGCAGAAAAGAAAGCAGTGAGTTGTAAGTGGATCTATACAGTGAAGAAGAATCCTGAAGGGAAGGTGGAACGGTATAAGGCCAGATTGGTCGCCAGAGGATATAGTCAAACTTATGGAATTGACTATGATGAGACGTTTGCTCCCATGGCAAAGATGAACACAGTAAGGATATTGGTCTCCTGTGCTGCAAACTTTGGGTGGAAGTTGCATCAATTAGATGTCAAGAATGCCTTCTTGCATGGTGAGTTGCAAGAAGAAGTGTACATGGAAATACGACCAGGTTTTGGTACTTCAGAGACTATGGGGAAGGTATGCAGGCTGAAGAAATCCTTGTATGGACTGAACCAATCACCAAGGGCCTGGTTTGATAGGTTCAGACGTGCTATCCGTGGTATGGGGTATGGTCAGTGTAACGGTGACCACACGATGTTCTACAAGCACTCTGATCGGAAGATCACCATTCTTGCTGTTTATGTGGATGACATTATCATCACTGGAGATGATAAGGAGGAAATAGAGAGATTGAAGGGTTGTTTGAGCAAGGAGTTTGAGGTAAAGGATTTGGGTAACCTAAAATACTTTCTTGGCATTGAAGTGGCTTCGACAGAGAAGGGAATCTCTTTGTGCCAACGAAAATACACCTTGGATCTCTTGAGTGACGTGGGCATGATGGGATGTCGTACTGCCCCTACTCCGATTGAACAAAATCACCAAGTGACAGCACAATCAGGGGAGCTAGTGAATAAGGAAGATTATCAGAAATTGGTTGGGAGGTTGTTGTACTTGTGTCATACCAGGCCTGACATTACGTATGCTGTGGGGGTGGTGAGCAGATACATGCATGAACCAAGGAGTGGGCATCTTGATATTGTGCACAGAATCCGGAGATACTTGCAGGGGACTCCGGGTAAAGGGTTGTGGTTTGGGAAGAGTGGACATCTTGAGGTGGATGGCTATAGTGACTCGGATTGGGCCAGTTGTCAAGATGATAGAAGATCAACTTCTGGCTACTGCGTGTTTGTGGGAGGAAATTTGGTGTCATGGAGAAGCAAGAAACAGCCGGTTGTGTCTAGATCAACAGCAGAAGCTGAGTATAGAGCATTATCTCAAGGGTTGTGTGAGATGCTCTGGGTGAAGTACCTACTGAGCGAGTTGAAACTTCTAAGGAAGGGACCCTTGAAGGTGTGGTGTGACAATCAGTCAGCTATATCCATCGCTAATAACCCAGTTCAACATGATAGGACAAAGCATGTGGAAATTGATCGCTTCTTCATTAAGGAGAAACTTGATGCCGAGATCATCAGCCTGACTCATGTCAGCTCTGGGCAGCAGTTTGCAGATTGTTTGACAAAGGGACTGGAAACTAAGGACTGTAACTTGCATGTGACAAGATGGGAATGATAGATATCTACCACCCATCTTGAGGGGGAGTGTTGAACCAGTATGGGCCCAGCCCATCACTTATCTCCTAGGGCCCAAGCCCATGTATGAGGGACTGACCTAGAAAGGGGCTCCCAGCCATCTGTTCCTGAGAGAGTAGCCACACACATACACACAAGCTGGAGGTACTCCTCTCTTCCCTCCCGACTCGACACAAGGTAAACGCTCCAATAATATGAAGATATCTTTACTGTGATTTTGGTGGTCCACATTGTTGTCGGGTTGCATGTCTGTGTGGGGCGATTTGTCTAGTGGGGCTGCCAAGCTAAGCGTGCAAGGAGAATCGTTCGAAAAACACGAGAAGTTACGTAGAAATAGTACCCGCGGAACACACATGTGTGATGGTGCCCATGAAAAAAGCAACTTTGCCGACACAACCAAATACGTACGTGTAGAATTACTGTACCAGAAGACTGACTGATGACTTCCCTTGCCAATTTAGGACAGTAAAACTGAACCTAATCCGAGCCCTCTCACGCACCCTTCATTTCTGGCCGTCAATTTTAGTGACTGAGGAGATTTTGGCCGTCAGATCTATTGTTTCCAGCGAAGTCCACCCGACATTAAAATTTCTGGCCCAGCTGTCCTAAGGGGCTGCTGCTTCGGGAGAAAAAACGGAGTCATCTGGTAAACTGGGCCGCTTGTGGCAGCCCAGTAAGCTAACCGACGACGGTCCAACGCTGTGCTGCCTTCTTCCTCCCAAAAAAAGAAAGGTTTCGCTCGACACAGAGAAGGGGTTCCAGCCGCTCGGGCAACGATGCGGGGATTCAGCCACGCCCGTAGAACGGAGGGGATGCTGCAAGGGTAGAGGAGTGGATCCAGCCGAGCCCGTATAGCGGAGGGGATCCTGCGAGGGGGTCCAATAGACGCGACCGATCGGTCTTCCGACGGGATCCAATCGCCGTGCACAAGGGGTGACTCTGGGGCCACGCCATCCAGCCGACGTGTGCGATCCATCTGTGAGGTACTCCGATGGCCGACGCCTCATCTCATTGAAACTGCTGCGCTTAGAGTTGAAATATGCAATGATACTTCAGTTTTTGAGCAGCGACGACATCGTCGGTCTTCGACTACGGCAACTACATCCAGAAGGACTACCTCCATCCTAGCGGCTGGTAATGATATGTACTCTCACCCCGTTGCTTTCTCTATACCACGAATCCTGACTGATTCTATTTCTCCTCCATGTGTCTTTCTCTGTGAATTTCGTATTAGGTGGTTCGTGAATACCGGTACTAAATTAGCCAATGGCGAATCTAGAATATGAATAGAGGGTGGGCTTAAATCATCAGTTACTATGCTTGCGATTTATAGTCTGAATTTTTCTTCATCTCAAGTTTTGTCTCCTACCATATTATGTAAAATATCTGTACTCTGAAATTCATAGTACATCTTGTAAAGTTAGTATTTAGTGTATACCCTAGATTTAAAGAGTCGGTATATCCACTGGCTACTAGAATGAAACTTGTTCAGAATAAAAACAACCTTGGTGAGTTGGCGGATTCACCGGCAGTCTGGCGCTCTGAGTGAGTCAGGTCGAAGCCTTTCCAGTAGAATGGCCTGAAATCAGTTATACTGAAGATTAATCGCCTGACCTTTTCTATCCTGGTACTAAAAATAAACTAACAAACGTTTTCTAATATTTGTGTAGGGTACAAAATACTATTTAAGTGCAAGGTACAGAATACTGCATCTTCCATTCCCCTTGTCACTCCTGTTATTAGCCAATGTCATTGATCCTTGAAACAATAGAAGCTAAAGAACTGCACCACAACTCTTCATTAACGCCAACTACCTTGCATGCTCTGTTTTTTATCCCATCTTATCATGTTGAATCTCCTATTTAAGTATTTAGTTGTCAAATAGTTGCATGCATTAGCAAATCAGTATCTTTCGTAGTTTTTGCTTACTGCAAGTTGGGAATGAATCCTGTTTTCCTTCGGTTTACATAATCCGTTTCCTCCATCGTGTAAAACACTTCCATTATCATGTAGATTTCCCTTCATTTATGTATTAATAAATGCTAGATTGTAACAATAATATATGCCAAACTTCTATTCACTTTCATGCTACTGTAAGATTGGTTTAGTGCTGACACTTCTTACATCCTTGTTATTGTAGATGGTCGTGGAAGATTGGAAATTTTATTAGTGTTATTTATATATGCTATAATTATTGATGCCTTTGAATGTAAAATGCAGAACAAAACTCCCCCACGCCGAGTTGGCTTGCTTGAACATAATGGCGTGCTTCTTTTAAGGAAACATGTTAGATTCTTATTGTTATTCATGCTATTATGGATACACTACTACATATTAATTGATTTACATTGTTGTACAGAAGCGCCATCTTGAACATGAGTGTTGCAATGAATTCTCATATCAAGGAGGACCATCATCATCGTCAATACCTGTTTTTAATGGAGAGCTGATGGTTATTTGTTGAGAAATTTACTTTGTATGCAGTGTATTTGTGTCCATGTGGCTTTGTCTCCGGAAGTTATAGCTTGCATGGAAGGCGTGTGGCTTCGTGTGTTTCAAGCCTACTAATATACACCTGTTTTATTAACTGCTTCTGGAAGCTCCATACATTTCATCTTATACACACACTTATATGTTATTTAGACATATTTAACATACTATAGGTTCTGTTGTATTATCCTGCAAAGAAAAAGAGTCATATTATCCTCCAGAAAAAATGTTACGCTATTTTTGTTCATATAGAAAATTAAATTCAATATTGTTACTGGACTCCAAACAACTTTATCCGTATTTTAACCTCTGTATGTTTCATGTCATGATATTCTATGAATACTTTCAACCACTATTGAAAGAATAGAGGCACATGGTAACCAACTCAAAAGAGTCCATGATCTATCGAAGACATGTATAAATCTACCATCCTTATTCAAAACACTACAATTTGACACATCGTAAGCCAAAAGAGGCCATGGTATATCACAAAACATGTATCAACCGTCCTAATTCGAAGCACACACAATTGAAATCCAAGCTCAAACCAATCTATTCGACCTAATAAGAAAGGGGAAAAAAAGCTCAACACTACTTTCTTGATAACTTATGAGATTCTTCTTCAATTGCATACCATTATTCTGTTTAAATGAAGGAGACAAGCATAAGCTATGAGAAACCACAATACTTCAAGGCATTCCAAACAAATATATATGAATTACTTTATATCCTTGATAATTAAGAGACAAAATAGACGGGCGCAGCAACGCGCGCCATCAACGATCTAGTAAACGAGTAGAATTGTGCAGCCACCCAGTCTTCGGCGCTCAAACCAATCTATTCGACCTAATAAGAAAGGGGAAAAAAAGCCATGCACCTGGTAGCCATGCACCTGGTACTCCAGCCAAACATCCGTCAATGTCATGTGACTGTCATGGCATGAAGAAACAGTTCCCCCCCCCCCCTCCGCAAGGGACGCAAGGGACGCTTCCCCCCCCCCCCTCCGCGTCACCCCCGCCCTGGGTGACTCAGGGGCTCTGCAACCCTAGGCCGTGCCACCACCCTCTCCTCCTCCCCTCCCCGCGCCGCTGTCGGGTGAAGCCGCCGGGCGGGGCGTCTCCATCTCCCGACTTCCCTTCCTCTGCGGGCGACGGATCTAGGCGTTTGGCGGCGGTGTCCTGCGGCGCTCGCGGTAGGGCGCGAGGCGGCAGGCCTCGGCGAGCGGTGGCGGGGTGCGGGGCGTGCGGCGGCGCTCCGACGTGCGCGCGACAGCGGGCCTCGGCAGGAGGTGGCGGGCGCGGGGCTAGCGGCAGCGCTCCGGCGTGCGCGGGCGGCTGGTTCCTGTGCGCGGTGGTGGCCCGTGGCGGCTGATGCGTGTGGGGGTCGGGCCTTCCCTTCTCCGACCTAGATCGGCCAGGTTTGGGGGCTCCGGTTGGGCTCCTCCCCCTCGGTAGCTTGGCACATGGGTGCGTGCCCGGCAGCTCCGACGCTTGGAGCTCGCCGGGCGGCGCGGGATGGGCAGTGGTGTAGGGTGGCTGCTGTCCCGGCTGTGGATAGCTCCATGGCAGCTTGGCAGGTCGGCTGCGGCGGCGGCTGGCAGGTTCCGGCATCGGCTCGTCTGCACGTGGCTTGTGTCGGCCTCTAACCCTCTCCTTGTTGTCCGGTCGCTTATCTCGTCGATGGGTTGGCAGGCTCCCAGCTGCAGTCCATCACTCGTCTCGCGCCCGGTGAGGCAGGACCGAGCTCGTCTCGCGCACGGTGCCGCGGGACCAAGCTCGTCTCGTGCACGATGCAGCAGGACCGACCTTGTCTCGCTTACGGTGCTGCAGGAATGAGCTCGTCTCGCACCCGGTGCTGCGGGACGGGTCGATGGAGTCCAGCGGTGGACGGCCTTTTGGGTCTCGGCACTGGGGGCGACCCAGGGGTGTGAAAGGTCGGACCTTTCCACTCGTCTCGTTGGTTGGGGTAGTGGCGGGTGTCAGGGGAGTTGGTGTCGAGGTCTTGGATGCCGGGGCGGCGGCCCTGGTGGTGGTAGCCATGCACCTGGTAGCCATGCACCTGGTACTCCAGCCAAACATCCGTCAATGTCATGTGACTGTCGTGGCATGAAGAAACAGTTTGGCTCCATGCCGCCACATGAATGCAGAGCATGGCGACGGCGACGGCAACAACTGGATCACGTTCGGACAAAAACAAGGTCTCTCGCTGTCCCTTGTGCCACCTTGTATGCCCAACCAAATGGAGTAGGTGGTTTGCATAATTGTCGAGCCGCCGCATGCCAACTGTGTGGGGACGTTAAGGTAGGCGTGCAAGGAGAATCATTAGAAAAAACACAGGAAGTTGTGTGGAACCTTCCTGTCACACACATACATTGCACTGGGTATCCTCACATACACATGCATTGGTCGACGGCGTGGCAGAGTCTCTGCGAAATCACAACGAACCTTTGGACATGGCTGCCAGGGAGCCTACGAAGAAAGAAACGCAAGGACACTGCTGCAATCCGTACAGAATCGATCGGCCAAATAGTATCCTTAGAGACGTGCTTTTTACCGGTCAGTAGCTAGGGTTCCGTGATGAATGTTCTTTCATTGACGGGTCAGCTGACCGGCCAGTGATACACATATAAGTTACTATATTAAAGTGACAAGCCTTTGCTTTTTCTCCTTTTTTGACTTTTTTTTCATACAACTATCATTCAAGAAAGCAACAGTGACAAGAAAAATAAAATAGTTGATGGTTAGACGTCGCTCGCAGCCATGTCAATATAAACACGTATACGTGCTGGATGACGGCGATAGGTGGCCCTCTGCGTTTGAAGCACTAGATGGCTCCAATTCCTTTGGCGATGACTTTGCTGCTCCCCCTTAAAATTTTAGTCGCCACGTTGGGACTAGTATACTGTTTTTCTTTGTGGTAATATATAAACACCGTGCATAATTTAAAAAAATTATCTCGTACATGAACATGTAGGCATATCATAGTAGAGTAGTTTTTTATGCAAGGGAATCAGGGAGCTCTATTCAACCGAAAACAGTCTTTGAATAGTCAGCGAATACAGAGTTGGTCAGGAAACTAGGAGAATCGATCAGCCAGCTTTTGGTCACACGTCACACTTAACATGCCGGTGTGCTTAATGAGGTGACAAAACAACGGTGGTTGTGAGGCCGACGTACGCGAGGGCTACAATTGGGAGCGACGCAACGCAGTAGCAGCCGTTGAATAATCTTTATAATCTTTTTTTTGGGGGGGGGGGGGGGGGGGGGGCAGGGGTTTGGAGGGGGCAATTATATCTTGCTCTCTCTGATCGCCTAGCAGCTATAAATACATGCAAACCGGCCGATCGATGGATAACACCAGCATCAGCATCAGCATCAGCATCAGCATGGAGAAGAAGAGCGTGGTCATCATCGGCGCCGGCGTGAGTGGGCTGGCGGCGTGCAAGCACCTACTGGAGCGCGGGTGCCGGCCAGTGGTATTCGAGGCGGACACCGTTGTGGGCGGCGTGTGGGCGCACACCCCGGACTGCACCAGGCTCCAGACCTCGCGGACCATGTACCAGTACTCGGACTTCCCGTGGCCGGATTCCGTCACGGAGGAGTTCCCGAACAACCGCCAGGTCGCCGACTACCTCAACGCCTACGCTCGCCGCTTCGGGGTGCTCGAATGCATCCGATTCGGGCACCGCGTGGCCGGGATGGAGTATGTCGGTGTCGCCGAGGAGGAGGTGGCGGCATGGGAGGAGTGGGCTGGCTGCGGTGACGCATTCGGCTCCGGCAACGGCAAGTGGCGCCTCACTGTGACCGACGCCCAGGGTCTGGTGCAGGTAAAGAACTAGCACTTCTATGTATTCCACCCCAACACAACAACACATGTTATCTAGTAGACTAGTACTCCTAGTTATTTTTCACACACGTGATTGTTCGTAAACTTTGATTTCCTTTCTCTAGGTACACATGGCAGACTTTGTGATTCTTTGTATTGGAAGGTTCAGCAATGTTCCCAACATACCTAAATTACCACCTGGAAAAGGCCCAGATGCATTTGATGGAAAAGTGATCCACTCCTTGGATTATTCCAAAATGGGTAGTCAGAAAGCTAAGGAGATGGTCAAGGGCAAGCGTGTTACTGTTATTGGCTATGGACATTCGGCCCTTGACATTGCTAATGAATGTGCAAGTTTGAATGGTACAAAAAACCAATGATTCATTTTAAACATAACTATATTTCGCTCACACAAAGGATAATCTATCAGATTTAGAGTATCTTGAACCTAAGCATTATTATATATATTTTTATAAATCATTCCAGTGTCTAATGCTTATATTGTATTCATTTTAGAATTTACTGCATAAAAAGTGAAACCTCATTAATATAATATTTGTATGCCCTTTTCTTTTCTTTAGGTACTGAGAGACCATGCACAATGGTTGTGCGTACCAAGCAATGGGTCTTACCGGACTTCTATGCTTGGGGTATCGACATATCAAATTTCTATCTAACCCGGTTCGGTGAACTCCTTATTCATAAACCCGGCGAAGGCCTCTTCCTTAGCTTGTTAGCTACCACCTTGACTCCATTGGTACTGCAACATTTTGCCTTTCGTTATACAAGTCATAACCTTAATATAATCAAATTGTAAATCTTTCTATTTTAGACTAACACCTAACAAGTGTATCCTCGTTTTGTGTATGAGTAGAAGTTGATGCTTTCGAAGTTCGCTGAGAGCTACTACTCCATTACAATGAAGAAGCATGGCATGGTTCCCGACCATAGTTTTTTTGAGGGGATAGTAGGAGGTTGGGTTGAACTTGCACCCAAGGATCATTACAAGAATCTAGAGGAAGGCAGCATCTTGGTTAAGAAGTCAAAGACCTTCAGCTTTTGCAAAGAAGGTGTGCTGGTTGAAGGTGAATCTACGTTGGTAAAGAGTGACATAGTTATCTTCGGAACAGGATTCAATGGCGATCAAAATATCAAGAGCATGTTCACATCAAAATACTTCCAGCGTATTTTGATTGGCTCAATATCCATGGATGTATCACTCTACAGGTCATCACCGATTTACATAATTTTATTTAAATCAACTATGTATGATAAGTTTCTAATTTATTTGGTATACATTTTGTCACAGGGATTGTGTACATCCCAAGATTCCACAACTCGCAGTCATCGGATATTCCGAGACCTATGCAAATCTCCACACTTCAGAACTACGGGCCAAGTGGCTAGCACATTTTATGGATGGTGGATTTAGGTTACCAAGTGTTCAGGCAATGCATAGGGATGCACTAGAATGGGAGAAGTTCTTGAAGCGGTACTCTCATGGTGAATTCCGTGCAAACTCCATTGGACTTCTTAATAACTGGTACAAAGATAACGTATGTCGGGACATGGGATGCAATCCAAGAAGGAAGAATGGACTTTTTGCTGAATTATTTGAGGTCTCTGGTCCCAGTGATTATATTGATATTTACCCTAAGTAAGGGTAGATCTTAAGTCACGATTCCCTTGTATGGGTCTTAATTACAAGCTGGCATATGTCTGCTTCTCCAATGTTTGTTCCAATCTGTATCTGCTTCTCGCATACTATATTACAAGCTGGCATATTATTTATTACAATCAAATAAAAATTGTTGTTTTTGACTGTTCCCTGTTTGAAATGTCTTTATTGATAGTGGTATATAAACCAGAAACTTTGTACAATAGCAGTAACAACCAATATCTAAAAAGTTCCCTTCATGACAACTCACATCATCAAAAGCAATTATTGGTGAGTACCTTTAGGTGGAGGATGTTGACAACGACATGACCGACATGCCGTAAAACTGTTTTTTGAAATTCAACATGACATAATTAAAATATTGTCGATAATAAACATCATTAAAAAATATATGACTAAGATGGAAAATCCTACTACTCGAGCCTTAGGAACAATCAAAATGCATAGCTGGAAGAGCATCATGTTGATGGAAACGAAGAGAAGATGTCCCATGCGGCAAAGATGGTGGTCACATCGGCCTCTGAAACGAAGAGTGGTGGACACATCCGTTCAATGGACGAAGGAAACAATACTCAATTACCTATCACAATATTGGACTCGTCTCTAATAATTAATTAATGGCAGGAACATGTCAGTATTCAAGTGTTCTGCCCACCGGTCAGTGGAGGGATTTATGGCCCGTATATATTCAAGTTTTCACATTCGAAAAGGTGTGGTTATTATATATCTATACCAGTGTAAAAAAGACGGAAAGGGACAGATCCATGTACTTTTGGCAATTAATATGCAACATAGTATATAGCAGTACCAAGTCGTCTGAAATTTCGCAGTATCACATAAGCAACATGCAATTTCTATCCTACCTAATACGATGTGCAATTAGTATTGTACCAAATATCAACGTGCATTGCACGTAAGAATTTTCTAGTTGACAAAGGGATAACTATCTTTTTTCTTCACATCCTATTTTCTTTTTGTTGTAATTTGTTTGGTAGGGAAATGAGGAAAGCCAAGAAACGTTTCTTTGTGTGATACTCTTCCAAGAGAAGATCTACAATGAATTTGTGGACTTGTAGGTGTGACAATGTATTCCATCCCCTTCACCATCGTTCTCATTCCATCTCCCTCTAAGGCAGGTCTAAAGTTTGGAGTCCTCTGGAATTTTGCCAACTCTTCTTCGCGGCATAAACAAAAGGGTGTAGAAGCAGTGATCTCTCTAAGCCATTGCCCTCGTGGAAATGAGAATATAGTTTATGTTCTACATAGCGCAATTTCTTGACCGTCTGCTGCATTGCACCTGCCCGCAAAATTGTCGGGCACAACACTACATAGATAACAAGTGTCAAGTATGAGACTACACAAATCTACTAATTAAAAATAAGTGTAAGTCTTGTGAGCGAACTTAATTACACAAGATTTCAGCGTCCTACGAAATTTTGAAGCAAAACACTACAATGTTTTAAATATATGTTAATAAGCTTAAGATAGCCTAAATAAGCTTTTCATGGACAAGTAAATGCTTCCATAATGTGAATGGATCTTTAGTAATAGTTAGGTGCTTTGAATTATACATGTTCATCAAACTATCATGGTACACACCAGTCTCCGTTCGGGTTTCTCTTTCCCTCCCCTACAACTTAGCGGCTAGGGAAAACTCTCCTCTCCAGGCTTCACTGGTGAGCCCATCGATTACCCTCCCATCTTCCTACCACTCTGGCGGCTATCGGTGAGGTGGGGCATCCTGGTGCCCCCCGGTCCGGTTAGTATTTTAGGTTGGGTGTTTCTAGTCCTCGCAGATGCGACGCTCGGGTGAATGGCGGTGCTTCTGTTGGAAATATGCCCTAGAGGCAATAATAATTTAGTTATTATCATATTTCCTTGTTCGTGATAATCGTTTATTATCCATGCTACAATTGTATTGATTGGAAACTCAAATACATGTGTGGGTACATAGACAACACCGTGTCCCTAGTATGCCTCTAGTTAACTAGCTCGTTGATCAAAGATGGTCAAGGTTTCCTGGCCATAGACATGAGATGTCATTTGATAACGGGATCACATCATTGGGAGAATGATTTGATGGACAAGACCCAAACTATAAACATAACATATGATCGTGTCAGTTTATTGCTATAGTTTTCTGCATGTCAAGTATCTGTTCCTATGACCATGAGATCATGCAACTCACTAACACCGGAGGAATACCTTGTGTGTATCAAACGTCACAACGTAACTGGGTGACTATAAAGATGCCCTACAGGTATCTCCGAGGGTGTCTGTTAAGTGGGCATGGATCAAGACTGGGATTTGTTACTCCGTTTGACGGAGAGGTATCTCAGGGCCCACTCGGTAATACAACATCACAATAAGCCTTGCAAGCAATGTGACTAAGTGTTAGCCACGGGATCTTGTATTACAGAACGAGTAAAGAGACTTGCCGGTAACGAGATTGAACTAGGTATAGAGATACCGACGATCGAATCTCGGGCAAGTTACATACCAAAGAACAAAGGGAACAACGTACGGGGTTAACTGAATCCTTGACATAGAGGTTCAACCGATAAAGATCTTCGTAGAATATGTAGGAACCAATATGGGCATCCAGGTCCCGCTATTGGTTATTGACCGTAGAGGTGACCGAAGGTTGTTCGGAGTCCCAGATGAGATCCTGGACGTCACGAGGAGCTCCGGAATGGTCCGGAGGTAAAGATTGATATATAGGAAGTCCTGTTTTGGTCACCGGAAAAGTTTTGGGTATTTCGGTAGTGTACCGGGAGTGCCGGGAGGGGTACCGGGGACCATCGGGAGGTGTGTCTCGACCCAAAGGACCTCATGGGCTGTGCGAGGAGTCAAACCAGCCCCTAGTGGGCTGGCCTAACGCCCCCCACTAAGGCCCATGTGGCTTTGGGTGGAAAAAATCCAAAGGAGGAAAGGTGGAAAGGGTTTCCATGTGGAGAGGAGGAATCCTACTCCTAATAGGATTGGAGTAGGACTCCTCCACCTCCAATTTCGGCCAAACCTTGAGGGTTTGAGGCTTCCTCCTCCCCTCCCTCTCTCTAATATATACTAGAGGATTTAGAGGGAAGAGCTAACCCTAATGGCCACGTGCACCCTCTACTTCAGCGGTGCTTAGGCGAAACCCTGCCGGAATTGTTCCACCACCATCGCCGCCGCGCCGTCGCGCCGCCAAAGAACTCTTCTACCTCTCCGCTCCCTCTTGCTGGATTAGGAAGGCGGAGATCGTCATCGAGCTGTACGTGTGCTGAACGCGGAGGTGCCGTCCGTTCGGCGCTAGATCGGAAGGACCGTGATCAGGATCGCGAGACGATTCATGATTTGATCGCGGGACGGATCGTGATGGGATCGCGGGACGGATCAAGATTGGATCGCGAGATGGATCATGATGGGATCGCGGGACACTCGGCGATTTGGATCGCGAAGACGTTCGACTACATCAACCGCGTTTCTTAACGCTTCCCGCTTAGTGATCTATAAGGGTATGTAGATCCACTCTCCCCCTCGTAGATGCTCATCACCATGGATAGATCTTGCGTGTGCATAGGAAATTTTTTGTTTCCCATGCAACGTTCCCCAACAGCGGCATCTGAGCTAGGTCTATGTGTAGATGAGATCTCGAGTAGAACACAAAGGAGTTTGTGGGCGTTGATATTCGGATTGCTTCCTCCCTTAGTCTTTTCTTGTTTCGGCGGTATTGTGGGATGAAGCGGCCCGGACCAACATTACTCGTACGCTTACGAGAGACCGGTTCCATCAACTGACATGTAACTTCCTTGCATAAAGATGGCTGGCGGGTGTCTGTTTCTCCCACTTTAGTCGGATCGGATTTGACAAAAGACGGTCCTTGAGAAGGTTGAATAGCAATTTTTGTATCACCGTTGTGGTTTTTGCGTAGTTAAGAATTGTTCTTGCTAGATACCCGTAGCAGCCACGTAAAACTTGCAACAACAATTAGAGGACGTCTAACTTGTTTTTGCAGGGTATGTTGTGATGTGATATAGCCAATTACATGATGAGATATATGTGATGTATGAGATGATCCTGTATTGTATAGAATATCACGACTTGCATGTCGATGAGTACGGCAATCGGCAGGAGCCATAGGGTTGTCTTTAATTATTTTCGCCGTTTTTGCTTTACTTTATCGCTATGAGTTAGCAATAGTCGTGGAAGCAACAGTCGGCGCGACAACCTCATGGCGACACATTGATGGAGATCAAGATGATGGAGATCATGGTGTTATGCCGGTGACGATGGAGATCATGCCGGTGCTTTGAAGATGGAGATCAAAAGCACAAGTTCATGGCCATATCATGTCACTTATGATTTGCATGTGATGTTAATCCTTTTATGCATCTTATTTTTCGTAGGACGACGGTAGCATTATAAGGTGATCCCTCACTAAAATTTCAAGATAAAATTGTGTTCTCCCCGAGTGTGCACCGTTGCGAAAGTTCGTCGTTTTGAGACACCACGTGATGATCGGGTGTGAGAGACTTTACGTTCACATACAACGGGTGCAAGCCAGTGTTGCACGTGCGGAACACTCGGGTTAAACTTGACGAGCCTAGCATGTACAGACATGGCCTCGGAACACAAGAGACCAAAAGGTCGAACATGAGTCATATAGTAGATATGATCAACATGAAGATGTTCACCATTGAAACCACCTCAACTCACGTAATGATCGGACTTGAGTTGGTGGATTTGGATCATGTGTCACTCGAATGACCGGAGGGATGTCAATTTGAGTGGGAGTTTTTAAGTAGTATGATTAACTAAACTCATTATCATGAACATAGTCAAAATGTCTTTGCAAATTATGTTGTAGATTACTAGCTCGCGCTGTAGCTCCCTTGAATTTTTATATGTTCCTAGAGAAATAGAGTTGAAAGATGATGGTAGCAATAATGCGGACTGGGTCCGTGATCTGAGGATTGTCCTCATTGCTGCACAGAAGGTTTATGTCCTTAATGCACCGCTCGGTGCGCCACCCCCTCAAGCGTCGTCTGTAGATGTTGTGAACATCTGACAAGCACGTTCTGATGACTACTTGATAGTTCAGTGCGTCATGCATTACGGCTTAGAATTGAGGATCCAAAACGTTTTGAACGTCACGGAACATATGAGATGTTCTAAGAGCTGAAATTGGGATCTCAGGCTCATGCCCGTGTTGAGAGGTATGAGACCTCCAACAAGATTCTTTGCCTGCAAGATGAAGGAGAATAGCTCAATCGGTGAGCATGTGCTCAGATTGTCTGGGTGCTACAATCGCTTGAATCGAGTGGGAGTTGATCTTCCAGATAAGATAGTGATTGATATAGTTCTCCAAGTCACTATCACTAAGCTACTAGAGCCTCGTGATGAACTATAAAATGCCAGTGATAGAAATAATGATCCCTGAGCTATTCGCGATGTTTGACACCACGAAGGTAGAAATCAAGAAGGAGCATCAAGTGTTGATGGTTAGTGAAACCACTAGTTTCGAGAAGGGCAAGGGCTAGGAGGGAAACTTCATGGATGGCAAGTCAGTTGCTGCTCCAGTGAAGAAACCCAAGGTTGAACCCAAACCCGAGACTAAGTGCTTCTATTATGAGGAGAATGATCGCTGAAGCGGAACAACCCTAGATACTTGGTAGATAAGAAGGCTGGCAACGTCGATAGAAGTATATTTGATATACGTGTTATTGATGTGTACCTTGCCAGTACACCTAGTAGCACCTGGGTATTGGATACCGGTTCGGTTGCTAAATGTTAGTAACTCGAAATAAAAGCTACGGAATAAACGGAGGCTAGCTAAGGGTGAGGTGACGATGAGTGTTGGAAGTGTTTCCAAGGTTGATGTGATCACCATCGCACGCTCTCTCTACCTTTGGGATTAGTGATGAACCTAAATAAATGTTGTTTGGTGTCTGCGTTGAGCATGAACGTGATTAGATCATGTTTATTGCAATACGGTTATTCATTCAAGTTAGAGAATAATGGTTATTCTGTTTACATGAATAATACCTTCAATGGTCATGCACCCAACGAGAATGGTTTATTGAATCTTGATCGTAGTGATACACATGTTCATAATATTGATGCCAAAAGATACAAAGTTAATAATGATAGTATCACATACTTGTGGCACTGCCGCTAAATGTCATATTGGTGTAAAACGCATGAAGAAACTCCATGCTGATGGATCTTTGGACTCATTCGATTTCGAATCGGTTGAGACATGCGGACCATGCCTCATGGGCAAGATGACTAATACCCTGTTTTCCGGTATGATGGAGCGGGCAAGTGACTTATTGGAAATGATACATGTTGATGTATTTGGTCCAATGAGTGTTGTAGTGTGCGGTGGATATCATTATTTTCCTACCTTCACTGATGATTTGAGTAGATATGGGGATATTTACTTAATGAATCACAAGTCTGAAACATTTGAAACATTCAAACAAATTCAGAGTGAAGTTTGAGACCATCGTGACAAGAAGATAAAATATCTACGATATGATCGTAGAGGTAAAATATCTGAGTTACGAGTTTGGTATACAACTTAAGACAATGTGGAAGTTGTTTCACAACTCACGCCACCTGGAACACCATAGTGTGATGGTGGGTCCGAACGTCGTAGTCGTGCTCTATTGGATATGGTGCGTACTATGATGTCTCTTATCGATTTGCCACTATCGTTTTGGGGTTATGCATTAGAGACAACTACATTCACTTTAAAAAGGGGCACCATCTAAATCCGTTGAGATGACACCGTATGAATTTTGGTTTGGCAGAAACCTAAGCTGTCATTTCTTAATGTTTGGTGCTGCGACGCTTATGTGGAAAAGGTTTTCAACCTGATGAGCTCGAACCCAAAGCGGACAAATGCATCTTCCTAGAATACCCTAAGGTAACAGTTGGGTAAACCTTCTATCTCAGATCCAAGCACAAAGTGTTTGTTGCTAAAACGGGTCCTTTCTCGAGAAAGAGTTTCTCTCGAAAGAATTGAGTGGGAGGAAGATAGAACTTGATGAGGGTGTTGAACCTTTGTTTCAACCAGAGAGTAGCGCAGTGCAGAAAGTTGTTTCTGTGGAGCCTACATTAGTTGAAGAGGAAGTTAATGATGATGATCATAAAGCTTCGGATCAAGTGACTATCGAACCTCGTAGGTCGACAGGGACGCGTACTGCTCCTGAGTGGTACGGCAACCCTGTCTTAGAGGTCATGTTGTTGGACAACGATGAACCTACGAGCTATGGAGAAGCGATGATGGGCCCGGATTCTGAGAAATGGTTAGAGGCCATGCAATCCGAGATGGGATCCATGTAAGAAAACAAAGTATGGGCTTTGGAAGTATTTCCTGAAGGGCGAAAGGCCATTCAGAACAAATGGATCTTTAAAAGGAAGACGGACGCGGACGGTAATGTCACCGTCTATAAAGCTCGACTTGTGGCAAAGGGTTTTTCACAAGTTCAAGGAGTTGACTACGATGAGACTTTCTCACCCGTAGCGATGCTAAAGTCTATTGGAATTATGTTAGCAGTTGCTGCATTTTTCCATTATGAAATCTGGCAGATGGATGTCAAAACATCATTTCCTTAACGGTATCCGTGAGGAAAGGTTGTATGTGATACAACCGGAAGGTTTTGTCAGTTCTAAGGATGCTAAAATATATGCAAGCTCCAGCGATCCTTCTATGGACTGGAGCAAGCATCTCGGAGTTGGAATATACACTTTGATGAGGTGATCAAAGTTTGTGAGTCTATACAAAGTTTATGAGAAACTTGTATTTACAATAAAGTGAGTGGGAGCACTATAGAATTTCTGATAAGTATATGTGGATGACATATTGTTGATCAGAAATGACGTAGAATTTCTGGAAAGCATAAAGGGTTGTTTGAAAAGGAGTTTTTCAATGGAAAACCTGGAATGAAGCTACTTAAATGTTGGGCGTCAGGATCTATAAAGATAGATCAAGACGATTGGTAAAACTTTCAATGAGTACATACCTTGACAAGATTTTGAAAGAGTTCAAAATGGATCAGTCAAAGAAAGAGTTCTTGCCTGATTTGTAAGGTGTGGAGTTGAGTGAGACTCAAAGCTCGACCACGGCAGAAGAAAGAGAAAGGACGAAGGTCGTCCCCTATGACTTATCCATAGGCTCTGTATAGTATGCCATGTTGTGTACCGCACCTAGTGTGTGCCTTGCCATGAGTCTGTCAAGGGGTACAAGAGTGGTCCAGGAGTGGATCACTGGACAGCGGTCAAGATTATCCTTAGTAACTAGAGGACTAAGGAAATATTTCTCGATTATGGAGGTGATAAAGAGTTCGTCGTAAAGGGTTACGTCGATGCAAGTTTTGACACCTATCCGGACGACTCTGAGTAGCAGTCAGGATACGTATAGTGGAGCAACCATTTGGAATAGCTCCAAGTGGAGCGTGGTAGCATCTGCAGTATGACATATAGATTTACAAAGAACACACGGATCTGAATGTTGCAGACCGTTGACTAAAGACCTCTCTCACATGCAAAGCATGATCGAACCCCAGAACTCATTGGGTGTTAGATTCATAACAATATAAATCACATGGTGATGTGAACTAGATTATTGACTCTAGTGCAAGTGGGAGACTATTGGAAATATGCCCTAGAGGCAATAATAATTTAGTTATTATCATATTTCCTTGTTCGTGATAATCGTTTATTATCCATGCTATAATTGTATTGATTGGAAACTCAAATACATGTGTGAGTACATAGACAACACTGTGTCCCTAGTATGCCTCTAGTTAACTAGCTCGTTGATCAAAGATGGTCAAGGTTACCTGGCCATAGACATGAGATGGCATTTGATAACGAGATCACATCATTAGGAGAATGATGTGATGGACAAGACCCAAACTATAAACATAGCATATGATCGTGTCAGTTTATTGCTATAGTTTTCTGCATGTCAAGTATCTGTTCCTATGACCATGAGATCATGCAACTCAGTGACACCGGAGGAATACCTTGTGTGTATCAAACGTCACAACGTAACTGGGTGACTATAAAGATGCTCTACAGGTATCTCCGAGGGTGTCTGTTAAGTGGGCATGTATCAAGACTGGGATTTGTTACTCCGTGTGACGGAGAGGTATCTCAGGGCCCACTCGGTAATACAACATCACAATAAGCCTTGCAAGAAATGTGACTAAGTGTTAGCCACGGGATCTTGTATTACAGAACGAGTAAAGAGACTTGCCGGTAACGGGATTGAACTAGGTATAGAGATACCGACGATCAAATCTCGGGCAAGTAACATACCGAAGAACAAAGGGAACAGCGTACGGGATTAACTGAATCCTTGACATAGAGGTTCAACCGATAAAGATCTTCCTAGAATATGTAGGAACCAATATGGGTATCCAGGTCCCGCTATTGGTTATTGACCGTAGAGGTGTCTTGGTCATGTCTACATAGTTCTCGAACCCGCAGGGTCTGCACACTTAAGGTTCGGTGACGTTTCGGTATAGTAGATTTATGTATGGTGGTAACCGAAGGTTGTTCGGAGTCCCGGATGAGATCCTGGACGTCACGAGGAGCTCCGGAATGGTCCGGAGGTAAAGATTGATATATAGGAAGTCCTGTTTTGGTCACCGGAAAAGTTTTGGGTATTTCGGTAGTGTACCGGGAGCGCCGGGAGGGGTACCGGGGACCATTGGGAGGGGTGTCTCGACCCAAAGGACCTCATGGGCTGTGGGAGGAGTCAAACCAGCCCCTAGTGGGCTGGCCTAACCCCCCCACTAAGGCCCAAGTGGCTTTGGGTGGAAAAAATCCAAAGGAGGAAAGGTGGAAAGGGTTTCCAAGTGGAGAGGAGGAATCCTACTCCTAATAGGATTGGAGTAGGACTCCTCCACCTCCAATTTCGGCCAAACCTTGAGGGTTTGAGGCTGCCTCCTCCCCTCCCTCCCTCCTATATATACTAGAGGATTTGGAGGGAAGAGCTAACCCTAATTGCCACGTGCTCCCTCTACTTCCTCTAGATCGTTTTCTCCTTTAGTCTAGTTTCAGCGGTGCTTAGGCGAAGCCCTGCCGGAATAGTTCCACCACCACCGCCGCCGCGCCGTCGCGCTGCCGGAGAACTCATCTACCTCTCCACCCCCACTTGCTGGATCAAGAAGGCGGACAACGTCATCGAGCTGTACGTGTGCTGAACGCGGAGGTGCCGTCCGTTCGGCGCTAGATCGGAAGGACCGTGATCAGGATCGCGAGACGATTCGTGATTTGATCGCCGGACAGATCGTGATGGGATTGCGGGAAGGATCGTGATTGGATCGCGAGATGGATCGTGATGGGATCGCGGGACGCTCGGCGATTTGGATCGCGAAGACGTTCGACTACATCAACCGCGTTTCTTAACGCTTCCCGCTTAGCGATCTACAAGGGTATGTAGATCCACTCTCCCCCTCGTAGATGCTCATCACCATGGATAGATCTTGCGTGTGCGTAGGAAATTTTTTGTTTCTCATGCAACGTTCCCCAACAGCTTCTACTTCGAGTTGTCTTCGAGGCTCTAATCCTCTTCAAGTTCATCCATCTGGATGTATTCGACAGATTTCTAGCGTAGATTCTTGCCATGTCCATGGGGTAGTGAGATTAGGGTTTCTCGTCGTGTGGCGAGATATAGTGTTAGATGATTTAGATCTATTCAAGGGTTCAACGACAACGAGTTTGTCTCTAGGGTGCTGATTCTTTGGGGGCAGGTGCATGCAGACTTCCCGACTGTCATCGACAAGGTCAAGCCGGATTCGATAGGGGGGCGGTGATAACGGCACTTTGGCGGCTTGTCCTGGTGGCGATAGGGGTCATTTGGTGGTCTCAAAATCTTGATGTAGTTGTTGTTATGTCTGAGTTGCTTTATATTTCTGGTGAACTTGTATAATATATCTGAATCATTTTCGAGAAGGGAAATATTTGGTGCCGGACTACCGGCCTCGCGCTTGGCCGGTCGCCTCACCACGCATCATCCACACTGCTTTGCTAGCTGGCTAAGTCATCCATACGAGAAGAATCCTTGAGCCTTATTTTCTTTCCTTTTCTCTTCTTCCCCGTTAAGACGACCAACTTTGTTTCTTTTCTCCCGTTCGTCGCTTCCGCCTCTCCTTGTTCCACTAGCTCTTGCGCCACCATTGTTCTTCACTCTCTCCCACTCCATACCCAAGGCTGGTGCTGATTCAGGTTGCTGAATTTTGGACATGGGAGTTTGGAAGTAGCTACCGCGGTGACTACAGCAGGATGGTTGACGATTCTCACGCATCCAACAATGGATTTCAGGTAGCGGGTCGCAACAGAGTCATTAAAGGCAACCACCCGGGAAGACCACCAGTGCTTGAGAATGCGTGCCCACTTGCTGCCATTGTTGACGGGGACGATGACACGGGGTGCTAAAACCAGCATCACAGGATGCTGGAGCCAGCTACTGAATTTGTTGGAGATCCTCAATGGCGGACAAATTTTTACTACAACCGGCACCATTTTTTGCTGGAACAGGCAATGATATTTGTTCTGTTCAGGGCACGGCACACCGAGGATTTTGCAAGAATCGGTGGTGATGTATGTTACAATCGGTGCTAAGAAATGCTACAACCTCCAGGTGGTGTTGGAGCGTGATACGTCTCCAATGTATCTATAATTTTTGCTTGTTCCGTGCTGCTATATTATCATTATTGGATGTTTTGCAATCATTTTATAGGAACTTTATATCATTTTTTGGCACTAACCTATTGACATAGTGCCAAAGTGCCAGTTGCTGTTTTTGCTTGCTTTTTACTTCGCAGAATATCGGTACCAAACGGAGTCCAATCACGATGAAACTTTTTGGAGATTTGTTTTGGGCCAGAAGACATCTAGTGGGCCAAAGAAGTGCCAAAGGGGAGGGTCGAGGAGACCACAACCCACCAAGGCGCGCCACGAGCCCAGGGCGCGCCCTGATGGGTTGTGCTCTCCTCGGGACCCCTCTCCACTGCCTCTGACATCTATAAATTCCCAAATATTCCAAAAACCCTAGAGGAGTCGATGAAAAACACATCCAACTGCCGCAAGTTCCAGAGCCTCGAGATCCAATCTAACACCATCACGGAGGGGTTCATCATCCTCATGCCTCTCCGATGATGCGTGAGTAGTCCACCATAGACCTACGTGTCCGTAGGCAGAAGCTAGATGGCTTCCTCTCTATCTTTTGATTCTCAATACAATGGTCTCTTCGAGATCTGTTTGATGTAACCTTTTGCGGTGTGTTTGTTGGAATCCGATGAATTTTGAGTTCATGATCAGTTTCCATCCATGAATATTATTGGAGTCTTCTTTAATCTCTTATATGCATGATTACTTATAGCCTCTTATTTCTTCTTTGAATCTTTGGTTTAGTTAGGCCAACTAGATCGATTTTTCTTGCCATGGGAAGAAGTGCATTGTGATGGGTTCAATCTTGCGGTGTCCTCTCCCAGTGACAGAAGGGGCAGCGAGGCACGCATGTATCATTGCTATTAAGGATAACAAGATGGGTTCTATTCCTACATGAATAGATCTTGTCTACATCATGTCATCGTTCTTATTGCATTACTCCATTTTTCCATGAACTTAATACACTAGATGCATGCTGGATAGCGGTCGATGTGTGGAGTAATAGTAGTAGATGCAGGCATGAGTCGGTCTACTTATCTTGGACGTGAGGCCTATATAATGATCGTTGCCTTGGATATCGTCATGATTATTTGATCTTCTATCAATTGCCCAACAATAATTTATTCACCCACCGTGTGCTATACTCATGAGAGAAGCCACTAGTGAAACCTACGGCCCCCTGGTCTACTTTTCAACATATTGCTTTCCGATCTATCTTTTTTCCGCTTTTGTTTTCAGATCTATTATTCCAAAAACCCAAAAATACCTTGCTGCACTTTTTATTTTGTGTTCTTCAGATATCTATCTCTCCAATCTATCATATCCTAATCTATCTTTTTACCGTAGAGAGATTGACAACCTCTCTTTCTCGTCGGGTTGCAAGTATTTGTTCTTTGTGTGCAGGTGCTATTTATTAGGTGGTGGTGATCCTCCTACTGGTTCGATACCTTGGTTTCATAACTGAGGGAAATACTTACCGTCGCTATGCTGCATCATCCCTTCCTCTTTGGGGAAATACCGACGCAGTCTCAAGCCACGTTAGAGCGAAGGTGGGTCGGGGCGACCGTTAGACTATGTTTTGTTGCAATCGGCTAGTTATTTGCTGGGATCAGCGCCGCCAGATGCTGGAACCGGCAAGACCATGGAAGCATTTTTTCTGAGAGGGGAAGGTTATTTGCGATGGCGGTAAGCGACGGCGAACTGGCGGTGCGGAGGTGTTGTGAGCTCGATTGCCTCGCGCGACGATGTGGTGGGGGCTGGCGGCTCTTCCGCGGGTGACCTATGGGGAAGAAGGGCTCGATGCGGGATGGGGGCGAAGCGAAAACAGCAGGATCAGGCGGCTGCGCGGCGACCGGCCTAAATTTTGGACGGCCTACCGGCCTAAATTTGGGTCAACTTTCTAAAAGGGAGTTAGTTGGTTTGCATTGTTGTCAGGTTGCATGCATATGTGGACTAACGTGTGATTTGTCCAGTGGGGGCGAAAAGCCAAGAGTTTAAAGAGAATCATTAGATAAAAACATGGAAATTTACTTTGAAATTTTTTTTTTGGCCGTGAGGAGAGGCCTTGGACATGGGTGCGACGCGGTGCCCATGAACAAAGCAACTTTGTCCATGCAGCTCAAGAACGCCACCCAAGCCATGCTGAGGTGCAACCCTACCTCATGAAGCCGTCACCACATCTTTTTCCGAGACCGTCGTCTCGGCTCATAAATCCTGGGCCGCTGCCCTGACATCCACTAACTTTTGTGGTGAAGAGATCCCTCGCAACAACCTCTCCCAAACGACGCCTCCAAGGATGTCACGACATAGACACCATCGTGTCCCCCATCGGAAAACCGAAGCTAAGATTTTCATCCATAAAGCTAAATCCAGCTTAACATCGACGGAGCTCCACAACGACGCCTCCAAGAATGTAGACGATGCCAGAAGGCGCAGCCGTCGTCGCCCCTGACCTTGGGGAGGGCTGTGCTTTCACCGGAGCTCTCGTCATACAACAGGATTTGCAGATCCAGAGCACCCGAGGGCGTCCGGAGAGCACACCTCCACCACCACGTGCCACCAGCCGCCACCATCACACGAACCCGAATGTAGCACCTCATGACACGACGAGCTCCATGCCACTGCTGCCATCCCGGGGCCGCCGCCCTGCCATCAACGCACCTCCTGACACAAGTCTCTGCCTGCACAGACGTGTGAACACGCCTAGCAAGGCCTCTGCTCTAATTCAGCTCCAAATCTGGGCAACCCATGCCACGAAGCGAGCCACACCTGGCAGATGCGCACCGGCTGGGCCACCACGTGATGCTGCCGTGCCTCTGCATGACCCCTTGCGTGACCATGCCGCAGCACAGCCCCCTTGCGCCATCCCTGACTTGGGCCGCAGATCCACCTCCATCGCAATGAACTCCACGCAGACAGATCCGCAACGGCCGAGCTTCCACGTGTGCCCGCGGCGCATCTCGAAGCGTGACCCCTTGCGCAACCCCACAGTGCCCTGCGTGCCCGCTGGGGCGGCCGTCCCGCGCCGCCCCGCCCTGAGTGGGAGGAGGAGAAGTCCCCCCGCCGCCGTGCCACGCGGGCTTTGCCTGGCAACGCCAGTCGCCGACGGCGAGGGAGGGGCGGCAGAGGAGTGTGACATGCGCCATGGCATGGTTTCGCTCGTGGCCGCTCGTGGGGGTGACATGGGAGCGTGTGGTAGCCTATGTTACTATGCTTAAGAGCATATACAGCCGAACCCCTCATACCCGTCTCAAACGCCCGGGCAGGCAGCCCGGTCACTGCACGGTCATGAAATATCGACCCGGACGGGCCTCTCAAACCGGCCTCAAACGCCCGTGTTGACCGGCACCCCCCATATCTGGCCCAAATATGAGGCGGGTATGGGGGATCCCGGGCACGCCCGGGCACCCCCGCCTGGCCTGCATGGAGCCCACATATATTCGTCCTCGTCCATTCGCCGGACCAAGCGCCAGACACTTCACTCCACTCCCATCCGCCACCCAAGCTCACCCCGGCGATCTCCGGCCTTTTCTGCCATGGCGGGCAGCGGATCCGAGTCCTTCACCTCCAGATCCATCGACCACGAGCTCTTCCCACGAGGCCCCGAGGAGGAGATGGCCATTCGGCTTGCGCTGCGCCGCTCCCGGGAGGTGGCCACCCGACGACAACGCTCGGACTCGCAACGCCGGGACTCAATTGCGTCGGCACAGCCGGTGCTTGGATATGGCATTGCTACCTCATCGGAGGCGGTGCGGTTTGTCTGGCGTCCGCACGCCATGTCGGAAGTGCAACCCCTCCGTTGGCGCGCCGAGCACGAAGCATGTCCATCCTCGGACGATGTCATAGCGCGACGTGTGTCGTGGTTTTGTCACGGCAGATGTCCTCATGCAAGGACTAAGGTGTGAGGCCATCGCCGCTAGGTGGCGACTCAAAGGGGTTCAACAGGAACAGGAGGCGAGTTTAACAAGGTTCGGCCCCTCCGATGAAGGTAATAGCCTACGTCCTGCTTCGTGTCTATATTGATGATGATCTCGATTACAAGGGTGCGGAATTGCGAACCTAGCTTTCGAGGATGTGTAACTTAAGTCTCTCGGTCCTAGGGGCTTGCCTCTATATATAGGTTGAGACCCTAGGGTTTAAGACAGAGTCCGAGTCATATTACAACTCGTATCCTATCATGTCTCTAACATGCCTTGTCCCTCAAGCACGGAAACTCCTGGCGTCTTCTGCCTTGTGGGCCTTGAGTCACCGTCTCCACGCGCTTCGGCCGCCTGGCGGCTTATTGGGTATCTGCCTTGCTTGCCTTGTCTTCACGGCGCGGCCCATCTTGAACATAACTTCAGAGCCGCCATTACATTGACCCGGCCCAGTAGGACGGGAGATACCGCAGGGTTATATCCCCGGCATTAGGCCCCAGATTGATTTGAATTCATTCATGTCAATTTCCCTCAATTTCCCTTAGCGGCTCGTTATCTGCTTGCATCTGCGTTCTTCACCGATCTTCGAAGGCTCATAACATTTCTAGACTTGTTATTTTTCTTGTGTCGTCCACACAGTGACGTCATCCGCCAAAAATCCAGGAAAACAATGATGACATCACAACGAATCTGAATGTATCCATATATCCCGAAAATCGAGGCGTCTTTGTTTCCCAAAATTACTGTGTTTCCTTGATTTTCGCGCCCGCTGGCTGCCTCTTCGGGTTTCTCCCTTTGAAATATTCACTGGAAAGGTCCCTTCTTTCACTTTCACCGCGCCCTTCTCGCTTCTTCTTCCTCGTGCCCGAAGGTTTCATCGTGCCAGTGCTGCTGCTTGTCTGTCGCCGGTGACCACTTTCCGGACTGCAGCGACGCCGTGTCTTCGTCGAGGTCCAGCCAATCGTCGCCGCTGCCCTCGACATCCTTTAGGTAAATCATTCTTCTTTTCTAGATCGACAATAGATTGACGAAGTTCTTGAATACTCTGATAGTCCCCTTTTGATTTATTGCCATTGCTTGTTCATATATAGATTCAACGATATTTATCATAGAAATATAGCGGTTTAAATAGAAGATTAATTTCTCGCATAACGTCATCAAATCCTCCTTAAGGTTCTGTACATTAGACCATCGCTGCTCCCATGCCTTATTGCTAGGTTTAGCAAATATTTTGCCTTTCCGGACCATTTGTAGATCCGTAATTATAGCCATTTCATTAGAAACTTGTTTGTCCCACACTTAGCAAAATTTAGAGGTCTTCGATTTTCGAGTAAGTCGCCCTTATTTTTTGCCGATTCAGTAGTTGTAACCCGCCATGTGATAAACTTCTGTAAAAACCTATGGCTTCCCATAAGGCCTCTCATCCATTGTAAATAATTAAGCTGCCTTATTTTGGAACATGTGCTTAAGCCACCCTTTTTATTTTATTCAGGAAACATATTATGTCGAAATCCAACACCTGCAACTGGGTGGCGTCAAAAGTTTCTGAATTCGTTCTTAAAGATTACCAAGATCAGGGGTTTTTACCTCCTAAAGAATTAGTTGGCTTGTGGGTTGCCCTTGGAGAGGAAATCCCGAAACCGGAAGAAGGGGAAGTGGTAGTATTTTTCGATCATCTTTTCAGAGGCTTTTCTCCTCCCGGGTCAAAATTCTTTCGAGATGTTCTATATTTCTTCCATCTTCATCCTCAAGATCTGGGTCCCAACTCTATATCCAATCTTTCTCAATTCCAAGTGCTTTGTGAGGCATATCTGCAGATAGAGACCTCTGTCTCCCTCTTTAGGGAATTTTTCTACTTGAATCGCCAGAACGAATGTGCTGATGGCCCCAGTCTAGAGCTTGGCAGGGTCTCAATCCAGAGGAGGAGACACGTTGCATTTGATGGTGCCATTTTGCCAAGCCACCCTAAAGGGTGGAATAAAACTTGGTTCTATTGCCGGAATACAGCCCTAGCTGATGAGAACACTTTGTCGGGTTACAGAACGAATCGTCTTCCCATGGACCTCGAATTTCCTGGCTGGGCTCCTCCAGAAGAACGCGCTCAACATGCTCCTATATATCCAAAGTTGAGGGCTGTAGTAGCCAATGGCTTAACTGGAGTCGACTTGACCCAGTGCTGGGTACCCTGGAGTATTTTAACGTTAAGCCGCCATGACAATCTAATGTGCACTTACTCTGGCGACTTAGACGACACCCAAAGATATAGCAATTTAACTTTGGGTGCTGATGAAATAAATCAGATCGTGAAGAAGCTACTGGGTGAAAGTCAAGCCGATTGCAACCAAGACGGATTGAAGCCCTTTTACGCTCTTAACCCGGCTCCTCCAGTAAGAATCTTCGGCAACTTTATGTCTAAGTTGTATACATGTTTCTTTTTAAACTCCAAATCCTTACCTGTCATTTTGATCGTCAACTTTGCAGGCTAAGTCTTCATTTTGGGGCAAGAAGCCAGCAAAAACCGCAGCCAGGAAAACTAAGGCCCTTTCAAGTTCAAAGAAAGTTAAAGTGGTCGTAGAAGAGCCGTCACTAATGGTTGAGTCAGCAGCAACCGATGTTCAATCGGAGGTAGAAATCAATTTCCTTTAACCGTATTTTATTGAATCTAGGTGAAGCCTTCTTTTCTTAGGGTGATGTCGAGACAAACCGGGCCGAAGATGTTGAGGTAATTTCCATTTCCTCCAGCTGAGAATCCTTGCTTCCGACAAGAACAAGGCGGGTCATTCGGAAAGTAAGCTTCTCTCATCCGGATGCTTATTTGGATCCCAATTTTGTTTTGAAGAAAACTAGGCATAAATCGAGGCACCAAACTCAGAGTGGTAATCGTGACCTTACAGACGACTTACCAAATAAACCAGTCGCCCGTAAGCGACCAACTGAGGTACCTTTCAGTCCAACTCTTTCTTCCGAGGCTGGTTTAGATTAACAACCTTTTAATTATTCTAATTCTATTTATCAGGAGTCACCACCTTCGTCAGACGACTCAACTGCCACTAAACTGCCACCCCTTGTCATCAACCCTGGGTAAATTACCTCTTTTCTTATATGCTTGCCTTTGTATATGTTTTCACATATTCTTGATTATGTCTTCTTGTTTCATAGGGCTCAAGCCAAGGCCAAGAAGAGAAAAGTTGGCGAGTCGTCCACTGATCCTGAGGCCCCTAAGCCGGGGAAACCTGATTTGGTAACCCCTGAAGTTCATGCAGATCAGCCTGAAGATCATCAGGAGGAACAAACTGATTTACCCCCTCAACCTGAGCCAGCAAGCGCTGATGTTATGGACACTAAAGTTGACCCGGCGGCCAATCTTAACCCGCCCAGTCCCCCAAAGACGACTGAAGATGATCTTTGCGATAAAAACGAGGAGGTCGTCATTAATGGGTCAAGTTATGCCGTTCCTGAGGTCTCCAGAGTGCTGACAAAACTTGTTGCTAAAGATGAAACAGTCTTGCCTGAGAAGGGAAACGCCAACCTAGAGCTTCTGAGTTATGAGAACATGAGTGCTTAAGAACTACATGTTGGTTATTTGGAATGTCTTGCTACGATCCGGGAGATGGAAGTCGGCCTCTTCAGCATGATGAAAAACAAATACGAGGTATATTCCTGTTTGTTGGGTACTTCGTATATCCTTTCGTAGCCCCAAAGGGCTGGCTCATCTTCTTGAGATGAGTCGGGTCTTGTAAATAATTATGAAGAATTCGACCTGTAGCCCCCAAGGGCCGTCTCATCATCTTGAGATGAGTCGGGTCATGTAAATAATTATGAAGAATTCGACCTGTAGCCCCCAAGGGCCGGCTCATCTTCTTGAGATTAGCCGGGTCTTGTAAATAATTACGAAGAATTCGACCTGTAGCCCCCAAGGGCCGGCTCATCTTCTTGAGATGAGTCCGGTCTCATAAATAATTACGAAGAATTCGACCAGTAGCCCCCAAGGGCCGGCTCATCTTCTTGAGATGAGTCGGGTCTTCTCCATATCCTTGCTTTCGAAAAACTGATATGCATTAGCCCCCAAGGGTCGAGTATATTGCTTGCAATCTGCTTGAGACTTGTTATAATTTTTCTTTGTCATATGATACCGCATCCTGCTACCGGTTTATGATCGTTGAATATCATGGCTCTTATTTTGCAGAAAGCTCGACAAACAGCCGAGTCAAGTATGACCGGTTTGAAGAAAGATCTGGAAGTAGGGCAACACGCCCGAGCTGCTGTTGAGGTGAAACTTCGCCTTGGTTTGGAGGAAATTGGAGAAAACCAAAGCACACCTTGAAAAGCAAAATAAAACCTTTGAAGCTGAGAAAGCCGCCTTGTTGGAGCGCGCAGAAAATGTTGAGGGCCAGTTGAAACCCATCACGGAAGAGCTATCCGGGTTAAAGCGGCATATATATTGCCCATATGACCCAGACTATCTTTGGTAAGTATCTTGTAGTAACTTGCAAAGATACCGCTGTTCGTAGATAAGACGTCTGGCGACTCACACGCTTAAATTGCTTTGTAGGCCCATGAACATGTAACCTCCAAGATAACAACTTGCTTATGCTGAAGGCTGTATATACAGTGACTGAGCAACTCTATGCTGGAAGCTATCTCACCATCAAGGCGGTTATGGGGAACAAAGAGCCAGTGAAGCTCATCAAGGATGTGCTGAGGTTTCTCGCAACGATCCCCAAACAAGTTGAAGAGTTGAAAAGATCAGTAGCCCGAGCCGGTGCAACATCTTCTTTGAGTCGGGCTTTTGCCTATTCAGAGGAGCTTGATCCGACAGAAATGGCCAAAGGGTTTCCTGAGCTCAAGGATGATGGCTCGGCTTTCGGTGATGCTGACTATCTTAAATGTGTCAAGACATCGCGAGTGTTGGCCACACAACTTGTTGCTGAAATGGAGCTAAAGAGTTATCAGGCGGCTTACGATGCAAACAACTCACGAGTTTGGCCGCCATCCTTTGTGCTAGTGAACCTCACACCTCAACGTCGTAAGCACATTTTCACCCCTGACGTCGACCCATCCGCCATCCTGACTAAAGAAGCTATTTTCCACGCCTTGACCCATTGCAACTAGGATGTAGACAACCTTCAGATCGAAGAACCAGAAGACCCAATGGAGGATGACCCAGAGGCGTCTCAGGCGTGAGGTCAGACTGAAGTCAACCCGAACGGAGCAGAGGGCGAGTCACGGAGGTGATATGTAAAAATAATTTAAGTCGCCCGGTCTTTTTAGCCCCCAAGTGTTGGGCAGAAACAATGAATATTTTGTGGTTCCTGTGATGAGCCTGTAATAGGAGTAGTCTGAAAACTTCTTGAAAAGTTCTGTCATGCCTTCGTGCATGTTTGCATTTGTGACGGTACTTAAGAAACTTTGATACTTTGATCTGTTTTGATAACTGTTGATTGTGCTGCTCTCTTACTTGTCTTTGAATATCTCTGCTGTGCTCGATGAGTCTTTTGATTGTAACAGAGAGGGCAGGCCAAAGATTGTGCCGACAAAGAAAGTTGGCTTTCGAAGCTCAGGTCTTGTTTGAATAATACTGAAGAAGATGACGATTGAACCAGTCATAATATGACAACGGTTGATAGCCCAGACGCTCATGTATGAGCCGGCAATAAAATAATGTTGTACCGACAAAACTTGTGAGGTAGTAATAATAGTTTTATAACAATATCAAATACCGTTAATAAGTCGGCCTAGTGAGGCTTGGCAAGAAGAGACTAGCTTTCGAGGCTCAGCGAGATTGAGCTGGTTTGGAAATTCCAATCATTTGATCCTGGTTATAATAAACCATGATGAGGATTAAACCGAAAATTTATTTTTATACAGAATTTATGATGTAACCTGGTTTTGGAAAACGACTTTTCATAAACAAGTATATAAATATGCATGCATGATGCAATGATGCCATGTCAAATGATGTATGTATATGATAAGAAAGTATAAAAAATGCCGGCTTTCGAGGCTCGACATAAAGACCGGCTTTCAGGGCTCGAGTCTTGCTTCCATGAAGCGCGTATGATAGCTTTCTGTATGCCGGCTCTCAGGTGAATCAAGCTGGTGTTTTAACCTTGAGAAGTTCAGGGTCCAAAAAAGGATTGACTTGCAAGAGTACACGGCGTCACCTTATCGGAGTCACATCAAGCATACAGGCAGGTTTAACCATATGTGGCATTTTTTGCCGGGTCAAGAGGGTGAGAAAGCTGAACTCAGTGAGTTGGAAGCCCCCAGGTGCCCATTAAATTGTGGCTTTTTTGACGGGTCACAAGAGTGAGAAAGCTGAACTCGGTGAGTTGGAAAGCCCCCAGGCGGCCATTAAATCGTGGCTTTTTTGCCGGGTCACATGGGTGAGAAAGCTGAACTTAGTGAGTTGGAATCCCCCAGGTGCCCATTGTTTCAGAAAATAAAGACTCATGCTAAATCTATAGGATGATACGACAAAAACTCCGAATTTTGGGTGTGCCGTCTTTATTATATTTGAAACATAAAGAGGTATGTACAGAATTTGGAGGGGGGGGGGGGATTACAAAAATAAAAGAGAGCCGGCAACTCTAAATGTAATATGGCCGTATGTGAGCAATGCTCCAAAGCCGATTTGTTTGAGAATTCGGGTACAATTGGTACTGACCGCTATTCAACTGATTGGGGTTACTCTAGAAACCACCTTGGTTGTTATGTTGATTTCCTGGGCCAAGATGCTGTCCATTGCCATTATTCGCCTGATGTTGGAAACCAGCTCCTGAGCAGCCCTGCGACCCGCCTGGACCATGTTGACCCGGGTGTCCACCACCGTTGCCCCCTTGATGATTCTGGAAGGCTTGGTTGCGGAATTCCTGCATGATGTAACAGTTCTCCCACAAGTGGGTAGCCGGCTTATCCTGGGTACTGTGTTTAGGACATGGTGCCTTGAGTGCCTCGTCGTATTTATGAGGCTTATTCCCATTATAAGTCCCTCCAGTGCGACCATTACGTCGTTGGTTTTTGAAACCAACATTGGTGTTAGCAACGAAGTCCGACCCGCCATCTGGCTTCTTCCGTTTGCCATTGTTATTCTGAGCCCCCTGGTTATTGATGACCCACAAGTATAGGGAATCAATCTAGTCCTTTCGACAAGTAAGAGTGTCAAACCCAACGAGGAGTAGAAGGAAATGACAAGCGGTTTTCAGCAAGGTAATTTCTGCAAGCACTGAAATTGTAGGTAACAGATAGTTTGATAACAAGGTAATTGGTAACGAGCAAGTAACGGTAATGGTAAATAAGGTGCAGCAAGGTAGCCCAATACTTTTGTGGCAAAGGACAGGCCAGAACAATCTCTAATAATAGGCAAAGTGTTCTTGAGGGTACACGGGAATTTCATGTAGTCACTTTTATCATGTTGGTTTGATTCGTGTTCGCTAGTTTGATAATTTGATATGTGGGTGGACCGGTGCTTGGGTGCTGTTCTTACTTGAATAACCTCCCACTTATGATTAACCCCCTCGCAAGCATCCGCAACTATGAGAAAAGTATTAAGATAAAATCTAACCATAGCATTAAACGTTTGGATCCAAATCAGCCCCTTACGAAGTAGAGCATAAACTAGGGTTTAAGCATCTATCACTCTAGCAACCCATCATCTAATAACTACTCCACAATGCATTCCCTTAGGCCCATGAATGGTAAAGTGTCATGTAGTTGACGTTCACATGACACCACTAAGGGAATCACAACATACATATCATCAAAATATCGAACACATATGAAATTCACATGATTACTTGCAACATGACTTCTCCCGTGACCTCAAGAACAAAGGTAACTACTCACAAATAATAATCATGCTCAAGATCAGAGGGGTATTGAATAGCATAATGGATCTGAACATATAATCTTCCACCAAATAATCCATATAGTAATCAACTACATAAGGTAATCAACACTACTAGTCACCCACAGGTACCAATCTGAGGTTCCGGCACAAAGATTGAACACAAGAGATGAACTAGGGATTGAGAGGAGATGGTGCTGTTGAAGAGGTTGATGAAGATTGGGTTCCCAAAGATTAGAGGGGTGTTGGTGATGACGATGGCTTCGATTTGCCCCTCCGGGAGGGAAGTTCCCCCGGCGGAATCGCTCCGCAAGAGGGGAAAAGTGCTCCTGCCCAAGTTCCGCCTCGAGACGGCGGCGCTCCATCCCAAAAGTCCTCCCCTTATTTTTTCTAGGTCAAAAGTGATTATATACCAGAAGATGGGCACCGGATGTGGGCCGAGGAGGGCACAACCCACCAGGGCTCACCCTGGTGTCTTGTGCCCACCAGGGTGACCCCCTCCGGTAGTTCTTTGCTCCAGTATTTTTTATTAGTTCCAAAAATAATCTCCGTAAAGTTTCAGATCCATTGGAGATGTGCAGAATAGGTATCTATGATGTGCTTTTTTCAGGTCCAGAATTCTAGATGCCGGTATTCTCCCTCTTTGTGTAAACCTTGCATATTATGAGAGAAAAGGCATTAGAATCACTCCCTAAAGCATTATTATTCAACAAAACATAATAAATAACAGTAGGAAATCATGATGCGAAATGGACGTATCAACTCCCCCAAGCTTAGACCTCACTTGTCCTCAAGCGAAAAGCCGAAATTGAAAAGCATGTCCACATGGTTTGACAGAGAGGTGTCGATAAAAAAAATACGGACATAGAAGCATCATGCTTATTATCATAACAACATCAAACTCTATCATAAAACTTGTTCATATACTTTCATCATATAGCTTCTCATGAACAAGTAAAAATTCATCACAACATAGAAGTATAAAGCATAAACCATATTGAGAACCAACAAACTATGTTCTCAGTCAACTTTGCAACTACAATTCATCATAATTCCAGGAAGGGTCTCATGTCGGAGCCTTTTGTCATGTCCACATACTCAACCATCATTTAGTCTTCTATGATTGCTAGCACTCACAGCATACCCATGAGCAAAAAGTTTCAACTGGATACATAGGAAGATAGGGGCTTATAGTTTCACCTCCCAACTTATTCACCTCCACTATTCGAAAATAGGGCATCAGTCCCGGTTCCAGAGGGCCTTTAGTCCCGGTTCTGCAACCGGGACAAAACGATCGGGACTAATGCTCATCACTTTTAGTCCCGGTTGGCTTACGAACCGGGACTAAAGGGGCTCCATGTGGCCACCATGGGGCGCCCAGGCAGGAGGACCTTTTGTCCCGGTTGGTAACACCGGCCGGGACTAAAAGGCAGCCACGCGTCAGCACCTGCCAGGCGCTGTTTATTTTTGAAAGGAGGGGCTTAGGGGTTTTCATATTATGTTTCCCCCTTTTATTTTTGTGTTTACCCTTCAATTCTTTTACATTTAGGGTTTCATTTTTATTTAATCCAACTTGGTCTATTGCATCCATCTAATTTGTACTGCTATATGTCATATAACAACTCATCATCATCTTAATCAACTCTTCATCGTTCTAGATAAAATAGCATAAAAAAGGTGAACTCCTCATCATTCTGGTTGTTATCATACTAGCAAGTGATCAAGTAATCACAAGTTAGAAACACTAAGTACTGCTCTCTCCTAGGTAAAATAGCATAAAAAAGGTGAACTCCCGCATCTTCCCATTGGAGAATATAGATCAACCTATCTCCAACTTGTGGCGTGACCAACCTATATTCATCAATCAAGACATCGTGTCCAAGTGGTTGCATGGATGCTTTTATTGCCTGGCTCCATCCTTTGATTTTCAAGATTTCTTCACTTCGAGATATTCTGTATTTACTAGGGTAACTCATCCACATTGGGCGTAAGCTAACCATATGCAAATCACCGGTAGTAACCATCCATTTTGGCACGGTCTCTGGCGGGAGTACCTGTTGAAGAACATAAGTAATAATAACATAGTTAGCTAAACTAGTTTTGCTTAAGAAGAATATATGAAAAAGATGGACTAGTGACGCAATGGTAAAAAAGTCTTACAAAGTTGTCTGAAGTGATGTTATAATGGTTCAACTTGTGCACTAGTGGCACATATCCATGATAAATGTTCCCAGCCATGTAATGTTTAGCATGATACTCAACATCATCAATAAATGATATCAGATGATTTTTCTCCAACCAAGTAAGCTCGCAGTCATAACTGTAGTAGATGCGATCTATTATCTGTCGGGTAACTCTTGTAGCACGGAAATAAGCTAATAATTAAAAATAAAGAAATTTAGTCGGGATGAGTACCAAATACTTTTCAACAATCAATATAAATTACCTAACAAATATGTTGACAAACGCACCTGGAGGTAGCACCGGAATCAAGTCATCGTCCGCATGCACCGAAATGTCTATATTATTATCAGGAACATCGTCATTACAAAGACCGGAGGTAATGTTCATGTCCTCATCCAACCCATACGCCTTGCAAAATGCTCTCCAACTAGGACAACCAAAATATGTGTGATCTTCGTTATTTTTCACCTTAACAGCAAAAGTGTAATGCTCCGTTCTTAGGTGAGCTATCTTAAGCTCTGTACTACACTTCTCTTTGAAATGGAACTTGTCCAAGACAGCGAATCTTGCATGACAGGGAACGCACTAGTCAAATTGTACAAAAGAAAATTAAAGGTTAATTAAAGCAAAAAAGCACACGTCATACTTCATTAACACAAAATACATGTCGTCTTTACATACCGTAGTAATACTAAATTCTTCCGTTAGTTTGACGGTGAATGACGTATCGTTCTCTAGTTGAGGATAAATTTCGCATATACCCCTATCATCCCAGCACAAAGGGCACTGAGGGATCTTATCGTCGTCAGACGACGTCAACATTTCCTGTTTACATGATTCTAAGATTAAAATCGACGGCACTTTTTTTTAGCAAGATCATCATATAATATCACTAATAGATATAATAGCACCGGCGATCGTCGAGGACTCTTCATATAATATTATCATATAATATCACTAATACATCTCGAATAATCCAGTTAATGAAGCATCGAATATTATCACTAATACAGCTCGAATATTATTGAATAATCTAGTTCACTCGCGGTTCCTGAAGTGTGGGCGGTGGACACCCAAAGAGAAGGAACCATCACAGGATCATAGCTCGGGTGAGATCCCTAAAGGAACTGCCAGGTATTGGAGAACCTGGCATCCAACGCAACCATGTAGCGACGGACGTGCTCGTCCTCCTCCCTGACACGGCGACGTACCACCTCCACGGTTGCCGGCTGCCTCCGCACCGATAGTGGCCCACGCGACCGCCACCAAAGAAGCTCCGGGTCGACGACAATACCCGGATTCCTCACCAAACTACGCGCCCCGGAAGGTAGCACCCCTAGTGCCACCTCGGCGGAGCCCAATCCCGGACATGACGCCTCTCAAACTGGTTGTCGGCGCCGAGTCGACGACGAGGATGTGGGACTGGCATCGTCGACGAGAACAAATTGTGGCTATAGCAAATATAATTTTATTTAACAACAATACCATTTTTGTTAACAAAGCCTAGTGATGTGTATGTGTGTGTGTGACGCGCGCCCAAGAGCACATATAACAATTAGAATCATGTAAGGTAGCAATTAAAGAAGCATCTTCCTCATAGTTAAACAAATCAACTTAACATGCCATCTTAATTTTCTAACTATCTTAGTGTTGCTATATATGCATTAATGAAAAGAAAGACTTTGCACGATTGGTGAGAAGCAAAACCTTTATGTATTGGTTTCGTCTTCTTTTTGTTGTTTCTCTCTAGTACTTTATGTATTGGTGTGTGAATGGTATGCTTTTGACTTGAAACTTTGTGATATGACCAAACATGTTACCACTTGCTAGTATTCGTGTTGTAGAATATTGTTTAAATTGGCAATACCAATTTTTGCCTCAAAATTTGACTACTTTCAAAAAATCTGAGAAAACTCTTGTCAATACTACATGTGACTAGTATGAATCTGGGAAATGTTGAGCATCTTTGGACAATGGGATTGGTATATAATAGCTATTTTGCTCAACTGATCCTAATTTTGGTTCAAAATTTGATCGTTTCCAAAAATTCTAAAAAAACGAGGAGCGAGCGGTGGTGTGGCCGGCGGCTCACCTAGGAGGAGGAGGAGGCCGGAGCGGGCTCGGGGAGGCGACGGCGTCGGGGGGCGGCGACGGGGGACGGCGTCGGGGGCGACGACGGGGCGGCGTCGGGGGCGACGACGAGGAGCGAGCGGGCTCGGGGAGGCGACGACGTCGGGGGGCGGCGACGGGGGTGGTGATGGGGACGGCGTCGGGGGACGTCATCGGGGGCGGCGACGGGGGACGGCGTCGGGGGCGGCGACGGGGGACGGCGTCGGGGGCGGCGACGGGGGACGGCGTCGGGGGCGGCGATGGGGACGGCATCGAGGGCGGCAACGAGGAGCGAGCGGGCTCGGGGAGGCGACGGCGTCGGGAAGGCGACGACGTCGGGGGGCGTCGACGGGGGACGGCGTCGGGGGCGGCAACGGGGACGGCGTCGGGGCGGCGACGAGGAGCGAGCGGGCTCGGGGAGGCGATGGCGAGATCCGGCAGCCTGGCGGCGTCGAGGTGGTTTTTGGCGCCGTCGGGGGAGAGGGAAAGCAGAAATCCACCGCTCCATTGCGCCCTGTGCGGTCCACCGACACCGCTCACCCTCAAGCTACAACGCCGCACGACCAAGCCACCTGCAACCCACGCTGCACGGGGTGACAACCCGCAGACCACGACCCTCGCACCACTTCTGGGGCCGCTGCCCCAACATATAGTCCAACCGTCCACACTTGAATGCGTCGACCGAGATGACGACCCTACTGCCCTCACAGCTCAAGAACGCCACCCAAGCCATGTTGAGGTGCAACCCTACCTCATGGAGCCTCACCACATCGGTTTCCGAGACCGTCTTCTCGGCTCATAAATTCGGGGCCGCTGACCAGACATCCACTAATTTTTGTGGTGAAGAGATCCCTCGCAACAACCTTTCCCAAACGATGCCTCCAAGGAGTTCATGACGTAGACGCCATCGTGGCCCGCATCGGAAAACCGAAGCTAAGATTTTCATCCAGAAATCTAAATCCATCTTGACATCGATAGAGCTGCACAATGACGCCTCCAAGAAGGTAGACGACGCCAGAAGGCGCCGCCGCCATCGGCCCTGACCTTGGTCAGGGCTGTGCTTTCACCGAGCTCCTCGTCATAGAACATGACTTGTGGATCCAGAGCACCCGAGGGTGTCCGGATCGCCGGAGAGCACACCTCCACCACCACCTGCCAGCAGCCATCACCACCGCACGAACCCAAACGTAGCACCTCATGTCATGACGAGCTCCATGCCACTGCTTCCATCCTAGGAAGGCCGCCCCGCCATCCGCGCACCTCCTGACACACGTCTGTGCCTGCACATAGACGTGTGAACATGCCTAGCAAGGCCTCTGCCCTGATTCAGCTTCAAATCTGGGAAACCCGTGTCACGAAGCGAGCCACATCTGGTAGATGCGCACCGGCTGGGCCACCCCGCGATGCTGTCGCGTCTCTGCACGACCCCTTGCGCGGCATGAGCACAACCCTCTTGCGCCATCCCCAACCTGGGCCACGGATCCACCTCGCATCACAAAGAACTCCACGCAGCCAGATCTGCGATGACCGAGCTTCCACGTGCGCCCGCGGCGCATCTCCAAGCACGGCCCCTTGCTCGACCTCACAGTGCCCTGAGTGCCCGCTGGGATGGCCGTCCCGTGCCGCCCCGCCCTGAGTGGGAGGAGGAGAAGGCCCCACCGCCGCTGCGCCGCACTGGCTTTGTCTGGCGATGCCTGCCGGCGGCAGCGAGGGAGGCGGGGCGGAGGAGTGTGATGCGCAATGGCTAGGGTTCTCTCGTGGCCGCTCGCGGGGGTGACATGGGAGCGTGTGGTAGCCTATGTTACTACGCTTAAGATAACCTAAATGAGTGTTTTAAAGGACAAGGTGTTGAACCGGTATGGGCCTAGCCCATCACTTATCTCTTAGGGCCTAAGCCCATGTATGAGGGACTGACCTAGAAAGGGGCTCCCAGCCATCTGTTCCTGAGAGAGTAGCCACACACATACACACGAGCTAGAGGTACTCCTCTCTTCCCTCCCGATTCAACATGGTATCGAGCCAGGCGGTGACGGCAGCGACGGAGGAGGCGGCGGCGTAGTCCCTCTCCGGCGAGGCGGTGGCGGGACCCGACGGGGTCAGGCGAGAGAGGAGGTTGCGTGTGTGCGCGCGCGGCGGCGGGTCTGCTGTGGTGCGTGCGGCAGCGGCGCGGCTGGGCTCGAGGGCGCGGCTGGGCTTGAGGGAGCTGCTTCGTCTTGTCTTGCTTGGGGGCGGCTTGCTGCGCAGGAGGCGGCCGAGGAGAGCCGCTGCTGGCTGTGCAAGCGGCTGCGGCGGGAAGAAGAGGAGGAGGAAGAAGGTGGCGGTGGATTTGGGCTGCGTGCGAGTCAGGCTGCGACAGGGAGCTGGTACTGTTGGTGCTGCTGAGCAGAAGATTGCTGAGCTGCTGTTGCTTGTGCGGCTGCTACTTGCTGCTGTGGCAGAGGAAGAAAGGGGGACTGCTTGTGGAGTGTGCTGCTGCTGCTACCTCGCTGTTGTTTGCTGAAGGTGAGGGGGGGCAACACTGCTGCTGTTGTTGCTGGGTGCTGCTGCGCTGAGCCAGGGAGAGAAGAAGGGGTCTGCTGCTGCGTTGTTCCTGGCGCTGCTGTTGTGTTGTTACTGCTGGAGCTGTTGCTGGGCATCTGAGTTGCTAGTTTTGCTGCTGCTGAAAGTGGGCAAGGTGTTGTGTGTTGGAGCTGCTGCTGCTGATTGTAGAGGAGAAGGGCTTGAGGGGGAGAGCCTCATGCTCAAGGAGAGGCTCTTCCTGATGGAGCAGGAGGTTGGCAGTGGGTGCCGTCTTGTGACCATCGAGGCGCGTTTTGCAGGGGCCGATGGTGCTGCTGGTAGCGCCAAGAAAGCTGTTGTTGTGGAGAAGATGGGTGATACCATAGCTGCTGCTGGTGCTCACCATGCAGTCAAGGAGTATCTAGGGAATGATGACATGAGAAGGGGTGATGTGGAGCCAGAGAAGAGTGGTGAGGACAGTGCAGAGAAGGCTAGTGCAGGTTCAGAGAAGGAATACAGCATGACTGTAGCAGAGGTTGAGAGGCTCAGGGAGGAATAGGTAAGCCTCCAGAGGAAGGTGGAGGAAATCCAGGCCGGCAAGGAAACAGCCGAGGGGGCGACACGTGAGAAGGATGCTCAGTCCGTTAAGTTGAGGGCTGAGTTGGAGGAGCTTCATGCTTTCATATCACAGCTCCAAACTGCAGGCTTGAATGCTCGCTATGGAGACTGTGCTCACTGGACCTCCACTGATGAAGATAACCCGGAAAAGGTATCTCTTGCTGCTAATGAGAATTGTCCAGAATGGGTTCTAGACTCTGGAGCATCTAGGCATGTTGCGGGCAAATCCTACGTGTTCGAGTCTTACAATAAGCATCCTCCTTCTCACACGGGCACTATACAAACTGCTGATGGCACAAAACGGCCTGTCATTGGGGTTGGTACAGTAAAGTGCACTCCGACCATATCCCTATCCTCAGTTTTACATGTGACAGCTTTTCCTGTCAATTTGGTCTCTTTCAGTGCTCTCATTGATCAAATAGACTGTCGTGTGATCCTTGACAAATTCGGTTGCCAGATTCAGGAGCGACAGACGAGGCAGACGGTTGGGACTGGCACTAGGCGTAGGGGGCTCTGGTATATGGATCAGGGGGTGCAGCCAGACTTGATTTGTGCTGCGACCATGGAGGACAAGGAGAAGCAGGCGATGATCCATCACTATAGGATGGGCCATGTCTCGTTTGATAAGATGAGTAGAATATTTCCGGATGTTATGTGTGGAATAGGCAAGGGCAAGCTGGCATGTGATGCTTGCGAATATGCAAAACACACAAGAGCTACTTATGTGAGTAAGGGGCTTAGGAGCATATCTCCTTTTATGCTCATTCATTCGGATGTATGGAAGAGCCCAGTTGTGTCGGTAAATGGAATGAAGTACTTTGTTACTTTTATTGACTGCTATACTCGTATGACTTGGATTTATTTGATGCGTCACAAGGATGAGGTGTTCAGCTGTTTTCAGGATTTTCATGCCGTGGTAAAGAATCAGTTTAAGGTGCAGGTGCAGGTGATCAGGACTGACAATGGCAGAGAGTATGTGAACAACAACGTTGGAGCCTTCTTGTCTGACCAAGGGATTCTTCATCAGACTTCTTGTTCGGACACCCCCCTCAGAATGGAGTGTCAGAAAGGAAGAATCGACATATTCTTGAGGTTGCTCGGTCATTGATGTTTACCATGAATGTGCCCAAGTTCTTGTGGAGTGAAGCAGTTATGACAGCCACATACCTAATCAACCAGACAACTTCAAGGATACTCGGCATGAAATCGCCGTGTGAATTGCTGTTTGGAGAAAATAAGTTTGTTATTCCCCCAAATTTGTTTGGCAGTACCTGCTTTGTTCGTGATCACTGACCTTCTGTTGGGATGCTAGATCCGCGGGCAGTGAAGTGTTTTTTTCTGGGCTATGCTTCGAGTCAGCAGGGGTACAAATGTTGGTGTCCCTCTGAGAAACGCCAATTTATAAGTATGGATGTTACCTTCAGGGAGTCTGAGCCATTCTATGGTGCGCCGACTGATCTCAGTCTGCTATTTGCAGAGCTTGACCACCTACATCATGTGCAAGATGGCCAAGAGGGGGAGAAGGATGTGTCTCATACTCAGGGTGATTCTGTGGGCAATAACAGTGCTAATGATGTGCAAGTTCAGGTCCGACCAATAGTGGGAATAATTACGGTTAGTACTCTCACTGATGATGATGTGCAGGTTCATGTCGAGCCAACCGTCGATACACTTAAGATTGGTGCTCTTCGGGTTCCTGTTCGGGATCGATGGCAGACAAACACCCTGGTGTACTCTCGACGGCAACCACACATGCAAGGGGAGCAGCAAGGCAGTCAGGCAAGAGTGCAAGGGGAGCATCAAGGCAATGAGGCAAGAGTGCAGGGGGAGCAGCAAGGCAATGAGGCAAGAGTGCAGGGGGAGCAGCAAGACAGTGAGACAAGCTCATCTGACACAGTGGAGCTGCCCATTGCATTGCGAAAGGCTACACGTGAAGCGGCAAGAAAGGGTGAAGTAGCAAGGAAGGCTCTACCGAAGGATGATGCTTGTGATGATCTTGATATTGGCAATTTTGTGTCTTATAAGGCTTTGTCACCCACATATAAGACGTTTGTTGCCTCCCTTCAAACTGTGTCAATTCCAAAGGATTGGAATGCTGCAAAGCAAGATCCGAAGTGGCATGAAGCGATGATAGAAGAGTTGGAAGCACTAAGGAAAAACAAGACATGGGTGCTAACCACATTGCCGGCAGAAAAGAAAGCAGTGAGTTGTAAGTGGATCTATACAGTGAAGCAGAATCCTGAAGGGAAGGTGGAACGGTATAAGGCCAGATTGGTCGCCAGAGGATATAGTCAAACTTATGGAATTGACTATGATGAGACGTTTGCTCCCGTGGCAAAGATGAACACAGTAAGGATATTGGTCTCCTGTGCTGCAAACTTTGGGTGGAAGTTGCATCAATTAGATGTCAAGAAGCCTTCTTGCATGGTGAGTTGCAAGAAGAAGTGTACATGGAAATACGGGGAAGGTATGCAGGTTGAAGAAATCCTTTTATGGACTGAAGCAATCACCAAGGGCCTGGTTTGATAGGTTCAGACGTGCTGTCTGTGGTATGGGGTATGGTCAGTGTAACAGTGACCACACGATGTTCTACAAGCACTCTGATCGGAAGATCACCATTCTTGCTGTTTATGTGGATGACATTATCATCACTGGAGATGATAAGGAGGAAATAGAGAGATTGAAGGGTTGTTTGAGCAAGGAGTTTGAGGTAAAGGATTTGGGTAACCTAAAATACTTTCTTGGCATTAAAGTGGCTCGGACAGAGAAGGGAATCTCTTTGTGCCAACGAAAATACACCTTGGATCTCTTGAGTGACGTGGGCATGATGGGATGTCGTACTGCCCCTACTCCGATTGAACAAAATCACCAAGTGACAGCACAATCAGGGGAGCTAGTGAATAAGGAAGATTATCAGAAATTGGTTGGGAGGTTGTTGTACTTGTGTCATACCAGGCCTGACATTACGTATGCTGTGGGGGTGGTGAGTAGATACATGCATGAACCAAGGAGTGGGCATCTTGATATTGTGCACAGAATCCTGAGATACTTGAAGGGGGCTCCGGGTAAAGGGTTGTGGTTTGGGAAGAGTGGACATCTTGAGGTGGATGGCTATAGTGACTCTGATTGGGCCAGTTGTCAAGATGATAGAAGATCAACTTCTGGCTACTGCGTGTTTGTGGGAGGAAATTTGGTGTCATGGAGAAGCAAGAAACAGCCGGTTGTGTCTAGATCAACAGCAGAAGCTGAGTATAGAGCATTATTTCAAGGGTTGTGTGAGATGCTCTGGGTGAAGTACCTACTGAGCGAGCTGAAATTTCTAAGGAAGGGACCCTTGAAGGTGTGGTGTGACAATCAGTCAGCTAAATCCATCGCTAATAACCCAGTTCAACATGATAGGACAAAGCATGTAGAAATTGATCGCTTCTTCATTAAGGAGAAACTTGATGCCGGGATCATCAGCCTGACTCATGTCAGCTCTGGGCAGCAGTTTGCAGATTGTTTGACAAAGGGACTGGAAATAAAGGACTGTAACTTGGCATGTGACAAGATGGGAATGATAGATATCTACCACCCATCTTGAGGGGGAGTGTTGAACCAGTATGGGCCCAGCCCATCACTTATCTCTTAGGGCCCAAGCCCATGTATGAGGGACTGACCTAGAAAGGGGCTCCCAGCCATCTGTTCCTGAGAAAGTAGCCACACACATACACATGAGCTAGAGGTACTCCTCTTTTCCCTCCCGATTCAACACAAGGTAAACGCTTCAATAATATGAAGATATCTTTACTGTGATTTTGGTAGTCCACATTGTTGTCGGGTTGCATGTCTGTGTGGGGCGATTTGTCTAGTGGGGCTGCCAAGCTAAGCGTGCAAGGAGAATCGTTCGAAAAACACGAGAAGTTACGTAGAAATAGTACCCGCGGAACACACATGTGTGATGGCGCCCATGAAAAAAGCAACTTTGCCGACACAACCAAATACGTACGAGTAGAATTACTGTACCAGAAGAGTGACTGATGACTTCCCTTGCCAATAAACGAGTAGAATTGTGCAGCCACCCAGTCTTCGGCGCCGTCGACCAAATTTTTTTTTTTTGTGGTTAAGTAACCACTTGTGCTGGTAGCCATGAACCTGGTCCAGATCTCATCCGGAACAATATATACTCCAGCCAAACATCCGTCAATGGCATGTGACTGTCGTGGCATGAAGAAACAGTTTGGGTCCATGCCGCCACATGAATGCAGAGCATGGCGACGGCGACGGCAACAACTGGATCACGTTCGGACAAAAACAAGGTTCTCGCTGTCCCTTGCGCCACCTTGTATGCCCAACCGAATGGAGTAGGTGGTTTGCATAATTGTCGAGCCGCCGCATGCCAACTGTGTGGGGACGTTAAGGTAGGCGTGCAAGGAGAATCATTAGAAAAAACACAGGAAGTTGTGTGGAACTTTCCTGTCACACACATACATTGCACTGGGTATCCTCACATACACATGCATTGGTCGACGGCGTGGCAGAGTCTCTGCGAAATCACAACGAACCTTTGGACATGGCTGCCAGGGAGCCTACGAAGAAAGAAACGCAAGGACACTGCTGCAATCCGTACAGAATTGATCGGCCAAATAGTATCCTTAGAGACGTGCTTTTGACCGGTCAGTAGCTAGGGTTCCGTGATGAATGTTCTTTCATTGACGGGTCAGCTGACCGGCCAGTGATACACATATAAGTTACTATATTAAAGTGACAAGCCTTTGCTTTTTCTCCTTTTTTGACTTTTTTTCATACATCTATCATTCAATTATGGGGCTGAAAGCAACAGTGACAAGTGAATTGTAAATTCTCATGAACAGTAGCTACACGTGAATAGTATCTTTGCATGAATAGTGCTTCCATTTCTGTGGCTAGGTTTCCTTCTTTTATCTTCCAGAGACACAGAAAGACCAACTTATAATAGTGTTTTTAGAAAAAAAAATGTTCCTTTTTTTACATTCTACTAATATCATCATAGGTTTTTATATTTCTAAAGGAAGATCTTCATGTATGTTTTATTGCCTTTTTACATGTACAAGTACTATGGTATTATTATTATAATTCCCGCTCTGCAAACTGTTTATGTTGTTGCCTCTAACACATGATGTCATGATCTCTTTTGGACTTACTTATAGATAATTATCTAAAGTGAAATACGCACAGATCTAAGGGATTACTTAAAAACACCACATAGGCACAAAAAATGGCTCTAATAAATTCCAATATAGTTTGATCTAATCTATTTTCATATTATATGATAATTAATTTTAACTATTGGCATTGCTATTAGTGATTATCCTTTCACTTCAATTTTACAGCGAAGCTAAAATCCAAGGAAAAATATAGCATCTTTGGTGCCAAACATTTTTATTGTTTTAAAAAGTGTTGCTCATTTTATTTTTCCTTTGGTTCGTTCTTATAGACTGTTGCCACATGATTTTATTTCCATCTAACGTTTTGATTGAAATATGATTTTTGGAGAACAGTAACCCGGATAGACCGGAACATTTGACTCGAACAAACTAAACATTATTTTTGAAACAATAATTTTGTATGCAACAATGATTTATGTGACCAGTGGTTCCATGCCCCATCGAATAAACCGGAATATACCCATACCAGCCCCCAAAAATATTAAAACACTACTTCGTATGAACAGTACACGAAATGTAAACTGGAACAGTACCATCATGGTGCATCCGCGTGAAAGTAATCTAGGGAAAATACACAGAGGCTATATCAAAGATGGTGCAGTTTACAAGTGGTCTCAGCTGAGGCCTCTTCGAAACGAGCCCAAACTTTTACCATACCCTACAAGGGCTGAATTCTGGCATAGTATGATTTTCCGTTGATTTAAATGGTTGGTTCATTGCTCTCAAAAAGTGCCGACTTCCATCATCACGAATATGGACCGTCACTGTGGCCTTATCTGCCAGGAACAAGTGAAGATTCATAACGACCGTCCACATCCTTAAGAAGAATGTAATGAATAAAGAAACATAATATATCTTTACTATCTATTTAAACAGGTACTACTGCTCGTCCTTCGACGAGGTGGGACTAAAGTCAGTTATCACATTGTCATAGACGAAAAACTCCAATTTAATAACGCAAGGGACGCTTCTCCCCCCCCCCCCCCCCCCGCTCCGCATCGCCCCCGCCCTGGGTGACTCAGGGGCTCTGCAACCCTAGGCCGTGCCACCACCGTCTCCTCCTCCCCTCCCCGCGCCGCTGTCGGGTGAAGCCGCCGGGTGAAACCCACGTGGTAGACGGCGGCGGTGGGGCGTCTCCATCTCCCGACTTCCCTTCCTCCGCGGGCGACGGATCTAGGCGTTTGGCGGCGGTGTCCTGCGGCGCTCGCGGTAGGGCGCGAGGCGGCAGGCCTCGGCGAGCGGTGGCGGGGTACGGGGCGTGCGGCGGCGCTCTGACGTGCGCGCGACAGCGGGCCTCGGCAGGAGGTGGCGGGCGCGGGGCTAGCGGCGGCGCTGCGGCGTGCGCGGGCGGCTGGTTCCTGTGCGCGGTGGGCGGCGGCGTGGTCTGCGCGGTGGTGGCACGTGGCGGCTGATGCGTATGGGGGTCGGGCCTTCCCTTCTCCGACCTAGATCGGCCAGGTTTGGGGGCTCCGGCTGGGCTCCTCCCCCTCGGTAGCTTGGCGCATGGGTGCGTGCCCGGCAGCTCCGACGCTTGGAGCTCGCCGGGCGGCGCAGGATGCGCAGTGGTGTAGTGTGGCTGCTGTCCCGGCCGTGGATAGCTCCATGGCAGCTTGGCAGGTCGGCTGCGGCGGCGACTGGCAAGTTCCGGCATCGGCTCGTCCGCACGTGGCTTGTGTCGGCCTCTGACCCTCTCCTTGGTGTCCGGTCGCTTATCTCGTCGATGGGTTGGCAGGCTCCCAGCTGCGGTCCATCACTCGTCTCTCGCCCGGTGCGGCAGGACCGAGCTCGTCTCGCGCACGGTGCCGCGGGACCAAGCTCGTCTCGTGCACGATGCAGCAAGACCGACCTTGTCTCGCTTACGGTGCCGCAGGACCGTGCTCGTCTAGCACCCGGTGCTGCGGGACGGGTCGATGGAGTCCAGCGGTGGCCGGCCTTTTGGGTCTCGGCACTTGGGGCGACCCAGGGGTGTCAAAGGTCGGACCTTTCCACTCGTCTCGTTGGTTGGGGTAGTGGCGGGTGTCAGGGGAGTTGGTGTCGAGGTCTTGGATGCCGGAGCGGCGGCCCTGGTGGTGGTAGCGCGGTGCTCTTGGGCAGGGGCTGTGGCTTGGTGCTACCCGGTGGCCATGGTCGTGTGGACGGCGTGGGGGCCGGGGTGTGGCGTCCTGTGGCGGTGAGTGTTGACCGGGGTGAAAACCTGTTCTATCTTCAGACAGACCGGCGGCGGCGAAGCTCGTTCCCTTCTTGAAGGCGTCGCCGCGGCTCTCACTGCCCGTCGTGCGGCTCCAGGGGAAACTCTGATCCTCGGATAGGGCGGTGGCGGCTTACCGGCGTCGTATCCTTCCTGAAGGCACCGTCTTGGAGGCCACGGTTCGTCGTATGTGGCTTCATCTCTTCCCGATGGTAGTGCTCGGGGTGGTGTTGTTGCGCTCAGCGCCTATGTATTCTGCCTTGGGTGTGTGCGTGTGTTGTGGTGGCGTGCGTTTGTACCGGATGATGTTGATCTTTGCTTTATATATAAAGCTGGGCGGAAGCCTTTTTCGGCAATTCACGGACTCTTGGTAAAGCATTATCACCGTCATCGAGCCTTTATGCAGTGCCGGATGTGCCTCGTGGCACCATTTTGCCGTGGGATCACTATTTGTCTCTCGGCAAAAAGAGTATTTGCCGAGTTTCGTCCTTTTGCCGAGTGTGTTTTGCACATGGTATGTGTAAATGTCTGTGTTTGCCGAGTGGCATCTGTTAGCCCACCGCAGTAGCAGTAGTTGAATAATATTCACATCTTTTTTTTTTTAGTTTGGAGGGGACAATTATATTTTGGTCTCTGTGAGTGCCTAGCAGCTATAAATACATGCAAAGCGGCCGATCGATGGATAACACCAGCATCAGCATCAGCATGGGCATGGAGAAGAAGAGCGTGGTCATCATCGGCGCCGGCGTGAGTGGGCTGGCGGCATGCAAGCACCTGCTGGAGCGCGGGTGCCGGCCGGTGGTATTCGAGGCACCAGGCTCCAGACCTCGCGGACCATGTACCAGTACTCGGACTTCCCGTGGCCGGATTCCGTCACGGAGGAGTTCCCGAACAACCGCCAGGTGGCCGACTACCTCAACGCCTACGCTCGCCGCTTTGGGGTGCTCGAATGCATTCGATTCGGGCACCGCGTGGCCGGGATGGAGTACGTCGGCGTCGCCGAGGAGGAGGTGGCGGCATGGGACGAGTGGGCTGGCTGCGGTGACGCATTCGGCTCCGGCAACGGCAAGTGGCGCCTCACTGTGACCGACGCCCAGGGTCTGGTGCAGGTAAAGAACTAGCACTTCTAGATATTCCACCCCAACACAACAACACATGTTATCTAGTAGACTAGTACTCCTAGTTATTTTTCACACACGTGATTGTTCGTAAACTTTGATTTCCTTTCTCTAGGTACACATGGCAGACTTTGTGATTCTTTGTATTGGAAGGTTCAGCAATGTTCCCAACATACCTAAATTACCACCTGGAAAAGGCCCAGATGCATTTGATGGAAAAGTGATCCACTCCTTGGATTATTCCAAAATGGGTAGTCAGAAAGCTAAGGAGATGGTCAAGGGCAAGCGTGTTACTGTTATTGGCTATGGACATTCGGCCCTTGACATTGCTAATGAATGTGCAAGTTTGAATGGTACAAAAAAGCAATGCTTCATTTTAAACATTAATATATTTCGCTCACACAAAGGATAATCTATCAGATTTAGAGTATCTTGAACCTAAGCATTATTATATATATTTTTATAAATCATTCCAGTGTCTATAATGCTTATATTGTATTCATTTTAGAATTTACTACATAAAAAGTGAAACCTCATTAATATAATATTTGTATGCCCTTTTCTTTTCTTTAGGTACTGAGAGACCATGCACAATGGTTGTGCGTACCAAGCAATGGGTCTTACCGGACTTCTATGCTTGGGGTATCGACATATCAAATTTCTATCTAACCCGGTTCGGTGAACACCTTATTCATAAACCCGGCGAAGGCCTCTTCCTTAGCTTGTTAGCTACCACCTTGACTCCATTGGTACTGCAACATTTTGCCTTTCGTTATACAAGTCATAACCTTAATATAATCAAATTGTAAATCTTTATATTTTAGACTAACACCTAACAAGTGTATCCTCGTTTTGTGTATGAGTAGAAGTTGATGCTTTCGAATTTCGCTGAGAGCTACTACTCCATTACAATGAAGAAGCATGGCATGGTTCCCGACCATAGTTTTTTTGAGGGGATAGTAGGAGGTTGGGTTGAACTTGCACCCAAGGATCATTACAAGAATCTAGAGGAAGGCAGCATCTTGGTTAAGAAGTCAAAGACCTTCAGCTTTTGCAAAGAAGGTGTGCTGGTGGAAGGTGAATCTACGTTGGTAAAGAGTGACATAGTTATCTTCGGAACAGGATTCAATGGCGATCAAAATATCAAGAGCATGTTCACATCAAAATACTTCCAGCGTATTTTGATTGGCTCAATATCCATGGATGTATCACTCTACAGGTCATCACCGATTTACATAATTTTATTTACATCAACTATGTATGATAAGTTTCTAATTTATTTGGTATACATTTTGTCACAGGGATTGTGTACATCCCAAGATTCCACAACTCGCAGTCATCGGATATTCCGAGACCTATGCAAATCTCCACACTTCAGAACTACAGGCCAAGTGGCTAGCACATTTTATGGATGGTGGATTTAGGTTACCAAGTGTTCAGGCAATGCATAGGGATGCACTAGAATGGGAGAAGTTCTTGAAGCGGTACTCTCATGGTGAATTCCGTGCAAACTCCATTGGACTTCTTAATAACTGGTACAAAGATAACCTATGTCGGGACATGGGATGCAATCCAAGAAGGAAGAATGGACTTTTTGCTGAATTATTTGATGTCTCTAGTCCCAGTGATTATACTGATCTTTACCCTAAGTAAGGGTAGATCTTAAGTCACGATTCTCTTGTATGGGTCTTAATTACAAGTATATGTTTGTTCCAATCTGTATCTGCTTCTCGCATACTATATTACAAGCTGGCATATTATTTATTACAATCAAATAAAAATTGTTGTTATTGACTGTTCCCTGTTTGAAATGTCTTTATTGATATTGGTATATAAACCAGAAACTTCGTACAATAGCAGTAAGAACCAACATCTAAAAAGTTCCCTTCATGACAACTCACATCATCAAAATCAATTATTGGTGAGTACCTTTAGGTGGAGGATGTTGACAACGACATGACCGACACGTCGTAAAATTGTTTTTTGAAATTCAACATGACATAATTAAATATTGTCGATAATAAACATCATTAAAAAAATATATGACTAAGATGGAAAATCCTACTACTCGAGCCTTAGGAACAATCAAAATGCATAGCTGGAAGAGCATCATGTTGATGGAAACGAAGAGAAGATGTCCCATGCGGCAAAGATGGTGGTCACATCGGCCTCTGAAACGAAGAGTGGTGGACACATCCGTTCAATGGACGAAGGAAACAATACTCAATTACCTATCACAATATTGGACTCGTCTCTAATAATTAATTAATGGCAGGAACATGTCAGTATTCAAGTGTTCTGCCCACCGGTCAGTGGAGGGATTTATGGCCCGTATATATTCAAGTTTTCACATTCGAAAAGGTGTGGTTATTATATATCTATACCAGTGTAAAAAAGACGGAAAGGGACAGATCCATGTACTTTTGGCAATTAATATGCAACATAGTATATAGCAGTACCAAGTCGTCTGAAATTTTGCAGTATCACATAAGCAACATGCAATTTCTATCCTACCTAATACGATGTGCAATTAGTATTGTACCAAATATCAACGTGCATTGCACGTAAGAATTTTCTAGTTGACAAAGGGATAACTATCTTTTTTCTTCACATCCTATTTTCTTTTTGTTGTAATTTGTTTGGTAGGGAAATGAGGAAAGCCAAGAAACGTTTCTTTGTGTGATACTCTTCCAAGAGAAGATCTACAATGAATTTGTGCACTTGTAGGTGTGACAATGTATTCCATCCCCGTCACCATCATTCTCATTCCATCTCCCTCTAAGGCAGGTCTAAAGTTTGGAGTCCTCTGGAATTTTGCCAACTCTTCTTCGTGGCATAAACAAAAGGGTGTAGAAGCAGTGATCTCTCTAAGCCATTGCCCTCGTGGAAATGAGAATATAGTTTATGTTCTACATAGCGCAATTTCTTGACCGTCTGCTGCATTGCACCTGCCCGCAAAATTGTCGGGCACAACACTACATAGATAACATGTGTCAAGTATGAGACTACACAAATCTACTAATTAAAAATACAGTGTAAGTCTTGTGAGGGAACTTAATTACACAAGATTTCAGCGTCCTACGAAATTTTGAAGCAAAACACTACAATGTTTTAAATATATGTTAATAAGCTTAAGATAACCTAAATAAGCTTTTCATGGACAAGCTAAATGCTTCCATAATGTGAATGGATCTTTTGTAATAGTTAGGTGCTTTGAATTATACATGTTCATCAAACTATCATGGTACACACCAGTCTCCGTTCGGGTTTCTCTTTCCCTCCCCTACAACTTAGCGGCTAGGGAAAACTCTCCTCTCCAGGCTTCACTGGCGAGCCCATCGATTACCCTCCCATCTGCCTACCACTCTGGCGGCTATCGGTGAGGTGGGGCATCCTGGTGCCCCCCGGTCCGGTTAGTATTTTAGGTTGGGTGTTTCTAGTCCTCGCAGATGCGACGCTCGGGTGAATGGCGGTGCTTCTGTTGGAAATATGCCCTAGAGGCAATAATAATTTAGTTATTATCATATTTCCTTGTTGGTGATAATCGTTTATTATCCATGCTATAATTGTATTGATTGGAAACTCAAATACATGTGTGGGTACATAGACAACACTGTGTCCCTAGTATGCCTCTAGTTAACTAGCTCGTTGTTCAAAGATGGTCAAGGTTTCCTGGCCATAGACATGAGATGTCATTTGATAACGGGATCACATCATTAGGAGAATGATGTGATGGACAAGACCCAAACTATAAACATAGCATATGATTGTGTCAGTTTATTGCTATAGTTTTCTGCATGTCAAGTATCTGTTCCTATGACCATGAGATCATGCAACTCACTGACACCGGAGGAATACCTTGTGTGTATCAAACGTCACAACATAACTGGGTGACTATAAAGATGCTCTACAGGTATCTCCGAGGGTGTCTGTTAAGTGGGCATGGATCAAGACTGGGATTTGTTACTCCGTGTGACGGAGAGGTATCTCAGGGCCCACTCGGTAATACAACATCACAATAAGCCTTGCAAGCAATGTGACTAAGTGTTAGCCACGGGATCTTGTATTACAGAATGAGTACAGAGACTTGTCGGTAACGAGATTGAACTAGGTATAGAGATACCGACGATCGAATCTCGGGCAAGTAACATACCAAAGAACAAAGGGAACAGCGTACGGGATTAACTGAATCCTTGACATAGAGGTTCAACCGATAAATATCTTCGTAGAATATGTAGGAAGCAATATGGGCATCAGGTCCCACTATTGGTTATTGACCGTAGAGGTGCCTTGGTCATGTCTACATAGTTCTCGAACCCGCAGGGTCTGCACACTTAAGGTTCGGTGACGTTTCGGTATAGTAGAGTTATGTATTGTGGTGACCCAAGGTTGTTCGGAGTCCCAGATGAGATCCTGGACGTCACAAGGAGCTCTGGAATGGTCCGGAGGTAAAGAATGATATATAGGAAGTCATGTTTTGGTCACCGGAAAAGTTTCAGGTATTTCGGTAGTGTACCGGGAGTGCCGGGAGGGGTACCGGGCACCATCGGGAGGGGTGTCTCGACCCAAAGGACCTCATGGGCTGTGGGAAGAGTCAAACCAGCCCCTAGTGGGCTGGCCTAACCCCCCCACTATGGCCCATGTGGCTTTGGGTGGAAAAAATCCAAAGGAGGAAAGGTGGAAAGGGTTTCCAAGTGGAGAGGAGGAATCCTACTCCTAATAGGATTGGATTAGGACTCCTCCACCTCCAATTTCGTCCAAACCTTGAGGATTTGAGGCTGCCTCCTCCCCTCCCTCCCTCCTATATATACTAGAGGATTTAGAGGGAAGAGCTAACCCTAATGGCCACGTGCTCCCTCTACTTCATCTAGATCGGTTTCTCCTCTAGTCTAGTTTCAGCGGTGCTTAGGCGAAGCCCTGCCGGAATTGTTCCACCACCATCGCCGCCGCGCCGTCGCGCCGCCGGAGAACTCTTCTACCTCTCCGCTCCCACTTGCTGGATCAAGAAGGCAGAGATCGTCATCGAGCTGTACGTGTGCTGAACGCGGAGGTGCCGTCCGTTCAGCGCTAGATCGGAAGGACCGTGATCAGGATCGCAAGACGATTCGTGATTTGATCGCGGGATGGATCATGATGGAATCGCGGTACGGATCGAGATTGGATCGCGAGATGGATCGTGATGGGATCGCGGGACGCTCGGCGATTTGGACCGCGAAGACGTTCGACTACATCAACCGCGTTTCTTAACGCTTCCCGCTTAGCGATCTACAAGGGTATGTAGATCCACTCTCCCCCTCGTAGATGCTCATCACCATGTATAGATCTTGCGTGTGCGTAGGAAATTTTTTGTTTCCCGTGCAATGTTCCCCAACAGTGGCATCTGAGCTAGGTCTATGTGTAGATGAGATCTCGAGTAGAACACAAAGGAGTTTGTGGGCGTTGATATTCGGATTGCTTCCTCTCTTAGTCTTTTCTTGTTTCGGCGGTATTGTGGGATGAAGCGGCCCGGACCAACATTACGCGTACGCTTACGAGAGACCGGTTCCACCAACTGACATGTAACTTCGTTGCATAAAGATGGCTGGCGGGTGTCTGTTTCTCCCACTTTAGTTGGATCGGATTTGACAAAGGCGGTCCTTGAGAAGGTTGAATAGCAATTTTTGTATCACCGTTGTGGTTTTTGCGTAGGTAAGAATTGTTCTTGCAAGATAATCGTAGCAGCCACGTAAAACTTGGAACAACAATTAGAGGACGTCTAACTTGTTTTTGCAGGGTATGTTGTGATGTGATATGACCAATTACATGATGAGATATATGTGATGTATGAGATGATCATGTATTGTATAGAATATCACGAGTTGCATGTCGATGAGTACGGCAACCGGCAGGAGCCATTGGGTTGTCTTTAATTATTTTCGCCGTTTTTGCTTTACTTTATCGCTATGAGTTAGCAATAGTCGTGGAAGCAACAGTCGGCGCGACAACCTCATGGCGACACATTGATGGAGATCAAGATGATGGAGATCATGGTGTTATGCCGGTGACGATGGACATCATGCCGGTGCTTTGAAGATGGAGATCAAAAGCACAAGTTCATGGCCATATCATGTCACTTATGATTTGCATGTGATGTTAATCCTTTTATGCATCTTATTTTTCTTAGGACGACGGTAGCATTATAAGGTGATCCCTCACTAAAATTTCAAGATAAAATTGTGTTCTCCCCGAGTGTGCACCGTTGCGAAAGTTAGTCGTTTTGAGACACCACGTGATGATCGGGTGTGATAGACTCTACGTTCACATACAACGGGTGCAAGCCAGTGTTGCACGTGCGGAACACTCGGGTTAAACTTGACGAGCCTAGCATGTACAGACATGGCCTCGGAACACAAGAGACCGAAAGGTCGAACATGAGTCATATAGTAGATATGATCAACATGAAGATGTTCACCATTGAAACCACCTCAACTCACGTGATGATCGGACTTGAGTTGGTGGATTTGGATCATGTGTCACTCGAATGACCGGAGGGATGTCAATTTGAGTGGGAGTTTTTAAGTAATATGATTAACTAAACTCATTATCATGAACATAGTCAAAATGTCTTTGCAAATTATGTTGTAGATTACTAGCTCGCACTGTAGCTCCCTTGAATTTTTATATGTTCCTAGAGAAATAGAGTAGAAAGATGATGGTAGCAATAATGCGGACTGGGTCCGTGATCTGAGGATTGTCCTCATTGCTGTACAGAAGGCTTATGTCCTTAATGCACCGCTCGGTGGGCCACTTCCTCTAGCGTCGTCTGTAGATGTTGTGAACATCTGACAGGCATGTTCTGATGACTACTTCATAGTTCAGTGCGTCATGCATTACGGCTTAGAATGGAGGCTCCAAAACGTTTTGAACGTCACGGAACATATGATATGTTCTAAGAGCTGAAATTGGGATCTCAGGCTCATGCCCGTGTTGAGAGGTATGAGACCTCCAACAAGATTCTTTGCCTGCAAGATGAAGGAGAATAGCTCAATCGGTGAGCATGTGCTCAGATTGTCTGGGTGCTACAATCGCTTGAATCGAGTGGGAGTTGATCTTCCAGATAAGATAGTGGTTGATATAGTTCTCCAAGTCACTGTCACTAAGCTACTAGAGCCTCGTGATGAACTATAAAATGCCAGGGATAGAAATAATGATCCCTGAGCTATTCGCGATGTTTGACACCGCGAAGGTAGAAATCAAGAAGGAGCATGAAGTGTTGATGGTTAGTGAAACCACTAGTTTCGAGAAGGGCAAGGGCTAGGAGGGAAACTTCATGGATGGCAAGTCAGTTGCTGCTCCAGTGAAGAAACCCAAGGTTGAACCCAAACCCGAGACTAAGTGCTTCTATTATGAGGAGAACGGTCGCTGAAGCAGAACAACCCTAGATACTTGGGAGATAAGAAGGCTGGCAACGTCGATAGAAGTATATTTGATATACGTGTTATTGATGTGTACCTTGCTAGTACTCCTAGTAGCACCTGGGTATTGGATACCGGTTCGGTTGCTAAATGTTAGTAACTCGAAATAAAAGCTACGGAATAAACGGAGGCTAGCTAAGGGTGAGGTGACGATGAGTGTTGGAAGTGTTTCCAAGGTTGATGCGATCACCATCGCACTCTCTCTCTACCTTTGGGATTAGTGATGAACCTAAATAAATGTTATTTTGTGTTTGCGTTGAGCATGAACGTGATTAGATCATGTTTATTGCAATACGGTTATTCATTCAAGTTAGAGAATAATGGTTATTCTTTTTACATGAATAATACCTTCAATGGTCACGCACCCAACGAGAATGGTTTATTGAATCTTGATCGTAGTGATACACATGTTCATAATATTGATGCCAAAAGATACAAAGTTAATAATGATAGTATCACATACTTGTGGCACTGCCGCTAAATGTCATATTGGTGTAAAACGCATGAAGAAACTCCATGCTGATGGATCTTTGGACTCATTCGATTTCGAATCTGTTGAGACATGCGGACCATGCCTCATGGGCAAGATGACTAATACCCCGTTTTCCGGTATGATGGAGCGGGCAAGTGACTTATTGGAAATGATACATGTTGATGTATTCGGTCCAATGAGTGTTGTAGCGTGCGGTGGATATCATTATTTTCCTACCTTCACTGATGATTTGAGTAGATATGGGGATATTTACTTAATGAAACACAAGTCTGAAACATTTGAAAATTTCAAACAAATTCAGAGTGAAGTTTGAGATCATCGTGACAAGAAGATAAAATATCTACGATATGATCGTAGAGGTAAAATATCTGAGTTACGAGTTTGGTATACAACTTAAGACAATGTGGAAGTTGTTTCACATCTCATGCCACCTGGAACACCATAGTGTGATGGTGTGTCCGAACGTCGTAGTCGTGCTCTATTGGATATGGTGCGTACTATGATGTCTCTTATCGATTTGCCACTATCGTTTTGGGGTTATGCATTAGATGTTGGGGAACGTTGCATGGGAAACAAAAATTTTCCTACGCACACACAAGATCTATCCATGGTGATGAGCATCTACGAGAGGGAGAGTGGATCTACATACCCTTGTAGATCGCTAAGCGGAAGCGTTAAGAAACGCGGTTGATGTAGTCGAACGTCTCCGCGATCCAAATCGCAAGTCGTCCCTCGATCCAAGCACGATCCAGCGCCGAACGGACGGCACCTCCGCGTTCAACACACGTACGGCTTGATGACGATCTCCGCCTTCTTGATCCAGCAAGAGGGAGCGGAGAAGAAGAAGAGTTCCAGCAGCACGACGGCGTGGTGGTGTTGATGAAGAACTATTTCAGCAGGGCTTCGCCTAAGCACTACTGAAGTTATGACGTAAGGGGAACTAGAGGTTCCCGGCACACGGCTTGGGGCAATCTAATGTCTCCCGTGTGCTAGCCCTGCCCCTCTATTTATATGTTGAGCCTTGGGGTCTAAACTTGGAGTAAAAGCCTCCTCCAGGTCGGTTTTGCCCGCACAAGGTCGGTTTGGCCCGCAGGGAAAGAGTCCAACTCGGATCCCTGCAGTACCGCGCACAAGCGGTAGTACCGCTTACGATAAGCGGTAGTACCGCTTGACCAGCTTAAGCGGTAGTACCGCTGACGATAAGCGGTAGTACCGCTTGACCAGCTTAAGCGGTAGTACCGCTGACACAGTAGCGGTAGTACTGCTTAACCAGCTTAAGCGGTAGTACCGCTGCTACAGTAGCGGTAGTACTGCCTTACCAACTTAAGGCAGTAGCAAAACTTCCTTTTGCATTTTCCAATACCTCGTGGGCTTTATCCCTTTGGCCCATATAAAGTGTTGCTGCACCCGAACACTTCGGTAAACATCCGGAACCCCTTTCCGGTGAATTCCGGAACCCTTCCGGTAACCAAAAACACTATTATCACATATATCAATTTTTACCTCCGGACTATTCCGGAGATCCTCGTCATGTCCGGGATCTTATCCGGGACTCCGAACAACTTTCGGTCACCAACAAAATAACTCAACTATACTAATCGTCACCAAACGTTAAGTGTGTAGACCCTGCGGGTTCGAGAACTATGTAGACATGACCGAGACACCTCTACGGTCAATAACCAATAGCGGGACCTGGATGCCCATATTGGCTCCTACATATTCTACGAAGATCTTTATCGTTTGAACCTCTATGTCAAGGATTCAGTTAATCCCGTATGTTGTTCCTTTTGTTCTTCGGTATGTTACTTGCCCGAGATTCGATCGTCGGTATCTCTATACCTAGTTCAATCTCGTTACCGGCAAGTCTCTTTACTCGTTCCGTAATACAAGATCTCGTGGCTAACACTTTAGTCACATTGCTTGCAAGGCTCATTGTGATGTTGTATTACCGAGTGGGCCCTGAGATACCTCTCTGTCATACGGAGTAACAAATCCCAGTCTTGATCCATGCCAACCCAACAGACACCCTCGGAGATACCTGTAGAGCACCTTTATAGTCACCCAGTTACGTTGCGACGTTTGATACACACAAGGTATTCCTCTGGTGTTAGTGAGTTGCATGATCTCATGGTCATAGGAACAGATACTTGACATGTAGAAAACAATAGCAATAAACTGATACGATCATATGCTACGTTCGTAGTTTGGGTCTTGTCCATCACATCATTCTCCTAATGATGTGATCCCGTTATCAAATGACATCTCATGTCAATGGCTAGGAAACCTTAACCATCTTTGATCAACGAGCTAGTCAACTAGAGGCTTACTAGGGACATAGTGTTGTCTATGTACCCACACATGTATTTGAGTTTCCAATCAATACAATTATAGCATGGATAATAAACGATTATCATGAAAAAGGAAATATAATAATAACTAATTTATTATTGCCTGTAGGGCATATTTCCAACAGTCTCCCACTTGCACTAGAGTCAATAATCTAGTTCACATCACTATGTGATTTACATTGTAATGAATCGAACACCCATGCAGTTCTGGTGTTGTTCATGTTTAGCCCTTGGAAGAGGTTTAGTCATCGGATCTGCAACATTCAGATCCGTGTGTACTTTGCAAATATTTATGTCGTCCTCCTTGATGTAATCGCGGATGGAATTGAAGCGTCGCTTTATGTGTCTGGTCCTCTTGTGAAATCTTGGTTCCTTGGCTAGAGCAATTGCACCAGTGTTATCACAAAACAGAGTCATTGGGTTAAGCGCACTAGGCACTACTCCAAGATCTGTCATGAACTCCTTCATCCAGACACCTTCCTTCGCCGCCTCCGAGGCTGCGATGTACTCCGCTTCGCATGTAGAATCAGCTACCACGCTTTGCTTGGAACTGCACCAGCTAACCGCACCCCCATTAAGAATAAATACGTATCCGGTTTGAGACTTAGAGTCATCCGGATCAGTGTCAAAGCTTGCATCGACGTAACCCTTTACGACGAGCTCTTGATCACCTCCATAAACGAGAAACATGTCCTTAGTCCTTTTCAGGTACTTCAGGATATTCTTGACCGCCGTCCAGTGTTCCATTCCTGGATCACTTTGAAACCTTCCGACCATACTTATGGCAAGGCTGACATCGGGTCTTGTGCACAGCATTGCATACATAATAGAGCCTATGGCTGAAGCATAGGGGATGACACTCATCTTTTCTCTATCTTCTGCAGTCACTGGGCATTGAGTCTTACTCAACTTTACACCTTGCAAAACAGGCAAGAACCCCTTCTTGGACTGATCCATTTTGAACTTCTTCAAAATCTTATCAAGGTATGTGCTTTGTGAAAGTCCTATTAAGCGTCTTGATCTATCTCTATAGATCTTGATGCCTAACATGAAAGCAGCTTCTCCTAGGTTCTTCATTGAAAAACTCTTGTTCAAATATTCCTTCACGCTTTCCAACATTTCTATATTGTTTCCAATCAGCAATATGTCATCCACATATAATATTAGAAACGCTATAGAGCTCCCACTCACTTTCTTGTAAATACAAGCTTCTCCGTAAACTAGTATAAACTCGAACGCTTTGATCACTTCATCAAAGCGAAGATTCCAACTCCGAGATGCTTGCACCAGTCCATAAATGGATCGCTGGAGTTTGCAAACTTTGTCAGCATTCTCTGGATCGACAAAACCTTCTGGTTGCATCATATACAACTCTTGCTTAAGGAAACCGTTAAGGAATGCTGTTTTGACATCCATCTGCCAAATTTCATAATCGAAAAAAGCAGCTACTGCTAACATGATTCTGACGGACTTAAGCATCGCTACGGGTGAGAAGGTCTCATCGTAGTCAACTCCTTGAACTTGTGAAAAACCCTTTGCCACAAGTCAAGCTTTATAGACGGTGACATTACCGTCCGCGTCCGTCTTCCTCTTAAAGATCCATTTGTTCTGAATGGCCTTACGCCCTTCAGGTAATACTCCCAAAGTCCATACTTTGCTTTCATACATGGATCCCATCTCGGATTTCATGGCCTCTAACCACTTCTCGGAATCCGGGCCCATCATCGCTTCTCCATAGCTCGTAGGTTCATCGTTGTCTAACAACATGACCTCTAAGACAGGGTTGCCGTACCACTCGGGAGCAGTACGCGTCCTTGTCGACCTACGAGGTTCGATAGTAACTTGATCCAAAGCTTCATGATCATCATCATTAACTTCCTCTTCAGCTAATGTAGGCTCCACAGAAACAACTTTCTGCACTGCGCTACTCTCAGGTTGAAGTAAAGGTTCAACAACCTCATCAAGTTCTATCTTCCTCCCACTCAATTCTTTCGAGAGAAACTCTTTCTCAAGAAATGTTCCGTTTTTAGCGACAAACACTTTGCCTTCGGATATGAGATAGAAGGTATACCCAACTGTCTCTTTTGGGTATCCTATGAAGACGCATTTCTCCGCTTTGGGTTCCAGCTTTTCAGGCTGAAGCTTTTTGACATAAGCATAACATCCCCAAATTTTAAGAAACGACAGCTTTGGCTTCTTGCCAAACCAAATTTCATATGGCGTTGTCTCAACGGATTTCGATGGTGCCCTATTTAAAGTGAATGCAGCTGTCTCTAATGCATAACCCCAAAACGATAGTGGCAAATCGGCAAGAGACATCATAGATCGCACCATATCCAATAAAGTTCGATTACGACGTTCGGACACACCATTACGCTGTGGTGTTCCAGGCGGTGTCACTTGTGAAACAATTCCACATTGTCTTAAGTGACTGCCAAACTCATAACTCAGATATTCTCCTCCTCGATCAGATCGTAGGAATTTAATCTTCTTATTACGATGATTCTCAACTTCACTCTGAAATTGTTTGAACTTTTCAAACGTTTCAGACTTGTGTTTCATTAAGTAAATATACCCATATCTACTTAAGTCATCAGTGAAGGTGAGAAAGTAACGATAACCACCGCGCGCCTCAATGCTCATTGGACCGCACACATCAGTATGTATGATTTCCAATAAGTCACTTGCCCGTTCCATTGTTCCAGAGAACGGCGTTTTAGTCATCTTGCCCAAGAGGCATGGCTCACATGTGTCAAGTGATTCAAAATCAAGTGACTCCAAAAGTCCATCAGCATGGAGCTTCCTCATGCGTTTTACGCCAATATGACCTAAACGGCAGTGCCACAAGAAAGTGGTATTATCATTATCAATCCTACATCTTTTGGCATCAATGTTATGAACATGTGTATCATTACTATCGAGATTCAATAAGAATAAACCGCTTACATTGGGTGCATGACCATAAAAGATATTACCCATATAAATAGAACAACCATTATTCTCTGATTTAAATGAGTAATCGTCTCGCAAT